>OY757042.1:1577534-2777534 GCA_963582015.1 Xanthorhoe designata | reverse complement strand
CTTTCCCAAGATCTTGTCTATTTTCGCACCAAATTCATCAAAATCGATTCAGTGGTTTAAGCTTGGATCAAATATACTCTTGATCGAAGGGTTTAGGCGTGAAAGCGCAACAGACAGAGTTATTTTCGCATTTATAATATTAGTAGGGATATCGCAAAAAGAAGATACTACAACCAAACAATCCACAAATAGAACATTTATAGAACCATGCCTCGGAGCTTCACTTATTGAGGACAAGTTCGTTGTATATTATGACTGATGATGAATTACATAGTTCAAGAAACCGAATACCAACAATCGTAGATGGAAATACCAAGACAACTTTGCCGTATGGAAACAAGCTTAAGGAAATAAGCAGTTGAAACTACAAATTATTGTATGGGAAACTCTATAAAAATACTTTACGTAATAAATGATGCTGCTTTTATAATCTGAATGATGGCAGTCATTGTTCAAATTGAGGTAGCAACACTACTGGTTCTAGGAAACTTGCAATGGCTCATCAAAGGAAGCAAGATTGTCGGCATTATTTGTTCTTGTAATGACTTGATTCTAAGAAGATTTAGCGTTCAAGATCTCGTTTCTTGGTACTAACTTACAAGCTGATTTATAACAGTATCACAATTGTATCCCTAGAACGGTAGACATCTTGGAAATATTCTTTGAAGATGTCTAGAGTCATATATCACACTAATATTATTAAGGTGAAAGTTTGTGTTGTTACTCTTTCACGCTCAAACGGCTGGACGGATTTGAATGAAATTTGGTACCAGAATTGCTTATACCCTGGATTAAAAATAGGCTACCTTTGATCCCGGTATTCTCACGGGAACGTGAACTATTCACCGCAGGTAACACCGCGTTAGTTAGCTTCCGTCATAGTTCCTTGTGTCCAAGGAGAAGGCAGAGGCATGTCCAAAGTAAGCATTGTGAATTCTTTGAGGATATTGTGTACCTACACATCTTCAATGACTAACCTATTCAATAACATGTTTAGTTTTTTGTTAAAAGGTTGTAGAAAAGTATATACGTGTGAGTTAGTTAGCTACCGTCATAGTTTAAAGATGTGCAATGTACAGACCTGCCAATCCAATCCGCCATAATACCAGCCAGATAGCCTCAACGCTTTCAGAGTGTCCGCGAGCCGTCTCAGCTCGTCATTATATGCCGGTGTTAGGGGCACCGAGGGGGTGGTGTAATGAGGCAGGGCTTGTATTAAGGGCTGTGGCGCATGACACTTGCCCGCTGTTGTCAACGACACGCGCAACTCGTGCCGACAGTTTGGACAACACGCCACGCTGGACGTCCAACTGCCCAATGGCAGCCCCACTTCGACGCACGCATCTGGAATGGAGAAAGAAGTTTAGTTGAATGATAAAGAATTTAAAGGAGGTTAGACCGAGAAGGTGATATGACCAACTCCATTATTATCAGCTGTCCTTTTAGCAATAGCCGTGTTGGATTTTCGTTTAGAAAAATGTAACGAGCTCTAAGCTCAGTGAGGGAAAACATAGTGAGGAAACTCGCTTAGTCAGTCCCAAACATATTGACCAAAGATTGCTCCTGATACTGTAAAAATAAGGGCCTAATATTTAGCAAGGCTTTGGAATGTCACTTAGAATACATTATTTTAACTAAGCCATTAGATAGAGTTATCAGCTGCTCTAATAGCCCAACTACGGCAAAAAAATGATTACTTTTGAAGGAGCACAACTTTATAACCAACTACCCTCTGATATAAAAAGTGTACACCTTTTTAACTCATTTAAATATAAGCTTGCACAACATGTACTATGCACAAATAGAATGAGTTAGATAGGTTAGTTAAGTTATACCTGAACGACAAACTGTGAATTATTTTTATAAGAAATCATTGTTCTCAAGTAAGTGACATTTATCTTTGTCTTTTTGAGAATAAATTATATTAAACCTTAAACCTATAAATCAATTATGACTGTGAATAACAGTTGAAAGACATATTTAAGTATTTGGTTCAAGTATTTTAATCTAAAGAATAACATTTGTGCAGCACTGACAAAGAATTGGGAAAGAAGCCAGATGGATCATTGTGACTTGCGGTCATCAGACAAAAACATTGAATTAATTAGACGAATTGCAGGAATTTCAATGTCAGCGAGTACAGAAAAACAAAACTTAAATTTGCCGCTACTGTTTTTACAAAATTCTCAGAAATTGTAATCATCAACAGAAACAGATTACTTGTTAAATATAGATAAGTGTTAGAATTTTATTATTACTAGTTTATGCATTCGGTTTTGGTCACACTAATGTTAGTAGTGCAATGTTTGCGTTTTTAAATAAGTACCCCATAATCAGTATTTGAGACACAAAGAAGCTTAACTAGCTTAAGTAACTACTATCCCATAAAAAATCTTGTTTCATGCCAGTAGTGTTTATTTAGAAATAAAATTGTGGCCAAGTAGTAATGTTTTAAGTTTTTTTTTATTAACATTTATCTTGTTTGATGGTAAAATGTTAGATGCAACACACAGCCTCCTTTTACTATCAAGCTACTTTTAAATTTACTTGGAAGCTGCATACAATATGATAAAAATAGAGGGATTAAACTAACAAAAATGAATGAAGTCTAATCTTGTTAAAAACAGGGAATAAAGTAGGTATTTAAGTTAATGTTACTATGTTGATATTACTTGTTTTACAATGTACTCAGTCAGAAAGAAATATTGTTTTATGAGATATCACATTATTCTTGTAAATCAGTATCATAATTCAATGTAAATTTGTGAAGTGCACACATTGATAAGTATTATCGGGAAAGGTGAATGAACATAATTGCTGATAAGAAACTGGAACTAATATGCATTGAGTATTACATTTTAATTGACTACATAATTATTTTACAATATACTATTCTATTTTTTCCTTAGTTACTCAATATTAATTACATCCTGAATGATAATTATGTCATATTATTAATATGTATATTAATATTGGTTGATAACTTTAAGATTATAAAATACTAGCTTACTTGCCCGTGGCTTCGCTCACGTGGTACCTACCTTGATATAATATAGCCTATGTTCATTCAGAAAGTCATGCTACACATCGGTAAAATAATTTTTGAAATCGGATGAGTAGTTTCACAGATTACCCCAAACATACAAACCAACTTTACCTCTTTATAATATTAGTATAGAAGTATAGATATCTTAGATAGGTAGATTAAATAGGTTATAGTGCTAATTCGGAGTGTCGCAAAAGCTAAACTAAACTAACTAAAACTTATGCCATCTTTTTATTTCCATCGCTATGAAAGGGACGGCAACATTTTAATTAGTTAAGTTTGGCTTTTGCGATACTCTGAATTGCCACTTATGTACTATTAACATAGAATTTAAAAAATGGTGGTGGATATTCAAATTAATTATATACTGGGTAGTATTCAAAATTATTATTACTACTTATTTTAAGTTCAAAAACTTTTATAGACACACCTGCCTCGGAGAATACTAAATCATGACTATCACCACCATTATCCTTCTTTTAGGTACATAAAGAGGAAGTTAAACTACAAACTGAAACGGTTTCCCATTAGTCAACTTCGTAGAATTCTTGACAGTTGACATTAAGTTTTCAAAACCCCTCAAATACATACAGAAATAAATGTACAGGAGAATGACAAGAAGCCTTAAAATGACTATGAAATGACATTGTTGGGTTGGTATTGTTCAAAATATTACTTAAGAGGCCGTAGGTAGCAAATATGTGGTTTGAATCGTATTAGATCTCAAAATCCGTGAAAGATACCACCTTATAATGTTTGGAGAAATTAAACTTTGAACTTTTATCTTGCGTTGTGGTTTTTTAGAAACACGATTGGTAAAAGTTTTCTCGATCATATATTTTTTTGAAAAATACATGTTTTTCACACAGTTTGCTATTTATCTCAGGAACAGAACGCTATTTTTGTTGGTTTTATGTTTTGACAAATAGCCTAGAAGTATTCATTTAGTTCTGGTTTTTTAATTTTTCGATTACTTGTTTAATTAACTTGTAATTAAATAAAAACTGTTTTTTCGCTATAAATTATGTTGCGTGTCTATCGTTCTGCGCTTCTCACTCACGAGTAAAAACATTATTCGCTCTCCCGCTCATTCCTCGGCGTTATGGCACACACTTAAAAAAAATTACTGCAAATATCAAATAAAGAGAGGAATGCTGGTTATTGTAGGTAGGTATTTTCCATAATTAGCATGTTTACAACACTCTTCTTACATAATGACTTCTGTTATCAGTTCTGTAAATAGATGACCAGCTTGATCTAAAAACAGACTATTAGGCTAAAAAAGTGTTGTTCAGATGAAAATAGTCATTTCAGATAAAAGCTACAAAAAAAATCAGTCAAAATAATTTATTCAGGTATATGTCATACGTCATACGGTATGTATTACCTATACCTGAATAAATGCTGTAAGTAGTAGGGTATGTACAGCATTCAAAATGAAAACATTGATTGTAAGGTTATTCTATGAATGAAAACAAGTGGTAAAATAAGGTCGAAACCCTAACGAGGATATAAAATGACGTAAACATTGCGAAAACATTCACCTAAAATGTTTAATATCAAGTTAGGAGAGAGATCATCCGAAAAACCAGACATAACCTCTAAAAACTTTCTTAAATTTTCATCTTACTTTGAGTAGGCATCCTTGCCGCTAGAGTCATTTTCGAGGAATTAATTGGCGTCTCCTGCCTTTCAATTAAGCAAGCGGTGTCCGCTAAACAATATTATCCGTTCCATTCACTTTTAAATCCGATGAGCCACAATTGAAAACGCACACAAAACTGTTTACACGACACTTCAGAACCTTTGCTGTTGTAAAGATTTGCAGTAGGTACTCAGTTCACATAAACGTTGTTGTAAAACAAATCTCGAAAAATATAAACGAAGAAAGACACTTCACGTTCAATATTTACCACTGCCCAACCAAACAAAACTTCATTTATTTATATTGTCAAATGAACAAAACCGACCGACTCTGTCTGTAACTGTCAAATCAATTTGACATTGACAGCTGATGATTGTACTAGGGATTGCTGTATTTTTTTAACCACGTGCGTGCGACGCGTTCGAGCAACGTTTCACGAATGAGCCGAGGGAGGCCGAACCGCCCGGCGCCCGCCGACCGAACCGAACCCGAACGAACTGCCGAACGTGCGGAACTGCGGACGGAGTAAAGCAAGGCAGACAACGAGTTTGAGCGACGATTGAGAGAGGGATACGGAGAACAAGTAGAGTGAATGAGCGACAACATGCGGGCTCAAAGGCATTCAAAAGATAATCGCAATGACGACGAACGACGTCACTAGGGACGACTGAGTTACACACGTATGTTTTGTAGGTAGGTACTAATAGAGAGTAAACCATGTGCGACTATTTAATTTATAAATTAGATTATTGGTGCTAGAAGAAAAACTCTGTCTCACTCAATAACCGTCAATAGTGTGAAATCTCTAAAAGTGGGGATAATTATTGAGATGCATAAACTAACAACACGCTGCGATATAAAACTTGACTCGACTGCTCGATAGTTTCCAAGAAATCATTCACTGGGCAGTGGGCTACAATAATAAATAGTAGGTACATAATTATCTTTTGCCTGTCCTAATTGTTTCTTGATAAAATTACTTACCCTAAAAACAGTTAGTAGAATAGGTAGGTACCATTTCTTGGTACAATAAAAATATTAAACGCACCCATGAGGTAGTCCTATCTTCTATGGTAGTACGTAGTTTTCAGGCCGTTACAACCGTCAAAATCATCAAGTTGCATCCCTAGTGTAGAGGTGATAATTTGTCTAAAAAGGATTTAATTTGTAATAATGTACCTACTGTATGCCTAAACGTAGTGGTTATATTCTCTTTGTTTGTACTTAGGCCAACTACGCTCCACACGATGTGATTTAAGTAGGTACCTACCTAAATTTTTTTACGCTTTTCAAAATTCAAAACTACACGCAGGTGTTCAATTCATATTGGAGCGCGATAGAACCAAGCCTGTTCCACGTACTACGATTATATTCGGCGTTCTCGAAACTCGGTACCTGCGTTGGCGCAGCTTTCGCAGCCATCTGTCGAGTACCGGCTGTCGCAATAAAATGCTCTACAGCAGCTGCTGTCTCTCATTCAATTCTATCGCCAAGTGGTGATTATTTGAAGAGCCCGGTGGATATAGAGACAGATGGTAAGCACAATTTTTTTTTAGCCTTCTAACGAAGAGTTTACGAAACAAAACTGACAAAACAAATGGAGACTTACTTAGCGGTTATGCGTTCTATTTGAGTCGAACATTAAGTACTTACTACCACCTATATAGCTACTATAAGGAGTTTAGGCTAACCATTATGTAAATATTTATTCTGGATTGTTTTTATGCAAAAAAAGAAAAAAAACAATATTTATTTCAAAGTCCCTGCTATAAAACGGAAACAGAACTTGAAGTGCGTGCCAACAAGATAATGGCCGTTTAGCTGGGATAGGTGTTTTAATGGCTAACAGCTTCTGGGAAATCGTGAGATATTGCGTAATTATTTTGCACAGCCAGATTTAGGTAGGAACCTATATTATAAAATTCAATAACTTAGTTGTTTTGCCCCGACAAAAAGAGGTATTACCTACCTAGGTACTATTTAAAGTTTGTAGGCACCTACTTAGACCATTAAATGCTCTGAGTGGTATGATAACTTTAACATTTTTGATAAAACTGATAGTTCTATAGTACCTAAGTACTTTTAACAGTTTTATAACAGACCTCCCTTTAATATTAATTACTCTAACAGAAAACCAAACCATAAGAAGCATTTCAATTTTATTAGTGACAAATGTGTCAATTTTTTTACATGAATGGCACGTTGAATTTAGCTGAAGTTTAGTACTTACTGGTATACCTACCCGTTTACTCCCACCTGTTCTGTTGACAGAACTACTGAGATTTATTCCCCCATTACCTAGGTACCTATAATATTATAATAATATGGTAGGTATTAAGTTTGGTACCAACCAAGTAGAGTAAGTAGTAATAGGATTAAACGAACTTACCTGATGTGAAGTTCTATCTTTTTTTTAGTTATTTTGCAGTGCAAAACTTTGGAAACGCGAATTATAACCAAAGCGGCGAGTAGGTTATACTATTATTGTTCCTAGGTACCTAATAGGTAAGTAGGCCTACTAGTAAATCATTCTAGTATAAGTAAGCAAAATATTAAACAGGCATAATCATGCCTATAACATTCAATGCCTGTTGAGTACAAAATACCTACATTGCTATGTGGTTTCCGAGTAAACTAAAATGAGTTTCTAACTAGAATAAGTTCATAATGACTTCGTGCCGTTTGTTTCTGGGAAACAAACAATATTATGTCAGAACAGCCTTCAGTCAAATAATAGGCAACGTTATGGATATACCTAGTCAAAGAGAATAAAAACACTACGTGATATAGTATAGTCCACAGATAATAATCTTTACATCTTTACTAGATGATTTATACCTACAGAGTCAGGAGCAAGCTTTGCCTAAGATACTTAACAGATATACCTAGGTATATAATTATCAGTTCATATCTAACAGGTATTTCAGACCTACGCGGTAAACGCTGCCGTTGTGGAAAGCGGTAGTTTATACCGCGCGGATTCTGCTCAGGATTTTGTTATGAAGTTCCGCGGCTAGAGCGAGACTTCATACAAAATACCTAACTACCTACCGACATTCTCTTAGCTAGGCCAACTTCAAAGACTAGACAAGACAATACAAAGCTAGAAACGAATGTCTTTGTTCGTGAATGTTCCTAGCAACTTGAGATGAAACACGATAACCTTCTTACAATCTGTTTTGCCTAAGGTAGGTACTAGGTATCTACAATAAACATTTACTACTGCTAGGTAGGTACTGCAAATAATCCAATTATCATTGAGTGCGAACAAGTGTTTCTATGAATGATGGTTGACCACAATCATAGTAGTATTAGGTACCTACTTATAAAAACAGGTAGCTGTACCTATTAAGTACCTACCTAAGTATAAGTTGGTAGGTACCTACCATAACGTGGAGATAATCAACTAAAATACATGCATGTACCAGTGTACCTATAGTATAATCAGTTCTGTAAGTAAATGTATTTAATCAGAAAATAACGCTTAGGTACTGTACTAATACAGTACAGTTGCATCCTTGCTCACTTTTTACATGCAATCAACAAACAATACCTACTTAATGCTGTAAGGTAGGTAATGTTATAAAATAACAGTTGTCATATTTAGTCCTTAGTCGTGACATTTAAAAAACATACGCGTTGATAATATAAAAAAATAAATACAGCCACATTTCAAACATAGAACAGGAAATTGCCATATTGATATTGTATGAGCAAAATTGCCAGATACAAAAAATAGAAAGCTCCGAACAAGGTGTCTGACCGTTGAGCCATGACTTAGGTATTCGCAAAAAAGAGGAGTTACCCCATAGAAATGCAGCTCTAGGAAATACTGTGGATTTTCTTGGATACGATTAATATTAATTCAGCAAAGGCCGTTGGCTTTGGCTGGTCAGGTGTAAAAAGTTTTTCTTGATCATAATCATCAGTTATAAATACGTTTGTTTTTGCTGCAACTTCATTGCTCATTCGAATAATATTCTCCCCTCTTTTAGGGTGGGTACTTGCTAGTATCATCCTAGTATCAGCTGAAACTAAAAGGGGAGCCTGCGGCTTCATTTGACAAGTATAATCCTTTAAAGATACCTACTTATATCAAAGAACTTGTCAATGACTAATTATTTACTGATTAATTTACTATTTCGCCATGCGTTCTCGTAATTTGTTATCTTGTTCTTGTAATTTATCTCGACTTGAGTCATTATTGCACAGCCGGTGTTTTCTAAAGTGTTTAGTGTGCGAGTTGTGACACTAATGAAATAGCTATTTCCGATGTAATTTTAATTTAATAACACGTAGGTTGTATATCGGAGGCAACAGAGAAAATCGCAGCAACTAACAAACGTCCACAGTTCATCAAAGGTTCTGCCCAATTTCTAAACTTGGCGGATAAGCAGCCCCTGGATTGTGTACACTTGTCTCAAGTTGTCTCTGATGGTATCCAAGCCAAGTTGTAATCTAAGCATAATCTTTACTGTGATTATGCTTACGCGAAAATAACTGTCAGGTTTAACGCTGACTAAGTAAATTAGTAGGTAACTGTCATATTTGACAGTTGTATTCGTGATTTACTGTGATTTTTGCTTTGATAAAACTTGGATACAATCCGAAACAAGTGTACACATCAAGGGGCTGGTATCATTAGGTAGTAAGTGTCTATTTACAACAAGCTGTAGTAAATCAAACTTGTTTGTTTGTCATTCTAAACTTGAAAGATGTCATTCTTCTCGAGATACCCGTAAACTTTATCCATTCGCCTTTAACGCTATAAAATTTCGTAGAAACGACTTTGCCTCCCGATTGATTTGTACAGCCAATAACAAAGTGTTTATTGAGCAAAGATCACCGAAAGGTCACATTAAGATATTGCAATGACAGATTTCTCCGAATAAAAACATTAAAGTCTCTTTTTAACTTGTTCTGAGAATCGTCTGGGGTCCGGTCGACGACAGTGGATTACGTGGCACTGCACGCTCATAGATTGGCTAAGAGTGTGTAGGCGGGCATCACGCAACATACCTAGAGGTACCTAGTCACGAGATTATGATTTCATCATTCATAGTAACGGACGTGGCATTCCACTGTTCGATGCACATGATTGTTTACAATACCACAACAAATAACCTAGGTAACTACTATATAACATGTGTAGTAGAGTACCTAGGTAAGTAGGTACTTACTTATAGTTAAATGAAAAACGTGTAGGGTAGGTAGTTCAACAGTGAACCAGGCAGCCACAATTAACCATCGTTATTTCTCAGAAATCTGACGTTGCCCATTTGTGCTTCTACCTGTAAATGATAGGCACATGTGTCCCCCCTCCGCACACCTGTTTGTGCAAGTCGCCCACTAATAACGGCTGTGTGAGAAGCGTTTGTTTGAAAATTGAACCAAAAAGTATGTTTTTTCTGCTGGCATCTTTGATTTTTTGTGTGAATTGTATAAAAGATATCACTTTTTTTATTACAAATATTAAATAAACATTTAGTTAGCTTTCTCATGTACCGCACGTAAGCTTAAAATAATAAGACTAAACCGTTGATATTTTCAGATTAGTTCAAAGTATGTGCTGTGTCTCTCATAGAACCACATCGAGGTAGTTCACAATGAACCTGGTTTTTATGCTACTTGCTAAGTGTAATTTTCTAAAATAAATTGAAACCTTGCTGATTTTGATTAAGGTTAATAATAAATAATAATTTTGATCTCTTTATCGTGATTTGAGTGTTTTTCTATTAGTTATTCAAATGTTGTACAGGTTAAATGTAAATTTTTGACCGATTAAATGTAGAAAAATTATAAAAAAATAGAGAAAAGTGTTTTATGCTACCAAACCATAAATATCGCAATTAAAAGCATAAAAGTACTATGTTTTTCATATATTGCCCTTTATTAATGTTTTATAATATAATTACGCTACCCAAAATAAGGTGGTTCATTGTGGAAAATACCCCGGTTCACTGTGTACACATAAGAGTACACATTGAACCAAATCTAATTTTTTTTTAAAAACCATGTATCTTCTAAACTAATAAAATTTGTAAAGAAATTTAAATGCAAATTGAAAGACAGATAAATTCACTAACGAACAGTGAAAAAACCGAACACAAAAACCCAAGAAACTCGAAGCTAAAGGCTTCCAAACTTTACCTGGTTCATTGTACGACAATGTACCCTAAGTAATATGTTTTTTTTATTAAGTAAGTATAATAATGTTAGGTAAGTATTTTAAGTTGCTAATTCATACGTCATTGAGGTGCAAACTTACGTAGGTAGTACACTATTCCTCGTCTACATACACACGGATTCGTGTTTTATACCTAAGTATTTCATTTTTAATTTACCTACATTATTAATTCGAATTTATTTACTATGTTGTTGGTATTTTTAACCTCGTATGATTTATCAATAATCCATCACTTTAAATAGTTTCGTTTTTTCTCTATTCTAAGGTTTCAATATTACTAGCTAATACCTACCTATATCATTATACTAAGTATACAAAGTCTATATAATAAAAATATACTTCGTATCTATAATTTATTCTGTGGTTTTAACAAGATAGCAATCAGCTTTATGAAGTTGTACCTACTAACTAAAGTTGGTAAGTTCGTACTCAAATTCAATGGAAGTTAATTAGAGTCGCTTCGTAGACTGAGTTCCTAAACCTGAGATATTTCTTAGAAGATTTCATCAACCATTTCGTGAGCATAATTTGAAAATCCATAGACACGGAGTTTTTTACTTGTTGTTTACGTCCCACAGGAACCTTCAACTACGACTATTGTAATATAAAATAACATTAAAAACGTAAGTACCTACCCTAATAACTAGGTGTTTTAAAATTTAAAAACACAGTACCTATCGTGGATGTTATAGCAAATTAGAAGGATTAGTTTGTTCACTTTTCTACTGAATTTCAACAGTAAAAACGTAAAAATACGTAGACCTACGTATTTTTACGTTTTTACTGTTGAAATACGTACCTATACTACCTAGGTGTTTTAAAATTTAAAAACTCAGTATCGTGGATGTTATAGTATTAGAAGGATTAGTTTGTTCACTTTTCTACTGAATTTCAACAGTAAAAACGTAAAAATACGTAGACCTACGTATTTTTACGTTGAAATACGTACCTGTACTACCTAGGTGTTTTAAAATTTAAAAACTCAGTATCGTGGATGTTATAGTAAATTAGAAGGATTAGTTTGTTCACTTTTCTACTGAATTTCATTGTTCGATCTCGTGTTTAGGCAACTAGTTTGGCGAGTGGAAAATTACGATTTCAGAAGAATTTGATGTGTTTGTTCATGTTTCTACGAAATTCTTAAGACTATTTTTTGTGAAAAGAATACACCGATGACGTGTCATAGTTGGTCGGGAATGTCATGTCATGTCATCCCGACTCTGGATGACATAACACTAAGTTCACAGTTAAGACTTATTGCGAATTTCCGGTATTATTGTGACGTAGTGACATTTGCGATCAGCTCTTGGACTATGTGCGCGGGCCAGTTTTTTTATTAGATACCAATCCAGTAGATAAGTAAATTACCTAGTTGCATTGCACATAATACCTAAATAATAGAATAAGATAACTATTGTCATTCCATTCTCTTGTCGATCTCATGAAAAGAGAAAGCCATCGAATAAAGTAGGACATTTTCACTTTCGAAAGAACGAAGATGACCGTAAGATACCTAGGTAAGTAACCTACCTACACTATACTTAATAATATCAATAGGTCCTATGATGTAGAACTAGTTTATTTGATTTCAATTTGTATGGATACC
The DNA here is from genome assembly GCA_963582015.1 of Xanthorhoe designata. Lineage (NCBI taxonomy): Eukaryota > Metazoa > Arthropoda > Insecta > Lepidoptera > Geometridae > Xanthorhoe > Xanthorhoe designata. The sequence goes on along the minus strand of OY757042.1, from coordinate 2,765,050 downwards.
TACCTACTTACCTACGCAAGAAAATGTATTTATCCATTGATCAACTTTGCAACAAAATACTTAGGTAGGTACTTACCTTATCTGAGGCGCTATCTTACAAAGTATAAATAACGGCTGCATGTACATATTCATAGCCTATCCATAAATATGAATCTAATCAAAAAAACAATCAGAAACTTCTAACTGTTTATTAATACGGACTTGAGTTTCACAGAAACGGTGGCCGCTCTAATGACATCGTTAAAATATCTTTGACGCTTTTACTTTTACTCATATTATACCTACACGGTGTAAAAAAAAAGACTACTTACTACCGAAAACTGATGGTTTGCAATCAGACCATATTACTGAACATAATTAGCAAAAAAAAAGCCTTTATTCAAAAAAATCTTTAGGAGACCTTTTGCAAGTACCAAATTATTTGTTGTGCGCGACTGTATCATAATATTTTGTTCCTAGAACTTTACATCAACTTTTTATATTGTTGCACTAGGAATTTGCAAAAAGTATACCTACCTACTGGCAGAGGCACTATTTATACATATAACATTTATATTATAAAACGCTTGTTTCTCTGCGCACTAATTCATTGTTTAATGGGTAGGTACGCTATCATAACGCTAACCTCAAAATTTTTTGAAAGTAAGGTTCAATATCTCCTTTCCTATAAGAGCAATCAGTTTGAAATTTTGCATAGCTCAGGCACTAATTATGCACTATTTTTGTGTGTAGGTACATTTCGTCGTTGTAGTATTAGCCATTTCTGAGAACGGGCAAGGGTACGCTATCATAACGTTACGATAGCGTACCCATAAAGAATGGTCATTATTTCTTGAACCAAGGAGGCACTATTTTTTTCAGTTTTACACTAATTATGCACTATTTGTGTACTATTTTTTGGGCATAAAAAAAAATAGAATTCTCTTATGTGTGTGTACGCTATCATAACGGACACATTATATTCAGTTATTGACAATTTTGACAGACAGAGATATTTTTTTCAAGCCCGTTCACCCTCCCCAACCCTACTTACCAACCGACGCAAATCGGCACCGTACTGCGTAGCGGTACCGTTACCACAGTTTAAATAACGTTACGCTACTGAAGTCATTACACGTAAGTTTTACAACTTCAATCAACGAGATGATTGGAGATACCTTACAGTTTACCGTATTTCTACGAACCTCTAGCAAGCACTCTAGATAACTAATTTAGACGAATAGTTTACTTTAATCAGCCCCCTGATTGTGTAACTTGTCTCGGATTGTATCCAAGTTGTATCAAAGCAAAAATCACAGTAAATCGCGAAAACAACTGTCAAATATGACAGTAATTAAGTAGGTAAGTAAGTTACTTACTAATTTTCAATCAGCCTTTAATCTGACAGTTATTTTCGCGATTTACCTACTGTGATTTTTGCTTTGATACAACACGAGACAAGTTACACAATCCAGGGGCAGGTTTTGAGCTAGTAATTTATGAAAGTATTTCATGTTTCATTATCCCAGGGTGTTAATCGAACCAATTATCTTTGATCGAACTGATATTTATTTTTCACTAGCTGCGCCCCGCGGTGTTACCCGCGGTGAATAGTTCCCGTTCCCGTGGGAATACCGGGATCAAAACTAGCCTATTTTTAATCCAGTTTATAAGTAATCTTGGTACCAAATTTCATTCAAATTCGTCCAGCTGTTTGAGCGTGATAGAGTAACAAAAACACTTACACACAAACTTTCACCTTTATAATATTAGTGTTATAAGAGTGATAATTCCACGTCGATTTTATCAACAAAACTACCAGATGTCAATATAAACTTATTGACCATGGAAGTATCGACAGAATAGAATAGGTACCTACTACCAAAGACGATTAATATCTAGAAGACAGACAAAGGCCATACACAAAATCGTAACCCGATCCCGCAGTACCAGATAGCCTGAAAACTTTAAAACATCAATTTTATCCAAGAAATTTCAATACTTAGTAGTAGGTAGCAACAATATTCAATATTTAAACATTTTTAACTAGAAAGTAATTGAAATTTCTTGGATAAAATTGATGTTTTAGAGTTTTCAGGCTATTTTTTAGGGTTACGATTTTGTGTATGGCCTTTGTCTGTCTTCTAGATATTAATCGTCTTTGCTACTACTAACAAAACTTTATTTTACATTTTTTTACTGAGTGTTAGCACAGATAAAAGAATACTAGGTTAGAGTTAAGTAGGTAGGTACTAGTTGGAAGTACAAGTCAGTTCGAAACTCAAAATAAATGGATTCTTGCAGCTGTCGAGGGAGAAGATGATCAATATGCTGTCGTAAATAATCCTCCCCTTATTTTAAAAGCTATTTTAGGATGCGCTTCAAATGTCATCCTATAAATTGAACCTGGAGTTAACTTTAAGAATGCGAGTATTTTGTCTTGTATAGGTACTTACTTAAATGTACCTAGGTACAGTAATAAATAGAACTTAACTGAATTTCAAAACCATTTTGAAAAAGGATTAGGTAGGTACCTACTTAGGGATCATTGAAAACGTTCTCTCATTAGCATTTCCGATTTGAGACTTTATACATTGCTTTTCTATAGTGTACTTTATCTATAGTAAGTACCTATTACTTATAAGTAAAGTAGGTACCTACCTAGGTAGGTACTTAAAAATAACATTGGAATTTTATTCCAGAGTATTATAAATTCTTCAAGCCTGCGACAATTTGAGACAGGTTTTCTCTCACCATGAGAAAGTTTTAACATCAAGATAGAAGATATTTTTATTACCTTTAATGGGTTACCTCAAGAATTTCACATTAATTCGTAATCGCTATCCTGATAGCTTGATTTTCTAACATACGTTATAATCTCAAGTCTCCAAGGTCGACAGTTCTGCAACATTCTACCATGAGTCAGGTGCAAATGCACAGCTAGGGCTAGGCTATTTCTAGATAAGCCGCGATAATTATAGGACATGACACACCTGTTCTGAGTAGACACCATTTTATATTGTTCCAAAAATATATTGCAATGTGTACCTACTCATCATTAACATAAACACAATGATGCTTTGTATTCATGAGTTTAAAAAGAAAAGGCATGAATACGTTCCTAGGGACGTTATACTACAGTCGGTAAATGATAGAAAAAATGTAGGTATCATTATACGAGTAGGTATACCTAGCTATACTAGCTATAGATAGGTAGGTACTTTTAATACTGACGGTTGGGTTTTACGGGATTTTGTCAAAGCAAAAATCACAGTAAATCGCGAAAACAACTGTCAAATATGACAGAAATAAAGTAAGCTACTTACTAATTTACTTAGCATTAAATCTTACAGTTATTTTCGCGGATTAGTGTGATTTTTGCTTTGATACAATCCGAGACAAGTGTAACAAGTGTGCACAATCCAGTTGCTGATTATTCTATCATAATCTAGCTCCTGGCATAAATACCTCGAAATCACCGTAGAAATAATCATATATATCATTTACTATGCATATTCAAACAAAAAATGAACTATAACACCACCGAAATAAAGAATAAACTCGGTTGTAAGACCGCTATCGTCCGGGTATTGATTTCTGAGGCAGTTTCAAGAAAACTATAAAGGATGGTTTACACGAGTAGAGTGAATGGCGTAGAAGCACGAATACTTTCTCCAAGCGAGCTCAGTACTATACTAACCTATTCTTCTAATAATTATTCAATAATTATAAAACAAGAAACCTAGAAGAACCTGATTGGTAGGTAGGTACCTACACCAAAAATGTGATCTACCACCCTATGGTTGAGGTTCACTTGAACGTCATCAAACAACAAGGTCGATTATGAAGTGACAATTGCTCTCTGTACTATAGGTACCTATACTTCCGTCTTACTATGTGTCAATTTCTAATTCACAGAAGAAAAAGTCGACCTTATCTTCTCTCAGTAATTTTGTCAAAATTGGTAGACCACTTTCTTGACAGACCGTACTTAAATTAATAAGTATGTTTTAATATTAAATTGGATATAGGTACCTACATTATGCCCAATAATTTAGAAGTAGGTGTTCGTTTTATACATCCGTATATTCTGTAATTATAATTGGGTAGGTAGGTATATAGGTACTCGCATGTTTGATAACTTAACTGGCAGAGTTGCTGTGCAAGTTGACTCGTCATTTCACTGTAGTCGTGTTGAGTCACCCTTAGCACAGTTAGCTTCAAGTATCAATACTCAGAACAGATCTGAGGAATCTAAGGAGGTCGATGTCCTGCAAATAGGATTTCAACATTTTCAACGGATACTCCTACAAAGTTCCTTTAATATTTTTATACTTAAAGATTTTTAATTTTCAAGATAGCTAAATATTTTGTTTCGGTCGTAGCTGTTTCGTGGCAATTTCGTGAGCAGAGAGCAATTTTCTGCACTCTTGGGTAGGTAGGTACCTATAATTAATTAAACTTAAATAATATTCTAGCTGGACAGGAGCCGCTCACCTGATGGTAAGTCGTGGCTGTCGCCTACTGACATCTGTAACACGGAAACTTACTATTACTTTTCTGACTACCCACAATCGACTTTAAAATATTCTAGGCTTTAAAATGAAAACCTCAGATCTTTTCTAGATAGATCCAGCAAAGAACCATTACCTACCTCGATCGGTAAGTAGGTATAATGTATATAGGTTCTTCGCCTTATCGGTTTAATGCTTACCTAGAATCGAGTGAAAAGCGAAATGCTAGTTCAAAAATAATATAAAATAATAGGCCTAGTAGGTACTTTTGTGCGCGATTTTCAATTTTATTGCTCAATAGAATCGTGCGTGGAGCACAGAAGCTCTACAAGCATTCAATTGGAAATGTCAATTTCAATTGAATGTTATGAATGTCGACATGTCAGCTCTGTAGGTACCTACCTGTTTAAAGCTGTTGGGACAATTTCCAAGAACATGTTGTAAATAGCCAAGTTCCGTACAAAAACGAAATTATAACTTCTGAGAACATTACAAAGTATTTATACGCCCTCTGCGGAGGATGATCGGTATTTTTCATCTGAAAATCAGATTAATAATGTCGAAGGAATTTAAGGTTAGATTATTTATATTCAAGGACATTGAAAATGCCACGTGTAAGTAATATTGGACAGACATAGAGACGTGTGTTGTTTAAAATGGTATTTTTAACATTGTAATGACTAGAAGAATGCTTAAAATGCATGTGGATGGACATAGAACATAGATAGATGTAGGAAGTAGACCAAAAAAAGGGATAAGTATTGTGAAAGTTGACATGAGCAAGAGGTGAATGTTGAAATAGCTGCTAATGGGGCTATGGAATGGAAGTTGAATACATTTGTAACCATATGTAATGTAAGGCAAGTTCAAGAATAGTAAGAATGGGACTTAACCTCCTGACTAACTTTATCCAATAAATACAAAATCTTTGTATTGTAAGACTTTCCAAAAGGTGAAAATGACTAATACGTTCCAAGTTTCATATTTTACACTATCTTACAATACTAACGTATCTACAACTTTCTGCAAATTGATAATGAATAACGATTTTAATGAATCACCAATGCGCCTAAGCGCCTAAGTGTAAGTAGGTATCATCAAGGAAGTCCATATAGAAACCGCATGCGTGTGGTTGTGTGTTTCGTAATGCAATTTGTCTTTGAAACCTTATTTTAATCCATTTAGCTTAGAAACATGTACTAAGCCATTATTTCCGAGAATAATGTCACAAGAAAACCTACATTTTGTTCTTTGAAATCAACGAATCAGGAAGCGATAGCGTGTCGTTTTGGATTCGTGGAAGCGCTGCTTTTGCCTTGTGTAACTGCACCAACACTGCTGCGTTTAACGCGTTCAGTGCTCATGACACGCGTGGCGATGTTGCGTGCACTCTGTCACGGCGCTCTTTTCTGAAGCATCGTGGTAGCTGGGCCGGGAATGGGCTAACGCAACAATCGGAGATCCGACCCACCTCGTAGATCCGACCCACCTACATCTGATTTATATCAACGCACGCATTCCAAAAATGTAGAGATCTTGCATTCCAAATGAATCATCTGATTAAAACCACTGGTTAGCTTTGCCATTCAACGCGGCACGGTAATGGTGTCTAGGGCACGTTTCTGTGTGGCTTGGATCAGTTGAGCAAGGTAGATAAATAGATCGTTTGTAACGATCCTTAGGTGGCTCTACAGGTTCAAATTGTATTTTGTACAGTTATGTAAATATGTTATAGTTAGTTTGTAAATAAATTAAGACATAAGTAAGTACTTATCTCAAAATAAATCCACAGAAAAGTTTAATATCGACAACTTTCAAAGCTTTCATACGTAGAAATGACTTCGAAATACGCCATTAATAACGAGAGGGTGTGTTCGGCTTTGTATAATCCAATAAGGAATTCTCTGAATTCAGAACCTTAGTTGGTACCTACGGAACGGGAGCTTTTGTAGAGGTTGGTAACAAGCTTAGCGGAGACGCGAACGCCGTTATTTAAATGTTTAAATACATATAATGTGTTTGCCAGCCGCGTAGTTATTGACCCCAATCTTAGTGCTAGCTAATACACGCAAAGCAGACTTTTGGCAATAACCGTTCCGTTTCAATATAGAGTTCAGCAAATCAACCTTCGCGTGTTCCGAGAACCGCCGCCGACCGGTCGCTGCAATGCAAGCCGCGCTTCTCAGAACGAAACGTCGACCCGCAGTTTCGATTTTTAAAATAGACGCGTTCCGTTATACGTTGACTCTGTAGGCCCCGATTTATGGACGGTCAATTAGATGGTTGTGTAATTTTTAAATGAGAGTGACTATTTTTATCCAGACCCGTTTCCGAGTGAAAGGGGTTTCCTATAGAGTTGTGAAACAGGTTATCGACGAACTTTCCTCTTTGATGTTCGAAGACAGATCGAAAGAGCTCAAACAGAAGTGGTTCCTGTGTTTGAAATAGAAAGCCTATGATCTATGAATAACAGAGAAACAGAGGTGGGAGTGAACGCACATTTCTGTATCCTGTTTCTTATATATTCATTAGCAATTTTATTGCACAGTAAAATGATGTGAAGATTTATATGATACGCTCGAAATAGGAGTTATTCTAGTATGATTTAAAAATATGTCTGACTTTCACTTACTTACGTAGCTATATTTACGTAAGAGCTATTTTTGGGGTATGACACGCTGTTTTAGACTATAATAAAAACGTAGAGTTAAGGTAAGGACCATTAAGACCTATAGTGACGTAAGCAGATGATGGTCAATGCACGCCTACCCTACTAAGGTGACCTAATCGTTTGCCTTCACCTTATTTATGCATTATATAGAGTTGTAAGTAGGTATGTATTACCTTCATAGTTTAATGACACTCCTCATATGACTTTTAATATATTTTTCTAAGAACTTCGATACCTTATATGCACTTGTGGATCGTAATGTCTTTACAAAAACAAATGTGAGCTGAGATGGCAAAACAGCTGATAATATCCAACAAACAGAGATTATAAGTATCAGAACGAAAGCGTCACAAAAAACACTTTTTGCAGACATTCAATTTGGCGAACTCAAAAACCTGACAGTGAAAGAGAATCGAAAAATTAAAACGGTGAACATCTAATTGCAAAATAGTCCTTGAGTCTCTTATTGTATGTGCGAGAATACCTTGCAGCTGGCCTCGTGGTTCAGATCAAAGCCGTATTTCAATCAGTTCGTTAGACGAGACTGTCGGCAGTTCGCAGTAGTCTGCCATTGAAATTTAAACTATGTTTTTCTGGGAAAACGACACAAGCTGCTCTGTTAGTTTTTGTTTAGTTTCATTTTACCCGTTCGGTCCTTCCCCAACGTAACTCCTCGCCAGCAAAGTGAAGCGAATCATATTCGTTATCCTTATTTCTCCGTGGTGGTCTAAAATCAGATAGAAACCTGTCTCGGTTCATCCGAAACGTCAATCGTTTGTTTAAAGCTAGGTTAAAAGCCTTGTAAATTGAGGAAGAGCCTGCTATAAACAAGGAATGCAAATATCAGTACAACAGTGACTCTTAGCAGTCTTCGATAAAAACTGACCTAGAGTCTTAAAGTTATCATTACCTAACGTAAACTAAAGCACGAGGTGTAATTTACACTCAAGATTGTTGTCTACTGTACTGAGTAATCTACGCATGTAGTACCTACCTAATCTATTTATCATAAAACTGTATTAATCATTACTTCGAATTTCTTTGTTATCAACAAAGTGACTAGTAAAAAGTAAGTAGCAATAGCAACCAGTAAATATTTGCAAAAGTTTTTATCAATTTCTCATCAATTCAAGCAGTCTAAAAAGGAAACAATCGTTAAAATAACTAAGTAAATAGTATTAAGGAATAAGGACCTTCATAAAATTCAATATCTACCAATATTTGTTGGTACAAAATTAAAAGAATCTATTTTCAAATGCGTTAAAGAAACTGGATTAAGCAAATACATTGCAAAATACTTCAGCGATTGTAATATAACAGCATAAGGTCCTCGGATCGAGCCAGCACGTTAATGCTCTACTGATTGGAAAGTCTCTTATGAACGAGCTTGGTTAGAAACAAATCGAACAATGATTTACCTGTGTCAACAATTTAATGCACCGAATGATCAATGAGCCAACAACATTCTACCCCGGGGTCATGAGATTCACTTTAAAATAATTATTGGCTTCGAACAATAACCCATACAATTTACAAATTGAGACAATGCAAAAAACAAATAAAAATTGAAGTCATAATGGCGATTTCTCATAACAACCCTCGGGTTGGAGGCTTCCAAGGATTAATTACGAGTTCCGCGTAGGGCCGCCACCGGGCCATTCGATTCCCGGTAAACTCGAATCGAAAAAGGAGCAAAAACGGACGGCGGGTTCTAAGAAGACGCATACCTGCGCCCGCGCAGCGACCCACCTTGTTCCGCCGACAATTCAACAGAACGACACATTTTCCTAGTACAACTCTCACACATTATTTTCTCTCCATCCTGCATTTGTACCACATTCAAAGACTGTTTACAGTTTGCTCAGCTCGCTTGGAAACAATCATAAATTATCATCAAATTCTAGGTAGGTATTACATTTTCATTTCATAGGTAAATAGGTATTGTGTCCGAGCATAAATAAAGTTTCTAGGAATAATCGTTTCACAATTCACCTACTTATGTAGGTAATGTGGTATTCCGAGTAGGTTTATTTAAATTTTTATTCTTTATTGTAATCTTGAGTAGGTGTAGCTTTCGTTGTTACGACATCTATTGTTTGAATGTTTATCATTTCTGTCTGTATAATTGCATTGTAATTTTTATTCATTGTTTTAATAGAAACTTCTGATACCATAATAACATGAACGTGGGCTGGCTCGCAAATATTTTCAACGACAGCCTTGAAATAACTGTCTACGAATCATATTTTCTCAGAATCAGTAGGATAGAATCCTAAAACATAACGCTCTTTGCCAAGAATGATTAAATTCTACAATTCATTGTGTGTGATACGCAGAAAAGGGCAGATTAACAAAGATACAATACAATATTATTATATTATCGGCAAAAAATGGTAACATAATAAATTTTTTTATTCAAGTAAAACACGTACAATACGTACCTACATGGTATCTCACGCAGTTAGCAAGTAATAAATAGTTCTAAGAGAATATAATAAAAAACAGCTACTTAGTAGTTATAATTGTTGTTGAGTCCGTCCGTTGCCATATTTGCATTGCAATGCCTTTATGTTCATCGACAATAAGCAAAAAACTACCAGTTTATTTTACGTCTTAAAGTCATCACCATCAGATAAAATATTCTAAATATCGAGGAAACGATTAAAAAGTAATAAAACAAATTAGATAATTACGTCGCGGTTTGAACCATAAATAAATTTAGACCGACCTTATCAATTGAAGTGTTTCTACGAAACTTATCTACGTCAGTACTTAAACTGGCAACAATAGGATTTCCAGCCTTTAAAGTAGGTGGAAAAAATATGATTGTGTCCTTAGTAGTAAGCGAACAATGGCCACTAACACAATCCCTATGCAACTGAATCGATTTGTTGCAGCGTCCGCGCCTCCTCGGAATCAATTCTCTCGATTGTTTGAAATAGCGTGGTTTTCCTGAAGTTTACAATACCGTTACGAATTATGATTCCAGTGATAGAAGCAATTGTTTAACCTTCAGGTATTGTAATACGGGAATGTGCCAAATATGAATTTAGATTTGCCAACTACCTATCCCATAGATACATTTCTTACCGGCCAGATATCAAGGTCATCTGATTTATATGCAAAAAAGAAAGAAAGAAAAACCTTTATTCAGCTTACACACAAAATCAAAATGAACAAAGAAGAAACTAGGAACAGAAATGGGATAATTAAAATAACTGCCGCTAACACAAATGGTAGAGTCTACTAAAAGAAAAGCCAAAAAGATAAATAAAAAAACAGGACGATAGGTAGGTACCTACCTACCTATAATAATAAAATTAGGATGGAATTATCTGTGGCTGAAAAGGTCCAGTCTCAGCGTAATACTAGGTAGGTACTCCCAGACACAAGTGGTAAAGAAATACATACACTTATAATGTAGGTTGATATTTAATCTACCATTCACGTCACAACTTCTGCTTAGCTCCTTATCGTGGCTTATCTAATCCTTGTATGTATTCTACATACGAAATCAGCTTGAGATAACATCTTCGTAGTAAATTCTTGTTATCATCTACCTACTTACATAGTTCCCCTAAATTATTTTGAATGTGTAGCGAGGACGTGCTCTCAGCTTCAGTACAATTTTCCAACTGCCGAATTGGACAGCGAGGGGCGGGAGTGAACGCGTACGGTAGTGCGGGTTCACTTCCGTTCACAGAGTATATAACAGTCACAGATAATAATAATCGACTAAATTAGGCTAGGCTAGGGGTGCACCCTACAAATGTATAATATATTTTGTGATTCCTTCCAGGATCTAATATTCATTACGACCCTTTGTGATATCTCATTTACAATTACAATTCAAAGTAGGTACCTATCATGTTTCGAAGGGTGGATCCCCGCAGTTGCCTCAATTAATTAATTTTTTCTTGTTCATTTTTATTGACTTCCTCAATGCCTGCTTTAATTTGTACCAAGTAGTTATTTTTTATCGTTCCTTGTAAATTACAATCCTTTTTCTTTTTCTCCATAATTAATTTCCTGGTTATCAATATTTTTTACTACGAAATGTAACTTTATGTACATACCTTAATTGTATAAATATTTCTAATAACCTTTGTGTATTGAGCAGGTCAAAAATGGCTGGATACATTTACTTTTATGAATAGCATAATTCAAATTTAGAATTTGAATATAGGTAGTAGTGGCAATTCTGAGTGTCGCAAAAGCTAAACTAAGCTAACTAAAATTGTTGCCGTCCCTTTCATAGCGATGGGAATAAAAAGGATGGCAATAATTTTAGTTAGCTTAGTTTAGCTTTTGCGACACTCAGAATCGTCCCCACTGGGGGCGATTCTGAGTGTAAATACGACAGTTTAATTAAAATCATGCAAGGGAATGCTGCACGACCATTTGAACCCCGTAGTTCTTATTTGGTGGCGTGATGTGCGATAATTCTTTCAACTGAACCGACAACTATCCAGTCACACAGAGACTACTAGGTACCGATAACTAGCAAGTGTCATTAGCACACAACACCACGACTATGCATAAACACTTACAATTGCCTTATTTACATATTTTTTATATTCATTACTTCCTACTGCATCACAATTGTCTATAAATAAACCTGTTTATTTATCACGACACGAGACCATCTTTTTTAGGGATAATTTTTTTTGATTTTGATAGGTATAGTACCACCTAGTAACTAGTATGTAGGATTCGATTATTTTTTATTCCATTTGAATTGCTGAAAGCTCCTTGATTGGTAACGTAACGTATAAATAAAGTACCGTCCGACTTAGGAATAGTAGGTAAAGGTATTACCTATTTTGTCCTTGGAAGGATTAAAACTGTGTCTCCGTGAAGCAAGCGAGATACAAGGCGTATCATTTGACCTGCATTCATCGCTACCAAAGAGCACGCATGCAAGGCACACAGTAGGTATGGCATTACTGATGGTGATCAAACAATATGTGACGTCACCGAGTAATCTACAGCTTATCATTCGCGACGCAACGACCCCGAGCAGCGGAATGATAATGCGACGATAACAGCTGGCGCCTCTACTTGTTATATTCGCCTCACCCTGCACGTGTAGAGTCGTAAACAATGTTATTTTTAAATGGAATGTTTTAATAACCGGCGGGTGTCTGCTAGACGCACTAAAAACTAGATTAACTTCAGCTTATTGACTAGCTCTTACCTGGCAGTTTGACCACCATTGGAGGTGTGAATGGTTTATTGGGATCCAATGTAAACGCCTTAGAAGCAACTGAACACGGAAACACAACGCTCACTTGTACTTAATTGCTTAGGTATATTTCCTCAAAACCACTTTACGGCCGTTTCGTTTCTCGGTAAAACTCTTTATAAGCGGTTTCGTGGAAGCGCACCGGAGAAATTAATTTGCAGAAATCGCCGTCAGCGTCCGTTCGAGAGACGCTTTCTAACCGCACATTCAATTTCACTGATGGTTTTATCACAATAACGATATCGCGGAGGTGAAAGTTCGGAGTTGTCCGTCAGCGTGACGGTCCTGGCGCGTGAGCGGAGCGAGACTGGCGCGGCGCGCTGCCTGCTGCGCTGCGTCGCGCGCGTCGTCGCCTCCGCGCGAGGTAAACACGCGTGGCGGGGCGCGGGCGCGGGCACGCTCGCCTCGCCACTAGCTACTTGTCAAGCGGCTTCCCAGAACGGCCAACCTTGCCGCTTCCACGAAATAACCCAAGCCATTGTCACTAATTTATAAAAATTATGTTCTTCCGACCGAGGCGACGCAGGCCATACCGCGAGTGATGACCTTTGATGAATCTACTGTATCTACCATCAATCAAAGCCGGCCCCGACGAGTACCTATCTACTACCATGAACGTTAGAAAGTTCATTCACTTCTTGGTCTATTTTTTGTGGGCGGGGAACGTTGTGGTTGTGTCTATAAAAGCATCCTCATGACAACAAGAACCTTTTACTTAACAGTAGGTAAGTATAGCCAATTCTAAGCTCACGAAGTTCGTTAGTATAGTAGGTAGGTAGGGTCAGGTGTCCAACGTTGAAACAGTGGTACACAATGAAACTTTGCGAAATTTCTATAATGTGACGTTACCAGATCTTGCAGTTTATCGTATAAGGAGCCCCCCTCGAACCTCATGCTATATCCCAGTTTGCGTCGATGGCGCGCGAAAGAAGATTTTTTGCGGAGCTTTTTTCAATTTTTTTACAAAAAAGTACGAATTTTCTGCTTTCTTTCAAGATTTTACATTTAGTTATGCTAGCATATCTCATATTTCTCAGGATTACATAACATCGGACATATTTCATAGATTAACGTGGACTATAACATTTTAATAAAGTGATGCAATGTAGTAAAAATAAAATGAGATTACTAAAGATACCCTTGGTAGTCAACAATGAAACAAATGCACAGTGGACACACCCTTGTTTGTATAGACACCCTTACGAGGACCTAAGTTGGACTTGACCGAACCGAGGACTCTCAAAATAACGGATTTGTAAAGCTCGTAGGTATAATTGAATAACACAGAAAGAGACAGAATAACAAATCTAGAGTGATGAGCTCATTGGTATATTGCTATCTCAATATTTTTTCGTATGAATTACGAATGCCAAACCGAGGACTCGAAATACACAGTCGAACGTGACTAGCGATGAACAAAGTGAGGACTTTGTGTACGCGAACCGAGGACGTCTCACGTAAGACCTGAGACACCCTTCCGAGGACTGTCTTAACACAATATTTCTTATTATCTTGTACAAAGTGAGGACGGTGTGTTAGACTTACCATAACCAAACTGAGGTCAGTTTTCCAAGCAGGCCTTGTACAAAGTGAGGACAAGGAAAATCTACCTAAACCATTTTACGTGCAAGATTATCTACAAATGAATATTTTTATATCTATTTCTTACACGTATTTCTATTTTAAAATTTAGTAGGTATTATCCTAAAGACGAGTCGGCGTCTTTTCGTTTTCGTTTTCAAATAAATTTCAAAGAACAACCGCGTAGCGGTAGGCACTGTCGATAATAGAATCAAAAGGCTGAGATTTCTGCGTGTGACGTCACTCTACTCGAGACACAGATTAGTTTCAATTTAGTATGATAGAATTTCATACGACTCGCGCTTTTCTTCACCGCGCCGAACTAAAAACATTATTCAAGCTTGGAAGTCTGTTTTTCATTTTTCTTTTTGGACATTATGGAAGCAGGGTATATTATGCTTGTTTAATATTGTACATAAAAGGCCTTACTTATACTAACAAAAAAGTGATCTTTTGACGGTTTAGTTTATTAGAAGATGAATTTGTGCGCGGGCGGTCCAATAGTTTACCGTTATGGAAAGTACTTATGGCTATGATTATAGAATTTTTGATTACCAATGTGTTGTACACAAGATGCCTACCAATGAAAATTTGATTTAACGCGTTCAGTGCCCATGACGCATATGTGAATGATGCCTTGAAAGCTCCGGATTAAAGTAAAACTTTGCATACTGCACACTTATTAATGATCGATGACAATACAAATAGTTAAACACGAAAATCTGACTTAACGCGTTCAGTGCTCATGACGAACATGCAGATGTTGCTTCAAAAGTGCTAAATTAATAAATTAAAACTTTGCACACTTATCAATGATCGATGATAATACAAATAGTTGAATCCTCATCCTCATATTCTTATCCCCATATCCCCATATCCTCATCCTCATACACTCATATCCTCATCATCTCATCCTCATCCTCATATCCTCATCTTCATATCCTCATCCTCATATCATCATCCTCATTATTATCATCCTCTCATCTTCATCCTCATATCCTCGACCAACGAGGGTGAGAAGGAAGGATGATATGAAGATGAGGATATGAGGATATGGGGATGAGGATGTGGAGATGATAAGTAAGGCCTTTTATGTACAATATTAAACAAGCATATACCCTGCTTCCATAATGTCCAAAAAGAAAAAATGAAAAACAAACTTCTAAGCTTGAATAATGTTTTTAGTTCGGCGCGGCGAAGAAAAGCGCGAGTCGTATGAAATTCTTTCATACTAAATTGAAACTTATCTGTGTCTCGAGTAGAGTGACGTCACACGCAGAAATCTCAGCCTTTTGATTCTATTATTTTTAAGCCGCCGTAAAAGTTGAATAACTTTGTCATTTTTCAAGATATTCCAAAAATTCTTTCACCACCCTATTATACTCGTAAATTCTTAAGATCTTGCTAATAAAATTAAAAAAAATGGATTTTTAAGTTTAGGAAACTTCTCCATCATGTTAATTTGTTAGTGCATTTCTTTTCTAATTCCTTCTTTCCATTTCAATTAAAAAAATATGACATTTTTTTATTATTTTCCCATAATGTTGATGCTTAAATTTTAAATTATTAATATGTAGGGTCAAGTGGTACACGGTGGCGATAGCAGATACAGTGACTCAGTAACATTATGCGAAAACTATCAGAGATATTTAAAAATTTCACATGTCGATCGGTAGCGCTTGAGATGCGAACAAGTCGTAACCAATCGGGCAGCCAGCGCACACGGCGCGTGGTTTTTGTGTGAAAGGAGATTTTTTGTTTTAACAACATAAAAAACACTTTGAAGGTGAGATATTTCTTGTTCTATCTTCATTTTCACATAAAATTTTACTAAGGCTTTCTTTTCACTGTGTTATGTCAGTTATGTGATCCATCAAGGTTATTTTAGCGTGTAATTCACTCTCAAATAATGCATACATTTTATTCTACATAATTATTTATTCAAAATGGCGATGCAGTCCACAGTGGTTCTGTTTACGAAAGTACACAGTGAATCATAGATCACTGTTGGTTCTGAAGAAGGTGGTCGATTGTGTTATATTTATTTTGTTGATCTAGATTGTATGTGCATTGAAGCTGCTAATTTTGTAAAATAATGTTCCTGATATTCCCATTAAGTACTTATATCCTCCTTAGTGACGACATAATATGTGGTCAATTGTGTTATCTTTATTTTAATTGATAGTTTTGGTAAATTATAACCTAGCCTGGATTGTTAGTGCTTATAAGAATTACCTACCTAAAATAACGAATAAAGACTAAAATAATGTTTTTTTTCTGATAATCCCCTTAAATTATCCACTGTTTACTAGCCCGAGCCACTGTGTAATTAAGCCTTAGCCAATGGTACACCCTATGGTACACAGTGGCTCATTTTTGACTTTTTGAAAAATGCGTTTTTTATTCTTTCCTATTACATTATTTAAAAAAATGATAATAGGTACACAATCAAACTAGCTGAACTACACTATGCTCATTTTCAATTTCAATGTCCTAGCTCTATCCAGCGCCGAGTTATGTCTTTCGGAAAAAAAGTGAGCCACTGTTTACCACTTGACCCTAATTTATTTTCATTATCATACACAGTGTTATTTAATTGTGTATACCTATCATTCTAGATATTGCTAGTATTGCCAGGTAGCAGCAGCTAGATATTTCTTAAATCCATTTTATCTAATGGAGTAATTTAAATAGTTTTTCATGATTAAATATCGTGAAGTAAGTTTTAACTATGGCACTGAACCTAGAAACAGAAAACTAGACTATTTTGCATATAATCAGGCTGAGATGGCAGTATGTTTCTTTAGAATATATACCTACTGCAGTATATATTCTAAACATACAGACTGCCCCCTCATCACTTGTGCAAATTGTAGCATTTGCACAAGTGATGAGGAGGCAGTATATAGCCTCTAGGCTAGAGCTACCTCACCTCGATTTTTAAAAGTTCCAATTCAATGTATATAATATCCGCAACGTCCTATTTTCATAATAGTCGTCATATTTTGATGGTACGACACCCGTTGCTTACACACCAAGAAAACTGTCAGAACGAGGACTATAATAGATACATACTGTTTAGAAAAATTATCAAACCGAGGACTAACACACATTCTGCTGGAAAAGCTACATAACCGAGGACCTTTGTGTTAAAGTTAACACAAAAGACCTCGGTTCATACATTAAAAGTGAAATTAATGTATAGGTGGTGTGTATAAGGCGACAGAGGCGCCACCTGGTGGATACATTTTGCCTGTGTAAGATTATGAATTTTCTTGACCAAACCGAGGTTTCGGGTACTTTTCCTTATTATATATACAGAAAGGTTCAAAATTGCTTGAACAATACGAATCTATGGCCAAGTCAAACCGAGGACCGTCGAAAAAGTCCTCGGTTTGAAAATGTCCTCGGTTGTTCCTTGTGTATTCATACGCACGTCCTCGGATGGTACTTAAAACAAACACAGTGAAACAGTATTTTATATAGTAACCTACTAGGTTACTATTAGAGTCTAATTAACTAGTACCTTATGGATACCATACTATTCTTATGTTGTTATTTTGTTGTAATGAAGGATTATTTTCAGAATTCTTATAAAAAAAATATAATAACTAATGATTTTCATTATGTAAAGAATTTTTTTTTGCACATAACTAATTCCTTTGGCCATTTACCTATTTTATGTAATTTGGAAAGTCTGATAGCGTATTAACTTTGAATAAAACCTTTTTTTATTAAATACAAGCAATTTTTGACATTAATTTAACAATGATGGAAACATCCGGTACAAATTAATACGTTTCATTGTTTAATTTATGGTGTTTCATTGTGTACACGGTCGTGTACACAGTGAAACATTTCTAATTTTTTTGTTTTTATTTTTTTATGGCCTGTGTACCTATACATAAATTGAAAAAACTATAAATGACATCCAATACTCAAATAAATAACCTGTATACCTGTAAAAAACTAGATTCATATCGGTAGAAACGAAAGATCTATGAGACTTTGAATTTTTGGTGTTTCAACGTTGGACACCTGACCCTACCTAAGTATAGATAGCAACGTTAGTAGGTACCTAGCATATATAGCAACAGAAGTGAGATTCTCTCACTTCAAGACCAAATTTTTCCTCTCCTAATTGCAAAAACGAATCTTTGCAAATTTATTTCCTAGAATTTTCTGTAGAAACTTAAATGATCATGAACTCGAGGTTAGAAATATCAATATAATGTAGGTAGGTACTTACATACAATCATTAAGATGACCCATCACTTTCCGATCATTCCTTTTAAAGAGAGTCTACAAAAAGATGACACAGAGTCGACATCTGTTCTTCTAAGATTTCTACGAACATCATTGTATTGTAATTCTATACTTTTATGAAGCATTTCCAATAAAAGACTTTGCACATGCACATGACTTTTTATTTTATGTAAGTACCTACCCAATAAACATAAAAGAAGACCTGTCCTGTAAAACTTTTACTTACAGGGAACAATAATAAAAGTGGTAGGTAATTTATAAATTCAAAATGTTGTCAGTCAAAGCTTTTTAATAAAAATAGAAAAATATCTATTTGCGTCGCAGAAGCGCTAAATTCTTTTGTAAGCTAATTTGTATGAATTGTTATTGTAACGCGCAGTACCGGTTTTTCTAGTTTGAAAGGGAATACAGGTAACCACTAGGTACGTAAAATTTCTAAATTAGAATATTGTACTTAACAGTAAATCTTTTGCGAGGCTAGATCATACAAACATTAGTGCCTAGGTAAGTCGGAAATCAATCCCCTGTTGCGTGTCTGTTGAGAGTTGGGTGATTGGGTGGTGGGACCCTCTGTTACGCTATCCACAAAATTTGTGGAAACAGAGGCACAAATTGATGATGAGTTTCTTTCGATACCTAGATATTATTTCTGCGTATGATGCCTGTATTTAAGAATATTTTATATAGGTACTTACTTACCAACATTCCTATAACTTTTTTTTTCACATTTAAGTACTTTTCCAATTCTCTTTTCTACGTCCGATTTTTGTATGGGTTCATTTGCGTAAGCTAATTTGAAGAGGGGGGGGGGGAAAATTTTAGATTTTTAATGTTTGGTTCTATTTTTCTTATATTATGATATACCTACTACGTAAGTTGTACTAGTTTACCTTACTAAAAAAAAACTAACAACTTGTTATAAGTACCTACCTATTACCTACTTACCTACTTACTTACCTAAGAATTTGCCATAAAGTCACAAGATCATCCTCTCTCGCTCCGGTCCTAGTGCAGTTAACATCAAGCTCATATCACTCGTCCTATTTAATTAGTAAAAATAGTTTACAAGTACTTTTGTGACCAAGTGTTGTGTGAATCCTATAACAGTATCATCATTACACAGTGTTTATGTACTATTACTTAATAATTACCTATAATTATAACAATTTTCGAATAAGAAAGATCAAGTGAATGCAAAATTCCCAAGAACCATCATCGATAGTGAAGTGACCCACTAATACGCGTAAGCGACGCACTCTCCACGGCGCTTAAGCCGTTTTACTCGCGGTCATCCGGAAACATTCTTTATCAAAGTCAGTGCTGTACAATCTAATATTTGGTCTACCTACAACTCAAAAACCGACCACAACAAGCATCACTTTGAACAAGTTTCGCAGCTTGCGTTCGCTACATTTACCTACTACGGTAAATTACCCAAATTGATCTTTTCGCACGGTTGCTGCTTCGAGGTGACTAAATAGACATGGAATTATCGCGCACTCCGCCGAAAAAAGATGTTAGAGCAACTTCACCTTCCGGGAGAAGCCAGTCTGAGACGGATCAAGAACTCGAGGGAGCGAAAATTACTAGACAGATGAAGAGAAGAGCCCTACGTAGCCCTGAGCTCATTAACTCCTTTAAACTAGAAGGTACTTTGAACTCTTTCAAGTTGGATATAACAGAGCATATGACCCAGCTCTTTTCTGCATTTGAAGCAAACCAAAACGCCAAATTCTCGGTACTCATGACTGACATCAATGACATTAAACAAGAAGTCAAAAACATAAAATCATTTTAAGGGGCGCGTCTCTAAAAACGCGCGAACAGGCACTTACCATTTAAAAAAATAAACTAATGAAATCACTTCATGGAATGACAATAAAAAAGAATCGAGTTCTCAATAGATGAGTCTACACTAACACCGTGTGATAATTCTAAAATAATCCTTAATTTTTGAGAAAAAAATCTTCAAAATCCATCAAAAACATCGAAATCGACCTTTTCTATTTGAACTATTTATGATATTATTGTTGTTATTATTGATAATATTTTTTGATAAATCGTGAGTCAAAATAGTAGTCAATACATTCACCGTGAATGTTTTTTACTAATTAAAACCAAAAAGCATTAATCTGAGCTTAAACATCATTAATTTTTTTTGCAGAAATTTTTTCCCGCCGCCATACATTTTAGTATGAAGCAGTGCCTGACGTAATTGTCTTTTTATTAGAATACACGCTGCAGAAATATTCAGAACCCGCTGGGTTGCCAAAGTGACCGCACGTCCGTCATAGATCTCGCCGAGCTTCTTTTGTTTACTTTGGACTAGAAAAAGGGTGGGTTGCGAGTGTTGGAAACTATCTGTACCTATTCATCGAGCAAGTAGACGAACTAGGTAGATACGTGACTTTTACTTTGTAGTATTTTTTCTTTTGAATAAATTATCAAAGCCTAACCAATGAACTATATAGGTACGAGTTATGTCGTAGGTAACTTATTTTTTTACCTATTTCAGAGAGATATGGGAAAACGTATAGAAAATTACTTTAAACACAAAGAAATTAAAGAAGTATTAAAATAATGCAGTAAGCACCCACATATAATGCACCTACTCATCTTTTTACCCGACCGTAGCAAAGACAAAACATTGTTGTGTTTTACCTTTTTTTATTTATTATCTCGGACCTCTGTGGCGCAGTGGGTGAAAGCCCGAGACGCAGAGGTTGCGGGTTCGATTCCCGCTGCGGGATAAATGTTTGTATGATTTGCAAATTATATTTTGTCTCCAGTTTGGGTGTTTTCTATGTACAATAATAATATGTATGTATTTACAAAAAAAAAATGTATCTATGTAGTATATCAGTCATCTGGTTACCATAACACAAGCAATAAATTGCTTAGCTTAGGACTAGATGGCGCTGTGTAGAATATCCAAGGATATTTAAAAAAATACAAAAATTAGGTATGGAAGAAAAGTTAAAAATGATTTAAGTACCTTGATTGTATCTCGACTATCACTGAGAAAAACAAAAAAATTAACAAATAAAAACAGGTCCAACAAGGTAATTCTTTCATCATCATCATTGGCAGCTCAAATTATAACCCACTGCTGGGCATAAGTTTCCTCCCTCAAATGCCACTCTAATCGGCCCTGTGCCGTTCGCATCCATCGTAGTTCATTACAGCTAAAATATCTAAGGTTCGGGTTTCCGATTTATTACGATTATTCAACCAGTCTTACTACCGACATTCCACTACAGAGTGAAGGCCCGTCACTCATGGTCATCGTCCCCGTCCCCCCTTTTATAACTAACAGTTTTTTTTTTTACTTTATATAAATAAATAAAAAAAACCTGCAACACCAGGGATCGATTTTTAACATAATTGTTGTAACAGTTTTATGTGGATATCGAGTGTTCGTATTTTTGTCTCATTTCCGATCCGAGACGGATTTAACCGAAGTATTAAATAGGTATGTTTCGGAGTACCTACTGTAAATAAGTTGAAGCCGTCCTAATCTGTACATATATTCCATGTTTGTACTAAATTGTCTTATAAGTAAACAAATAATTTTGATAAACGATTTTTTATCTATTATTGCACATTTCTCATATTATTATTATAACACAGAACATTGGTTTGACAAATTATCTTTAATTTCTCAAAATTTAAAATTATACCAAGAAGCATACACTGTGACCCAACCCTTTGCCGTGCTGGTAACTAATTGCAGGCCGCGTGTTGCTAATACATTGCGTGTTTTATTGTGATATTTATATACATCTCACAACGACAAACGCGTAATGGATGTGTAACTAGTGCGAAACTTCGAAAGTAGTTTTATTCGTCTTCAGGTTGTAAATGCTAATTTCGGGATGCACTTGTGTGAGTAGAAAGTGTCAATGTAGGTGTTAATCAGAAATTCCCACGCTCAAGGACTGCAGGCTTAATGAGGAAACTGAAAAAAAGATAGAAACGCTTTCTTCGAATTACGAAAACGTCTCCCTAAAGACCACATCATTAGCCAAAGATTTCGAAACAAATCTCACTAAAATTAAGGAGCTTGAACATGAAATTGAAGCCCTAAATCGGCAGTCATGCGCATTTAAAATAGAAATCAGGAACATTCCTTCGAAAGCTCAGGAATCTGTAGAAGACCTCCACAAAACTATTGAGAGATTACTGAAAACCCTTCAAATCGAAGTTCATCCTGCTGAAATACGCAACGTACGAAGGCTTCCAGGAAAATCGGCTTCACCTAGACCAATTGTTCTAGAGGTAGCTACAGCATTGCTCAAACAACAAATCGTACAGAATACTAGAAACTTTAATAAGAGCCATCCTTCAGAGAAGCTCAACACTTCTCACTTGTCACTTCCAGGTGAGTCTAAGCCTGTATACGTTGGTGAGAACCTCACATATAAGGCGAAAGGACTCTTTTATAAAGCACGAGAACTCGCAAAAAAGAACAACTACGCTTTCTGCTGGACTTCAAACGGTCAAGTCTATCTGCGTAAAGAGGAAGGATCAAAGAGTGTAGCAATCAAGGACGAAGAACAGCTACTCCATCTCGAACAACAAGCATGACTAAATATTACGTGCCTTAATATCTACACAGATAGTGTTAACTATAGCTTATGTTTAGACTTTTATTTTTGTTCCGAAATTATGTACCTATTATCAGTATTATTTATTTTTATTGTTTATTCATTATTTTATTTATCAGTGTTTATTCTACACCTATATTTACTATTTTACACTTATGTCACACAATACAATATACTATCTACACTCACCCATATTCATATACACACATCACAACATACACAAAACACACATCACAGATTGAGTATGCATATTCTAGTTTGCTGTTACTTCTCTATCTCAGGTGTAACATTAATGTTATCTGTCACGCTACTTCTAAAAAACCAATTGACTGTCCAGGCTCTAGGTACTCTTCAAACTATTTTTTTCTGCCCCATCTACCGCGGCGATGCCAAAAGAGGGGTACCCATGTGTTTCATTGACAATGGTT
Source organism: Xanthorhoe designata (assembly GCA_963582015.1). Taxonomy (NCBI): domain Eukaryota; kingdom Metazoa; phylum Arthropoda; class Insecta; order Lepidoptera; family Geometridae; genus Xanthorhoe; species Xanthorhoe designata. The sequence goes on along the minus strand of OY757042.1, from coordinate 2,741,759 downwards.
AAGAATAACATCGAGACCATTAACTTAGACCTGGACGCATTATCGGTAGCTAGAACAATCACCTGTGACATAGAGCAGGTAGAATCTCATGTTACGTTTAGTAGTCCAAATAACTCATTGAATATAATATCACAAAACATAAGGAGCGTTAATTGTAACATTCATAATTTTACTACCTTAATCCTAAGATCTAACATTGACTGGCACGTTATAGTTCTTACGGAGTGCTGGTTACCTACAGCAAAGTTTATCCCGGAACTCAGTGGCTATAATCACATTGCCACGACTAGACACAAAACTCAAAATGAAGGAGTTGTCATTTATTATAAAAAGAGTCTTCGAGTCTCGGTTGAGGAACCACTTATTAATGACGCTAACTGCCTTATAATAAAACTAAACAAAGACACCTGCCTCTTAGGTATTTACCGCCCTCCAAATGAATTAAACACTGAAAACTTTACTAACTCAATTGATCTTGAATTATCTAAGCTTAGTAACTACAAAAATATATTTCTCTGTGGTGATATAAATATAGATATTATAGTACCCAACACATCAGACAAGCGTGCTCATGAATATCTTAACTGCCTAGCTAGCCACTGTTTACTCTCAGGGCATACGCAACCTACTCATGGCCTTACTTGCCTAGACCATATGATCATTAAAACTAAACAGGAAGCGTTGTGCTTTGTTATAGAAGCGTCGGTAACAGACCATGAATGCGTTGCTCTTATCATAAACTTAAACTCACAGCTACGGTTCTCCAACGAATCCTTCACCTGCACCGATTATAACGTCCTGGATAGGGCGGTTGAAGATATTAACTTCCAGCACATACTAGCATGTGACGATGTGAATATCGCTACAAACCTACTGGTTGATCATCTCGTTACTGCAATTAAAGCTAGTTCCAAGGTTACTAAAATCTCCAAACGAAAAAGAATTTTTAAACCATGGATAACCAAGGCACTTTTGCGTTGTATGCGTAACAGGGATAATATTCATAAAAAACTAAAAAAAGATCCGGGCAATGAGGTGCTAAAAGCAACGTATAAAAGGTACAGAAATTTCTGTAGGTACTGCTCAGCTGAAAAAAGCAAAGATTAAATTTGAGCGTCAGGAGATTGAAAGTTCTAAGGACAACAAGAAAAAGATGTGGGAGGTGATCAGAAGCATTGGTGGATTAAATAAAGTAATGGACCATTCATCAAACCTTGTTTCATCGGTCAATCAGCTTATGAGCGTTAATGAGGTCAACAACTTTTTTGCAAATATAGGTCGTGAACTTGCAGAGAAATCCCTGAATTCACCAGGGTCTAATGACACCTCACACCGGGAAAACCTTTTAGCAGTATCAAATACACCTATAAACTCCTTAGTCCTGCTTCCTGCTGATGAAGATGAAATACGTCTGCTCATTAAAGGCCTGAAAGATAACTGTGCGGTGGGGCTTGACCAAATCCCGGGTAAAATTATCAAAAGATATATACACATTCTCACTCGTCCCATCACGCACATCTGCAACCTTTCCCTTACAACTGGAATATTTCCCCGGGTTTTTAAATCCGCATTGATAAAGCCAATTCATAAGGGGGGTGATAGAGACTGTGTCAATAACTTCAGGCCGATTTCAATCCTTCCTGCTTTATCAAAGATTCTAGAACGCTTACTAAACAATCGCTTGGTTAAGTACTTGGAGTCAAACAACCTTCTCTCATCTTGCCAATTTGGGTTCCGTTCAGGCAAGTCCACGAATGATGCTGTCCATAATCTCGTTAACTCAATCGTAAAAAACCTAGATGAAAGGAAGAAATGTCTGTCTATATTTCTGGATTTGGCCAAGGCCTTTGACACGGTCTCTATCCCTCACCTAATGCTTAAGCTGGAAAGAATTGGTGTTCGAGGTCTTCCGCTTAACCTCTTCCGCGACTACCTTTATGACAGAAAGCAGAGAGTCAAAATTGACCAATGGCTCAGTGATGAACACGGCATTAGTTACGGGGTCCCACAGGGAAGTATTCTCGGGCCTACGTTATTTCTCGTATACATAAACGATCTCTGTAAAATGCAATTACTCAATGGTTCTATTCTGACGTTCGCAGATGACACTGTCCTACTATTCAGTGGTGAATCATGGGAGGACGTCTATACTAGTGCGAATCTAGGGTTTAGCGAGGTTTGCTCGTGGCTGCAGAACAATATTCTAACCCTTAATGTAACAAAAACTAAATACATTTCGTTTGCCCACAGAACTGACTTGCTTCCTCCCACTGCTTTCTCTATTTCCGCACATTCTTGCATGCCAGGAACCTATAATTGTTCATGTGCCGCCCTTGAGAGAGTAGGATCTATTAAATACTTAGGTGTCACCATTGATCAAACACTCTCTTTCAAATCTCATATTGACACGCTAGTCATTCGGCTTCGCAAACTTATCTACATTTTTAAAATGCTGAAACACGTAGCTGACCGTCGAACTATTAAACTTATTTTCTTTGCCCTCTGTCAATCAATAGTTGAATACTGTATCACCTCATGGGGAGGTGCAGCTAAATCACACCTTATCAACTTGGAAAGGTCGCAAAGAGCTATCCTGAAGGTGAGTGCTGGTCTTCCCTGGCGTTATCCAACTACAGACGTATACCTGAAATGGGGCGTCCTAACAGTCAGACAGTCATTCTTACTACAAGTCATCCTTAGACAACATTTAAATTTGGAATACGATCCACAATTGGCCTGGGAAAGGCGTAGAAGGGGAAATGTCTGCTGTCTGATTAGGTACCGCACCATGCTCACAAATAGATTCTTCAATTTCCTTGGACCCTATTTGTACAACAAGCTGAATAAGTTATTATCTGTCTATCCATTAACAAGGGCTAAATGTAAAGCAACTGTCAGTGAATGGCTTAAAACACTGACATATACCGAAACTGAAAACCTACTGATACCAATAAAATAACTACTAACCTCTACCTATCCACTTTTACATCTACCTTTACCCTACCTGCCTCTTTTAGAATGTGCATACCTACTTAATTCTTAATTTAGTTACCCATAACACATACAGACCTACTCATTCGACACAAAAACACACACACACACTCACTAACCCACACGCACACTTCAATTCTGCACTCCATACATGTTTAATTTTGTTACCTAGGCTCTTTAGCGCCTGTAACATTCACTATTAATACATACATACACACACTCTAAACACCCTTGTTTGTATAGACACCCTTACGAGGACCTAAGTTGGACTTGACCGAACCGAGGACTCTCAAAATAACGGATTTGTAAAGCTCGTAGGTATAATTGAATAACACAGAAAGAGACAGAATAACAAATCTAGAGTGATGAGCTCATTGGTATATTGCTATCTCAATATTTTTTCGTATGAATTACGAATGCCAAACCGAGGACTCGAAATACACAGTCGAACGTGACTAGCGATGAACAAAGTGAGGACTAATTGTGTACGCGAACCGAGGACGTCTCACGTAAGAACTGAGACACCCTTCCGAGGACTGTCTTAACACAATATTTCTTATTATCTTGTACAAAGTGAGGACGGTGTGTTAGACTTACCATAACCAAACTGAGGTCAGTTTTCCAAGCAGGCCTTGTACAAAGTGAGGACAAGGAAAATCTACCTAAACCATTTTACGTGCAAGATTATCTACAAATGAATATTTTTATATCTATTTCTTACACGTATTTCTATTTTAAAATTTAGTAGGTATTATCCTAAAGACGAGTCGGCGTCTTTTCGTTTTCGTTTTCAAATAATTATCAAAGAACAACCGCGTAGCGGTAGGCACTGTCGATAATAGAATCAAAAGGCTGAGATTTCTGCGTGTGACGTCACTCTACTCGAGACACAGATTAGTTTCAATTTAGTATGATAGAATTTCATACGACTCGCGCTTTTCTTCGCCGCGCCGAACTAAAAACATTATTCAAGCTTAGAAGTCTGTTTTTCATTTTTCTTTTTGGACATTATGGAAGCAGGGTATATTATGCTTGTTTAATATTGTACATAAAAGGCCTTACTTATACTAACAAAAAAGTGATCTTTTGACGATTTAGTTTATTAGAAGATGAATTTGTGCGCGGGGCGGTCCAATAGTTTACCGTTATGGAAAGTACTTATGGCTATGATTATAGAATTTTTGATTACCAATGTGTTGTACACAAGATGCCTACCAATGAAAATTTGATTTAACGCGTTCAGTGCCCATGACGCATATGTGAATGATGCCTCGAAAGCTCCGGATTAAAGTAAAACTTTGCATACTGCACACTTATTAATGATCGATGACAATACAAATAGTTAAACACGAAAATCTGACTTAACGCGTTCAGTGCTAATGACGAACATGCAGATGTTGCTTCAAAAGTGCTAAATTAAATTAAAACTTTGCACACTTATCAATGATCGATGATAATACAAATAGTTGAATCCTCATCCTCATATTCTTATCCCCATATCCCCATATCCCCATATCCTCATCCTCATACACTCATATCCTCATCATCTCATCCTCATCCTCATATCCTCATCTTCATATCCTCATCCTCATATCATCATCCTCATTATTATCATCCTCTCATCTTCATCCTCATATCCTCGACCAACGAGGGTGAGAAGGAAGGATGATATGAAGATGAGGATATGAGGATGAGGATGAGGATGATGATATGAGGATATGGGGATGAGGATGTGGAGATGATAAGTAAGGCCTTTTATGTACAATATTAAACAAGCATAATATACCCTGCTTCCATAATGTTCAAAAAGAAAAAAAGAAAAACAAAATTCTAAGCTTGAATAAAGTTTTTAGTTCGGCGCGGCGAAGAAAAGCGCGGGTCGTATGAAATTCTTTCATACTAAATTGAAACTAATCTGTGTCTCGAGTAGAGTGACGTCACACGCAGAAATCTCAGCCTTTTGATTCTATTATTTTTAAGCCGCCGTAAAAGTTGAATAACTTTGTCATTTTTCAAGATATTCCAAAAATTCTTGCTAATAAAATTATTGCTAATAAAATTAAAAAAAATTGATTTTTAAGTTTAGGAAACTTCTCCATCATGTTAATTTGTTAGTGCATTTCTTTTCTAATTCCTTTTTTCCATTTCAATTAAAAAAATATGACATTTTTTATTATTTTCCCATAATGTTGATGCTTAAATTTTAAATTATTAATATGTAGGGTCAAGTGGTACACGGTGGCGATAGCAGATACAGTGACTCAGTAACATTATGCGAAAACTATCAGAGATATTTAAAAATTTCACATGTCGATCGGTAGCGCTTGAGATGCGAACAAGTCGTAACCAATCGGGCAGCGCACACGGCGCGTGGTTTTTGTGTGAAAGGAGATTTTTTGTTTTAACAACATAAAAAACACTTTGAAGGTGAGATATTTCTTGTTCTATCTTCATTTTCACATAAAATTTTACTAAGGCTTTCTTTTCACTGTGTTATGTGATCCATCAAGGTTATTTTAGCGTGTAATTCACTCTCAAATAATGCATACATTTTATTCTACATAATTATTTATTCAAAATGGCGATGCAGTCCACAGTGGTTCTGTTTACGAAAGTACACAGTGAATCATAGATCACTGTTGGTTCTGAAGAAGGTGGTCGATTGTGTTATATTTATTTTGTTGATCTAGATTGTATGTGCATTGAAGCTGCTAATTTTGTAAAATAATGTTCCTGATATTCCCATTAAGTACTTATATCCTCCTTAGTGACGACATAATATCGTCGTATCCTACGAATAAGGAAACAGACGCCACTGTCACCTTTTATTTTTTTTGCATTTTTGGAATCTTCACTATCATTTACATCTAATCAGTTCAAAAAAAGTTCAAAAATAAATTTATTTCAATAAGTTATTAAAGTTTTAAAATTCGGTTACAATTACATTGCTGAATTTCTCTCGGCGAATACGGAAACAAACGCTCTGGTAGCTGTGTTCCACGCGCGAAATCGAGTGCGACGGGCGGAGCACGGGTGATAAACGCACCTGTCGCTTTACTCGTCCAAGATTACCGTGGAGTGCGGACATGCGTGAGTGGAGTATCATGAATTTACAATGAAACAAGCTCATAAGTTATTATTTTTACAAGCTTTTATTTAGTTTCACCTGTCCCGATGTTTGTTATCAAATCTTGCAAATTAAATTGAATCCACTTCCCGGTTACTGATTGAGCTGAAATTTTGCATACACGTGTAAATCGCGTGACAATGCAATATTATGATGAGATGGTGCTGATTTGATAATGGAGCTGGAAGGTGAAGGTGGGCAAAGGAACTTCGCCATGAAACGACCCAACCTCATCGAGTTTGGGCTCATTTGAATCGTCTTGACGAGTAGTTTGTCTTTCAATGTTAACCAGGGTCTGATGATGGAGCTGGATGGTGGTCATAGGAACTATGTAGGTAATGAAACGACGCAACACCATCGAATTTCGGCTCATTTGTTTCGTCTTGGCGAGTATTTTACTTTTAGATGGTTACCAGGGTCTGATCTGATGATGGAACTGGAAGGTGGTCATAGGAACTCTGTAATGAAACGACGCAACTCCATCGAGTTACGGCTCGTTTGTTTCGTCTTGGCGAGTATTTTATTTTTAGATGGTTACCAGGGTCTGATCTGATGATGGAACTGGAAGGTGGTCATAGGAACTTTGTAATGAAACGACGCAACTCCATCGAGTTACGGCTCGTTTGTTTCGTCTTGGCGAGTATTTTATTCTTAGATGGTTACCAGGGTCTGATCTGATGATGGAACTGGAAGGTGGTCATAGGAACTCTGTAATGAAACGACGCAACTCCATCGAGCTACGGCTCGTTTGTTTCGTCTTGGCGAGTATTTTATTTTTAGATGGCTACCAGGGTCTGATCTGATGATGGAACTGGAAGGTGGTCATAGGAACTCTGTAATGAAACGACGCAACTCCATCGAGCTACGGCTCGTTTGTTTCGTCTTGGCGAGTATTTTATTTTTAGATGGCTACCAGGGTCTGATCTGATGATGGAACTAGAAGGTGGTCATAGGAACTCAAAGAAACTACACAACCCCATCGAGTTTCAGCTCTTTTGATTGGTCTTGACGAGTACCTACCTACTTTGGTGCTGGATTTTAAAAAATTTAGTTCTCTTTATTAAATCATGTTTCTAAAAAGTTTTTAAATAGGCTTGTTTAAGTGTGTGCCATAACGCCGAGGAATGAGCGGGAGAGCGAATAATGTTTTTACTCGTGAGTGAGAAGCGCAGAACGATAGACACGCAACATAATTTATAGCGAAAAAACAGTTTTTATTTAATTACAAGTTAATTAAACAAGTAATCGAAAAATTAAAAAACCAGAACTAAATGAATACTTCTAGGCTATTTGTCAAAACATAAAACCAACAAAAATAGCGTTCTGTTCCTGAGATAAATAGCAAACTGTGTGAAAAACATGTATTTTTCAAAAAAATATATGATCGAGAAAACTTTTACCAATCGTGTTTCTAAAAAACCACAACGCAAGATAAAAGTTCAAAGTTTAATTTCTCCAAACATTATAAGGTGGTATCTTTCACGGATTTTGAGATCTAATACGATTCAAACCACATATTTGCTACCTACGGCCTCTTAAGGCATATGCGTCATGTGACACTTAATTTTGCATAAATGGTGCTTATAGAAAAGGCTGACTGACTGATGGCCGGTTGCTAATCTATGGTCTCAGAGTAAAATTTACTTGCGAAATATTAAAGAAGCTTTCATGAAGCGAGCGCAACGAGCTTTTTAAAGCTTAAAGACATTTTATTTAGAATAAATGTGTCATGTGACACTTGATTTAGCTTACGGTGTTCTTAAAAAAAGCTGACTTGCTGTGCTCTTTTTATAATGGTCTAACACAGTTCAATTTGCTTGCACAATATTCAAAAAGCTACCGTGCAAGTTTCTTAGACATTACCCGATTTGTTTTAAGACAAATGCGTAGTGTGACACTTGATTTTGCTTAGAGGTTGACTTTTGGTCGGTTTCTATAATAATTATGGTCTGACACAGTTCAATTTGCTTGCAAAATATTCAAGAAGCTACCGTGCGAGCGAAGCTACCTTACGAGCTAAGCGTTCTTCGAAGCAAGAAAGCGCAGCGAGCAGATTTTTTTTAATACAATTGCATCATGATGTAACACTTGATTTTGCTTAATATGGTGCTTATAGAAAAGGCTGGTAGGTTCCTTTTAACTGTGTCAGACCATAGAGTCTGACACAGTTAAATTTGCTGGCAAACTATTCAAAAGTTACCGTGCGAGAAAAGTGAGCTTTGAACCAAGCGAGCGCAGCAAGATTCATAGATCGAACTTTTTTAGGACAGATGCGTCATGTGACACTTGATTTTGCTTATGATGCTTGTTGTTGTGGCTGGCTGTTGGTCGGTTTCTATTCTATGGTCTGAAACATTTAAATTTTCTTGCAATATATTTAAGCTGACTTCGAATCAAATGAATCATGTCAGCGTAGAGAGCTTTTTATACTTGAACGCTTAAACTTTGACACCGCATTTCACCTTTTTTAATAGTTTTGTCGAAGAACTCCGAAACAATGTTTGTGTCGATTTATTTTGTACTAGCTTACACACCTGCGGATTCGCTCGCTTTGGTACCCACCTTGATAAAATATAGCCTATGAAAAAATATGTATATTCGGAATGTCCATCCTACACATCGGTAAAAGAATTTTTGAAATAGAATGAGTAGTTTCGGAGATAGCCCTAAACATATAAAACACAATCAAACCAACTTTACCCCTTTATAATAATTAGTATGGATTACTCGCCCGCGGCTTCGCTCGCGTGGTGCCTACTTTGATAAAATATAGCCTATGTTCATTCGGAAAGTCCATGCCTACACATCGGTGAAAGAATTTTTGAAATCGGATGAATAGTTTCGGAGATTACCTACTCTAAACAAACAAACAAACAAAAAAACCAACTTACCTCTTTTTAATAGTAGATTTAATTATTGATCTATCTATAGTAACTATCCAACAGAGTTCAAAACACCTACCATTCATACGTTTCACTTAAAGCTTTGTCACTGCATTTCACCCTTATTAAGTTTATTCGCAAAATCATAAAAACATAAGTTGTTGTCGAAGTACCTAGTTAGAAGCACGTTCAAACATATCATATTTTGGCATAATGCCCACATTAATTGTCATCAGTACCCTGCCAACTCCGGGTGAACAAGGCAACAAAGGTTAGCGTCAACAAAAATCACCGTGGAGAAAGGTTACTAAGGCGCTTTGGACCAAGCCAACCAGAAAATATTACACGGATTAAGGAAACAAGCGACAAAAAAGGGGGAAATAGCAGTGTTAAATTAATTAAAAGTACTTGGAATGATGAATAGGATGTTATAAAAATAAATAAAAAAAAAAATTCATTAAAAAGTTTAAAACTCATCGAAATATTAAGAAAAAACCGCCTCCTGTAAAGTTGGTGTTTTGCAACTGTTTCCTTTTTCGTAGGATACGACGATATGTGGTCAATTGTGTTATCTTTATTTTAATTGATTGTTTTGGTAAATTATAACCTAGCCTGGATTGTTAGTGCTTATAAGAATTACCTACCTAAAATAACGAATAAAGACTAAAATAATGTTTTTTTTCTGATAATCCCCTTAAATTATCCACTGTTTACTAGCCCGAGCCACTGTGTAATTAAGCCTTAGCCAATGGTACACCCTATGGTACACAGTGGCTCATTTTTGACTTTTTGAAAAATGCGTTTTTTATTCTTTCCTATTACATTATTTAAAAAAATGATAATACACAATCAAACTAGCTGAACTACACTATGCTCATTTTCAATTTCAATGTCCTAGCTCTATCCAGCGCCGAGTTATGTCTTTCGGAAAAAAAGTGAGCCACTGTTTACCACTTGACCCTAATTTATGTTCATTATCATACACAGTGTTATTTAATTGTGTATACCTATCATTCTAGATATTGCTAGTATTGCCAGGTAGCAGCAGCTAGATATTTATTAAATCCATTTTATCTAATGGAGTAATTTAAATAGTTTTTCATGATTAAATATCGTGAAGTAAGTTTTAACTATGGCACTGAACCTAGAAACAGAAAACTAGACTATTTTGCATATAATCAGGCTGAGATGGCAGTATGTTTCTTTAGAATATATACCTACTGCAGTATATATTCTAAACACACAGACTGCCCCCTCATCACTTGTGCAAATTGTAGCATTTGCACAAGTGATGAGGAGGCAGTATATAGCCTCTAAGCTAGAGCTACCTCACCTCGATTTTTAAAAGTTCCAATTCAATGTATATATCCGCAACGTCCTATTTTCATAATAGTCGTCATATTTTGATGGTACGACACCCGTTGCTTACACACCAAGAAAACTGTCAGAACGAGGACTATAATAGATACATACTGTTTAGAAAAGCTATCAAACCGAGGACTAACACACATTCTGCTGGAAAAGCTACATAACCGAGGACCTTTGTGTTAAAGTTAACACAAAAGACCTCGGTTCATACATCAAAAGTGAAATTAATGTATAGGGGGTGTGTATAAGGCGACAGAGGCGCCACCTGGTGGATACATTTTGCCTGTGTAAGATTATGAATTTTCTTGACCAAACCGAGGTTTCGGGTACTTTTCCTTATTATATATACAGAAAGGTTCAAAATTGCTTGAACAATACGAATCTATGGCCAAGTCAAACCGAGGACCGTCGAAAAAGTCCTCGGTTTGAAAATGTCCTCGGTTGTTCCTTGTGTATTCATACGCACGTCCTCGGATGGTACTTAAAACAAACACAAACACCTACTCATACATACACCCCAATAACACTACACACACTATCTATTATTGTTAAACGTATCAACTTCTTACCTACCTACATATCCTAGAATATTTGTAATGGTATTATGTTAATCAGCGGAGTAGGGGGCCCGGTGTCCTGTAGCACAGGTTTACCTATAAACCTATTTCAGGCACCGGTCTCTCACAAAACAGGTAAACTGAACTACCTACCGACAATGTTCCTTGTTGTTACAAATTCTGATATTTGTACCTACCCTTAAGTTAATTAATTAGGTTTAAGTTAACCTTTGTTGAGAGAAAATAAATATATATTATTATTATTATTATTATTAAAGATAAATGTATGTGAAACGGGAAAAAGCCTAACAATAGCTTCTAGTAACAGTGAAGGAAAACATCGTGAGGAAACCAGTTAGCTCTCTAATAACGTCGATGGGCTTGCAACCTGTCACGTATGGAAAGTTAACTTCTGCAAAAAGTGGGCATGTACCAAATATGTATGTATTTGGACATACCTCTGACTACCCCCTTAGACATCTTCGAAAAGATCTAAAAATTGCCTAATGATCTGAAAGAAATGTCTACCGCTCCCGGGATACAGTCGTGATCATATTTCATTTCATTTTTTTCATTTTATTAATTAGGTAAGTAGGTACCCATTTTAGCAGGTAGGTAGGTAAGTACTTACAATTAAATACTAAAGTTGGGAGTGTAGTCACACTCCTAACTTTAGTATTTAATTGTTCAGTCCCATTAAAGTGGTAATATATTGCATAACTCCACGAATACCTACCTACCACAGCTAAAATCGCACAATTTATCATAACTTGACCACGCAATAAAGCTTCCGCTAGTTACGTCAGTTCATGTCATGATCGCGTGACTGACCTATATTTACCAATTAATGCTTTTGTTGTTGACTGTACTGCGAACAGATGGTGAACAGAACATGACTGTGTTTCGAAATTGTACTGGGTGCAATTAATCTACTTCATAAAACTTAATTCTGACCAGGGGGCCAAAATGGCTGCAATCATCCCTTGTAGGTATATGTATATGTTCTAAATTTAAAGAACCTACCGTGCACTATGTATGAATAGATGTACCTATGATGTGAATGTCATTCAAGCAAGCCCCTTTTGATTAATATGGCGACAACTTTTTCGTAACCCTGGGTGAGTTTGCAAAAATATGGAACCCGTAAAACAGATAAAATAATGCCCGACCCGTACCTACTTAATTGTGTTGTGATTCGATATTCGCGAATTTGTCTTTACTATCGATGGAAATTAATTTATGTATGTAATAAAACAGTAGTAGGTACCTACTTACGCAAATTGAGGTTTGAATTAAAGTACTTACCTACCTACATAGATTAATGAAATCGACAGACTATTAACTTAACACATGAATATCACAGAAACAATAAAACAATTAGCAAGATTAAGTAACAATAAAAATATGTAGGTATAAAAATAAACTGTCTATCCGCCTAATTATAATTAGGTTTCTATTATTATGGTTACGCGTGACATGAAAACCATTTATCCCTCAATTCCATCGGAAGTTTGTCATGTTTTTAAACGCTGCTATGTTCCGTTTTATGTTCGTTTGCTTTGTAAATCATTACCTTCACTTTTAGAATGCGTGAGAAACGAGGGGTAGGCTGTATCTCAGGCCCAGATATATTGGGTTCAAATTGAAATAATCGAAATTTATCTGTTCTAATAGGTCGCGACACGTTAAAAGAACCCTGGCTGTCGATTTATAGGTCTGAATAACATTGCACAAACATTTTTGATTACGAAATGGTCTTACATAGAAAAATGATTTTTGACGTTAAAAGAGGAGGGGGCTGATAAAATGCAGTTGATGTAAAGAGGCGAATTTTCGTAAAAGGTATTTTTTAGTCGACATGATGATAGAAACATTTATTATTCACGTACTTAGGTAGATGATGATTCAGGCTTAAATTATGATAAAAGTTTAGATATCTACTTGGGAGGTTTTTATTTCCTTTCCTCATTTTAATTAAAAAATAACACATTTCTTCATTTATTAATTAATGTACGCCCCTGTAACGCACCGTAACGTTTTACATTGCCCCTCCCGCCCCCCACGTCCCCTTCAATCAGGATTTGAAATCACAAACAAATCAATCGAAAGTCGAGAGCACATTCTTGACCAACACGATCAACTATTAATATTCTGTGACTAAACTAGAAACCACGTTTTCTATTTAGCATTCACTAAACAAACCGTTCTTGGAAAAAAAGAAAAGTAGATGATAAACATACAGTCGACTGCAAAAGTGTTTCAATTTACGCTTTGATGGCGGGCGCGACTCGATTTACACGAAGGTAAAAGTACGATGCACCTCGATATGTAAGTAGGTAACCTTTTATTTACAAAATACTATTGGTGTGATAAGGTCAATTGAAAGCAAGTGAAAATACCTGCCAGAATTTCGTTATTTTAAGTTTCGTAGGAAAGGGAAACCTTTCAGCATATTTATGTAAAAATAAGCAATCAATATCGCAATTGGCAAAACGTATTAAAAACTAATTCACGATCGATCCAGCCGTTACAGGGCCAAAACTGTAACACGATAAAATAACCATACCTACCAAACAATCCGAGGTTCTAATTGTATTTTGTACAGATATGTAAAATATTTACCTAGTAGTTTAGTTTCTGTTAATAATTATTTGCTTACCAAACATAGTCCATGTCCCATGATATCCGTGAGTTGAAATCAAGCTTTTTTTCCTCAACCTAAGTACTTGAAAGATCGTTGAAGTTCGGTCGGCAGCACAACTTGAATATATAAGGTAGGGTGGGTGATTAACGCCCGCTGTTTATTAACGCCCGGGTAGCAGAAAACACACTAAATATCGTATTATTCAATTGACACTCCACGCATAGGTAGAATGAATCAATAAGAAAGCGCAGGGCGAGCGGCGGCACGCTCGCGCCACATTTGTGGCAGTGTGACGCCTCGTCCCGGCAGGGTCTGTCAAGTACCGCGCTACTATAATAAATGCCACGACAAATAGTATAGTTTTTCATGTATTTTTTGCGATTTGGGTATGATTTTTGGTTTAAAGAGATTCACGATAATCTTGTTCTACTATTACTTAAATATTTTGTGTCGATTTCTATGTTTTTTTACAAAAACGTGTCAGTGTCAAATAATAACGTCCGGCTGGGGAATAACGCCCGGTAAAATGACGGTTGGGCGCTATTAGCCTGCATGGGCGTTATAACCAGAGAGCATTTTTATAATATTTTTATAATAGTACATAACGTCCAAAACGACTTAACTACTAATTGCAAATTTAATTCTTATGATAACCGCCTTACCGTGTAAATTACCCGATGATAGGAGGACGAAATCGTCGCGATACTCACCCGTGGAGGTGGTTCCTTAGTGTTATAAATTTATTAGAAAATTCTCTTTTTAATTTTGCCAATTACATATTATTTGATAGATTTGCCGAAGAACTTTGTATTTATAAAAAAAACGTTGTTATTTACCTAATATCTCCGGGCGTTATTACCCACTGTCTACATAATAGCGCCCAATGAACATTTAAAAAATATCTTAATTCTGCCTTAAAAACGGTTAATACGGAATGTGCTCATGATGCATTATCTGGAAATTATTAAAAAGTTCCATAAATATACCAAATACAAATATACCATGTGATGTAAGGTGTATTATTAAATTGACTAAAGTTAATCTTAAATGTTGATTTTGTTCCTATATTTTTAGTTTATGTACGGTAATGCGACTTTAGATAATTGTTGTGAGATTATTTTTTATTGTTGTAAGCCTATTTATGCATTTAAAGCCTGGTTTATGAAACGGGCGTCAATAGACATATAACTTTTAATAACGCCCAAAATAGACCTTTTTTGAAAACTGAATAAACATGTGTATTAAGAATAAAACTCAACGTAAGGTATTATTTTATTGTTTCATTTAAAAAAAACATTGATTAAGCATTCTTTGTTTTCATAATCATGTAAATATGGAAATTATTTGAAAATAAAGTTAGGTGGGCGTTAATCACCCACAGTACCTTATGTGACCGCAAGTGTCATTAATAGCTAAGCGCTTTTGTGCTTCTGAGGGCCCAGCTTTTAAAGGACATGACGGGACTTTTTAAAAAAACTTATTCACCAGCCAGAGTTTGCCATTTGCTCATACGAACGAAAATAGGTTACCTACCTAAGTACGAACTTACTTACCCTACTTACAATAGTTATGCAATAAAATAAGTAGGTATTCTGATTATGATTCAAAGATAAGCACTCTATATGCGCGACTGTACCTCGTTGAACTATTTACTAGAACTTCGCAATCAGGTCAAGATTTTTACGAACGCATTGTTCCAAGAAAAATCGTCTTTCGAAATTCTTCGTCAGTTTCAGAGTTTGCAGTTGAAGTCATGACATAGTTTAGGCTCTCTTCTTACGAAATGAAGTCGGTTTAATTCAACTATTGCCACTTGTTGGAATTCTAGAGACCTCGCATCGCATGTGAGAAAATAACATTAATATACAGTAAGTACCTTTTACTTACTTAGGTAAGTACCTACCTACGATTCCATTCTGAATTTTCTCGATCAATATGGTAATTTACATAGAAATTTAGCTACGTAACGAAAACCAATTTCAGCATTCCCATCGATTCTAGTAACCGAAGTTCCTGTTTGCCCGGTATCGCATTCAGCTCTTCGAAGAATCATGGCTTTGGATCACTTTTAGTGTAATTAGAATTACTAGGAAATCTTATCAGTAGGTACTCGTAGTCGTAATCCCAGATTATAGATTATTAGTAGGTGATTATCAAAGTTAACAAGTTTGGAGTAACCCCCGACACTGAGGATAGAAAACCTGTTGTAACTTTATAACTTAAATGGAACTTTTAGTTTTGAATTCTACTCAACATTTCCTATCATTTGACACCAAACTTGGTATATTTGGTAACATTAGATTATTCATCCCCACGTTTACCCCCATATCTTGTGAAAGTCTTAACCGATTTTGACTTGAAACCCAGCTTTCAAAATAAAAGTGCATTCAAATCGGTCCCCTCGTTTTAGAGCTGCGGTACCACAAACACAGGCACACATTACCGGTCAAACTTATAACATTCTTCTTTTTGTGCTCTTTTTGCTGCTTAGAGAGGCGTTTCACAAAACTGTGCGCGGTGTAGATTCGTAGCATTAAAATGTAGGTTCGTAGACCTCGTAGCTTCGTAGAGGGTTGCTCGTTGCAATCTTTTATGTGGCGTAGAACAAACATTAAAAAATAAGGTGTTTTTTATAAACCACTTGTAAAAGGTGATATGATGATTCCAATTCATGAATCTGTCAGTAGTGATAAAAAATAACTAGTTCACCTGTATTCTATTTTAAAATTGTTTTTACCAACGACATAATACCAATTCTACTTACTCACTTATATGACTTCAAAATTGGTACCTGTGGAGTGAGTGACTGATCATTCATAAAATTGAAAAGCTAGTAGGTACATAATACAAACTTAGGTACTTATTTAACATTTAAGACCCCACACTCTAGTTTCTAAAGGAATAGGCTACTTTTATTTAATCAAAAACAACTAAAAACTTAATTAACTTATCTCGTTTCTTGTGTAGATTCATAGAACTGCCTAGGTAGGTAGGTATTACAAGATATTGTTTACGCAGAGTGCCTTATCGAATTTCCAAGAAACTGGTAGTAAGTAATGTAATTTGTTTCTTGCTTCCGTGCCCCCAATGACAAGCAATTACATAGGTAATTACACTTTGCAAACTAAATTATATTATGTCTTGCTTTTTACTTACTTCCAAAAGTCTATCTTCAAAAGGATCTAAGTTCCACTGTATTTTTACTGTATTTATAAATACAAATGTAGAAAGAATAGATAACAAAGAGCATAAATACTAACGAAGCTTTTAACGGCTATGGGCTTAGTCCTCTGGGAATCTCTAACTAAGCCGTTTGGCAGAGTTTCTGTAACTCGATGACCTATGTGGCGCAGTGGATGAAAGCCCTCTTGAGACGAGGTTGCGAGTTCGATTCCCGCTGCGGGACATTGTTTGTATGGTCTGCAAATATTTGTCTCCAGTCTGGGTTTTTTCTATGTATATCTGTCTTATTTCCAAAAAACTCATATCAGTCATCCGGTTATCATAACACAAACTATTCAATTGCTTAGCTTGGGACTAGATGATGCTTTGTAGAATGTCCAAGAATATTTACCTGATACCATCTCATGTATAAAATCGACCGTTTATTTCCCTAACGAGTGTTGCCAGTATGCAGACTTCTAGAAAGGGGGTAGTCACCGGACCGTGTAATTAGCAATAACTCAAGAACAGGAATTAGATACGGTTGCGTGTTAGCGGAATGTATGGGGTGGGCTTCAATTCCGGAAGGTTGTAGTTCTGATAACAATAGAGCCTTTTGGAATATTATAAATAATGAAAAAATTTCCTAAAAAAAAGATCTGAAAGAAATGTCGCTAAACATTTCTAAGAAAACGCTACTAAAATCTTTCAGGGATGTAGGTACAGAAAAATTTGTCCACGAGACGTGGAGCCGAGTGGGAATAATTCGAAAATTTAATTCAAAACCAGTCTGCTTTTACAGCAAGAGTATCGTAATACCTAGGTAGGTACTTTTAAGAATAGGAAATTAGAAACTGGAATTTACTAACGGAACAACCATCCAGGAAGTTAGGAATTGCTTGTCTGAACTCAGTTTTTGTCCTACCACGAAGCGAGGCGGGCTTCTTAGATGCAAGCGTTTTGAGAATTCATTAATGTGGGCAATTCCTCACAATTCAAGACTCCACGAAGTCCTTAGGGCAATTTAACGGCTTTAGTTGTTTCATTCAACGTTGAAAAAGTATAAATTAGATGGGTTTTAAACAATATTTAAAGAGCGTAAACGTAATATACCTATTTGTGCTAAGTAGGTACCTAATTAAATTATTATATCACCCCTATGAATTTTATTTTTCTAGAATCAGAATTTCCGTGTAATAAGTACGCAACTTTGAAGGTTGTTATCTGAAGTTGGCATGTTCACATTTCATTTTTGCAAGACTACTAGGTTAGGCTTGGGCAAATATCAAATATCGATATATCAAAATAACGATATTTTTTCAGAAATATATCAATATTTAGAAAAATATTTATAAATAATTGCATAATGGCCAAAAAATATCGATATATCGAAATATCGATATTTCTTGGGTGATATATATCGATATATTTGAAAAATATCGATACGATAAATATCGATATTTTTTTTCCATTTGCCCATCCCTAATCTAGGTTCAAGGTAGTTCAAAAGTCCAACGGTCTACGATAATTTCTTTCCATTTTTACCATTAAGTTCTGTTAAGCTATTTAGCAGAATTAGATGGTACAGAGGTCACACAAAATCACTTCTCCGTATCTATCGGATCGCGTAGTACAATAGACATGATAACAGCTCGGAACCCTACTCTGATAACGCTCTCGGAACAGTCAAGGCCGTCCCATTTGTCATTGTTAGTGTATTGACCGCGGCATAGTACAGTAAAACAGTACCACATACCTTTGTTACCTACCTAAGTATATATTAATATTAAATCTTTTGGAAACAACATTATGTCTATATAATGATCACGACTGTATCACAAGACTTGGTAGAGATTCCCCAAATTATTTAGGCATCAGTTTTGCTTTATTTCTAGATTGTGCTTATCAGTAGGTACATGTATTGCTTACTACTTTTTAGTTTCACATTCTATTGCATCTTTAGTTTTAAACTTGCATAACCCAGGCCGTTCTTAGTCTTCAATTCAGTCTTCAAAGCAGTGTTTGTTTTGAAAGAGGTTTTTTTTAAATCCCCTATTAGAAAGAACAAAAACGGCGTAGCAGTAAATTGAAGCAATAATGTCACTTATTAATCAGTTCCAAGAATCGAATCGCGTGGTTTAATAGACGTGATAACAGCTCGGAACCCTACTCTGATAACGCTCTCGGAACAGTCAAGGCCGTCCCATTTGACATTGTTAGTGTATTGACCGCGGCATTGTACAGTAATACAGTAGGACCACAGGATGTATACTCGATGGCATGGATCGATGGTAGAATGGATTAGTCGATGTCTAACGATGGTATAGGATCTCCTAGTAAGTAACGATCGAGTTGCATTAAATAAATTGATGGAATATGGCGACGATCAATCATTCGTGTATTGGTAGATTGGCAGGAAGTACCTACTTAAAACAATAGATAGTGACACCATTTTGTCGTCCCCTTAGCCATGTTACACTTCTACAATCGTTTTAGCTTTGGGATTAGACACTGTGTTTCCACACAGCATCATCATAGTTCTAAATAGAATAAACTAGCTGCGCCCCGCGGTGTTACCCGCGGTGAATTTACCTACCCTACCCTACTCTGTACCCGTGGGAATACCGGAATCAAAAGTGGCCTATTCTTTAATCCAGGGTATAAGCAATTGTGGTACCAAATTTCATTCAAATCCGTCGCCGTTTGAGCGTGAAAGAGTAACAAACACACTTTCACACTTATAATTACACACCACACACAAACTTTCACCTTTATAATATTAATTTATTAATAATTAATGTGATTACTGTGATGTCCTTATTTTATATTTTATTTATTTATTTATATCAGCCGTTCGTGTCCCACTGCTGGGCAAAGGCCTCCCCCCACTCTTTCCAGACGTCGTCGCGATCTTGTGCTATAGTCTCCCAGTCGGTTGTAATATTAAGTAAGTATTTTTATTTTTTAAGTATTCTTAACCAGAGTCTACAAGACTTACTGTCTCGCTGTACTACGCCGGCCGCGACTTCAACAGAAATGCTCGCGATAATAGTGCCTACATTACAGCAATAATGTGATTCCTAGAAAGTAGCACTACAGTGCAGAATGTTTGACGATTCCATCGAAACGGGCAGGAAACTCAATTAGCTATTTGCTCCATGACTGGATTACCTACTGAATTCATTATAACAGAGTATTGACCTTTTGTCTCAAACTGCGGGTGGTTTTTTGCATTGAGAGTTCATTTTTTTAACCGACTTCAAAAAAAGGAGGAGTTAAACCACACTTAGGTAGGTTTCATTCGAAATGAACCTACCTACATTATCTACATCCCAATACAAAAAGTTAACATCGTCTAATACATAATTATGTAGGTAGTATTCATTACCTGCTAAAAATATAAGCACGAATTCAAATTAGTACGATTATACGATATACACCTTCTTACTTCCAAAAACTGGTGACTACAAAAAGTTGACCAAAAAATAGTAGCTGTGTAAAAAATATTTTTTACGACCTTAATTTAATACTTATCACACAAAAACATGGTTGTAATTACTTCTTGATTGCAAACCATTAAAATTATTTTAATGAAGAAGAATTTAATTCTCGGAATTAATTATCATTATGGCAATAACAATGAAGGAATTGAATCCAGTGATCTATCTACGTTTCTTGGAAAAGATAAGATTACTACACTATGTGGAATTTTCTAATGTGTTAGTTTGTGAGCGTAAATAAAATAAAAAAATACTTATGTATTGTATTTGTATTGTTTAACTGCTAGTAGGTACCTATTAAAGCACTAGATGTACTTACCAAATACGTATTTGGACATACTTACCTCTGACTACCCCCTCAGACATCATTAGACAATTAGACAATTAGACAATTATTTATTTCAACTTAAAATAACATTACAGGTACTTACAAATGAGATCAATTAGGTAGGTAGGTACTATTAAAAAGACAAAAATTACAACTTACAGGAAAAGACTATATACAAGCAACAAAATAAAATAAAATATAGGTACTTAAGTACCTCAAACAAAACAGAAATAACAAATACAACAAAAAACTCACAAAAATATCTCTCTATCTAAACAAAAAATGGTATAGGTAGGTAGATACTTTAAAGGTAAACATTAAAAGTAGGTAGTACCTAGGTACAAAAAGGTCACATAGCATAGACGTAAGGTAAATAAAACTATGTAAAAACTACCATGGTAATAAAGAGCTAGGCTCTTCACAATAACTAAGAATAGCTCTCACGAGTGCCGGCCAGCTGTCGGCAAAAATATCACACTGTGCGTTAGATGCTGATTGAGCGTTGAGGTGACGTTGTGCGCGGCATACAGGCGATTGCTGTCGAGCTACGGTACGCGCTGGTCTCGGAGCAAACAACGGCACTCGCCCAGGGCGGAATCTAGCGCGGTGCTCCGGTACACATAACCTGCTTACTTCCGCCAGTAAATCAGGACAATTTAAGTCTCCGCGCAGGACTCTAATGATGGTGATAATTTGATCACATAACCTACGTGTTTCAAGAGAATTATAAGTTAGTGTACCCTGAAGATATTTGGTAGGGTACATAAAGGGATAGTAGCCATAGAACTTCCTGTAAAGAAAACGCAGAAACCGTTTCTGAACCTTCTCTAACATCAAGATGTATGTTACTTCGTAAGGATTCCACACGCAAGCGCTGGACTCTAACTTAGACCTGATGAGTGAGTTATATAAAATTTTAATTGCATTTATGTTTGAAAAATCTCTGCTGTTTCGAGTAACAAAACCTAGTTTCTTAAAGCTATCTATTGTAAGTTTCCTAATGTGATTATGAAATGTGAGTTCTGGGTCAAATATTACTCCTAAATCTTTAACTGTTTGTGGTCTTTCTAGAAGTTCCCCATTTAGACTGTAAGGCATAATAATTGGACTAGCTGATCTAGAAAAAGTCATTACTTGACATTTGGAAATATTAAGGTTCAGTCTGTTTTCCATACTCCATAATCTTACTGATTCTAAATCTCTTTGTAAAGCATAGCTGTCATTTGAAGTTTTAATGGGACAGTAAAGTTTGAGATCATCAGCATACAGCAGGCATTTCGCATTGGTTAGTAGTTTCGCTAGATCGTCAACCATTAGGGTGAATAGGAGAGGGTCTAAAGATGATCCTTGGCTAATGCCTGACCTAGTGTGATACGATGGTGAATCGAAGCAGCCTAACCTAACAAACTGCCTACGATCCCGCAGATAATCGGCGAAAAATCCAATAAGATTAGGGGAAAAACCAAAAATATTCAATTTGCTGAGGAGAACGTCATTATCTACCTGGTCAAATGCTTTTTGAAAGTCTAAATATATCACATCAACCTGGGTATTAAGGTCTAATTGGTTTGAAATAAAGTCCACTAATGTCAGCAGGTTGGTATTTACAGAGCGGCCTTTTCTAAACGCATGTTGCGCATCATCCAAGTATGGCTCTACTTGTTTGTACAGTTTAGAGTGCAGTCCAGTCTCAAATAATTTTGCTAGGGATGAAAGAATAGCAATGGGCCTGTAATTCTGCACAAGTGATTTATCTCCCGCTTTGAAAATAGGTACAACTCTTGATTGTTTCCAAACTTCCGGATATATTCTAGTTTCAAGTGATAAGTTAAAAATGTACGTTATAGGTGACGAAAATTGTTCCACAAAGGCTTTGAGTATGTAGGAAGGTATATTATCGGGGCCAACTGAGTTTTTAGGTTTTAGTTTTTGAATATAGTATGCAATTTCAGTTTCATTGAAAGTGTTTACAGTTACGGATGTGTATTCTTTGGCAAAAGAGGATGAAGTTTGATTGGCATCGAGATTAGGTATATTCTGTAAAAATACACTGCTAAAATAATTTGCAAAGGCTGCAGCTGCATCCTGTCCGGTGTGTTGACGCCCTTCATGTGTAATGCTCGGCTCAAACCCACCTTTAGTTCTTAGACTTTTAACATAATTCCAGAAGGCACGCGGGTTCGTTGTTATATTATTCTGTATATTTGTTGTGTATTTGTTTCGTGCTAAAGTAACTTCACGTTTTATCGACATCCTAATTGCTGTAAAAAAGCTGTAAACATAAGGATCATTACTAGTTTTCCAGATTTTATGTAGGTTCCACTTAATTTTAATATCTGCAATTATTTCTTTTGAGTACCAGGTTGGGTATCTACGTATAGGTTTGGAATTTCTAATTTTTTTGGGAACACTTTGATCAAAACAGGCATATAATTTGGAATAAAAATTGCCTACCGCACTATTTACGTCACTTTCTGCTAGGACATCATTCCAATTAGTATTAATGATAAGTTCGTATAGTAAGGGAAAATCTGCTTTACTGAAATTCCAATCTGTATTGGTATCTATGTTGCTAGCCTCGAGAGGAACAGACTGTCCATTAGGTAAGATACTACATGATATTTCCAGTGGTGGATGATATTTGTCAGGAACATCTACCATACCGCTGGCTGCCTCGCAAACGTTCACCTCAAATACTCTACTATTTGCAAGCACTACATCTAGCTTACTACCTGTAGCGTTATATATGCTGTTATAGTCATTGAATTCACAAAAATTTAAAAAATAGTGCGTGTAGTTGTTAATGTTCAAAGACGCACTATTAAGGTTTAAATCGCCTATTATTATGATATTATGATTCTTCAACACGTTAGATACATTATCCTCCACTTTGCAGAACCATGACATTGTAATCTTCATCTTTGGCTGTTGGTTTAATGTACACGACACACACATAGACAACACGATTCTTGAAGTAAAACGATGCCCATAAATCTTCTCCTCGCTCAGTCTCAAGGTGTTTTTGACGAGAGAGCTCTATACCGGGCTTAGCTGCAAGTAGAATTCCGCCCATGTTAGAACCTCTATCACGTCTAAGCAGGCTCCAACCATGTGGTGAAACTTCGGCATCGGTAACAGAGTCATCTAAGTTTGTTTCCGTCGCTCCTATGAAGTCGCTATTCAGTAATGTCGTGTTTTGACGCCACTGCGGCAGTTTGGTTTTAAGGCCGCGTACGTTTTGATACATGGCATGTATTCTGCAATTAGAGGCAACTGTTTTGACATTAGTGCTGGATATTGTTGTCAACCTTGTCACTGAAGGTCTGGCCAGGTGTGCGGGGTCGACTATAAAATTCACGCCTGACTCCCCTGTGAAACCATTCACAAACTTCTGTGCCATACGGCCATGAGTCTGCTGTGAGGAGTACATCAAATGTAGATTCTGGTACTGTGAGCACAAATGAGGCATAGTGATTATGCTTGAGAGTCAGTTTATAGGCGGCAAATCCTTTCCTTTTACATATATGTTCCATATGCGCATTCATAGACTCCACCGTGGTATCATGATTCAGGAAACAGGCATGTATTTTCCTCGTTCTTTCAACGGCTTGTAGTTGCAGCTGTGGTGCTTTACCTATGACTACGCCTTCGCGTTTGGATTTGCGTCGATGTTGAACTACTTGCCAGTTATCATTATTGTTACTCAGATTTTCATCTTCATGCGGCTTTTCTTTATCCTTTTGCACTATTTTAGTAGGTGATGGTAATGATGGTGGCAGTATTGTATTGCAATGATCTGGTATAAGGTGGTTAATTTGGTGTGCGGATTTTCGCAGTTTTGCAGACGGTTTGGTGCCTTTGGATGTGGTAGCATTCCTTACCGGAGAAGGATGTATTTGCGCCTGTGCTACTGCTGTTGTGCACTTCGTATTGTCTAGTATTTCTATATCAGCACTGGTTGTAATTTGCTTACTTGGAACGGCCTGTTTAAATGTTTCTATTTGTCTACATGCTACAGAAAATTCGTTATCAATAGCTTGTTGTTTACTCTGCATTTGTTGAACCTTTATGAGGGTAGATTCCACATTATTCATCAATAACTCATGACTATCTTTTGCCCCATCAAAAGATTCGCAAAGATTATCAACATCTGCTCTCAATGTGCTACACTTTCCGTTTAGTTCTTTAAAACAATTTTTAAACTCACCCATCATTGCAGTCAAGTTGTCTAGCTTCTCGTCTTGTGACATTAGTTGTTTCATAAGTTGTTCACGAAAGTTGATCATTTCAGACATAATAGCTACATTGGTGATAACTTTCTTCTTAACTGCTGTAGGTTTGTCCTGTTCCAGACTTTCAGCTGGCAATGTGGCTGGCGTTAAAGTTGGAGATGCCAGAGAAGAGCCCTTAGTATTTTTTGTAGCAGTGCTAGTGAACGTGACATTTAACTGCGGGATTTTACTATTGCTAGGTGTGCTACTTAGGCGTTGACTTCTGGGTGTATGCACGGCATTAGAGGTATTTACTACATTTCCTTTTTTCCAAATACAGGTTCCACATTTCCACTTAGCTCTGCTTTCAGTGGACAGATAATTGTAGTGACTTTCTGTTACAATTGAGCATGTATCTATGTGGAGTTTAATTTTACACACTGAGCAGGTCATAAAATGTTTCGGTGGTAAAGGTTCAGCGCATTTACTGCATGTGCTGATTAGTGGTGCCATCTCTATTCCACAGTTTGAAACAAAATAAATGATGACTGGCTAAGTAGGGTTCCTCCTTTAGTTGTTATTCAATTATTTGTTTTTGAAAGCGTTTTTCTGCTTCGTATTAACCAAATAGTCAACAAAATAATTCAGCAACGATTTTAGAACTTCAGGAATGTCCAATCATAGTACTTATTTGAGAATGCCTAAAAAGATCTGAAAAAAATGTCTACCGCTCCCATAATTCATTTATTTTTATTGTAATTTGTAACACAATTTAAAATATTAAGTAGTATTTACCTTTATATTATCCATAGTAGGTACCTAAGCATAATATGGATAGTAAGAATAATGCGAGACTAATTAGATTGTGTGAGGTTAGTTTTCTAAAGCGAAATTTAAAAGTGCACCAGGCGTTATAGGTACCAACAAGTTTAAATATACGAACGGATTGGTTGTTGGTTTTTAATTATTGTCATTTATAATTAAGAGGGTATTTGATATTAGTCATATTAATATAAATTTTAAAAAAACCTAAGTAAGTAAGTATTTCGCTGTTCCTGAGAGTACCTACAAGGTATAAAACCGATGAAAGAGAACATTTTCTTATTAAAAAGTAACAAATTATAAGAAGGTAAGTAAAGCTTGTTTCATATTCCTAAAAATATAAAAAACCAACAAAAAAAAGATTTATTTTCTTAACCATTGGTTAGTTAGTGTAAGTCGTTTCATGCTCCCAAATGAGGTAGGTCCCTGTCAAAGAAACTAGAACATTGGTTCGATTTGCTTGAAACTTATTATGTATGAAAATACATGAAAACACAATCAGATGGTGGTTTGTTGGGACTTACAAATTCTTTAGCCTTCTTTAGGTTACGACGAAATTTACGCGAACGAAGTCACGGGCGTCTGCTAGTGTTAGCTATAATTTGACATGTAAGTACACAGTAAGCAAAACCTCAGCTAGAAATATTGAAACTGGTCGTTAACCGTTGGCGCAAGTCGGTCGATGCGGTCATACTACCAAGAAGTCATCGTCACGCAGCCGGCCGAGCGCCCCGTAATTGATTCCAATAATATTGTAAAAGCTTTGTCATTTCAACTAAGTATTTACAGGTTAAATCAGAGATTTAGGTATGGTGAACTTTATACTCTGTTGATTCTAGGTTCACACGAGTAGAAAGGTTTCACGCTAGTGGACTGTTCTTTTTTATAACGTCATTGATCAGGATAATTCTTTGGATTTTTTATTTCCATAGATCAGCCACATATTTCCACAAGATTCCTAGATCCAGTATTAGGTTCATCAGTTTCAGTTAAAAAAGGCTTAAGAGATAGTTATTCTTGTCACTATGTCAGCAAATTTAGCAACGAAAGAGCTTAGCATAGTATTTGATGTGTAGGTATTACTCGCTATTACCTTAGTTTTATCACAGATAAAAGAATACAAGACTTACGTTTTATATAGGTATTTTGTATTAAAGTGTTAAACCACATTTAGTTACTTTTTCAACCGAAATATCATCTTCATTCATACTTCGGCGTCTAGGCTTCGTGGCCGAGTGGTCAATGGCAATCCGGCAAAAGGGTGATCGCTTGTATCACGCAGGTTCCAATCCCGTCGGAGTCATAAACTTTTAGTAAGATTTTTCATTTAGGTATAGTGTTTTCATTACCTATACGCTACCCTCTGCGGAATAAGCAACACCGCTTTACACCATGTATTTTGGTGGCAATCCAAGTACCTATATTATGAAAATGTTATGCTCATCTAGATATTCCGATCAACGTTTATTTTCTTAGCAAAGTATTTTCTCCATGTAGGTACCTAAATATGATCGGAACTAGACAAAACCATAACTTTTCTCACCTTGTTAGTGTTGCAAAAGCAAAGCGCACCAACATCAAACAGTCCACAGCAGTCTTAGTAAGTCTTACAATGCCTAGTTTGTCTTAACCGCTCGTTCTCTCAGTAAACTTGGGGCTTATTGCATTAAATTCTGAGGAAACATCACAGAAGGGTAAAAACCGTTCGTTGCATAGAACAATACTAAGAAAACTCTTTAGATGGAAACTTAATAATTACTCACTTCTAAGTACCCCCCCAGGGCATGCTTTCTCAGATCTGGTTGAGTCGTGGAAGAACTGGTTAATTGCGAATGTGACAATGTACCTAGAATGCCTAACGGCCAATCTCAATATCACCTTCTTTGGTGTGTTGTCTTTGGTTTTGTTTGTGGTTGACATTACTTCCATGCAAAAAATTATAACCCAAATTAATATGTCCGTTTGGACATATGTCATTGTGATGTAGCTATTGATGTAAACCTAAGACTCGGTACACGATAGGTACTCACGAAAAATTGATTAAATTTGTATGAGTATTTGATTGATTTGATTATATTGTAAAGTGCATTGGATTTTAGTTCTAATTAGAAAATTTAAATTAAACTTTAACACTGTATTTTCTTTTGATGATGATGAGCCAAAATCGTCAGATGAGCTATTTTCTTCTATAATTCGTTCGTTTTCTATAATATTATAAATATTGACGTCTCTGTCATAATCTTCCTTTATAATTTTTCATGTTTTTTCTACCACTTTTGTTTGCACAGTACCTATTCTTAAGTGATTTTGGTACAAGCTTGTTTCAGCAAGTCATCATTTTAGTAGTGCAGAATGGCGGCTTTGTATTATAGCGTGCTGCGTATCCTTTGACTTATAGTATTTCATTTATTTATAAGTATTATTTTTATATTATAAAACATTATAGTATTTTGTGTTATAAAAAAGACAAATGCAACATCCTAGTGAAAAATATTTCACAAATAAAAAAATACTCACGACAAAATAATATGAAACTGGTGAGACTCAAACATGAATTGGTTACAACACTATTATTAAAAAAGACTGAGAATGTAACTGTTTTTGATACGTTTCGTAATAATTAGAAATTGCATGATAGGTACTATATATTATACGTGAAAATATTACTCACAATATATTCTATCATGTTATTTATCGCACCACAAAAAGTTTGTATATTTGATGAACACTCTAGGTAATGGATTATTATTAGTTGTTTCATTCAGTTTCGTTCCAAGTTACATTCTATGGTCTTTCTCAAATGTCAAAACGGGCTTCTAATTTTATTTTAACTATCTAATTTTATCTAATTTTATTTTAGCTTTTGCGACACTCAGAATTGCCACATAGTGGCAATTCTGAGTGTCGCAAAAGCTAAACTAAGCTAACTAAAATTGTTGCCGTCCCTTTCATAGCGAAAGGGAATAAAAAGGATGGCAATAATTTTAGTTACTTTATTTTAGCTTTTGCGACACTCAGAATTGCCCCCATTATCTACACTGTACCTAAGCGAAACCTTTTTCGTATAAAGCTAGTAGTTACCCGTGGTTGCAGTGGTGACGTTATTAGGCGGCCTAGAGACATCCGTAATGGCTTTTAACGTGCCCTTCGAAGCTCAGAAGAGCTCAGCTATTAGCTAATGTCATGCGGTCACCCATCCAAACTGTGACCAGACCACTATCTCGTAGGTAGTACCTACATAAGCTAAGTTTACGAGAGCTACCGTGTCTAGATCAAATATTGAGAAGTATAGAACGTTCATTTCGTATGATGTAGAGTAGAGTAGAGATACCTAAATATTGTTGCTGATTTCAGCTCTCTCAAGCTACATTATTCAGACTAATAGGTAGGTATGTACCTACTGTAGGGTGAATGTTTTTCCATCCAAGAATGTAAGCGCCGCAAATTGTAAACTTATTCGCTCGAGTGAATTCGTTTTTACATCCTTAAAACATCAGAGTTCCGAGTATCGGAGTAATGAAGGCACTAATTACATGTTCGCGGTAGTCGGCCTCTCTGTGCCGGTGATTATATAGGTGTTCGGGGAAGGCTGTTGCAGGCTCAAAATCGCAATTACACGACACTCACACTGTATAATAGTTATTTGCAGAAATAAGAATGCTCTGAAAGGAGTAACAATACCTACCTACTGTATCTACTCGATCGTAAACTCCTTTGGTCGTTTAGTCCGTAATTTTTTTTTTTTAACTTTTAAAGAATTGTCCGTAAAAAGACGAGAGGGCTTCAGGATTAGAAACTCGATGGTAAAGATACAATATAAATAATTATTATCAATAAGTTCACCGAAATTGTTTTGATAGCGAAGAATCTTTGATGGAGAGGAGTTTGCGTGTGCGATGCGAAAGAGAATAAAAGAACAAAGTACTTATTAGTGGCAATTCGGAGTGTCGAAAAAGCTAAACTAAACTAACTAAAACTAATGCCATCCTTTTTTCCCCATCGCTATGTAAGGGAAGGCAACTTGCCACTACTATGAACCTAGTTGTTTTCTTTAAAAAGTAGCTTTTTAAGAGAGATCATTTTCATTACAAAGTGCTTACCACGTTCATACCTAAATCAGTAATTCTATACCACTTATTTTGACTCCTTGTGGACACGTCGAACCGTGGACTAATTGTGCCGCTGCTTGGAACGAATTAACAAGGGTATTAAGAAGTTTTAAGTGGAAATTGCCCGCTGTTTAAATACTTATTGAAATGTTACAATGTATCTTGCTTTGCTAGTTGCCACAAGTGGTTGTGAAGAAAGGAATGCTGGGGAAATTGTGACTCCCATAATTTTACACCACGACGATGCTTGCCGTAGCTGGTAGAGCGCGAGCATGAGATGAAGGTTTCAAACCCTTGATTCAAATGCTATAAGGATTTCATTTTTGGGTTGTATCACAGGTAATAAATAAATAAAGAAATAAATATCCCTGGACATTCCACACAGCGTCATCTATCCCAAGCTAAGCAACTTAATGCTTGTGTTATGGTAACCAGATGACTGATAAGTTACTACCTACGTTACTAAAAAAATGGAGTAAGTAATGGAAAATCAATTCTTTTAAATTGTTTACTTGGCAACCGGGCACTGCACTGCCAAACAAAATACCGGTCGCTACTCTGCAAGTTGGCAAAAACCTTATTTTTACGTTTTATCGTTTTTTATGTTTTTATCTTTCAAAGAAATACAATTTTCGTAGGTATTGAAACATTGCGTATTTTCCAGAAGTGAAAATCCGATTAGAAAATAAATGAAAAGAAAACAACTTCTAAAATAACGTCTTTCTTTCTATCTTGATGTAACCAGTATGCATAAACTAGATTCCGAAAAGTGGCACAGAAACCAGGTAATAAAGATGTTTATCACCAGTTTCTTGAATGGGTTTACCTCATGGACGTTGGGAATCCATTGAGAGATTTCCTGTACCGTGGGTGATTCCGTAATCCAGTTATTTGTAGTTTCAATGACGCGTGCATCACAACGGCAGTGATATAACGGAAACTTCAGAACAAAAATGCTTTTTCCTATTTGATAATAATGCATATTAGTTAGGTAGGTACGTTGTTCGTGTTCTGGGAGCACAAGTACCCAGGTTGATACTAGAGCACAGAATAGATAATAGAAAAACTGGGACATTTGACTTTAACGAAAATTAGCACTTCAAAGCTAAATATTACACAAACGGATGTTTAAATTAAGAAATGGTACCTATTTGCAACCGCCAAATAAATTTACGAATGCAAAAATAAAATCTTACTTTAGTTTTTAACTATTACAGTTATTTATTACGCGCATATAAATGAGGGCAGCTACCCCGCGGTGTTACTCGTAGAAAATAGGCGCGGTGAATAATTGTTCCGCCCTGGTACCAAATTTCATTCAAATCCGTCCAGCCGTTTGAGTGTGAAGGAGTAACAAACATACACACACAAACTTTAACCTTTATAATATTTGTGTGAATGTTACGACTTCATAATACGTTATCAATATTTAAGAAACTTGATTTGATTGAACTTGATTGATGTGGGAAAATTTTAGTTGTTTTGTTTCAGCCATTCAGTATATACAGGAATGAGAACCTACCTACATAGTAAATGATGTGCTATGTAGGTAGGTACCTAAATACTTGCACTCTGATACTCTATTTCTGTATTGTATGTTTATTACAGCATAGCAAAATGTTTTCCAAGAAAATGTTTCAGCGAAGGAAAATAATAAGAATTGTTTTACCTATTATCCTTTCCGCCAGTAGGTAGCTTAGGTGTTTGTGTTTATATATTCTGTTTTGTATCATCATCCAGGGTCGGACTAGCCATATAGCCGAGTGGGGCCGTTTACCAGCCGGGCCCTAGCCTGCACGAGCCCCCCAAGGGCCTGGTAATGTCATTTTAATTTCTCATACTCGGAAAGTACGCTTGAAGTTACCTGACTGAACATAGGGTGTAAAACAGTAGGTACTTTGCGTCTCTAGGGCCGTAAAGTAATGCAAAGTCAGTGCATTTCTGTACTATTTCCAGAATAAGAGGTAGGTACCTACATAAAAAAGAAACATACCTACAGTGGAACTAGAACCTCCTCCTTTTTACTTTTGCATTTTTATAGTTATGTTCGGTTTAAACGATTGCAAGATAAGTAGATTCGTATTTTGATTTCAAAATTTCGTGATGGTGGTCATGGTGATACTTCATGGGAATTTGTTTCTCAAAGAACTAAGCATAGGGTGCCGAGAACTAGCATAGGTTCCGTAGGTATCTAGGTAATAATAGCAAGGACGTCTAAATGTTTATTACGAGTGCTTGTGGATTTATATTTGATGTTATAAATTATTGTAATATTAAATAAATAACGTCTAAATGTTTATTACGAGTGCTTGTGGATTTATATTTGATGTTATAAATTATTGTAATATTAAATAAATAAAATAAATAAATAAATATTCTTGGACATTCCACACAGCGTCATCTAGTCCCAAGCTAAGCAATTTAATGCTTGTGTTATGGTAACCAGATAAAATACATATTATATTAAATATATTCTAAAATAACTTAAAACATAACGGGTTTTGCATAAAGTTTGTGTTCGTAAGCCTTTACGACGGCTTTACTTTAATCACTAGTAAAGTTATAATACTGGCAAATACCTAAAGTTCACCATAAAAAGTATAATCACTTCGCTAAACAGGTAAACCGTATTTGGCCCTCATTAGGTCGAATTTCATCGAAATTCCATTATGAATTTATTAATCGTAAAAAGCTGTCCCAGATTCCAGGATAAACCGTGGTGACATCATTTCCTAAAATCGTCTCAAAGCGAACTCTCGTTTTCCGAGAAGCGAATGGAAAACGTACAAACACGCTGCGAGGCCGCATGTGCCATTTCACGATACCCGCGCTGTAGCGAGGGTGACCAACCAATACTTTTATTCTTTCATTTTTAACGTCGGGATATTTATAAATAAGGTAAATAACGCGATAAAATCCTGTGTCCATGTAGGTAGGTACTTATTTCTAAAATATGAACTGTGATTGCGAAAGTTTAAGATAGTTGTTATTTAATTACAAGTTAATTAAATTATGATCTGCAAATATTTGTTTCGTGTCTGGTTGTTTTCTATGTATAATATGTATGTATTTACAAAAAAAAAAAAAAATGTATCTATGTAAGGTACTGTGGGTGATTAACGCCCACCTAACTTTAATTTCAAATAATTTCCATAATAACATGATTATGAAAACAAAGAATGTTTATTATCAATGTTTTTTTTAAGTG
Source organism: Xanthorhoe designata (assembly GCA_963582015.1). Classification (NCBI taxonomy): domain Eukaryota; kingdom Metazoa; phylum Arthropoda; class Insecta; order Lepidoptera; family Geometridae; genus Xanthorhoe; species Xanthorhoe designata. Next base: position 2,708,850 of record OY757042.1, on the reverse strand, counting down.
AAACAAAAAAATAACACCTTACGTTGAGTTTTATTCTTAATACACATGTTTATTCAGTTTTTAAAAAAGGTCTATTTTGGGCGTTATTAAAAGTTATATGTCTATTGACGCCCGTTTCATAAACCAGGCTTTAAATGCATAAATAGGCTTACAACAACAAAAAATAATCTCACAACAATTATCTAAAGTCGCATTACCGTACATAAACTAAAAATATAGGAACAAAATCAACATTTAAGATTAACTTTAGTCAATTTAATAATACACCTTACATCACATGGTATATTTGTATTTGGTCATATTTATGGAACTTTTTAATAATTTCCATAAAATACATCATGAGCACATTCCGTATTAACCGTTTTTAAGGCAGAATTAAGATATTTTTTAAATGTTCATTGGGCGCTATTATGTAGACAGCGGGTAATAACGCCCGGAGATATTAGGTAAATAACAAAGCTTTTTTTATAAATACAAAGTTCTTCGGCAAATCTATCAAATAATATGTAATTGGCAAAATTAAAAAGAGAATTGTCTAATAAATTTATAACACTAAGGAACCACCTCCATGGGTGAGTATCGCAACGATTTCGTCCTCCTATCATCGGGTAATTTACACGGTAAGGCGATTATCATTAGAATTAAATTTGCAATTAGTAGTAAAGTCGTTTTGGACATTATGTACTATTATAAAAATGCTCGCTGGTTATAACGCCCATGCAGGCTAATAGCGCCCAACCGTCATTTTACCGGGCGTTATTCCCCAGCCGGACGTTATTATTTGACACTGACACGTTTTTTGTAAAAAAACATAGAAATCGACACAAAATATTTTAGTAATAGAAGAACATGATTATCGTGAATCTCCTTAAACCAAAAATAATACCCAAATCGCAAAAAATACATGAAAAACTATACTATTTGTTGTGACATTTATTATAGTAGCGCAGTACTTGACAGATCCTGCCGGGACGAGGCGTCACACTGCCACAAATGTGGCGCGAGCGTGCTGCCGCTCGCCTTGCGCTTTCTTATTGATTCATTCTACCTATGCGTGGAGTGTCAATTGAATAATACGATATTTAGTGTGTTTTCTGCTACCCGGGCGTTAATAAACAGCGGGCGTTAATCACCCACCCTACCTTAGTTTATCAGTCATCTGGTTACCATAACACAAGCATTAAATTCCTTAGCTTGGGACTAGATGACGCCGTGTGGAATGTCCAAGGATATTTATTTATTTTATTTATTAAAGGCCTGTTCGGACCTACGCTGCCGCTGTGGGAAGCGAAAATACCGCGCTGCGGTGTAAGTAGTAGGTATACTACGTTGCGTAAATCAGAATATATTTTTTACTATCTGGCTGTTTCAAATATTTTGTACTGTAAAACGTGTGGTCACCGTAGCGTAAGAAAGCGTGCGCCTGTTCGTGGAACGACTGCGCACACAGCATCGGCCACTCGCTGGAATCCATGTTTTCCTGGTACCAGCGATACACTTCATTGTTTTTTTAACGCACTTCGAAACACAATGAAGTTGTTTAAATTGAACCGTTTTTTATTCAACGAAATAATGATAAACGACTATATCGTGATTAATTCGTTTTGTCTTGGAACATAACTGTTATTTGGGAAGTTTTTTGATGGAAGAAAAATTGACATTTTAAAATCTGCGTTATGGAAACAAATCACCCCATTAACTGATTAGATGTGTGTCGAAAATGTTCATACATAATGTGGTATGGTAGTCTTAATATCTACCCTAATCTAACAGACCTGTTGGGAGACACTAGTTGGCCTATGCACACGACGTTTTTTTGCAGCGCTTTTGTATCGATCGATACATCCGAGATTCGGACGCGCAGCGAACGCAAACCTGTCGGCAAACTGTTAGATTTTTTGTATCTAGTTTGTAGTAAGTAAGTAATATAAACACTTGCTTACGCGTTTAAAAAACGTGTTAAGCATGTGCATAGATTCTGAAATAAAAATAAATAAATAAATAAATCGTCAGCGTCACCTGCTAGTTTGCACTTTCGCAGCGCGTTTCATAAAAGCGAGGACAGTGTGTACGTACGACGCAGCTTGCCGCCTTGATTTTTACGCGACGTTTGTATCGAGAAAAACGCGCAGTGCCTGTGCGTTCGAAAAACGTTGTGTGCGTGCCCAGGCTATAGATGCAGTAACAGTATGTTATACTAGTGCTATTATTTATCTATTCTGATTACAAGGACAGCACGCAAATAACACCACGTTAGTAAACAGATATAGCACTTCTTGGAATAATTACCCACTGTTTTATTTTGATCACTAATCCTTGGCGAGAGAAATGGCGACTGATTTTGTTTTGCGTAATTTTTGTGTTTCGTGAATCATTGGTGGAATAATAGAACGTGCAAGCGTAGTGGCAACAGCTGTTCTGTTAAAATGACTTTTGGAAGTCCCAGAGACCACTCAAAGGATTTTTTAACCACATTTCTTGTGAGGAACCCCCGTTATCTTTTGTTATTGCCTATTCTTACAATTTGTATCATTTGTTGTTACTTATATCGGTCATAATACCTAATAGTTATGTACCTAGGTAGGTTCCCTGGCTTTCCTTCGGAGGGTAGGAACCGTGCAGCATGACGGAAAAACAGGGGCATATAGAGAATAACTATATACTTACTTACGACATTTTATTTAAGTATGTAGGCATCAAAACCATACATTAATCTGATGGCACTAACCAGTAGTGTACCTACCTATTATTAATGTGAATGTATATTCTCATTTTCATGCTATTTCGGTTGTACAGTGACGTGGAGCGCGCGTCATTGACGCAGGATTGGCACTTCTGTGGCGATCGCGTTCTCGGAACCGTTAACACAAACTCCGACGGAAACGGCAAGAAATGCGACTTTTCATCATAATATATTTAGGTACCTACTTACATATTCTTTAAGATCTAAATTTAAGACATGAAGCGATTATTATAACAAATGATTTTCATAATTTGTTCTGATGGCAACAAACGGTCTCGCGACAAGTTAGCCAATCACCTAACTGGAATAACACATACCTAGGCCACTTTTCATCTGGGTTAACAAACGAGCGAAGTTGCGGGCGGAAGCTTACATAGCGGCATTTTTGACACGTTATAAAAGCCGTGGGAAGAAGGTGTTGATCTGTGTTGATGTGACACGCATAATAAACCACCGTTTACCCGACTTACAGCTGGTGCTTACTGAATGTAAATTATGCTACGTAAAAAGTGAAGCGAAGTGAAGTCAAACCTAATTAATTAGCTGATGGTAACTGGAAACTGATTATAACGTGCGGGCAGTGCACGGGTTTCGGATAGGTACGCCGTCCTACCGGATGCCTATCTTGGGGTTTTCTTGAAATAAACACTTTTTCTTATTTCTTCTTTTATTTCCTTGTTCCCTTGTTTCCTATTTGGCTGGTATGGTCGAACTGATTTTACATTGAAAATGCTTCTACTTTTATTCTAAATCTTTAGGACCTCTGATCGGTAATTCCCTTGGCTCAACCAATCAGAGGCCTTATCACAGGGTCAAAGTCCAATGTAGACATGCTTTCTCTTTCTAAAGTTCTATCTCTTTCTAAAAATTCTAATAATCTAAAAAAGGTCCGTTGGTCGAGGCGTTACCGTCGGGAGCCGGCAAATTCTCCTCGATCAACGTTTACATAGGGGCTTATTCTTAAATTTACTATTTTGCCTGCCTATGTATTATTTTTCTCTATCTACTTATTTATATCTATTTTCCTATAATAAAACTAAAGAAACCTCGTATTTTTATTTCTTACTTCCTAATAAGTCTTAAAAGATACCTATTACTAACATAACAAATATAAATCTACTTAGTTTAAAAATAGCGCTAACATTTACAATCTTATTATCTATTCGACGGCGCTAACAATTTCCCCGCCAGTGCACGGTGGTCCGGGCGCTCCGTCCTCCGGTCGCGACGTCGCCAGGTGGATCAGTCTCGATGCTGGACGCCTCATCAGTCCTCCCTTGGTCCGGACGTCCACGACGCGCGTTCTGCCATCTGGTCCTGGGAATGTTCTCTCTATGACTCCTCGCGGCCATGTGTTGCGCGGCAGCGAGGAGTCCGCGACGATCACCACGTCCCCTGCGTGGAACTCTGTGCTTCTCTTGTTGTTCAGCTTCCGAGGCATGAGAGTTGGGAGATATTCTCTCAGCCACCGACTCCAAAAGTGGTCGGCCATCCTTTGAGCTGTTTTCCAGTTCGGTCTTCCGATCAGGTCGTGGTCGTCGTATTCGCCCAACACCGTCATACCGCACGATCGGCCGATGAGGAAGTGGTTCGGCGTTAGGGCTTCCTCATCTGTGGGGTCGGTGCTTAGGTACGTCAGAGGCCGAGAGTTGACTGTGTGTTCTACTTCCGTCAAGAGGGTGTGCAGAACTTCTTCTGGTGGGCTCCTTTCTCCTATGACGGCGGCTAATGCGGTCTTTACGGAGCGCACCATTCTCTCCCAGGCACCTCCCATGTTGGGTGCTCCGGGGGGTATAAACTTCCATTGGATTCCCTCTTTTTCTGCTGCTTCTATCAGCTCTCGGTCTTTAATGTTCTGTACTTCTTTCCTTAGTTCATGATCCGCTCCGACGAAGTTCGTGCCGTTGTCGCTGTATATCACGCGCGGGCTGCCTCTTCTTGCGGCCATCCTTCTTAGCGCCATGATCATCGAGTTGGTGCTGAGTGAGGCGGCCAGTTCCAGATGTATTGCCCTTGTGGTAAGGCACGTGAAGAGGGCTCCCCAACGCTTCTCTCGCCGCCTACCAATGGTTACGTGCATCGGGCCAAAGTAGTCGACCCCGGTGCACGTGAACGGATGGTGGTTGTGTGCCAGTCTCTCCTGAGGTAAATTCCCGATTTGTGGCATCTGTGGTCTGGATCTTCGGACGATGCACCATTGGCATTGGTGCGCCACTCGCCGGACGGTGTCTCTCAATGCCAGAATCCAGAACCTTTGACGGAGTTCGTTTGCAACTGTCGCATGGTTTCCATGATGCAAGTGCCGGTGATAGTGCTTGACGAGAAGCTGAGTTGTTATGTGCTTCCCGTCTAGAATCGGCAGCTTCTGTTCCGTGGTGTCCTGGATTTTGACCGTTCGGCTGTTGAGGCGGAGTATTCCTTCTTCGTCTAGGGCCACGTCGATTTTCTTCAGGCGACTTGAGTTTTCTATGGGCAGATTTTTCCTCAGGCTTTCTATTTCCTTTCTGAACGATTGTTGTTGGCTTTGTCGGATGAGCGATTTTTCTGCCTTCAACAAGTATTCGTTTTCGATGGCGGCATATTTCTTTTCTTGCTCAGTTCTTGCGGTTGGAGTTTTCTTGGAGCGGCACATGTCTATGAACATGAACATTCTGGCAGTCGTTCTCAGTAGCTTGGTCCAGTACTCGAACCGATTTGGGTCTGGTGAACTTCTCGATTGTTCTACCTTGATCATGGCGCAGGTTTCTTTTCGCTCTTCCGGGCTTTTCAATTCCGATTTCTCTAAGTTCTTGACCGGCCATTCAGATTTCGGTCGGTACAAGAATGCTGGCCCGGTGAACCATCGCGCCTTTTCTTCAAAGTCTTGTGGCATGTTTCTTGTGGCGTCGTCCGCTGGGTTCTCTTTAGTGGGCACCCATCTCCAGTCGCGTGGCTTTGTGATTTCTTCTATTTCCGCTAGTCGGTGGGCGACGAAGGTTTTGAATCGCCGTGGATCGGATTTCACCCACTGGAGTACCGTGGTAGAGTCCGACCAGAAGACCCTAGTGGTGATCTCCAAGTCGGACTCCGTGGAGATGGCGGATGCGAGTCTCGCGCCCAGCAACGCTGCCTGCAGTTCAAGGCGTGGGATCGAAGTCTTCTTCACCGGCGCCACTCTTGCTTTCCCCGCCATGAGGGAAATGTGGATATTCCCGTCCTGCGTTGTTGTTCTGAAGTAGACTGCTGCTGCGTACGCTGTTTCGCTGGCGTCGACGAAGGTATGCATCTCTCCCGTTCTGGTAGCCGGCGCCAGGCATCTCGGTATTTTTAAGTGCTGCAGCGTCTTTATATCTTTGAGGTATTCATTCCAGATCTCTCTCTGTTCATCGTTGATGGGCTCATCCCATTTGATTCCCGTCCTCCAGAGGTCTTGAATCAGTCCTTTTCCTTTGACCAGGGCTGGAGCGACGAGTCCCATCGGGTCGAAAGTCGACATTACTGCGCTTGTCACTTCTCTTTTTGTTGGAGCTCGGTTTCCGTTGGCGACTTCTATCGGGGTGTTTCTCAGGCCGACGTTGAAGGCCAGTGCGTCATCTTTGATTTTCCATCTCATCCCGAGAGTCTTTTCTTCTTCTCCGAGGCTCTTTTCTGTAGGAGCTTCCTCTGTTTTCAGATTGACCAGTGTTTCTTCTTGATTGCTTGCCCATTGTCTAAGCTCAAAACCGGCTGTTCGATGTATCGCATCTACCTCTTCCGCTATGCGTTTTGCTTCTTTATTTGTTCTGAAGCTCTGTAGGTAGTCATCCATGTAGTGGTTCCTGATTATTGCTCTGACCGCTTCGGGGTGTTCCTTCTCATGTTTCTTTGCATTGGCGTTCTTGACAAAGATGGCTGTTGCGGGCGAAGATGTTGCTCCGAAGATCACCGAAGTCATTCGGTATTCCTTGGGTTTGTCCTTTCTCTCCTCTCCTCGCCAAAGGAAGCGCAAGCTATCTCTGTCTTCTTTTCTTGTTCGGATGCGGAGGAACATTTCCTTGATGTCGGCGACTACTGCTACCGGTCCTTCTCGGAATCTCATGAGTACCCCAAAGAGTGATTGGAGTAGGTCGGGTCCTGGTAGCAGTGCGTCGTTCAGACTTTTCCCTTCGAATCTAGCGGCGGCGTCAAAGACGATGCGTGTCTTTTTCTTCTGCGGATGTACTACGGCGAAGTGTGGTAGGTAGAAGGTCCGTCCTGGAGTGGAAGTAGTTGGGGCTTCTTCTGCGTAACCGCTGTTCAGCAAGTTATTGAGCTGTTTCCCGTATTCTTCTTTGAGTGTTGCGTTCTTGTCCAGTTTCTTTTCTACGCCCATCAGTCTGTTGTAGGCCTGGGTGTAGTTGTTCGGCAACTTCTCATCGTCTTTCTTCCACAACAGTCCGGATTCATATCTTCCATCTGGCAGCTGTTTGGTCGTCTTCTCTAAGGTGGTCAGGGCTCGTTGATCGGCGTCGTTGCTCGGGCGTCGCTGTTGTATCCCGATCGAGTCTAGTGCGAAGTAGTGTTTCACCATGTCCTCGATCTCTTCTTCTTTGTTGATTGTGCGACAGTGGTTTATGTAGTCCACTGGTGCGGCGGCGGCTCCGACGCAACATCCGTGAAGCACCCACCCAAGTCCGGTGAGCGATGCTACTGGTTCGTTCTGTCTCCCTTTTAGGATCTTCCGGGAGACGATCAGGTCCCAGTTGTCTTGGCCGATCAACAGCGCTGGTCTCTCTCTCTCGTACAGCAGCTCCTTCATCATATTTTTCAGATGGTTGCATTCTTCAATCGACCTCTTCTCGATATGTTGAGGTGATAGTCTCAAATCTTCGACGGTACGCACTCCTCGAAGAGTCTTTCTGTCTCTTCTGTGCGCCCCTTTGATCTTGAGGTTCATCTTCTGTGAGTCCCTCTTTTCTATCAGTTTTCCACCGACCGTCTCCAGTGTTAGTGGCTCTGTTTGGCCGGTGGCTCCAATGCGATCGGCGATGCGGGCGTCCATGAGCGTCACCGTCGAACCCTCGTCGAGCAGTGCTAGGACGCGGGCTGATCCTTTCGGGCCGTAGATGTCTACTGGTAGCATCTTCAAGTAGACCTTCGTCCCGTCGGCCGTCGCGTATACGGACTTCACTATTTTCTCTTCGATGTCTGTCGCGGTCTTTTCTTGCTGCTGGATTGGTGCCATCGTCCTCTTGATTGGCTCCGAGTGCAGCATGGTATGGTGCGGTCGTTTGCACTTCCTGCAGGCTGACCCCTTGCAGTTCGTCCGCATATGTCTTCGGCGCAGACATCGGAAGCAAAGTTTCTTGTCCTTTGCTATGTTCCATCGTTCATCAATGGTGGCTTCTTTGAAATCTTTGCATTCTGTCAGCCAATGTTCTTCTTCGCATTTTACGCAGAACTTCTTGTATACTTCTTGTGCAGCGGCGATCGTTTCGTTGCTTTCATAGCTTTCTTCTTGCGCTGTGTTCACAGGATATCTCGACCCGATCCTCCTTTTCAAGATTTCAGGAGGCGCGAATGTTCCACATAGTTCTGCTTCTGCGTCCAAGAACTTCTTCAATTTCATCAGCTCTGGTTCCTCTTCACCGACGCGAGCGCTGAAGTCGAACCATCTGTAGCGGAGTATGGGCGGTAGCTTTTCGATGACGTTCTTGCACATCTCCGGTGAGTGTAGATAGTGAGGTTTCTTCAAGGCTTCGATTGTTGTTACTGCATTGTTTATGCGACTTGCGAAAATGCATATTTCCCTCGGAGTGTCTCCAACCTTCGGAAGTTCTTTGATCTTCTGCAGTTCTGAGAGGACGAGCTGATCCGGCCTTCCAAATCTGCGTCCTAGGGCGGAGATTATCTCTTCTGGGTCTGAGGCGACGAACAGGAGGCCTCTGACCGCTTCTTTGGCCACTCCTTTGATGGATTTTCTCAATCGTGCCATGTTGTGTTCCTTTGTGCATATTGCCTCGCTATCTGTGAAGGCTCTCTTGAATGGCAGCCAGTCTTCGTGGTTCCCGCTGAACTCCGGTAAGTCCCATACTTTCGGTGGTAGCTTGTTAGGCTGGACTGTCTTCGTTGCAGCGATGATGGCGTCGGCCAAATCCTTCAGATCCGTTCGTTGGACCGGGTGTTCTAGCTGCCTTGGTTCTTCTAGGTATCCCGCGGTATCTTCCACCCATTTCTCGACGTTCGTAGATCGTTCTATCTCGAATTCCTCTTCCAATTCCTCTTCAGACTGGACCTGGGCTATCTCGAGTTCTGTCTCTGCCAGGATCACTGCGGCTTGGGCTGCTTCCAATTGTTTCTTCTGCAGTTCAAGTCGGGCTTCCAGTTCCGTTCTTCTTGTGGATTTCGTCGATCTTGCTGTCTGTTTCTCGGGTGGTGGCGGTGGTACCAATGTTTCTGAAGACGTGAACGGTGGGACGGCTGGTCTCCCTCCAATTGTCTTCGATCGATGCAGGGTCGTTGTTCCATCCGCAGTGCGCGTTCTTGCGTCCTTCGATCCAGTGCGCACGGTCTGTGCGCGGACGGTTCCTCCGGATGCGGTGCGCGGGGTTTCCTGCGTATGGGTTGACGCGGCCAGGGACGCGGGGGCGGCGGTGTGCGAGCGCGGCGCGGATGCGGCGCCGGCGGCGGCGGCGGTGGCGGCGTGCGGACGCGGCGCGGATGAGGCGGCTGCGGTGGCTGCGGCGGAGCGCGGCGCGGATGAGGCAGCGGCCGTGGAGCGCGGCGCGGATGAGGCGGCGGCCGTGGAGCGCGTAATCCTCCCATGCGTCGAGGCGGCGGGCGTCGGGACGGCGGATGCTGGGTCATCGGGTACCGGGGTGGTGGTGGATTCCTGTGCCGTCGATGTTCCCGACGCTTCCGTCTCGGTCGAGACGGGCGTATTCAACGACCAGTCCGACGTCTCTTCAGATGTTTGCTGACTGTCGGACTTCTTCTTCATCGGCGAGCGCGACCGTACTAGTGGCATCTTCGGTTTTCGAGTCTCTTCCTATCCGGCTTCTCGAAGGACCAGAATATAACGTGCGGGCAGTGCACGGGTTTCGGATAGGTACGCCGTCCTACCGGATGCCTATCTTGGGGTTTTCTTGAAATAAACACTTTTTCTTATTTCTTCTTTTATTTCCTTGTTCCCTTGTTTCCTATTTGGCTGGTATGGTCGAACTGATTTTACATTGAAAATGCTTCTACTTTTATTCTAAATCTTTAGGACCTCTGATCGGTAATTCCCTTGGCTCAACCAATCAGAGGCCTTATCACAGGGTCAAAGTCCAATGTAGACATGCTTTCTCTTTCTAAAGTTCTATCTCTTTCTAAAAATTCTAATAATCTAAAAAAGGTCCGTTGGTCGAGGCGTTACCGTCGGGAGCCGGCAAATTCTCCTCGATCAACGTTTACATAGGGGCTTATTCTTAAATTTACTATTTTGCCTGCCTATGTATTATTTTTCTCTATCTACTTATTTATATCTATTTTCCTATAATAAAACTAAAGAAACCTCGTATTTTTATTTCTTACTTCCTAATAAGTCTTAAAAGATACCTATTACTAACATAACAAATATAAATCTACTTAGTTTAAAAATAGCGCTAACATTTACAATCTTATTATCTATTCGACGGCGCTAACACTGATGATAAAAAAACTGAAAGGTATAGGTAAAGGGTATTCCCATAAACTTCCTTATGGTGGTTGTACTTAGTACCTACCTATGCGTCAAACTAGCGCCGGCGCCGCCGCCTATTTTATTTTATTATTACGTTGAACAAAGGAATTAAAAAACTAAATGTTTCGTTTGTGAAACCTATCATAAGTTTATTTACTTAATACCTACCTCTTTCTTGTTTTATTTTGTATAGTTTAGGAGGAGTCACCATATCACATCTTAAAACAAGAACAAAAACTTGAAGTTACCTAAGTCATAATTAATTTTCTCTCAATATCGTCAAAACAAAGAGCGCAATAATTCAAATTCCCCCAATACCTACCTGTTATAAAAAAAATCTACCTAGGTTAGGTACCTACTTACCTAATAAATAAACGTTGGGCCTTTCCATCTATACCTACTTCTATACTTCTTTCTATACTAATATTATAAAGAGGTTTTGGTTTGTATGTTTGGTGTAATCTCCGAAACTACTCATCCGATTTCAAAAGTTCTTTCACCGATGTGTAGCATGGACTTTCCGAATGAACATAGGCTATATTTTATCAGGGTAGGTACCACGCGAGGGCGAGTAAGCTAGTAGAGTAGGTAAGTATTAAACAAACGTTGGGCCTTTCCATTTACGTATAAAAATAAGTGATTATTATTTCGGTCACGCCGCAGTGCGTAGTAGGTCCCGAGGCGTCCCGCACACAGTGCGTACGGTCACAGACGGATGCCACACGCAACCTCTTCTGTGAACTACGCCGGAAGAGGCTAAACGTTCTGCGGTATTCTATTGTGCAAACAGTACTTGCCCAGGGGTTCCTACCTTACTACGCTACAGCGCGGAGTCTCAACCTAAACGTAGTGGTTACTATTACAATGCTCTTTGGTAGTGGTAATATTCTCTTCAACCTATCATTGGTTTTGCTTTCTGTGGGTACTGCGACATGTCGTGTGCTGCGGCTTCAAGATCATCCGCTACCAACGTAGGTACTAGCGAATTCTGCTTTGCTCTTTTCCTGATGAAATTATTAAAAATATATTATAAGTAGGTAAGTATATATACTTACCTATAAGTAGGTAAGTACTTAAGTAAAAAATATTTTTAAGTTAGGTAACGGTGAAAATAACTGGCCAAGTGCGTATTGGGCCTATAGGCCTATAGATGCGAAGCCGGTTATTAACGATTTTAACCAAGCAGGAAACTTAATCATAATAAGGCAAGAATCTCGGAATGAGAGTTAGTCGGCTATTAAACTTGTAGGCTCAGCTTGTAAGTGTAGACCTTTTTTTGGTTCTCTTAATTGTCTTGTCTCAAAACCTACTTATCGTAGGGTGTCCGCGACTACCTAGGTACCTACAGATCCAAGGTCAAAGGTCAAAGTTACACCATGTCTCGTTTCCTATGGGTTTTATGCTATTTTTATTAGTTTAATGTTGTAGAGGATTAAATTCTCTACAACTTATCGATATATATTATATTACATAGACAATATTAAGTTATTTTGTCTTGAACCATTTTTGAGTTATACCTACCTACGTTGCATCTACGCTGGTATGGTATGGTATACCTACTTACCTACGTTTTACGAACTTATCTACTGCATCAGTGATGGTACTACCTACTGTAGTTTCGCACGCAACATTACATAGAAACGCAGCGGAAGTTGGTAAACGGTGCAATTTCTAGCGGTTCTATGCTCATTTTACGTAATGACATTTTGTCGTACTGGTAAGTGCTTTAAAAGTGCTGTTAAAGTGGACCGCATTCTCGGACCTAAAGTGGTAACATTTATATGATTTTAGCGATTTTAGATAAAGAGATCTAGGAATACTTTGTTGCTAGTTAGTTGGGTTTGGTTGGAGATCCAAAGTTTCAATACCATAGGTAGGTACCAACCGTACGGTTTCGATGTATTGGACCGTTTGCTTCTTGAAAAATTCTAACAAAACTGTACCTAATACTGAAATACCTACTTAGCCGATCTCTTTCTGATAGAAAACGCTGTCCATCTCTGACAGATTAAAAAGCACACGCTCTGAATTTGAAGTAAAAGTTTACCTCTTGAATGATGAACGTCAATGCTCACTTTTGATAAAATTTTACACAGGACACATAAAAAATTTCTAAAAAAAAACTTTTGGAAAATCGAATAAAAACCAAATTTTCAAGTGACTCCTTATTCTGAAGACTCTACGTGGTACTACTTAAAAACTTGAAGAAAATGGCTTGCTGTGGTGGACCTTGCTTCCCGTGCTGCGGCCCGTGTGGCCCGTGCTGTGGTCCGTGCGGACCATGCATGCCGTGCTGTGGCCCGCTGCCGTCGTGCTGCGGCCCGTGCCCACCGCCGTCTTGCTGCGGACCGTGCCCTCCGTCTTGCCCGCCGCCATCTTGCCCGCCGCCGTCGTGTTATGGTCCATGCCCGCCACCGTGCCCGCCGCCATCTTGCTGTGGTCCCTGCCCGCCACCGTGCCCACCGCCATCTTGCTGTGGCCCTTGTCCCCCGCCGTCGTGCTGCGGACCGTGCTCGTGCCCCGGCCTGGGGTACTGCCCGTGCCCGTCGTTCTGCAAGCCTCCTTCGTGCATGCCCTGCTGTGGTCCCTGTCCACCATCGTGTCCGCCTCCATCTTGTGGACCTTGCCCGCCTCCGTCCTGCGGGCCGCCCTGCTGTGGCCCTCCCTGTGGCCCCTGTGTGCCCTGCGGCCCCTGCTGAGAGCCTTAAGAATCGTCCTGTGTTGTGAAACCGTAAACTTCATTGCCTGAACGCGGGCTGTGACTGGATAGACCTGCAATAACCAGGTGCTGTGCCACGTGGCTGTCTCCGTGCGTGAACGTAATTTAAGAATAAAATGTAAAAATTTGATTTTCTTGCTTTCATTTATAATGATGCGTATACGGTCAGGTCAGGGTCTCGTTACGTGAGGTGACGTAGAGAGGGTCTTGTCGCGTAAAGCTTTGGTCTGGTGATCATGACGCACAACGCTGCGGTATGCGGTATGCGTTGCCGGACACTCATGAAAAACGTCGAGAATGTTCTCTTGTTCCGTCGCAGTATGCGTCAGCGGCGAGGGGCAAGCGCGGTGAAGTGGGGAGGTGTACTCCCGCACAGCGCGGCGTCATTTCTTGGTTCAACGCTGCGGTCTGCGGTGTGCCGGTGGGTCAAATTCATGTTCACGTCTATATACCTTGGTAGCTGCGGCAAAATCAACTGACCACCTCTCCGCAGGGACGCAAAATGCTGCGTCGTGACGCTGCGTTGCGGCTGCGGCGCATACCGCAGCGTTGTGCGTCATGATCACCAGACCAAAGCTTAACAGGTTAGCTGTCCGATGAGGCACATGTGCCTCATGGGTGATTGCACTGGTACGTCCATGAGGCATATGTGCCTCATGTTAGCTGTCATTATTTACTACGAGGACGTGTACAAAGAAGATCGAAACTTGCTTCGGGACAGCTAACATGAGGCACATATGCCTCATGGACGTACCAGTGCAATCACCCATGAGGCACATGTGCCTCATCGGACAGCTAACCTGTTAAGGTGACGTAGAGAGGGTCTTGTCGCGTGAGGTAACGTAGAGGGTCTTGTCGCGTGAGGTAACGTAGAGAGGGTCTTGTCGCGTGAGGTAACGTAGAGAGGGTCTTGTCGCGTGAGGTAACGCAAGAGGGTCTTGTCGCGTGAGGTAACGCAGAGAGCGTCTTGTCGCGTGAGGTAACGTAGAGAGCGTCTTGTCGCGTGAGGTAACGTAGAGAGGGTCTTGTCGCGTGAGGTAACGTAGAGAGGGTCTTTTCGAGTGAGGTAACGTAGAGAGGGTCTTGTCGCGTGAGGTAACGTAGAGAGGGTCTTGTCGCGTGAGGGCGACGTAGACTAGAGTGTCTTGTCGCATGCGTGACAGCCCTTTCACACGGCAGTCCAGTTTTTAACAGGATCCCGTTTGATGGCGAATTTGTTTATATGCTAGCGTTCACACGAGCATCCCGCATGCGGGATCCTGCAAAAAACCGATCCGGTCGAATTGTGTGCCATTCGGTTTTGTCACTAGAAACTGGATCCGAAGTCCAGTGGGCGAAGCGAAGCCCCATTAGTGCGTTGCGTGCGCTGCGTTGCGTCGTCGCAGCGTCGTCGCTACGTCGTTTTCCATATATTTTTTATGACATGCATGCCCCATGCGACGACGGACAGTGATCCACTGCTAGAGGAGGAAGCTAGACGAGCGTAACGACATTTTTTAACATCATGCGACGCTCTTGCGCTGCGATATCATGCGTCGTCGTCGCAACGCAGGTGTGGCATACAATGCGCTGTTCCGCAGCGCAACGCACTAATGGGGCCTCGCTCTAAAAACCGGGATCCCGTAGGTATAATCACACATATATTTCAATAGCAGTGTTCACACGGCTTCCTGCGTGCGGTTTTTTGCTGGACACTGTTTACTACTGTTTACTTTACACTTTTTACTGAATCCTGCAAAACTGAACTGCCATGTGAACACAGCGTCCAGTTTAGCAGGATACCGTAAAAAGCCGATCCTGCAAAACTGGACTGCCGTGTGTGAAAGGGGTGTGAGGCGACGGTAGAGTGGGCCGGTAGGGTAGCTAATAATAATAAAGCCCGTCACACACGTAGCTATAATATTAGTGAGTAATGGGTTGGTGGTGGGATTTTTTTTCCCCAACCACCCCATTGATGGGGAGGTTATGGGAATATATCAAATTATAGCAAGGCATATTACGATATATTTTCTATACAAATATTCAAGTGCACGCGCAGCTATTAATTATAGCTGCGTGTGTATTTGTATAGATATAGCAAGGCATATTAATATATATGTCGGAGAATCGTTGATTTGACTGATTTAAAGTCGATCAATTGACTACAAGTGGCGCCCTCAACTACTCGGGAATACTCGGAGCGCCAGCGCCATCGTTCGGCGCTAGGCGGAGTCTACGTCAGAATAGTGGAGGAGCGAAGTGCCAGTCTTCGTTCGATCACCGCCTAGTACAGTCGTAGAAACTGCCTCGCGTTCCATGTAAACCTATGTAGTTGTCGATTAGTAGTTCTGTCGGATCAGTGTTCATTTAAACTCTGTGTTTATAAGTTTTGATTATACGTTGTGAGCCAATATTGTGTTACCCTCATTGCAACCGATACTTACCCACCCTGCGCCCACGTATTAGTTGCCTACCATGGCTGAAAATAACATTAGCGAGAACCCTATTCCGTCATCAGATGTGGGATCAGTGTCGGTTCAATTGGACAGTGAGACTAAAAGTGAAAGTGATCGTTGGCGTTCTTTGTTTGAAATTCAGAATGCAAACATGCTAGCTCTGATTGAAACCCTTCAATCACCTCGTACGAAGAACCATGTGAGTTTGCCTGAGTTTGATCCCGACAAGAGGGACACGGATGCAAGGTCATGGTGTACGACGGCTGATTTATGTTTTGCTGAAAAACCGTTAGAAGGCGGTCAACTTCTGGTTTTGCTGAGTAAGGCGTTAAAGGGCGCGGCATCAACCTGGCTATCGCAAGTGGCTTACCAGGGCATGTCGTGGGAAGATTTCAAGCTACTGTTTTCTACCCGATTCGTGCCTTCCGAAACACAGGCAGGTACCCTCATAAATTTAAACAGTGATAAGCCGAATGAAAAAGAAACCCTAGCTGCATACGCAAGTAGATTGGTGACCTCGTTAACTAATCGTTTTAAAAACTCGAGCGTTGAACAAATTGTCGTGGCGACAGTCTTAGCTCACGTTTCACAGTTCGATTCAAGGTTACAACGATTAGCTTTTACCACCGATATCACTTCAAGGGACAAAATGCAACAAGAACTGCAAGCTATCGCGTATCTGAAACGAAAGGTGAACACTCAAGGTGAAGCATCCACAGCATCAGATGTCAAGCGAGCCAAGATTTCAAGCGTGAAATGCTACCAATGTGGAAAAATCGGACACAAGCGAGCTGATTGTAGAAGCAAGATTGGTGACAACAAAGGACGACACGTCGTGGATTCAGCACCGAGCCATGCAGCCCAGCAGTCAGCAGCGAAGCCCTTGGTGTGCTACAAATGCCGCCAGCCGGGACACAAGGCGAACTACTGCACAAATGGGAGTGGCCGGACCGAGAGCGCGACCGATGCGCGAACTGAGCGTCGCGTGGACGTCTGCACCGTGAAACCACCTACAGGATCATTAGAACATCAAGGTCAGTTCTATTGTTTTACATACGATTCCGGTGCTGAATGTTCGTTGATTAAAGAGAAGGTAGCTGCCAAATTATGCGGCAAACGATTAAACAATGTTGTTTCGATGTCTGGCATTGGGCAGACGCGTGTATTCAGCACTGAGCAGATCGTATGCTGTGTTACTGTTAACGATCATCCTTTAGAGCTATTACTCCATGTACTACCTGATAGTTATTTGCAAAGTGACATTATGATTGGACGTGAAATTTTGAATCAGGGTTTTTCTGTGAACATGACTGCGACCGATTTCAAACTAGATAAGGTTCTTGTAGTTAATACTATTGCTAGCGAAGACAAATCGTGTGATTTCACTTCTGTAAAGACTGACGTCGTAGGCTGTGACAAATCTGAACTTGTGCAAACACTAACCCGGTTTTCAAAATTTTTCATAACTGGTATGCCAACTACGCGTGTTAGTACTGGGGAGCTGAAGATAAGGTTGATAGATCCGTGTCGTACTGTACAACGTAGACCTTATAGGATGTCTGTAGAAGAACGTAACGTAGTTCGTAATCGAGTGAAGGAGTTATTAGATGCGAATATCATACGGCCGAGTTGTTCTCCATTTTCAAGTCCAGCGCTTTTAGTAAAGAAACAAGACGGATCAGATCGTATGTGCATAGATTATCGAGAGCTTAATAATAACACTGTGCCTGATAGGTATCCTCTGCCCCTGATTTCTGATCAGATTGCTCGTCTCAACGGAGCAAGCTATTTCTCGCAGTTAGATTGTGCTAGTGGTTTCCATCTTATTCCAGTACACGAGGAATCCATAGAGCGTACAGCGTTCACCACAAATGAAGGCCAATACGAGTACTTAGCCATGCCTTTTGGCTTGAAAAACGCAATATCTGTCTTCCAGAGAGCAATAATGAATGCCCTAGGTGACCTGGCAAATGATTACGTCATAGTTTATGTCGATGACATTCTGATCGTGTCTCCTACTATAGAGTTAGGCTTACTGAGGCTTAATATTGTGCTAGAGGTCTTAACTAAAGCTGGCTTTTCTTTGAATCTCAGGAAGTGCTCCTTCCTTATGACCAAGGTAGAGTTCCTGGGTTTCGAAGTTGAGGCTGGTCAAATAAGACCTAACCGTAGGAAAGTTGAGGCATTAACAGCTCTGCCGCCTCCTAAAACAGTGTCACAACTAAGACAATTCATCGGATTAGCATCTTACTTTCGCCAATTTGTGAAAGATTTCTCTAAAATAATGGCTCCTTTGTACAGGCTCACTTCTCATAAAGGTGATTTAATCTGGACACCTGAATACGAAAAAATCCGTCTAGATGTAATTTCAGTAATGACAAGTGACCCTGTCCTCATGATTTATGATCCCGACCTCCCGGTAGAACTTCACACGGACGCAAGTAGTTTAGGTTACGGTGCGATTCTTTTTCAAGTGGTTAACGACAAGCGTCATGTTGTGGCTTACTTTAGCAAGCGCACCTCTCCTGCAGAAAGTAAATACCACTCCTACGAATTGGAAACTCTTGCAGTTGTGAACTCTGTGAAACATTTCAGGCAATTTCTTCATGGACGAAAGTTCATTGTAGTAACAGACTGCAACTCTCTAAAGTCTTCTAGAACTAAAATTGATCTGACACCTAGAGCACATAGATGGTGGTCCTTCCTTCAGTCTTTTGACTTTGACGTAATTTATAGAGAAGGAAAACGTATGTCGCATGTAGACTTTCTATCCCGCAATCCGATCCCGAAGCTAGCAATCCCTCCAGTTGAGCACAAGCGTATTGAAGTCACTGAGCTTACACCAAACTGGCTTCAAGCTGAGCAACAACGTGACGATGAGATATCGAAACTTATAGCTGAGTTAGAAAATGGTCAGATGAATGATGATCTAGCTAAGACATACGTGATGCGTTCAGGTGTTCTACACCGTAAAATCCAACGTAACGGTAGGTCTAAATGTTTACCCTTTTTACCACGAACTCTAAGGTGGTCTGTGATCAATAACGTCCATGATTCTCTTGTTCATCTTGGAGCGGATAAAACACGTGAAAAGCTTTTTGATTTTTACTGGTTCCCTGGAATGACACAGTATGTAAAAAAATTCGTTGACAGTTGTGTAACCTGTAAAATAGGAAAATCTCATTCTGGGAAAGTCCAAGCAGAACTCCATCCGATACCAAAGGTAGCGATACCATGGCACACCGTACATATTGACGCGACGGGAAAATTAAGTGGTAAGAACGATAACAAAGAGTACGTTTTTGTTCTCATTGACGCATTTACGAAGTACGTTTTGCTTTACCATACGAGCAACATTGATAGTAGGAGTAGTATTAGAGCCCTTAATCAGAGCGTAGCACTCTTCGGAGCCCCCACGCGTATTATAGCTGATCAAGGTAGATGTTTTGCAAGTAAGGACTTTCGTGAATTTTGCGACTCTAAAAATATTGCTCTACATCTAATAGCAACTGGCTCAGCTAGAGCGAACGGGCAGGTAGAGCGCGTCATGAGTGTTCTCAAATCGATGTTGACGGCTGTAGAGATCAGTGAAAATAAATCATGGCAGGATGCGATAGGTGAAGTACAACTAGCGATCAATTGTACGATGAATCGCGTCACTAAGGCTTCCCCACTTGAGCTGTTGATAGGTAAAGTCGCGAGACCCTTGTCTATGATGTGCAGTGATGTAGATACTGAGGTAGATCTCGAGGAGGTTCGTGAAGCTGCATCCGCTAGTATTCAGAGGTCTGCTGAATATGAGAAAGCACGATTCGATAGTACGAAGGCTAACATTACGCGATTTTCAGTTGGTGATTTTGTTTTGTTAGCAAACGAGGAACGAAACCAAACAAAATTAGATCCTAAATTCAAAGGTCCGTTTAAAGTAATAGAGGTTTTAGATGGCGATCGGTATACTTTAAAAGCCTTGAATAACAAGCGCACGTACAAATATGCACACGATAGGCTTAGATGTATGCCAGAAAGTCATGTACCTGTCGAGGTAGAAGTAAATGATGAGTTGGAAAGTAATGTTCCACAGTTCGAGTAAACACTCTATCGACCGTAAAAATGTAGACCGTGTCGGTAGCTATTCCGTAGTCGTAGCCTAGTGGAAATCGGTGTCTCTTGATTCGTCAAGTAGTCCGTGGGTGCGCGATGCGCGGTTAGCTCTGGCGGAGGTCGTGGTCCCTGGGACCGTAGTGTGAGTCGACCGTTTGGTGATCACATGAGGTGTGTGTGAGTCGACCGTTGTGTGATCACACAGGGTGTGTGAGTCGACCGTTTGGTGATCACACGGGGCGTGTATGCGCAAGAGAGCAAGTATTGTTGCTAGTCGGCTAGTTTATGCCGTGGTGATAGTGAATTTACTCGATGGTCTTTGTTGATGTAATGTGATACCTAATGATGACACGATGGTACATGACTAATGGCTCTGTTGATAAAATTTAAAGTTACTCAAGTGTTTCTGTTTGTAAATTTTAGAAATCCTATTGTAAAATCAAAATAAATGTTGAGATTCAAAGTTTCTTTATTTTGAAAGAATTCCTGGTTAGCCACACTCAGACTAAGTAGTCAGGAAGAGCCGAGTAAGAGAGATATTGGCCTTGTCTGTTTTGTTTCAGAATGACACACTGGGACGTGTGTTGGCAGGATGGCCGTGTCGGAGAATCGTTGATTTGACTGATTTAAAGTCGATCAATTGACTACAAGTGGCGCCCTCAACTACTCGGGAATACTCGGAGCGCCAGCGCCATCGTTCGGCGCTAGGCGGAGTCTACGTCAGAATAGTGGAGGAGCGAAGTGCCAGTCTTCGTTCGATCACCGCCTAGTACAGTCGTAGAAACTGCCTCGCGTTCCATGTAAACCTATGTAGTTGTCGATTAGTAGTTCTGTCGGATCAGTGTTCATTTAAACTCTGTGTTTATAAGTTTTGATTATACGTTGTGAGCCAATATTGTGTTACCCTCATTGCAACCGATACTTACCCACCCTGCGCCCACGTATTAGTTGCCTACCATGGCTGAAAATAACATTAGCGAGAACCCTATTCCGTCATATATTATAGCTAGGTGTGTGACGGGTTTTATAGTGTTAAACCACACTTAGTTTACCTATTTATTTATTATTTATTTCTAGCCCATATTGTTCCACTGCAGGGCAAAGGCCTCCCTCTCCCTTCTTTCCAGATTTTTCTGTCCTTGGCCGCAGTTTACCTATAGTTCCTGTTAATCTCAATAAAAAAATATTATACTTATAAAAATCAGTCCGAACAGACCGGAAACATCCTGAGGGTATTTCCTCTTATCTGAGATTCTGAGGACACGCACACTGGAGGGTCTGTCGTGCGAGACAATGCGGAAAGGTTGAGCAGAGTCAGAAGAGGGTGGCTAGTCCAAAAAGGGCGATTTCACCGCGATTCTATCGCGCATATCACGCGCAAGTCTGGCGAAGTAGGTACATGCGATTTACGTGCGTATTTTGATTTCGCGCGATGCTTGTGGACGCTAGTATTGGCGCTCAGTACCTCACCAATGCGCAAATGAAATCACGCATTTGCCCCTTCTGGACAAGGTCTAAATGCAAACAAACTAGTAAACTTGACGAATTTATTTGGGCACACACTATCACAGCACAGTCTACCCGCAGGCGGGGCCGCAGCAGGACGCGCACAGGCCGCTGGTGCAGCCGCCGATGCAGCCGTCTCCGCAGGTGAAGTACGCGCCCGCTACTCCACCTCGGGCCCTGGAGGAAACAAATTACGATCAGCTAATTTGAGTTATTCCTCATGGCCGAACTATTTCGCCTAACTGTTTTGGCAACGGGGACTAATTTGTATAGGGCACAAATGAAGTGGGAGAAAATAGAACTTAGAAGCTTAATTTTAATTTTCCATCGAGACTGCAAAAATTGACTACGCTAGCAAGTAGGTACCTAAGCAAATACATAGGTAAGGTACGCGCGCCGGTAAGTCGCACTAGTTTTTTCCATTAAATTTTTATCCAGCAACCATAAATCTTTTGCTACGAAAGATTTCAAAACTTTTCCCCATGTTTCAGTCTTGACTTTTTTTTTATACTTAGGTACCTACATTTAATTTTGTAACTGTCTGAGGTAGAACTTCTACGCTAAGCTGCACGTTCATTGAAATTTTCTTCTCGAATTAAAAAAAACTTTAGTAAACTCACCCATGCAAAACCCCCTTATCCCCGCATGGTGAGGAACAGCATCCAAAGGAGTGGACACAGCAGGGGCCAACTGAGTTGCCGCAGCACTCGGCGCGGAAGGCCAAGGGCCCACAAGGGCCCGACATGGGGCCTTGACAGCCCAGGCAGCAGTTACGAACAGGCATGATCACCTGCAATCACCAAAAATTTTACTAAATACGACCAGCCAGATGGTCTGATTTTAAGTAATTAAGAATTATGGCGGCTGGAAATCATTGAATTCGATTGTCACAAGCTCAGAATACAGAAGATAACGTCACAAGATCAAAAAAAGTGGCGTGAGAATGAGGAGGCCTATAGGAAAAGCGGATGTGGGGAAATGTGGGTACTGGAATGATTGGATAGATGAGAAAACACAAATTAAAGGTAGGTACTTACGAATGTATAGTTTCCAAAACAGAGAAATTATTTTTTGATGTTTATTATTTTGTAAAAAAGGACATGAAAAACCAGTTCAAAAAAACAGTGGGAGAAAATTGACAGCAAGCCTGGCATTTTCCATTCTTATTTTTTGAAAGAAAGAACAAAAAGTAGGTCAATCAATACGTTACATACCTACTGTAAAAAGGTTAAATATCATGAAAAAGAACCTCACTTCTATTCAAACTTATTTTTATTTAGGTATGCATAAAAAACTTCCCGAGAAGTTTAACATCTGTCATGCAATCTGTTGTATCTTTTGGTATCTGCTTGATATATTTTTTTGACATTTGATAAATCTTCAGCAGTTAAAAATATCAACACCAAAAAAATTACCAAAAACCTATAATCAAGCAAGATGCCATGCCCTGGATGTCCTCCTAAATGCTCTCCATCATGCGGCGTGCCTGGTTGCGGGCAGACCGCGGGGCTCATGTACCCTGCGCCCTTCAGTGGGCCCTGCGGAGGGGTCTGCATTGGGCCCTGTGGCAAACCCTTCGGCAGCTACAGTTGGAGATACGGCCCAGGACCCTGCCCCTGAATTTAATAACTAACATTTGTCAATAGATGTGGTGTTGTATATTTTCGCTCTTTTATTTCTAGTAAGCTGTAGAGTGTAGGTACTTAAGTAGGTACTTTAAAGGTAATTATCCATTTTTAGGAATAGGGCGTGAATAGGCTACCTATATAATCAGAAAATAAGGGCAAAATTAGTAGGTAAGTACCTACCTAATTATTAATAGGTTTAGGTACCTCGACCTTATGATCAACAGTAAGCTCGGTCAACAAGGCTAGATGATGGAACTTAGGGAACAATTTTCTATGTGTTTGTTCAATAATTCAAAAGCCAAAAACAAGCTAGGTACGTTGTTTCCTCGCGAAGACAGAAAGGTGTGTTGTACCGGAAGTGCGCTCATTTAGCAGCGTCGCCATCTGATAATGGCGGAAGTGCGATGTCCTGGCGATAAAATCATATTTTGTTTTTGTTGTGCCAACTTTGTGGCAGAGCAGCTAATGGATTTAGCATGTCGGGCTTCATTTTAACTTTGATTAAAATACTTATATATATTATACCTACCTACCTACTAGCTGTGCCCCGCGGACCGCGGCGAATAGTTCCGTGGGAACACCGGGAACAAAGGTAGTCTATTTTTTAATCCAGGGTAAGTAGGTAGGTATAGCAATTCTGGTACCAATTTTCATTCAAATCCATCCAGCCGTTTGAGCGTGAAAGAGTAACAAACACACTTACATACAACACAAACTTTCACATACCTATGTAATATACTTAATATTAGTAGGACATAGTAGTAGGTAGGTACCTACTGAATGTACTCTCACTCAACTATCTCCATAGTAATATCGGTTGTTAATTATTATTTCTACTTCAACACTCGTGCCACGGAAAATCATATTTCCCGTGAAACTACTGGTTACAATGTAGTGTCACTGGAAATGAACTTTTACCCGTAGCACTACCAGTAGTGTCACGGGAAAGTAAAATTTCCTTTCACTCTACTAAGTAGTGCCAAGCGGTAGTGCCTAAGAAAATAAACGTAATTGACGACTTATTAAAGTCAATTATATCCCTACCTGTCACAAGTTAATTATAAAGTTGTTTGCGACATTGCTAAATTATTGATTTTCTAGTGATCGTGCGAAATAATAATTGTACCTGTACCTACTGTAATATGTGTGATGTGAGTGAATGTAAATAAATATTTTTCTATTCTAGGTATTCTATTCTAAATAGGAGAGATAGGAAAATAAAAGTCAATTCAATTCCCCTATTTTGGCACAATAAAAAGCTAAAGTTGAGCACAGCAGTTGTGCCGTGGGTCCGGAAAGAAACAATTGTCTAAATTACTTACACAAATGATTTTGCTGGAACTCGCCTCGGGTCACGGCAGTTGGTGTAGGTCATGGTTCTATGGACTTTTTGTGAGGGTGACAGAATTCATGGAAATTCGGGTGGTTAACAGCAGCTAGTTCCGTGAACGAACCATTGTCGTTATTTTAATTTTAGCTTTCATGCTAAACGTGATTAGTACTAAACTATTTACATTTCACATTACCCGTATCAACGTGGGTGTGCTGTGTGATTCAACTTGTGGCTAATTACTTACATGTTCGTTATCGTGTGCCTAAAACAGTTAAGTTACTAGTTTACGTAGATCGTGGCTAAAACGTAAGTACCTACCCACTTTAATTTTTGTGTTGATTGATCTTTTATTTTGATTTAATTACCTACTACGTAGATAGACTCATACTTAGATACCTACTCCTAGTTACTTAGAATTAAGTTGTTATCTTTATAACGCATGTTGTGATTGTGATACTTACCTACCCTATAATTACGGGAGCACTAAGTAGATTAAAAAAAAATGAAATATGATCACGACTGTATCCCAGGGAGCGGTAGACATTTCTTTCAGATGTTTTTAGGCAATTTTTATATCCTTTTGAAGATGTCTATGGGGGTAGTCAGGGGTTTTTTTTATATTTGAGTGTAACCCTGTGTTGGGTGTCCATAGTAAATAAATAAACAAACGTTCTAAACCACAAACTGATGTGGCCCCTATTTTATCTAATCATCGTTTGCAATAAGTACCTACACAAATGATGTTTCTCTCCGTCATAATGAAACCGGAAGCCTTGCATCAATGCTGAAAAAAACAACGAGGTAGGTGGTAATTCCAACAATTTATTATTATAGGTACTTCGAACATGTTACAAGATCACCACCGATGACAGTCACAGCAGGGTCCAGTGGGCGAGCAACAGCATCCTTGCACGCAGGGCGGGGCACACCTGGGCATGGGCTGATCGCAGCCGCCTGGGCATCGCGAGAATGTGCCCAGGGTGAATGATCTGTAGCAGCCGTGTTGATAGGGCATCTTGTTTTTTGTAGGTTTTTTTGTACTTATTTTAGTTTTTGTGGTAGCCAAAGAGAATAAAAACACTACGTCGTGTGGTAGCTAGTTTTTTTTTTGTGAAAATCAAAGAGCATGGTGAAAATGATTGATGAGAAACAGAGAAACCTAGCTGACAGTTGACACCGAATAACGTTTTTTTTTAAGCTTTGTTCCAGTAGCTTCTGGCAAAGAGAATATAAGCACTACGTTTAGTACTGGGACTGACTGGGACTAGCGGATTTTTTTGTCATAAACTGTGTTTTTGACTAGGGTTTTTGACCATATTCATTGAACCTTCACACAGGTAGGTATTTGGCGCATGCTAAAACGTAGTGTTACTTGCTCTTTGCATGCTACGCACTCGAACACGATATCGATTATCACGATCACGATATACTTACATAGAAAGTGATATATTTTATCTTATATTTTGGATCGAATCTACGGACCTACTATAGTACCTATTATATTATCTGTGGTTCTATCTTGGTTCTCATTCCTGCTCGTTGTTGGATCGCCTTTGACGAGAACGACACGGCGAAAAACCTAAATAAAAAAAAATCTGTTCCAAATCCAAATAGGTACCTAGTTATCCTACATCCTGGAAACAAAAACAGACGAAAAAAAAATAACATCTTTCTATTTGACATTACCAGAAAGTCAGAAACAAAACACAATATTCTTTGCACCATTGCACCGTCAACTAAATTCTTCGTTGTTTTTTTTCAGCATGCCTGTGTACTATGGGGGGTTCGTTGGCGGGCCCCACGGAGGCGGCTACTGTCTGTACTCCCCCCCGTGCAACCCAAGCTCTGGCGGCTGCGGCCCTAACTCAGGCTGCTCCCCTCCGGAGCCTTGCTGCCCACCCTCTTGCTGAGTATCTGGTATGATTCTTTTCTGCTACCTTGTTTGACCACACATCAGCTCATACGATCATACGTAGCCATCTACATAGCCCTATCTTTGTATCATGCACGGTTCGCGAAACTTTCCACAGGAACCGATCATTTTTTAGGAGAAAAAATTAGTGCTTAGAACATTCCCTTCATACAGTGGCAGAAGTAGGTAACTAGGTACTAGGTAGGTACCTATGTGGGCCCAGGAAAATATCAAATAACATTGTCGCGGTGCCTGCCGGAACCATGCTGCAAACATCTAGCTAGCTGATCGCGAAAGTACAAAAAATGTTAAGGAATTGTAGAATATTATCCATTGTTATATTTTACAGGGCACATCTGAAAGCTGTGAAGTCCGCTTGCTAAAAGAAAATGTCTACTTCGTGACGTCGCTGGCTGTCTTCGTGGTCCTGTTCACCATTAGCTTATTTGGATTTATGTCTGAAAATACAGAACATTTAAAAATATGCAATAGAAAGTATCAATAAAAATAATTTTATTGTAATTCTTCTTTTTATATCTACCTATTTGGTATCCCGAAATTGATCGTGGGTAACTCTAGCCTTTATAGCTCTCAAACCTCAGCAGCCCATGAGATGGGAGACTTGAGTTCCAACTCAAGTCTCCCCCCCCCTACAGTGCCACAGCCAACTCACTGGCCCCTACATCTAGTGGCACACCCAACTCACTGGCCCCTACATCTAGTGGCACACCCAACTCAGTGGCCCCTACAGCTAGTGGCACACCCAACTCAGTGGCCCCTACAGCTAGTGGCACACCCAACTCAGTGGCCCCTACAGCTAGTGGCACACCCAACTCAGTGGCCCCTACAGCTAGTGGCACACCCAACTCAGTGGCCCCTACAGCTAGTGGCACACCCAACTCAGTGGCCCCTACAGCTAGTGGCACACCCAACTCAGTGGCCCCTACAGCTAGTGGCACAGTGGCACACCCAACTCAGTGGCCCCTACAGCTAGTGGCACACCCAACTCAGAGGTCCCTACAGCTAGTGGCACACCCAACTCAGTGGCCCCTACAGCTAGTGGCACACCCAACTCAGTGGCCCCTACAGCTAGTGGCACACCCAACTCAGTGGCCCCTACAGCTAGTGGCACACCCAACTCAGTGGCCCCTACAGCTAGTGGCACACCCAACTCAGTGGCCCCTACAGCTAGTGGCACACCCAACTCAGTGGCCCCTACAGCTAGTGGCACACCCAACTCAGTGGCCCCTACAGCTAGTGGTGAAAGGAAAATCTAAAATAGTGACCTGAACGTATTTTTATTACAGAAATCCATACAAAAATAGACACTGCTTAAAACGGTAGACGGAATAGTGACAATGATGCTGAAAGTTGGGCAGAGGCGGACGCATCCCGCGCCCTCCAGTAGCGGATGACTGCAATATTCAATCCTTTGTTCCATCTGCGACCGGCAGTACGCCCAGTGACAGCGCCGGCAGCCTTCCGAGCTCAAGAAGGCAGCTTGCAGCGCCACGGAGACACCACGTCAGGCTCGACGCCGCAGCGGAGCCCTCGCGTCTTCGGCACAGGACGGACGGACCGGCGCGGGTCTCGTCGCCTCACAACCTCGCTTCACGCCACGGATTCTACTTAGCAGCACCAGCCGCCACCATAGCAGCATCCATAGCACGGAGAACAGCACGGTGCGCACGAGTAGCACGGCCCACAGCACGGGGCGCAGCACGAGCTGTAGCACGGGTAGCAAGGCATCTTTCCAAATTTGTTACTGGTTCCAACTTTCGGCACAGTTTCACGGCTTGCGGGAGTTTGTGGGAGCTTGAGCAATTGCACTTTGTAGGTTTGCTTTTGAAGTTTGTCAGAGTGTTGTAGGTTTGAAGTTTGATTGTTGAATGATTTTGAAATCTGCTGGATCGATAAAGAAAACTTCGTAGGTTTTGAAATTTTGGAATGAGAATTAAAGAAGGAATCATTAATTTGTTGTTTTACTTTTTTGTGGTAAAATAAAAAGGTTAGGTACCTACCTACCTAGGTAAGTAGGTATAATATATATAAAAAGTCTTTTTTATTTCAATTATGCTCTAAGTTAGGGTCTAAGCAATGATTTTATAAATATTTAATGAAATTATGATACCTAACCTTTGGTGGCGCAATGGGTAAGACCCGTACCTGTGAGGTGAGTGAGACGCAGAAGCTTGCGGGTTCGATCGCCACCGATAGCTGTTATTTCTATGTAGATAGCAATAAATCATACTTCGCTATAAAATTGCTATAAGTACCGTGCTTCTAATTGATCATAGTAGGTACCTACCTACCCACCCTCTTATAAAAACAACAATCCATAGTATTGTTCTTCATAGTAGGAATATTTTTAAGGTAGTACCTAGGCATAGTTATAGAAGTTACAATAATAATACTACCTACCTTCGTTACTAGACGCCTAGGTACAGTACGTTCGTTTACCACGAAACAAACTTTCAAAAAGTACCTACCTACCTACCTACTTACATTAAAACTGAGACCTTTGTTACCTAGTATTCTTTTATATCTGTGCCTTTGTATCAATAGAAGCAGACTTACGACGATATTGCTGAGCACGGTAATGGGTTCCTACTCTCTCATTTTAGACATTTATTTTCAGATAAGTAGGTAGGTACTTAACCGCTCTTGTGCATAGACTGATTGCTAGAAAATTCCCAATTCTTAGAAAACCGTCGCGACATTCTTATAAAAACAACTAGGCACATAATCACAAACGCTTCAGAACGGTGTGTAAGTAATTTATTGACGTATTCTTGAAACAGGGGGATTTATCGCAAATATTTCAGGGACGTCTAAAATTACATTGGTTGGAAAACTCAAAAAAGTAGTCTTACTCAAAAACATGTGATGAGATGACATTCAAGGATATGTTGTAGTTAGTGGCACGTCCTACCTAACTACCTACCGTTCTTTACTTTAACGTTACGGACCTGTAGATTACTAACTTACAAACCTACTTACAATTTTAATTTTAAAGTCTACCTAGGTATAGGTAATGCGCGCACATATACGTTCAAAAGTAGAAATATTTTTTTAATAGTTTTCATTAGAAAACGGACTTCTTATTATTAGTAGGTAAATGTAGGTAGGTATTGGAATTTCCAATTGGTACCTACCTACGTATGTAGCGCGAATTCTAACTTCACATGGAACCCTGTTTCTAGCAAACCCTTTTCATCGAAGTCAGGATTCTACGTAAACAAACCTTTGTCCCTCATACCGGGAATTTCGAAGTTATATTTCCCTCGGGTAGTATTTATTAGTTACGTATGTGTATATGTAGGTACCTACCTACCTATTGTATACGTATTTCTACTTGACTTTGTTTGTATAAAGGTCTCTAGACTAGAAGGTAGGTACATATACTATTATATAGGTACTGCTTCAATTGTACAATTACCTTACTTCGCATCGTACTTAGTACTGGTAGGTAAGTATAGGCAAAGAAAATAAAAACTCTACGTTTAGGTACTTAATTACATGCTCTTTGGGTATAGGCATAGGATTTCAGTCTAATGTAAGGTGGTAATTAGAACAGAAATGAAATAAGTTTAAATTAGGTTTATAAATACCACAACAGCAACACCAAAAAATATTTAATATCAGTTTTTCGATTGTGATTCTGAAATTGAAAATTGTGACCGCTCAGAACGTGCCTATCAAGAACGTCTAACTGAGCAAGCTACAACACGAGCGTTTTACTAAAATTTTAATAACATCTACTTACCTAGGTATACTATACCTAGGTAGGTACCCAAAGAGCATGTATAGCATATGTACCTACCTACATGGCTCAACCACAGATAAAAGAATACTAGTTCAGAAATAGTCGCACTTCCTCTGTTTAAATTCCCCTACAAACCGCACAAAAAATTACGATGAAGTGGGAACGGGCATATTTCACTAACGACCCTAAATTATGTTTCAAATTATGAAACGATTTCGGCGAAAACGTAATTTATTTGAAATTGAATTCGCACAATTTTGTTACGTCGAAGCGGAGCTAATTATTTGCGGGCTACATGCGTTTCTGGGAAACGTCGCGGTCAGGTCCGCCTTATTTATGCTAACTAATCTAATATCTATTATTTATTCTGCGCTAATACTACTTAATTATATTATCTACCATCGTTGGTTACGAAATATCTAAAATTATTAGTGTCATAAAAAACCAAAACGACCTAAAATATAATTTAATATCTTCCCTTACATACTTTATCTCACTTTTACTTTTACTTATATACACTCTATACTGTAGATATTAAGTAGGTACCTAGAAAAACTACAGGCATCATTTGTAGTAAAATTACAAAACTCGTTATCAAAACGTTTAATTATACAAAATTACATAGCATTAGGTTTTATTATAATATCCCTCTTTCAGAAAACGTGTGCCAACCCCACTTAGTGGGACAAGGACAGAAGATGTCGTTGACTTATGATACCCTTCTCTTCTTTCTACGCTCGCCACCTTCTTCAGTCACTGCCGAAAGCACTTCCGTTGAAACATCGTTGATTGCTTGTTCACCTGTTTAAAAAAAAACAGTTTTTTATTGTATTCATTAGTGGCAATTCGGAGTGTCGCAAAAGCTAAACTAAACTAACTATAATTAATGCCATCCTTTTTATTCCCATCGCTATGAAAGGGACGGCAACATTTTTAGTTAGTTAAGCTTTTGCGATACTCCGAATTGCCACTATAGTACGTATTGTTTTATCTGTGATAGTACCTATAAGCCTGGAATACATGTTGGCCGAGCGTAGGCGAGTGAACGCCTAACCTAAACCTAAACTTTTCCCAGCTAGTACGTTATATTGTGGGAAATATTAAATATAAAAAAAATTTTACGTCATTTTAACTAGAAAGTATTTTAAATTTCTTGAATAACATTTATGTTTTAAAGTTTCCAGGCTATCTGGTGCTGCCACCTACTTTAAACTCCCGTTTTGGGCCATTTTCAGGGTTACGATTTTGTGTATGGCCTTTGTCTGTCTTCGTCTTTGATATATATACAGATATAATTTAATATGTAAGTACTGTAGGTACATACCATTATCTCTAGTTTCTTCAGCGTCATCTATTCTGTCCCTTGTGTTTAAGACCTCCTCCAGAACGGATGTCTTGATGCGGAAATCCCGCGCCGTGCCCAGGGAAAGGTAATGCTGCCAGTCCAACTGTGGGAAATGGTAATTTTGTCTAATTATATTCTTCATAAAATTTTTAAAGGAGTACATTATTTTTAGAGGTGCATTGCCTAAAGACGAGCTTGCTAAGACGTTCTTGATAGATCGTCGAAGTTAAACAACGTTCTGAGCGGTCACTAGTTGGATGGGTGACCGCAAGTGGCATTTTCATCTGAGCGCTTCCGTGCTTCGGAGGGCACGTTAAATTGTCGGTCCCGGCTTTTAAAGTTGTTAAGCCATGACGGAGGCCTTTAGGCGGCCTAAAAACTCCGTCTCCAGAGTTGGCCACTTGCTCATACGAACGAACGAACGTGATGCGCATACAGATAATTTAGAATAATGCCCATATTTTGTTTCTTAATATTTAACAGCTTTTAGTCACATCTTGTCACATTTTGGCCACGTGCAAACACGACCATACTTTTAAGATATTCTTGACATGGCAAAATAATGATGTTCTAATTAGCGGTGGGTGCTAAGCTAGATAATTTAATAGTAGTTTTTAGAGCACTACTCTTATAGCCCTGATGGAAAGCAGCTACCAGGGAAACTAAAATAATTTAAACCGTCGGCGTCGTGCCTTTAAAAATGCTAGCAGCATACCTTGCACTTCCTAGCGAGCAAAGTTACATTCTTGCTGTATTGCTCAGCTTCCAGAACCAGGCGCGGAATAAGTTTGGTGTCACGAAGCACTTTGCTGGCACTCTGCTGTTCTTGCGAGGCCTCTATGTAGGTTATCAAGTTGTCTGTTATTGTGGATAGCTTTTTGCCGCTGAGTTTTAGAAGGCGCTCGAATCTGTGGGTGTAATCATTTATCTAGTTAGATGTTACAAATAAAAGAAGGAAAATATTATGGAACTCATTCGCACATTCATAGTCATCTTAGTGTCCAACGGCAGCAAAAAATATGGTAATGATGCATATCTATAAAATTATTTCAGAACATGGCGATTTTAAATGAACGAGTTCATTTTAAAATATAGATATTTCATTAAGCCTTTGACGGCACGCGTCCCAAATGTATAAAATTATTCGTTCAGGTACCTAAGTTACCGAGAGCGGCGCTGCACTGGATTCTCATACATTTGTAATACTTGACTCGGTATCGAGGACAGTATTCAATACTACGGTTAACTCGTGGTAGACCCTGAAACGGTTTACGTCGCCTTGAAGACCGGACGCGACTCTTTAGGACAATAAAACCTCACATTTCTTATTCCAAGTACTGTCTTAGTAAATCACCTCACAATGACGGCAGTGCTGGCATCCAGCTGGCTGGCGAGCCGGGCCAGCAAGGCGTACAGTCGCGCACACGCGCCCAGCACCTTGTCGCTGCCGCCGCCGACTGTACAGCGCAGCTTGCCGCTGCGACCGGTCCACGTGGTCAATTGGCATAGTTGGAGTAGGGTCGATTTGTATAGCTCTTTTAATTCTGGAAGATAGAGGTCGGATTATAGAGTCGTGTTGATGCACTTTTTCGGACTGGATATAACGAATTTCGGGCAATTAATGGATCGGCTTTCTCTATTATTTCCACTATAATATTCACCGTGGCTTGGGGGTACAATCTTGATGTTATTATTATTGTTTTAATTAAATAAAGCTTTGCCGCTAATGCGATTATGACGCCCTGCGCTGGAAAATCTAAAGTTACCTCTATCAACCCTCTGCTCATTCCTAGCGGTGCCCACAGCTGCAGCCACATCACGCGCACGCAGCAGCAGATGCGAGACGGCGCGGGAGCGCAGCGCGAGGTGCGCGCACACGTGGCTAAGTGCGGCGTGACCCGAGCGCGCGTCTATGAATGGAAAGATGCTGGACTCTTCCGCGCCAGCTGATGTATCTTCCTCCTGAGGGTAGAACGATAATTATAATACACTAGCTGAGCCGTGAATAGTTCCCGATTTCCCTGGTAATACCGCGATCAAAAGTAGCCTATTCTTTAATCCAGGGTTTAAGCAATTGTAGTACCTACCAAAATTCATTCATATCCGTCCAGCCGTTTGAGCGTGAGAGTAACAAACACACTTACATACTTGCACACACAAAAACTTACACCGTTATAATATAAGTGTGAACTGTAGTGGCGCAGTCGGTGGAAGCCCGCCTGAGACGCGGAGGTTGCGGGTTCCATCCCCGCTACGCATAAAATAAAATAAATATCCCTGGACATTTCACACGGCGTCATCTAGTCCCAAGCTAAGCAACTTATTGCTTGTGTTATGTTATGGTAACCAGATAGATAGATAGATTCACCCCTGTGCTTTCTGCTGCTTCCTTTGCTAGTGCCTAAAGTTACCTCTATCAACTTAACTTTGCCAAAGAGTGAGTGTTTTACTACACCGCCTAACCCCATTGGAAAGAGGCGTGATTTTATTTATTTATTTATTTAATCATATGGCACACAAAACAGAATATAGCCAAACAATACAAAACGATTAACAAAATAAGGGTTTTGAGCTAGGTTCTATTCCAAAACATGTGTACACATTATACCTACTCATTTAAAGCAGATAGGTACTTACATAAAAAGAAAATGAATATAAAGAAAAAAAAACAAATGCAGACAATTATATGTCTGCTCAAACAAAATACAATAATGAAAACATGTAGTAATTAGTTACTCTCTAGCGAGAGCAACCGAAATGTCTTTTTTAAATTTATTAATTTTATTATTTATGTATAAATAAATATCCTTGGACATTCCACACAGCGTCATCTAGTCCCAAGCTAAGCAATTGAATGCTTGTGTTATGGTAACCAGATGACTGATATACTACATAGATACATTTTTTTTTTTGTAAATACATACGTTATTATACATAGAAAAACAACCAGACCCGGAACAAATATCTGCAGAACATGCAAACATTTGTCCCGCGGCGGGGATCGAACCCGCAACCCCCGCGTCTCAGGCAGGCTTTCGCCCACTGCGCCACAGAGGTCGTGTATGTATGTATGTTTGAGTACTGACGTCGATCCTCCCGAGGACGAGGCTGAGCTTGTTGAGCAGCGCCTCGAGCGCGGGCGCCTCCTGCTGGTCGCGGGCGCCGGCCGCCAGCAGCGCCGGCAACAGCGGCAGCCAGTCCTGCTTGCTCGTGCGGATGTAGTCTTCCAACTTTACTATCACCTGGGAAGTTTAAGAATAGAATTGGCACGGAAGTAACACATTAACAAAATACATAGTTAAAGTACAATTAAGTATCACTACCATGACTCGTCAAACTCAAGTTTTAGTATTGTTAGGTACCTACTTAAAACATTTTGTACCCCAAAAAATCCATACCTAATATTCTCTTATGTCAGTCTGCGGTGCGAGTATCATTGATATAGTCTATCATAATAATGACTATAGTCGTTCTCCAAAAATTCCTTGACACTGTATAGCGTTTTACTCAGAAGAAGGGATTTTACTATGTTTAAAAAACTTATGTCACTTTGAATTCGTTTTATCTTCAGGGGAAGTTTGTTGTTAACATCGGCCTTATAAAATACTAGCTAACTTGCCCGTGGCGTCGCTCACGTAGTACCTACCTCGATAAAATATAGCCTATGTTCATTCGGAAAGTCTAAGCTACAAATTGGTGAAAGAATTTTTGAAATCGGATAAGTAGTTTCGGAGATTACCCCAAACATTCAAACAAACACACCAACATTACCTCTTTATAATATTAGTATAGATTAGTAGACTAGCTTACTCGCTCGCGTGGTATAGAATAGAATAACATTTATTTGGGAACAAAAAGCACAGACATACATTTAAATAGGTAGGTACATACGAAGAAAGACACAAAGCACAAAGAAACATAGTAAGTATAGTCCGCGCCACGTAAAAAGAGCGCTGGGAGAAAGTGGAGGGGGTATGTTTGCGCATGGGTACACTCGCGTACAAAAGTACCAGGCCTATTATTTTATTTTTGAACTAGCATTTCGCTTTTCACTTCGGAGCATCAAGTTTCCGGCCATAAAAAAAAGCGGCACGCGATGAGGGACAAAAGATATAACGCTTTGTCTCTTTTACTCATATGACTGTTGTATATATACTTCTCTATTTTTGTGTGAATGAAAAAAATATACAGCGCTCTATTTCTTACTTTCTCTAAGCTAATAACATACATTGCACATATTACTGCAGCCCTGAGTAGGCACTTCCAGTAACACAGTGGCGATAGCAAAGAGGGCTAAGAGTAGCTTCTTCATCATTGCATCCCTCTCTTCTATCTCACTCTCCAGCTCTATCTGCATCAGCGATGTGTAAATATGCTCTAAGATGGCCGCTATACTTGTTGAAAGCGGTACATCGGTTGTATTACCTGAAATAAATAGGTGGTGAAGTACATTGGTAATTTTAAGCTTGTATTCAGAAACCCTACATAAGAATCGTGTCTCAATTTAAATTAGTATTTTCGCGAATTCTGGATTCTATTTCTATTATATTACAATGTATACTTACTTATTTTTTGTAGAATATTCTCCATTTTCAAGCCATAGTTCGGCGAGAAGAGTAGCGTGAGACAAGTCTTGAATAGCTCCAGGCAACTCAAAGCTGTTTGATCATCAAACTCACACATTGACCGGAAACTGAAATAAAAAGATATTGTTAATTTAGTTTGGAAGTTATGTAAGTATATGCAAGGTCCATACTAGGAACCAGAGATACCAGCTAAATTGTCTTTTTTAAACTTTTGCGATCAGAACACATTATAAAACATATGCAAACGGGTATTTATCACGATTTTTACCATTAATTTAAGCTTTTATTAAAGGTAAATTCGTGATAAATACCCGTTTGCATGTTTTTATAACCAGTTTAATTCTAAGTGAGTCTTCTTACCGACAAACGCATCGTTCGTACAGCACTACTGCTATGGACAGTATGTAGGAGACGTTGCGACGGTCGACATGCTCGCTTAGGACGGATTGCACGCATCGCAAGGCCCAGTGGTGGAAGTCACGACGCCCGCGGATTTGGTTGCGTTGCTCCGGCGCACACCAGGGCACTTCCTCGCTATGAACAAATACGTAACAATTAAGATCCCCTCTGCGGGACAAATGTTTGCATAATCTGCAAATATTTGTTTCGTGTCTGTGTTTTCTATGTATAATATGTATGTATTTACAAAAAAAAATTTATCTATGTAGTTTATCAGTCATCTGGTTACCATAACACAAGCATTAAATTGCTTAGCTTGGGATTAGATGACGCTGTGTGGAATGTCCAAGGATATTTATTATTATTTATTTATTGATGAATAATGATAGGGGATTATCCTATTATGAAAATAAAAAAATATATATGACTCCGAGATGAAAATGGCTGTTCATTTTATTATTTTGTACCTGGATGACCGTAAATAAAAAAAAATGAAATACGACTGTATCCAAAAAAACAATATAGTGGCTTCGGGTAATTCCGAAAGTCGGGATATTCCGATAATTAAGATCTACATTAGCCCGCATTAGTTGTCACTGACAATAGTAACTAATGCGGGGAGCGATGAACTTGGCGGCTAAATGAATGTTGCCAGTGCGGAAAATAGTGCCGTGTTTGGGTGTAGATCTTAATTATCGGAATATCCCGACTTTCGGAATTACCCGAAGCCACTATATACAATTATAATAGTTAATTTTTTAATATTACAATAGTTAATTACCTGTACAAAAGTTGTATGACCCTCACACAGAACCTAAGGTCCCACACACAAGGCAAAGGTTTGAAGGGCCCCGACCTGTCTTTGACAAGATTCGCCACTTTTGTGGTCGCTTTCTTATTTTCCTTCTGTGATTTCTGACTCTTCTGACTTTTGGCTGTCTCTTTCGTTTCGTTTAGCGACTTTGTCTTCTTTGCCGCTTTCGGTGCTCCCTGAAAACACCATTAGTTTAATCGTCTCGTTTAAAGGAAGATCATGAGTGATCACAGGCGTCCAAAGACGATTAATATCTAGAAGACAGACAAAGGCCATACACAAAATCGTAACCCTGATCCCGCAGTACCAGATAGCCTGGAAACTTTAAAACATCAATTTTATCCAAGAAATTGCAATACTTAGTAGTAGCAAAGACGATTAATATCTAGGTAGTAGGTAGCAACAATAATCAATATAAAAAAAAATTAGGTAATTTTAACTAGAGAGTAATTGAAATTTCTTCGATAAAATTGATGTTTTAAAGTTTCCAGGCTATCTGGTACGGGTAACGATTTTGTGTATGGCCTTTGTCTGTCTTCTAGATATTAATCGTCTTTGCAGGCGTCTAACGGCCGAAATTAATATTCAATCCGATGAACGATCGCAGATCTATCTATATAACTACCAAAAGAGTTATGAGTATGAATGTGGATGGGTATACAAGTAGAGGAAGACCGAAGAAGAAGTGGATGGATTGTGTGAAAGAGGATATGAATGTAAGAAGAGTGAGTTCAGAGTTGACGAGTGATAGAGGAGAGTGGAAGAGAAAAACATGTTGTGCCGACCCCACTTAGCGTGGGATAAGGGCAGGAGAATGATGATGATGACGATCTCCATAGCAAGTTTGTTATACAACACAATTTGTATGGCACTTTTTGACAGATGACTAATTTAATATTATTAATTAAATAGTGCTGTGCATGCCTGTAATGGGTACACATATCATAGTATTTTAATATGAATGTTTTTACAATGTGTAATTATGTGTACTGTTGGCGTTGCCTTAATAAATAAATAAATAAATATTGTTTGCTACAGTAATTTAACTTAAAACTAAGAAAATTAAAGAGAACTAACCTTGGTAAGGTCCAGAAGTTGATTGCAATCTTTATAAAGCTTGTACACAGCACCGGCCGAGTCACTGTTACTATTCCACGTGATGATCTTGTAAGCTATGAGCGTTTCATAGCACTGCAGTATTTGTTGCACCTTTATGCACTTCGCCTTAGATTCCGGTGTCAGGTCGGATAATCCGGGATCATCCTGATATATTCAATTAGTTCTATAAATATTGGTGGCCATTTTAAACAGCGCCATCTAGTCTCAAACATAGCAAAACATGAAGAAACAAGTGATAAACGTACGTAAGTTTGTATGAGCGAGTGACTAACTCTACTAATTAGTGGCGGAATTTTTAGGCCGCCTAAAGGCCTCCGTCATGGCTTAACGATTTTAAAAGCCGGGACCAACAATTAAACATGCCCTCCGAAGCACGGAAGCGCGATGTTAATGCCACTTGCGGTCACCCATCCAAGTTGTGAAAATAGTATAGTATTCATATTCATTTATTGCTTCAAGTTGGTACATAAGGTCTTAAAAATTGGGTTTGGCCGCAACAAGAGCCTCGTTGGGACACCACAATGTTAGTCAGAGAATGTATTTTGTAAAGCAGTAAAACATATTGGCGCTAAACCGAAAATGATAATTATGTTCTGTTGTATGAGAGCCAGGTCATCCCCACGCATATAGGACCACCTTTGAGTCTAAATGCGGAAAAGGGAGTCCCCCATACATACATGCATCTGATGTATGATGAAATTGTAGATGTGACTTACCAAATCAATGTGTCCCAAGTTATCAGAAGCGCAAAGCTTATCCATAGTGATAGTAAGCGTGCTTTTCAAGTGAGCTCTAGCCGTCTCCACACTTTGGCTCGCTAATATATCTTCTAAGGAATCCTCTTCTGTCGACTGCAGGAATTGGGATATGGTGAAGAGTAGCCGGGCTATTGGTTCCTATAGTCAAAGATAAATGTATTCTTAATGTAAATATTATAAAGAGGTGAAGTTGGTATGTATGTTTAGGGTAATCTCCAAAACTATTCGATTTGAAAAATTCTTTCACCGATGTGTAGCATGTACTTTAGAAAGATTATTGCAATAATTACATATATTTGTACTTTATAATTATCATCAAATACTAAAATATTTAAAAAAATGCCTACCACCTATGTATTTGGACACCTAACTATCCCTATAGACATTTTAAAAGTATTTTCCACATTTAAAGATCTGAGATTCTTGATTAAAATACATTTACGGGTATTTATCGCTATTTACCTTTATTTAATTTTAATTTTATCCCGACGTTTCGACTGGATTGCACCAGCCGTGGTCGCGGGCAGAACCGTAAATACCCGTAAATGTATGTTTAATCATGTGTTCTGATCGCGAAAGTTTAAAAAAGACTATCTGAGATTCTGTTTACCACTTTTACGATGTATCGTGATGATTTAATTAACTTACAGCTAATACAGCGGTGACGCCCGTCATCTGAACACACTTGTCCCACAGCACGGGCGAGGAGTTGTCGCTATCCGGCACGTACTTGCCGAGATGTTCACAGATCATCTCTAGGATGCATTCGTGTAACGCTGGTTTCTCTTTCGCGCAGTCGTAGATACCTTAAATTATTAGGTTTGTAATAAAAACATTATTATTTGAGATATAGGTACTATCTCAAAGAGGTGTTGATTGCCAAGTTTAATAAATATATTCAAATACCGATATTAAATGTATTATTTCCCTTTTTCCTTGGCATTTGACTATCATAATCCCCTTGATCTGAACTTTCAGCTCTAATGGGGTTAAAAGACTAAAATTCCCAAAATCACCTTTATCCCCTAACTTAACTCATACCTAGATATTAATCATCTTTGCTCATACCATGAAAAGTAACACGATTTTGAATAAAAAATTATGTACTTAACCAACTTAAAAAAATACTTTCATACTAAGTAATCACTTCAGGTTTAGTTCATTCTTCCTCAATTTTTATTTAGCCACTTGTTATTTTACAATACAGGACCACTCTAAATAAACAGGTTAAGAGCTATAATGTCCTTACTGGTATAAAGCAGTTGCTTAACCGACGCGTCTTGCATCAGGCAGCGTCGGAGTATCGACACCACCTCCATACAAACTGCTTCATTGTGCACTCTCGATGTCACTCTGAAATAAAAAAGAACATAATCATAAACAAAAGCACTTCGATCTACGCGGTATTCACTGCCGCTGTGGTTGTAGCGAAAATACTGCGTAGGTATTTTGTATGTATTTGATATGTAGTAAATAAAATAAAATAAATTACCTCTGACCCAACTATGACATACTAAAATAACTCATGACACGTCTAAATAACTCACCAATGACACTAAAAATTGTCTAAAGACTTACTAAAATAGAGGCCCTTCCCACAGCGGCAGAAAATACCGCGTAGGTCAGAACAGGCCTCTATTTTAGTAAGTCTATAGACAATTTTTAGTGTCATTGGTGAGTTATTTAGACGTGTCATGAGTTATTCTAGTGTGTCATAGTTGAGTCAGAGGTACAGACTATTTCGTGCTTCACGATCGGTTATTTAGACGTGTCAAGAGTTATTTTAGTGTTGGGTCTCACGGACGGACTATTTGGCGTGTCACTATAGTCGGTTGTTTAGATGTTTCATGAGTTATTTTAGTGTCATAGTTAGGTCAGAGTAATCGATTATTTCGTGTGTTATTGATTGGTTATTAAGACATGTCGTGGGTTATTGTAGTGTGTCATAATTAGGTTACATGTCATTGATCTATTATTTAAAGTGTCACGAGTTCTTTTAGTGTCATATTTGGGTCTGACGTACTATATTGCGTGTCATTGATCGGTGATTAAGATGTGTCATGACTTATTATAGTGTGTCATTATATTTATGATGATTTTTGTTCATATATATTTTTTTATATTTCTAATTTATTACGTTCTAAATTCTAATTTAGTACGTTATCTATTAACTTTCTAATCACCGAGCATGTAAGACGAAATTGAAGTGATCCATGAGTTCCTACCAAAATGAAACATTTTTCTTTCTTTAATTTTGGTACAATGTTATACTCACGTAGCGCCTTGTTCAGTCGCATGAAAGTCCACAGTGAGTTGAGTGAGGTAGGAGTGTGCGCTGTGTGCGTACTGCTCGCTCGACACACTCTGACTGCTGGAGAAGGCGCCGCGGGACAACTTCATGTGACGCAGTACTGTTAGGAAGCCGGATAATGCCAGGCAACGGTGTAGGGAATCCCTGGGTAATTAAGGTCTTGTGAGCTAATGTTTTACTGGTGTTTAAGGTCAAGACTTAAAAGGCAGAATCAACAATTTAACGTGCCCTCCGAAGCATGGAAGCGCATGTTAATGCTACTTGCGGCCGGCTATCCAATTTGTGGCCGCTAAGATAAAATTCAACAATATATCAAGAACGTAAAAGCAAGCTACGTAGCACTTTCGAGCAAGTAATGATTTTTAATAGCCAATAATAGCAAAAATCTCTGAGAGATTTTTCCTCTTGCAAACTAGACAAATTGACATGAGTTCTAAACGGTGAAGAAAAGCATCGTGAGGACAGATAGCTTTTGATAGCGTCAATGGGCTTGCAATCACGCAAGGAATGTTAACTTGTACAAAAAAAGAGTAAAAATAAGACTACCCCTTTAGACATGTTCAAAGCATCTAAAATGAGACATGTTCAAAGTTACCTAGAATAGAGTCCTTTTCTGCAGACCAGGAACAAAGTGTCGCGACTCCGCGTACTGAAGTTAAGCAGCGGATGTACCGCGTCCAAGACCGCGGCGGCGGAGCGATACTCAGTGGGCAGCGGCCGGCAGTTCTCTAGTACAGTAGACAGCTGAGTGCATCGCTCAACTGACACCGGCGTCAGTTTGCAGAGCACGTACAGGCAATCTAAAAGAAAAAATCATTTATTCTTGTAGGACCTCAAGGATCACTTAAGTTTCGTTTTACATGCTAGGTGATTCTAATGCCTGTTCCAACGCGACTCCCTACACCAGGGAAAGAATCAGGCAAGAACCTGGTGGTGTGGGCCTAGCTTTTTTTTAAAAGCGATCCTTTAACAATCTAAAATAATCTAAATAGTCAAGCATTAGTGGGAAGCCAGTCGAACAAAGTAAGGCATGTCAAAGAAAGAAAAAGTAATTGATGTGCCTCCGGAAAACATACAGCATTGCTGTGAAGAAGCAGTTGTATACATACCTCATTTCCTGTGGTCATTTCCATAGAGTCTTTAGTTTACCTTGGCGCCGCAAGAGGGCGCTAGTGTACCAGCAAGGGCGGGGGCACCGCCGCCATATTCCGTAGGCTTCATAGCGTTGTGTACTTTCGCCGCGAGTGGTCGAAATCCACAAAAATCAGAATAATCCTTTTAAATTTATAAATAATATTCTGGTTTACAGTTCAATATTTTAAAAATAAATAAATTATAAGTAATATTTCTAACATATTATTTCAAATAAAAATGTTTTAAAAATTCAAATCTGTGAACGTAA
This sequence comes from Xanthorhoe designata, assembly GCA_963582015.1. Lineage (NCBI taxonomy): Eukaryota > Metazoa > Arthropoda > Insecta > Lepidoptera > Geometridae > Xanthorhoe > Xanthorhoe designata. Next base: position 2,666,313 of record OY757042.1, on the reverse strand, counting down.
TTTTTCGTGCTCTTGATCACGAATCCGATGAAGACTGGTCTTCACACGGAGACTGTCCTAAATTCATCCGAAGGAACATCGTGCCGTGGAAATAAGGAAAACCCCGAAGGAATAATCACGTCATCGAAAAAAGCAGGAACGGGACCACCAGGTCCAAGCTGATCCATGGATCAGGCCGCTGTATACTCAGGTTAGTTTTAGCTCCTAATGCATCAGAGTTGTGAGCCTGATAGTAACACGGTTATGGCTAACAAAGTCAGCTAACAAGAAAATTGAGAGAGGGTAGACTTTAATTTACTTAATTCGAATTCGAATTTCTTTTAAACTATCCCTTGGCATTAACATTCAAGCTCCTGGTGCTAGGTACATGTAGTAGAACAGACTCTGATCATAATAAGTTTGTTAACCAGCGATGCTAAAAGTTAAAGCAACTTACAGATACATTTTAATACCTATGCCATCGTGGCAACCTGTTCGTTATCGGAAACGACCGCAGCTCCAGGGTTCTGTAACCTTAAGATTTATGACGAGTTATGCTGGTTGAATAGTAGGCAATATTCTTGGCATCTACCGAACTAGGTAGGTACTTAGTCATTTCTAGACTTACCGGTGCCTCAATATGTCAATAAGAGGTGTTACAATCAGGCTTACAAAAATACTAGATTGGGCGGTTAAAACCCCCAAACTATTTAAATACCTAGTGCTATTCTTTTGAGTATAAGTACCTAATATGTGCAATCTTTGATGAATCGTTGCCTAAAGTTGCCTTACAAACATTGGGAACTTGCACTGCAATAGTAGCTTATGGTAAGAGGGCTGCATGTGTAGGAACCAGAGGTTAGTCGCGGAGATAACCTACAAAAATATCCAGATTGCTCTCTAAAAGACACCCACCACGTAGTGAGGAATAACTGCTCTATAAAACAAGCTGTCATACTCATTCAGCCTCACCAAGGAGAAGTTTAACCCTAAGGGAAAACTCGACGAACCTTCAACGTCTAGCTAAAGGTTATGACGAGTCGAGAACCGGCTAAGTTCATAGGCTACTACTATCATAGGCTCACGAAAATACCGTTTTTCAAGAAGCCGCCCTTAATTTGGCCCATTATAAGAATAAGTACCTACTGTATCGGTATGCAATGGAAAGCGATGCTGAGGCGTATCAAAGGCTCGAAGAAGTTCAAGAACTCTCCGAAACCGAACCGGAACATCCTCCAATCGGTCGAGAAGAAAACACAGAGTTTCAATTCCAAAAAAGTTTTTTCTGCGGAAGAAAAACTATGGATATACCTATGCCCAATAAGTATTCGATCTTCGTAAGCTGAACAAATATGTAAAGACAAAAAGATTTTAACTAATTCTCAAGGGCTGGATGACAAAAAATCGTTATGTCGCAAGCTTATATTTATGTCCCCCTATGGAAGTCTACAAAGTCCACTGTAGGACATGACCTGACTTTCGTTTCGACTTGCATCCGTACCTATCGAACCCTTTTTCTCCTGTGAAATGCTGGGTCGCGGAGACCCTGCGTGCGAAGGGATGTACATTGTCGAGTGCTAACTTACTTAGACGACTTCGCCCAAATAATAAACCAAGTTAAATCTCAGGCTGCGGAAGCCGTGAGACACTTGGAATACCTACCTTGGCTGTTAAACCTAATCTACTGAGACTACTTTGTTCTGGTGCACAAATAACAAACCAAGTTAAATCTCAGGCTGCGGAAGCCGTGAGTCTTCGCCCAAATAATCAACCAAGTTAAATCTCAGGCTGCGGAAGCCGTGAGACACTTGGAATACCTACCTTGGCTGTAAAATCTAATCTACTGAGACGACTTTGTTCTGGTGCACAAATAACAAACCAAGTTAAATCTCAGGCTGCGGAAGCCGTGAGACACTTGGACCCTGGCTGGAAAACAAACCATTCAAAATCTGTGCTATGCTGACCCCGAAACAAGACTGGAATATCTAGTTATAACATTGGCAAACTACGAAGAACAGTCGCATGAATACGGCAGTTACAGACGCTGCTGGGTCAGTTGAATCTTGCAATTTTGCCACCCCGAGGCAGACTGCACTGTCGCAATTCTCAGATCCTTGAACGTTTCGAGAAGAAAAAAGGATAACTTTTCCCTCAGGAAGGTCACCAAGTGATGATGTGATGGTGCGGAGCTACGCATCACTCATTGGCAATACACAAGAGACCGGCTTTCCAGTCCCTGGCGACGGACGCTTCGGATGTGGGCTGGATTAGGTACTCAGATGGATGGATACCATGATTCTAGAAGCATGGTTACCGATTCAAAAATGATAGCACAGCAACAAGAAGGAGATGTATTGTAGGTACGCAGTTTTCACAGCAATCAGAGTAAATACACAAATACCGATAAGATCTCATGTACCTAAGTACCTACCTATTTCATCGGTCAGACTACTGAACTCTGACCGCGTATACACGGAAAGAACGACAACCCCACTCACTAGCAAGAGTTTACTAGCATTGCTAATCAGACATTCAGAGGTTGCGGACAATTTCGATATTGCGGTCAGCGCCTAGTATCTCCCGTGTAAGTACAATAGAATAGCATCTGATACCTAAGATGACTGCGGAAGTCTCTTGGAAATGGAGTCGAATGGAAATAGATCCATTTGCATCAAAAAAGACGGCTGTAGTGCGGAACTACGTCTCAATAGGTTGCAAAGATCGATGAGTAAATCGCATAGATGCTTTCAGCAGCTTGCTGTTGATAGTGACCATGTGACCACCCAGATTAGCCCCAAGTGTTCCTACCTACTTACTACGAGATCTAGGACACTAGTCTAGATCACCCACACCAGTTCAAGAAACTGTCGGACATCTTATTAGGTATATACAACGACATCAAATCTCCACCACTTGTACCCTGAAAATCTGGAAGATTTGGGGGGGGGGGCAATCAAACAAAAGACTTGTGTGTAGGTACAAGGAAAAACTTTATTATAAAATAGATGATCAAATCAACATTCACAACCTACTTACCGGACATCAAAAGATGAGAATCATGTTGTTCAAGCTCTCAGATAAACCCAAAAGCTCAGCAACCCACTGACATACCCAGATTTAGATTCACCTTGTACTAGCTGAAAATCTGTCGTAAGTACTGCACAATTCTCGTGCATTGCCTGCTATAATGGTAATCTGTAGCTCAAACATAGAACAAGAAGCCTCTTCAAGTTTCATTACCAAGCACGCGTCCAAGGCAATCGGAACAACTAAACTGGAAATATAAATAATTATTGTTATTATTCTCATGAGACACTAGAATTGTAGTAATTGGCTGTCGTATCGTCTAACCCACCGGAAGGTACCTACTCTAATTAATTGAACTCGAAGGACGGCCACGATTCTGCTACTGGCATCTGGACGAGTGCACGACTCTACACTCTTCAAATCGTGCAACAGTTTTTTTTCACGATGATAGGGTATAATATAATTATTCTTAATTCCAGTCCTCGAAAGGGCGATCGCTTGTATCATCGCGGGTAATCCTGTCGGAGGCCGTAACTTGTAGTAAGATTTTTTATCTATAATTCGGACCTAAGACAGATAGGTACCTTACCTACTCACAGTCGTAGTCAATCATAGTGGGAAATATCTAAACACAAAGACAGGAATAATTATATGCCCAGCCACATTTAGTCAGATCCTGCATTCAAGTTTTAAATTAATTACTTAGTTACAAAAACTTTTAACGTAACATGACATAGGCAAGTCAATACTACCCACATAGTTTTTCTTAAATAGTAAGGTAAACGCATACCTACATAGAGAATACGCAGCATAAAAGAGCTGAACTCTCCAACCTAATTAACCTTTTTTATTACAGTTTGTGACAACGTTGAAGCAGCTTCACGCACTGTATATTTAGAAATTGGTGCGTACCAGTTCTACGCAACAGAGGTATCAGTGCATCTCCGGGAAGCTGTATTTCAGCAGTGGCTCTCCTAATCCCTTAGAATCCTTAGATGGTTGGCTAACAGATCAACCAACAAGCTAGTTTAGCTTGTAAAAATTGTAAATCAGCCAACACTCGTTCAACCATTATGTCGTAAGATAGGTACCTATAGATAGTAATTCTACTTTCAAAACATTTAAGTAAGTAGTCCATTTTAATCGTTTCACTCATCTATTACATACACGTGTGTAGTTTAAATACTACAATGTATCTTGTGATTACATTTTACAGTAACTGTGTAGGTACTGTGCTAGTTAATTATGGTTGACAATATTATTTTATTTCATGGAATCAAGTTGATTCTACTATACCTAACGAGATAGGTACTTATCGTTTAGGTACATAATTTTGTCTATGAATTGTTTTTCATATATTAAAATTTAGGTTTCTATTTTTACTTACCTACCTATAACTTCATCATAGCGTTGTGAATTGTAATTATTACAATATTCATCTCACCAGCAGATAACAAACACGTCTTCACAGCAATGCTGTATGTTTTCCGGAGGCACATCAATATAACGGTTTTACAATAAAATAAAACCGATATTATGTGCCGGAAGGAAAACATACAGCATTGCAGAAAGTACTTCCTGGTGAAGACTATGAAGCCTACGGAATATGGCGGCGGTGCCCCCGCCCTTGCTGGTACACTAGCGCCCTCTTGCGGCGCCAAGGTAAACTAAAGACTCTATGGAAATGACCACAGGAAATGAGGTATGTATACAACTGCTTCTTCACAGCAATGCTGTATGTTTTCCTTCCGGCACATAATATCGGTTTTATTTTATTGTAAAACCGTTATATTCTGATGGGAAATCACACTCATATTATAACTTGAGCTACCTATTTATTTATTTAATACTAGCTTACTTGCCCGCGGCTTCGCTCACGTGGTACTTACCTTGATAAAATATAGCCTATGTTCATTCGGAAAGTCCATGCTAAACATCGGAAAAGAATTATGAAATCGGATGTGTAGTTTCGGAGATTGCCCTAAACATACAAACAAACCAACAATACCTCTTTATAATATTAGTATAGATAGTATAGATGGACACCCAACACAGGTTACACTGCAGATGTACATGCATAATCTCAATTGGTCAAATATTAAAAAAACTAGTGCTCCCGTATTAGAGAAAGAAAGAAATAGAGCGCTGCATATTCCTTTCTCAGTCACACAAAAACAAAGAAGAATATATAAAACATTCTTGTAAGTAAAAGAGACAAAGCATTAGATCTTTTGTCCCTCATCGCGTGCCGTTTTTTTTGTATGGCCGGAAACTTGATGCTCCGAATTAAAGATAAAGATAAAGATAAAGATAAAGATAATTTTATTTGCAAGAACATATGTTTAACAAATAGGTCTTAGACTAGGGTAATTTTCCAATTATGTTCTACCTACTTAGTATTTTGTACTACGAGACTATGGATTCACTGTATTTTTTGTCCCTTTCGGCGGCATGCTCACTGTTCGTCCAGGTAGTATACTAGGTCCATGGAATTAGTGTATATTTACCTGTATATTGCTTCATACTGCAGTCGGTAGCGAGCCTATCAGCCAGCTGGCTCAGTATATGCGGGGTCGTCTCGGCCTGTGCCTTGCTCAGTCTCACCAGTATCAGCTTGCCGTGCGACCAACATGTGTGCGCCGTCGGCTTCACTCGCGACACCGCGAGGAGACTGAATGCTAGGTTTATTAGACCTATTACTGTTAATTGACGATGATTTACACTGAAAAACATGATTATTGAGTTTTATTTTATTTTATTTATTAATTCACAAAACAAGTTACAATATAAATACATTTTCATCTTAGTACAATTTGTTTTGATCTAATTGTAATTCAACTATGTGAATATGGTAAGTGTTGCATGCAATTATTTTTCCTAAAACTAGAAACAACAAGATCATTAAATTTTAAATAAATAAAAATTAAACAATACACTCATTTTTGTGGTACAACAGCAAGACTTCATGAAGACACCGTCTAAATTATCTCAAAGTTATCTTATAAATGCATAAAAGCAAGGATATAGATAATATAATAGAATAGAAAAACATTTATTTACATCAATCACACATTACAGTACAGGTACAATTAAAATATTTTATGTAGGAAATAAGAGTGAAGCAAATCTGTCACCACTCAGCATTTGGTGAAGGAGCTACTACAGCGATAAAACTTTTAAGACATATAGACCTATATCGTCCTTGATAACAGTCGGGTTTGTTTCACTATTTGTAGAGACTAGCTTACTTGCCCGCGGCTGTGCTTGCGTGGTACCTACCTTGATAAAATTTAGCCTATGTTGTGTTAGAAAGTCCATGCTACACATCGGTTAAAGAATTTTTGAAATCGGATGAGCAGTTTCGGAGATTACCCCAAACATACAAACAACTTTACTTCTTTATAATATTATATATAGTATAGACTTGCATTTGTTGGCGTTGCTTACCTTTCAGTAGTAAGAACTTTAAGCACACTAGCGACATCTACATCCGGCGGGATCACCGAGCGAACCCACGCCGATTCCTTGCATCGAAGCTCGTCCATCGCACGCTGCTCGATCGCCGACCTTATCGCCTTGAAATAAGATTCAAAATTTAAACAAATACAATTAAGCTTAAATTGAGTTAGTCTATATCATAGACAAAATAACTAAAAGAGGTAAAGTTGGTTTGTTTGTATGTTTGGGTGTAATCTCCGAAACTACTCATCCGATTTCAAAAATTCTTTCACCAATGTGTAGCATGGACTTTCAGAATGAACATAGGCTATATTTTATCAAGGTTAAATTAAGCAGCGTTTCAGTATTCGGGCCATTGAGATGTATTATAGAGCCACAATCAGACAAATAAAATGTATACGCCAAAACTCTGCGCACACTACGTAGTGCGCAGAGTTTTTCTTTTTTGCGTACTTAACGTCTACATTCAAATGTCAAATGACATTGTAGGACATTGAATTTGCACGTACATTTTTTTAGTGTTGTCAGCTATTAGACTGTGACTCTTTAATACATCTCAATGATTCGGGCGTAAGACTGTAAAAATATATAAGTATCAACTTACATCAATACAAACAGATCTGAAGTCACGTCCTTTATCAGATATAGCGAGCGCGAGGTCGATTATAAAGGGTGCTCTCAGCAGCTGTGATTTGGGCCACAGCTTGATGTGTTTACGAATTAGCTCGGGTTCCACCGCGCCCTGCGATATGTGGTAGATGCAGGTGGAGAGACAACGGCTAAGTTCTGCTGCGCTGTGAGGCACTGAAATGTGAATTTGAATTTTTATTAAGCATTCAACTTTTGGGAAAGTAACTATTGAGATTATAGAGCCACAATCAGACAAATAAAATGTAAACGCCAAAACTCCGCGCACACTACGTAGTGCACCGAGTTTTTCTTTTTTGCGTACAAGCGACGTTGAACATTAAAACAAACGACATAACGTCTACATTCAAAATAAATGTAAAATGACATTTTACAACATTGAATTTGCTCGCACTTTTTTTGAGTGTTGTCAGCTATTACATTGTGACTATAATACATCTTAATGAAAATAACTCATACAATAAGTCTTGGGTTCCTGACGATGGAAGGTGGTCTCGGGGTCGACCGAGAAAACGTTGGCGGGACGATCTCGTCACCTTTGACGAAGGATGGTGGGACTCGGCAAAGGATAGAGACGGTTGGAAGAGTTTGAGGGAGACCTTTGCCCAGCAGAGGGAAACGGGGTTGATAAAAAAAAACAAGTAGAAAAATTAAATTTTTTATTAAACTGTTCTATATATTTCTGTTGATAACTCCGAAGATCCTCATCAGATCTTCAAATCAAAACAGTTTCTAATTGTGAAAACAGCGTGAGAAAACCTCACGTACTTCTCCGCTAATTTAATCTAAACCAAATAGATTAAATTAGCGGAGAAGTACTAAAAATTCTGAAATTTTAAATATCTAAAGATGGACCGCACGCCTGAATCAATTAACTTTTTGAGTGGCAAAATTGAGCAAAATATTATTTCTATTTACCAACCAATATCATCAATGTCCATGGTGGTTGATTCCGAGTCCTGAGGAGGCGGCTCCAGCTTGCTGTATAACCTCACACTGAAGTAGTTGCTCAGATGCCCCAGCACTATCTCTAGGTTGTAGCTTTTGCAAAGCCTAAAAGTTACCTATGTTAGTATCTTAGTATTGAAGCGCTCGTGGCGAAGCTTGCTAAGATCGTCGAAGTTAAGCAACGTTCCGAGCGGTCACAATTTGGATGGGTGACCGCAAGTGGCATTTATATCTGAGCGCTTCCGTGCTTCCGAAGGCACGTTAAATTGTCGGTCCCGGCTTTTAAAGTCGTTATGCCATGACGGAGGCCTTAAGGCGGCCTAAAAACTCCGTCACCAGAGTTGGCCACTTGCTCATACGAACTTACTTAGTATTGAACCAAGGTTTATATGAAGCGAAGCAGAATCACATTTACGTGGGGTCGGCACAGCATGTATTCTTCTTCCATTTTCCTCTATCAGCCGCCATCTCAACATTGGTGAATGTTTTTTACTCATGTCAACTTTCACACAGTCTATCCATCTTTTCCTTAGCTCTACCCATATATCCATCCACATGCATATAAAGCACTATTTTATTTACATGCCATTCTTTATAAGACATTATTCATTTTATTTAAGACTAAAGAGGAGAGCCCCTCAAGACCTTATTGAGCTCACAATGAATACTCATATGAAACAACCACTGGGCTGTTCCCATTCATGTCATTATGCCCGTTCGGAGGCAAGATCAAAACTCTAGCCAAATGCCCAGATAGGCAGATTGCAAGACAAAAAGCTTTAAAAATATATTATTTCAAGTTTAACTTACTTCATCAACTGATGAACGAGAGGCGGCAATGTGTCCGGTGGTATGTCTATTATGTAGGTGCATATCTTATTCACAACTTGCTTGTGACTCACTTTAGATAGTTGCATATCCCTGTAATGTATACATTATACAAGTTATTAGTGGCAATTCGGAGTGTCGCAAAAGCTAAACTAAACTAACTAAAATTAATGCCATCCTTTTTATTCCAATCGCGGTGAAAGGGACGGCAACATTTTTAGTTAGTTAGGTTTAGCTTTTACGATACTCCGAATAGCCACTAATATTTACTTACAATTTACATGGTCTTCAAATGATTGTCACATTAAATTATCATTTTTATTAAATAATCACTATATTTTTCGCTCAGGTACATAAAAGTGTATTAAGTTTGATTGTATATTAAATTGGTGCAATTTACACTTTTATGTACCTGGATGATTTCTTTTAAGCAATTCTATGATTTGATTTAATAATGTTTCTTATGAGATCTATGACTTGTGATCTCACAAGTCATGTTTAAGATTTGCTTACTTAAACATAGCAACTAGCTGAACCAACTGCCTCTCGCTCCACCGACACTGGCAGAGAGTGTGGACACATTGCTCCTTGTACTCGGTACTGGTCATCTCTGTGTCACAGTGCTTGACGGTATCATAGTTGGAGACGATGACGCTCATGCATTCTGGGAGGACATCGCGCCAACTGGTAGAAAACATGTATGGTCTTATTCTTAAAGATTTGTCAATTTAATATAGATTTAAAGAATGTTTTTTTCTTGTTACTCTTATGTCAATGAAAAGAGATAGCAACAGATTTAATATCTGTTATAGCTAAAGTAGATTACTACTACTACTAAACCAATATGCATAATGGGGGTATTTTATTGCTTACTAGCTGCGCCCGCAGTGTTACCCCTGGTAATTAGTTCCCGTTCCGTGGGAATACCGGGATCAAAAGTAGCCTATGTGTTGATCCAGGATATAAGCTATCCTGATACTAAATTTCATTTAAATCTGTCCAGCCGTTTGAGTGTGAAGGAGTAAGGCTTGGAATTATACATTGTTTGTGATCTGGAATAACACATAGGCTACTTATTAACCACGCAAGCAAGGCTTGTTAGAAAAAACTTAAGTGATAGAGTATAAAAAGGTGAAACCTACATCATATTCACATCACTATCGTCCACAATACTCTGAATGCTGTCATTGCACCACCTCACTAGGTCATCTAGTGGTAGCCTAGGAAGCTCCATGCACAGTCTACTGATGACACCTCCACAGTGTGTCAGTGAAGTTGACTCCGCTCTCATTGCCTTTAGAACAAGCTCAATTATCTGTGGAAATAATTATGACATTTAAGGACAAACAATCATACTGAACTATTAAAGTAGCATCAACTGGCATCAAGTGTATATTTTGACAACTTCTGTAAGCAGTTTGTAAAGGTTGCAAGGATTGATTCCTGCCACTAGGCAAATGTTAGTATGGACTTGCAAAGATTTGCCTCAAGTCTGGGTGTTTTTCTGTAAATAAATATTATGTTTTTGAAGTTTTGTGTAGTTCCCATAGCACGCGTGTGAAATGTCCAGTTATTTTTTTACTGTGAAATGTGTTGGCTTTATATTAAGATTGATTTAGGTTTCGCCCACAGTTACCTATTATGGTCAAGTAATTAAATTATGTTGAGACATTATGAAAATAATGACTATTTAAATTATTTAGAACCTTTATTTACTTTTGCTTCCAAAATTATTATTCTCTTTCTTTACCTTGGTTTTATTCCGTGAAGTATCATCATCCGGCAGTCCATTCAAAATGCAATCCAATATACATTCTCCATCGCTATTTAGTATGCGTCTTGGTATAAATTTTATTATCTGCAAGAGTATGAGATCAGCATTCTAACAATTTTATGAAATGTAACAGCCAAAGAGACTTAGCAAGTCGGAAGTAAAGCATTACCTGATCTAACTGTTGATTACAATATAATTGTAACTCCTCACGCTTGCTGTTAATGCGCCCTAGTGCTTTTAGTTTGGTAAATAGTTGTTCACTCATTTTAAAAGCGATTTCTGATCTCTTTCAAATGGATGGTGTAATTTTATTTTTGTAAACAAGTTTGCCGGCTAAATATTTGACAGTGACATATAATAATCTAAACATTGACAGTGGCTGTAGTATACAATAGTACTCTGTGAGTATTACAGTGACAGCGAAGTTTTTTTTTGTCAAAAAACTAGAATAGTGTTGCACCTAAATTTAAATTTTATTTCCACAGACTACTCTATAGTAAATAAAGTATGAAATGCGTAGCATATTATTTAATATTCAATTATTGCTTCAAGTTGGAAAAAAGTTGGGAACCTATTTCACATTTTTTTAGGGTCTTAATGTACCTACATTTTTTCTTCTACTACCACGCGCAATCATTCATAGACACCCATATTACAATGGAATAAGCAAAGTACACAACATTACCTAATTACGAGTTTAATCGCGGTCAGGACTATATTTCCAAGTGTCATGCGAATAGACGGATGAAGCAAGTTTACGGTATAGGTCGCTTTCAACCGAAACAGCTGAAGATCTATGCTGTGGACCAGCTGTGGACGTCCTATTGCTGTTAGGATGATGATGATGATGCTCATAATTATGTTGTAATAATGTAAATGTACATAGGTACATATATAAAAATATTTCTCTTGGCAAAATTAAAATTAACTAAAACTAGACTAAAACCGACATTAATGGAAATTAATGGAAATCGATCTTGAATGGAAATCCATTAAAGATCGATCCTTCTTCGTCGTTTCACTGACTTGTTGGTTTGTGATTGTATGTAACGTAGTGACTAGATTCTATTCTCTTTGATTGTATGATTCATGCCCATCCCTATTTCCCACTAACGTCTTTTTTGATGACGTCATGTCATCAGTTTATGTTTAGCGAGTGTGTGTAGATCTGTGAAATTACGAAATTCACAAATTTCGTTTGGAAACGTGCGTGTTTTACGTATTACTAATATTTGTGCAGTGTGGTGTTTTGTAAATGAAATCATTGTTTGTTAAATGAAATTTACAAGTGATTAAGTTGTAAAATAACCATTTATCATTGAAAGTCACCGAGACGTTACGTACGTTACTTTTGGCGGCATCGAACATCTGAAGCCACAGAAATAGATTTCCTTGTGCAATAAACAGTGTGTACAAAAATCTAGCGATCTAATTGGGACAAGGTTGATGTTTGGAACGTTTTGAGCTGGAAGAGAGCGTGAAGATGGTGACAAGAGAGTTGTGAAAAGATAATAAAGTGGTCAAAAATATGGAGAACCCAGCGGTCAGTGGATTGCGGTCAAGGTCTCGCTCGAAGACACCCTTCTTGCGATCGAGCTGCGACCATGAGAACTGCACGGAAACGGAAGAACACACACATAAATCCGGAAGAAAGACCCCTATCAAAAGAAGCACTCCTATCAAGTATGTAAACAATAATTTTTATGTTCTATTTACATGATGAAACAGCTAACTAGAAAATAACTAATAAGTTTATAGAAGTGATTAGATTATAAATTACACATAGATAAAACAAATGTGTAAGTAATCTAATAATGTCAAATATCTATAAACTCGGGCCTTTACATCTTTTACTAGATGATTTATACGCGTCAGGAGGCAAGCTTTTGCCTACACTTACTGGGACACTAGTGCCTGGGACATTGTTGAGATGGAATAGGCTTGCCCAGCACCTAAACCATCCTCTCAGCTTAGCGGGCCATATCCACAGGAAAGACATATCTATACCAACCAACATAATAAAGCAGGAGAGTTTGTGTGTAGATGCTAATCTCTAGAAGTATCAGTCGGTTATAAATAGCATGTGAAAACACTAGTTAGAGCTAGTACTTAATAATCATGAATAACTTCTTTAAAGCATAAAGCCCATCACACAGGTAAAATAAATACACACATGTAACATACATAAAAGCCATAAAAGTCTAAATCAAATTCAAGGCTGTTGTCAAAAGGACAGATTTGTTTACCTGGTGACATCACATGTAATAAATGAGGTCATAAGGTACTAAAACACCATTGTGTCCTTAGCCTTACTCAATACTACAGAGAACCTTGGCATGTACTTACCTTGATATTTTTGGTCTGTAACAGAGGTGTGATGCTCGGACAGCTCAATTCAGGTGTATTATTAATACTAATCTTGTATTATCCCAGGGCAAACTCTAAGTATGTTGAGCAAGTTGCCAACTCTGGCGAAGAAGTTTTAAGACCACCTTAAGGCCTCCGTCATCTTAACAACTTTAAGATCCGGGGCCAACAATTTAAGGTGTTATCTGGAGTATGAATGCATTCAGCTGTTAATGCCACTTGCCACCCATCCAAATTGTGATTGTTACACAAATTAGTTAATATCTATATCCTTTTTGTGTCCCAAGTATAAAATAAATTTAAAACAATTCATGGGTTATCTATGACTTATCTAGTTTGTCATAGATAATTATAATTGATAAATATTTGTCACTCACTAAGTTTGTTTTATGCTTTCACTGTATAGAAAACATACAAACTAAAAAAGTATTTAGTTAGATAAAATATACAATAGATTGTAAGCAAATAATTGATATCTATGTAAGCAAAATATTTGTGCCTAAATGAAACCTTTTGTTAATTATGAGGTGTAGGTACTGCAAACAATAATGACATTGTGTTCCATGAATCGCTCCACTTTCTCTGCTGATAAGGAAATGAGTTTATTTGACCTTGGCATCTGAAATGATAAGAAATAATTATCATGAAATGAAAGAGTGAATTTATTGTTATTTAAAAATGATTTTTTGAGAAGCGCCGAGAGCATTTTTCATAAGGGCTATGCATTTATAGTAATGAAAATAAAGTTAAAAATTATATGACACTGAAACTGCAGCCGCTTCGCTGCCGTTGCGGTGTGATTTGAGTGTATTAATTTAGATAAGTCTGATTCTTGTTCATTATTTTTATTTTTGTCCTCAGTGAGATCTCACAAGCCAGAAAAATACCTGAAAAGGTACCAGAATCTATGGAAGAGTTTAGTTCACCACCGGCGTACCGCACACGGCATTCTATGAAACAAACTGAACTCCACACATCTGACTACTCTTCGGAAGATGGCATGGACAGAATCAGACATCGGAAAGAGATCTTTCAGGTACACACTGCTTTTTATAACTTTCTTCCAACTGCGATGCTTGTTTGGTAGATCAATACGTAAGAACCTATATTACAAGCTGTATCTAGCATTTTAAATGGTTGTAGCTCCACATCATTATTTGTTTATCAATAACTCTTTTGTTCCAAGTGTCACACTCTTACACCCTGAAACGCTACTCAAATATTTGGGAGCGTATTAACCGTTTGAGACGCTGCGCTCTTACCTGTCAGATTTGTATGACAAACGTCAAATAATCTCAAAGTTAGGCACCTCAGTGTTTTAGTATTCGGGCATTAGTTAATTAGCTGAAATTGACTGCTAATACAGATAACTAGCTACTAAGCGTCATAACGTTAGCATGCTAAATTAGTAGGCGCCTCTTGACGACGCATTTAACGTACTTATGCATACTTACTACGATCGTGTGAATACTCCTCATTCAAATGCTGAATGCTAAGGAATTTACATCAATACTGGTAGCGATGGCACGAAACTAGACTAAAACCAGATTAAATTCATAGAATAAATTAGGTTTAGAGAATCGTCCCTATTCGCTTGGCACAAAACTAGGCTAAAATCAGACCAGAATTTTTAATATTCCTAAAAAACCCAGATTAAAATTCTTAAAATAAATTAGGAGTATCGTCCCTATTCGCTTGGCACAAAACTAGGCTAAAATCAGACCAGAATTTTTAATATTCCTAAAATGTTAGTCAGTCAACTTAGTATGAAATACTAAAGTGCTATTCTGACGGCACAGTTTTATAATTAAGATTTTTAGCTAGTTTAGTCAAAACTTCTGAATCGCCCCCATTATATCACACGACTAGACTCCGAAATAGCAGGTGTAAAGTAGCTGGTTTCCAAACACATGCCGTATTCGCTTGATAAAATGTCTTTCATAAATATAAACAAACTAGTTATTCGGGTGTATTGCAGCAACTTGACATTTAGTAAGAATTTCTCGCAGCTTGTTCGCGCTAAATAGAATTTACTTCATCCATTATTTATCGCCGCTTAGCAGTAAGGCTTCTTATCAAAAGCCTAATCCAACTAACTGAGGTGTCACTGTTCACTCACTCCGGACTGTTTTACATTCTGTACCATTCCACCAATTCGATTTTGAACCGATATTTTTAAACTTAACATTTTTATTCATCTAGCTACTTTGAGATTTTTAAAATGCAGCCCTGATGAAGTGATGATGCATTGAGACGGGATTCAAAAATCTTCCCGAGAGCAAAAGATCCCGAGGTTAACAATGAAATAAAATATGTAGGTACTTTAGTTACTGAAATCATAAATTCATCTAAAGAATTCGGAAACATGTTTACCTAAGCAACCTTGATTCCATCCATGTGAATCATGTTTTGCATCATTCGCACTTACGCTGTATAATGTTGAATGAATTTAACTCAAGGGCTTTGTAACCTTCAATGTGTTCTTATTATTCTTGCCTCTGCCTTAATCAGGCTATGTTTCAATGTACCCATGTGATCAAGTAATTTTATTTGCGATCGTAAAGTTTATTTAACGTAATTCTAAGGCTCGTATTCAGCAATCACGTTCAAGGGTGCATCGAGTTAGAAATTATTATCAATTTAATTTTTTTTTTTCTATGTGACATTCTACCAAGAGCTGTCAAAAAAAGACTTGCAATAACTTGACTTACATTTTAAGTTAATATTGATAAAAAAAAATGTTATTTCCCAGGAAAAACAATCTTACAGGCACACGAAAGACTTCAAAGACAAAGAGTTACATTACTAGATTTATGGAAATTTAAGAACCATTGAGGATGGTCAAGGATTTTATTCAGAGTGAATTCTAAACATTTGGCATACACCCATATTTTTGCATTGCTTACGATCACATCGAAAGTTGGCAAGGTAAATTGGCGAAAGTGCATTGCACACGGAACAGAGTGCGATATTATGTAGTTACTACTATTTATCTACTACTATAGTAGGTAGGTACTTACGTATTTTATTAGGTATTGTACAATAGCAGTACAAATTATCAAAGCGCTACCTATTCGAGTACTAAAGCATAGTCAAACTATCTACGTTCATAAAAAGTGTTTTATTACCCAACAGATCTCTAGCCAAAAGTATGCGATTAAGCAAACCATTTCACAACTGTTTTCTCGCAAACACGTTTCATAATTAAACAGATAACGTCTTAGAACTTTTTATACACTTTAAGGCACAGGTTATTCACCTCCATAATTGTTTATTATCATACCGTAGAATAAGTTAAAGTACCGTCCACTTGTCTTAATAGAATTACAATTATAACCACAACATAAATATCAATGAAGCAATTGAATACAGACGCCCACTAGATAATGTTCTGTTTCCTCATGAGTTGTTCTTTAGAATGCACCTAAAAGCCAGTATTTTAAGATCTACATTCTGACCAGCGCACTTGCTCTTAGCGGATGCTTTAACCTTATTAATAATTTACTACTAAAGTAATCATTCTTCTTGCTGCCTACAAAATGTAAACGATACATACTAAGTAGTAGGGTTTTTTTAAACACTAAAATCATAAAATTTTTAGAGCGCTACAGTACTGTGTGGTAGACGAGTGCCCCAGGCCAAATCGAAAGAAGTGCGATTACGATTCTCATACGTATTGTAATGTTTCATTCCCTTAGTGTATATTAATGCACTATTTGTGTGCTTCTTCTTTCTTTAGTAATATTTGTACCTAAGTGTGATGCATAACTACATGACATTTAAATTATACCTTTTAAACGAATGCACTGATTGCGCTAGTGGCATGTTGATTTCTCTATCAAAGTGATGTTAATTTCAAAGGCAAAACAATTTTGGGCATGGTTCTGATGTGTTAAAAAAGGCTATCAAAAAAAGCACAACTGATCAATTGAGTCCTGTGTCACGCAGGTCAGGTCACAGGGAAACAGGGAGTATAATTCTTCCAAATTTAAATGCCGGGAACATTCCCCCGCGTCGTTTTATTTCTGAATCTCCACGTATGGGCATTATTATTTCAAGCCATCTGGCCGCTTTCAGTCGCTTCATGATATTAGATCGTTGCATTCGCAGTTTTGGTGTTCAATTTGAAGTTTTTATCGTGGTACGTGACCCAGTTTCTTTATTTAGAGGATTCCAAGGATAAGCTCGAGGTAGGTCTAGCCGAAATCGCAGTTGTCATGGAAATGGGAGCGCGGAACTGTTATCGTTTCGGCTAGTATCAGTTAATTAAATCGTTAAATAAATTGTTTTGTGTGGTTCTCGGTTATGTTTCATCAGTGCAAGGTCAGTTTGTCCCTTATTATTTACATTACCTATTTGTTGATGACACTAGTTTGCGGCTAGAAAGTATCCTAGGTAGGCTAGATGTGAGTAAACAAAGATTATTCTAGCAGTTGATATTCAAAGTGCTATAGAAATGTGTTGTGTATGCATTTGTGAATGATAGACTTTCTTAAAGTCTTGCGATCAGATTACGACTCTTTGTTAAGCGATAAATTTTTGTGACGGTAGTTAATTGTTGTTTAAAATAACGCTGTTAATTAGATATTATACAAAAAGCTTGAACTATTGATATATTTATTAATATTTCTTCAGTTACTATCAATGATGATGAGTTATATCGCATTATACTTAATGCAATTTTGTGCAAATGTAGTCATGTATTTTTAGTGCATCTGCTCCAACTGCAGCTGTTCATAATATTTGCCGATGACCGTCAAAACATCTGCCATAATTTCATCATTGCCAAAAATGGCCAGAAGGTTTGACGACTGGTTAACGAAGGCGGTGATAGAGAACGGTATCGACCACGGGGAAGACCAGTAGCTTGGCCGGATGGCAACAGATGATACATGACATATTAATTATGCCATGTATAGTATATACATATTATTATATTACCAGCTGCGGTGAATGATTCCCGTTCCCATGAGAATACCGGGATCAAAATTTGCCTATTTTTTAATACAGGGGATAAGCAATCCTGGTACCAAATTTCGTCAAATCCGTCTAGCTGTTTGAGCATGAAAGAGTAACAAACACACTTACACACACAAACTTTCGTAAGTATTTATTCCAAGGAAATATAAAGGAATTAGACTTTAGATAATCGACGGGATGTAGGCCTATCTCGCAGTAGATATCAAGAATAAATAGATATACCTAATAACGATACTTAAAAGTATATAATAGTGGCAATTCTGAGTGTCGCAAAAGCTAAACTAAGCTAACTAAAATTGTTGCCGTCCCTTTCATAGCGATGGGAATAAAAAGGATGGCAATAGTTTTAGTTAGGTTAGTTTAGCTTTTGCGACACTCCGAATTGCCCCCAATGTGTACTCGTATAAATGTTAAATTTGATCAATAACCGCGTGCAATCGATTTGAATAACTTCCGTTACTACCGAATGAAGACATGCTATGCTGTTTCGTCTTCAGGGCCATAAAAACCGCGGTCCTTACCCTCTAACGCGGATGTGACCAATTATTATGAATTTTTCACGTTAGTTCTCAACTGTTCGCTGTAAACTTTTCTTCAATAGACTGGTACGTGTCCGTCCATGTCTTTAAAATGTACTTATGCCGGTTTCCTATATCCAACTAACGGATGTCCGGAGGTCAGTCGTCATAGCAACGTTGTTATCTGTCAAAAAGTCTTAACATTTTGTGTAGAATAAACAACATTGCTATGACGACCGACTTACGGACATCCGTACGTTGGTTATAGGAACCGGTACTATTACATGCTCTTTGGGAACCGGGGGGGGGGGGGTAAGGCTTTGTTGTTTACTATTAATCTTTCAGTTCTATTATCTCTAAAATATCTTTCAGTATTTCTTGTTTTTTATTCTGCAGAGTTCATATCCTCTTATTTTATAGCTCCATCCTCCAATGTCAATCGCCTATGATTCATAGCTAGCAGACGCGGTTTGCGTACAATAAGATTCTGTAAGAAATAGTTACAGCATTTTTTGCTAGCTGTTACAGATTAGATCATAACTACGTAAGCAGCTTATGATGGCTGGTGATGTCATTACTGACGAATGAGTTTTTATATACCAGTTTCATGAAGTTTTCCTTTAACTTAAAATATAATATATTGTTAGCTATTCCCTAGAGTTGGCCACTCACTTGCTTATACATACGGAGCTTATTTACTTATTCAACAGAAATTATCATGGGCTATAAATGATTATGACGTCATTGTTTAATGTCTCTTTCCGTCAATTCGGAACGATAAAGACAGAATGATGTGTGGCTGTTTCAAGAATGTTTAGGTTTAATTGTAAGTTCAGTATAAGCTCCCGCGCAAAATTTGAAATAAACCGCTTTTTTATTGTAATGTATTTTGTACTCACAAATGCTTGGTTTATTTTATCATGACAATATTTTCTTTTGCTTCGATTGTATAATGTTGAAATATTAACCGCATCCCTTTAGAATTTCGATTATGGTTTAAATACGGAATTCGAATGCAGTTCCTTCACTATCATGTACCTATTCCTCAATTTATTACATTCATGAAGGGCACATTTTCCGTTGTCACTATAAGCATTGGTCAACCCAATCTACTGGATATCACTAGTTACGGTTAAGTGCTGATAAGCAAACATGCAGAGATTATCTCGAATAAAGCCAGGCTATCCTTTGTCGGATTGTTAACGCTAATGAAAGCTTGGCAAATCTACTAACCTACAACTATAAATTAAACCTTGATAATTCAAATCGTATGAAATTGAAATTTTGAGAGTTATTGACACGAGAGAAGTGGACATACACGCTACGAGAAATCGTTACGATCAGACGGTACAGTTTGAACGGTACCGATAAATCGCTACATGTATGTTAATAACACTGTACAGTTTTATTAACTCGACTCCACTATTAAAGACAAACCTTTTACCAAGTTTGCTTGTTTGTTGTACCTACTGTTTCTATTGGCTAGTGATCACACAAAATTTGAAATTACGGCTCCAATTTTGCGGGCAACAAACTGCGGACCGTTAGATCTAGCAACTCGTGACGGATACAATACAAAAACAACAACGTGCATTAAGTACTTATTATTATTAAGCTTTTCGGATCTCCGTGATGTATTTACATCACAGAGATTTTTACCCGAAAAGATTTGACTCAGCTAAATACCAGAAGTTAAAAACTTCATCGCAATGAATTTGTTTACTGCATTAGGACTGACAGTGAAGGATTTCACCACTACTGATTGGAATCATGCAAGGGATAGCATTTAGGCTCAGCGGCTCAACTCACACCGAGAGAGAGAGAGTGGATGTATATACGAGTAGAGGTAGACCAAAGAATAGATGGATGGATTGTGTGAAAGATGATGTGAGGAAGAAAGAGGTGAGTGTTGAGATGACGGCTGATAGAGGGAAAAGGAAGATCGATCAAAGTTCCAATAAGAAAATGATGTATTCGAGCAAAACGGATATTTTTATCATTACGTCTTAGATATTATACTTTCGTAAACCTATTTGATTTCTTTTAGTTCTTATGAATATTAATTTCGCAGAACGAGATCAACAACCAATATGAGCGGGTGTCGACGAGCTCGCATCACGGCTACAGCGCGCTGGATGACGTCACGCTCAGCCCCATCCAAACTTCGTTCAACTTGAATCAGGACAGGTGAGCTGAATACATAAATACCCTTATGCATTTTACATAGCGTCATCTATTCCCAAACAAATAATAATATAGCCTTTTATTCACATCGACTTAGGTAGGTACACACATACATAAACATAGTTAATTATATTCAATTAGGTATTAGAGACATGGACACGGGGTTTTATCGCGTTATTTACCTATTACCCCGTGTCCAAGTATTTATAAATATGAATTGTGATCGCGAAAGTTTAAGAAAAACTATAGGTATTAGAAGTTGAAAAACAACTAAGCAACTTATAATATTAGAATGATGCTATCGCTATAAGTAAGCTATGACGGAGGCCTTTAGGCGGCCTAAAAACTTCGTCACCAGAGTTAGCCACTTGCTCATACGAACGAACGAACGATCGCCCTAAGTATAATAACTTGCACATATTCTTATACTTAGATATAACGCCAAATTCTCGAATTATTTTGAACAACGATGCTTTGTTTTGTTATCGAACCAGTAGTTCCAAAGATGACCTACTTCTTACAAGCGAATAAGAACGTGTACGAATAAGCCAACTCTTAAAATAAAGCTATAAATTAATTATCTTCTGTCTAATCAACTTGGTACGTGACGTTACAAAAGCTTAATTAAATCCATCCAGGGTCAATTACGTAACCGATCGATAAGAGAAAACAAAACAATGTTAAACAGAATAAAGAATGTTGCATCAGGTAGTACACAGTGACACACTTGGCATCATTCCAGTTTAAATCGTTTGCGTGAGATCCATACATTAATATAAATTACCGGCATACGTGGGCGGCTTTCGACAATGCGTACCAACGAAACAATATAACAATTTAATAAAAAATGAAGGAACGAAACATCCCCGACATATCTCTTCATCGTCAAGGAAAGAGCTGATCCTCAAACTCCTGAACATTGTCATAAAATATGTAATAAATAGAACAAAACCTTTCAAACAAACAAAAAACCAAATAATTCCATTTGAGAGCTATGAAACCTTTGCCCAGCAGTGGGATGATGTAGATGTAGGTTTTATTAAAAATATAAAATAATACATGATGCCATAGAATCCATAGATAGACAGACACACTGATACCTAAGTTTAACTTTAAATAACACTATATTCAGGGGGTAACTAATCTAAAATGTCACTAGTTTCATTTTAAAATTACATATTTATTTCGAATTTTACTTTAAAATGTAATTTTACAAACAAGCTACTAATCCAGCTACCATTGCAACAGATCGAAGCGCTTCGGCAGTCCCGCAGCGTCGATCTGCTCCACAGACAGTTCGTTCGCGGAGCAGGCGCTAGCGGACACCAGCACGCTTCTCAACTACAACCCTAACAGCGAACATCTACCGTCGAGGTTGTACAAGATGGCCGGCGAATATTGGAAGTAAGTATCTTTAACGTGTTCAGTGCCCATGACGCACATGTGCATGTTGCTTCGAAGTGCTGGATTAAATTAAAACTTTGCACACTTATCAAGGATCGATGACAATACGAATACTTTAAAATAAAAAAATGATTTAATGGATGGATGACATGATGCCGTACTAGGACAGGGTCTATTTAAAAACGCCATAGAATAATCAATTTTGGACAGGCCTTAATTTTACGAAGACAAAAATAAAATAGGACTAATACCCAATAAGAAAACTCACTGGCATAGCAAACCTTTTTATTTTTAACATAAAATCTATGTTTGCAAAGTTTGCCACAAAAAATGTGAAATGGAACGTAATTTGTTCATTTTTGCTTTATGCGGGTACTTCATAATAATGATACTGTTACATACGAGACACGATTAAAGAATGTAATGATTGAATTTTTAACTATTTATATCTGTTTATTTGATTGTGATTTTAATTTGACTTTATTATTGACATTGTAAATTTTATTTATGGAGACTGTAACTGAAATTGAAACCGTCGAAACCAGTGGAAAATGTGTGGCTGTTTTAAGGTAACTAACGAATATTTACGTAATGATTTGGCCCTGGGGATTAAGAAGTGTCATCTGCTAAATGATCCTTCAGGCGGCCTAAAAAGTCCGTCATCAAAATTAGTTACTAGCTCATACGCTCATACTAACTTACATACAATAGTTGCTAAATCTGTCTATGATATAGATAAAATGCTGTTGTGTTTAGTTCAGACACTATGTCCTATTATTTGACGCTTGTACGACTGATATAGATCTTTCATAAATTAATAGGTATGGGTTACGTCTGGATGATGATAATGTGTAATGTTTTAATGACATTGATCGAAAGAACCATTTAAAGCCTCTTTAAATGTTTAGTCAGTGACCTCTAATATTTGATATTATCATAGATGTATACCAACATTCATTCGAAGATTCTCTAAGGCACTTGACGTAACTTTCTAAATTAAATTCCTATGTCCAGCTCCGATTATTTGCCTCATCTGTAACTGTCCCTAGTAGTAAAACAAAAGCATAAGGACAGTAACAATAAAATTAGACATTATCCGTCTATATTTGCGCCGCGAACCACAGTCAAATGCCAACCGCGCACACCCGGGCACACTTTGCAAACTTTGCATATTCTCAGTCGAATTAGTAACTAGCAAAAAACCAATTTGGGTTGGAAATTTGTGATACAATAGAGTGTGTTTGAGGTCTTTATTTTCGAATACGCGGAAGTGTTTTTTATTTTATTTTTCTAGGTATTTTTTAGTAACAGTGCATTCGTCTATGTAATCACTACATGTACATTATTGTGCTTATTATGTGCGAAAAACTTATTTAATATGAAGAATTTTTGACACGATTCGCCTAGAATTAATTGATTGTCTTTGATCAGACTAAGATGTGTCGTGAGTTCGTGAAGTGAAAGATTTCTGGACTCTATTTCATTGCCATGATTCTAAACTTGATAAATAAAATGATGATACTCTTCATCACTTTCAATACCAATTTTTTTGTATCCAAATAACAAATTGAGAATTTAGGAATCGCTTAAATTCCTTTTCTACGAAGAGTTAACTAAAATTAACAAAAACGTGGAAAGTGAACATTTTAAAAACAATGAATTTGTGATTGTCGTGACTCGTAATGAATTAAAATTCGGTGTACTCGTATAATGTGTTTAATCAAACGTTCTGCATTATTTGGTGTTCAGCCATGTGTGACGGGCTCAGGTTCAGTGCAATAGTAAGGTACGGTTTTACCTAATTCTAGTACACTAACTTTAAGGAAAAAAAGGTTTTAGTTTTGTAAGTCGGTTATATCCTTATTTCAATGTCTAACGCTATGGACTAAAGGTTGTTGTACAAGTAGGTGTAACATGGTAGAACTATAACCTCCATGCTACTCTAGCTCACATTTTATTTAACCCATTCCAAGTTTCATCTATATAGGTTCATTGCTAGTGCATTGGTTCGGAATTTGAACACAACCTGGAGTCTTGTGCACAAATAGATTGTGGCGCCTTTCACACGTTTGTTAGGATGGCGAATTCAACTGGACAGTATTTTGCCTATTGGTAATTTCTTCCGAGTGTTAAAAGCGCGTTTTAATTCTCTCTCTGTTATTTTCACTAAGAAGATATTTAATACATTGATGTAAATTGTACGCCGAGAATGAGTAGACTGTTAAAACTAAAATAATTTTAAATTTAGGACATAAAATGTTTACCATAAATTATTATTTTATCTTAAGTAAGTATATTTACCTTGTTGAGTGTATAATCGATGAAACCAAGTTTCACTTTCCAGTGATAGAATTTATTTACAAATTATTCAAGATGATAATAATGATAATAAGCTGGATTGATGGAGTTGAGAGGTGTGCCAATGTGCGCAAGTTAAGGTTACTCTCCAAACATCTATACTATACTATCTATACTAATATTATAAAGTTGGTTTGTTTGTTTGTATGTTTGGGGTAGGTAATCTCTGAAACTACTCATCCGATTTTAAAAATTATTTCACCGATGTGTAGCATGGACTTTCCGAATGAATATAGGCTATATTTTATCTAGATAGGTACCTCGTGAGCGAAGCCGCGGGCGAGTAAGTTAGTCTTTTATAAAATCTTGAATGTCTCAAAGATACGAGTGCATGGCTACTAACTTTGGGAATACTTGACTCTGACTTATATCCATTGCTCATGAAGTATTCAATAGTAAGTAAGTTTGTATGAGCAAGTAACCAACTCTGGTGACGGAGTTTTTAGGCTGCCTTAAAGCCTTAAAGTATTCAATAGTGGAAATTCAGAGTGTCGCAAAAGCTAAACTAAACTAACTAAAATTAATGCCATCCTTTTTATTCCCATCGCTATGAAACGGACGGCAACATTTTTAGTTAGTTATGTTTAGCTTTTGCGATACTCCGAATTGCCACTAATGACCTCTACAATAGTTATAAATTCTATGTTTCTTTACAGCAAATACCCGAAAACGGACTACACCTATTCCCCGCTCTCCAAAGACCGCGTGGAGCTCGCTCCGGGGCAAGTCGCGATGCCGAACATGTCGCGGCGATCGCTGACGCAGTTCCGCATCCAGGGGCCGAATGTCAGCGCTGACGAGGTCGACCGTCTAGCTGCGACCTCAGCTTGGACTACCAGTACACTTCGCAAGCGATACACTGTAAGTACATCGCATTTATCGATATAGGTTAGGTTGCACAAGTATCGTTGCTGACGGAACTTCAAGGGCCGAATGTCAGCGCATCCATGCATAATTAGAAACCAGGGCGCGTAGACAAGTGACAAATATTTCGTATCTATTCTCTTTCTATTATCGCTATACCTTTGATATTATGATCGCTCGAGTTTTGGTCATCGAATGTCAATTCCTATACAATTTATTTAGTTTCTAATCGAAAGCGATTGTAGAAATGTAACATAGCTAGGGCAGCATGTATCGACGGTCGCTGACGCAGTTATAGAGGCCTTATGTCAGCGCCGGCAGTGTAGCCACTTTTGCATTGACTATTACACTTACAGCTGGTTTCTCGAACGCAGATCATCTCCAAAATTAATGAATCAATGGTCAAATCACGTGACAAGGTGTCTTATTAGGAACGAAGTCGACACTGTTCAAAGAACGTTCGAAAAACCGGTTATTAGCAAGCAAAACACTGTAAGCGCAGCACATTTATCGACATAGGTTGTACAAGTATCGTTGCTGACGGAACTTCAAGGGCCGAATGTCAGCGCTGACGAGGTCGACCGTCTGCGACCTCAGCTTGGACGAACTGTACACTTCGCAAACTATACTTTGTGTACGATAAGCATTGATTGCAGATTTCTTTGAGTTTGAGTGGAGTTTAGAATGTCAGCGCTCACATTCAGCCCTCGGTTTAGTTACTTATGTGGACTACCATGTACTACTACGATAGATCAACACTGAGTATTTGTCCTAAAAATAAAATATGACTCAGACACGTCCATTCAGCATTTCTAGCTTCAATATATTTAGTAAATAAGTACATAGCCGTAAATCCCGTTATTATGTAAATCTAATTTAGTGATTGTTGAACTGACCGAAGTTCGCAAATAACTGCAAAATACTCCGTAATAGGCAAACATTCTGAGCTAGGAATTTGGCGTACATGTCCTAAATGCTTCTTTAGGATATATGCATATTTCTATTTGCTATTACAGATTATCGGTACGCAAATTGAACAATATTAATTCTAGTTAAATGTTGACAAATCTAAAAGCTGAGTCCTACTAGATTATGAGGACTATATTATTATTATTATTTATTATTTTAAGCCTATTGTGTCCCACTGCAGGGCAAAGGCCTCCCTTCTCTTTTTCCACTCCTGTCTGTCATAATATTGGAAATATTTAAACTGAACAAAAAAGGCATATTAGGACCTTATTGTGCATAGCATGTATATTTGCCAGCGACATGTGCCAACTATGGCAATATAATGCCAACTATGGCAATAATATGTAGTGTAGAGCCTAGCGACCGGCAATAAGTAGATTATATTTTTTTTTAAAGAGATCTTAGTGGTCTTATATAGCTTACTCTCCCGCGGTTTCGCTTCCGTGGGTAACTGGTTAAAACGTATGTGTTATTCCAGATCATAAACTATGTAACATTAGCTATGTATATTCCAAGTTTCAGCCAAATCCGTTCGGTAGTTTTCGCAACAAACATCCACAGGCATTAGAATCACCTAGCATGTAAAACGAAACTTAAGTGATCCTTGAGGTCCTACAAGAACAAATGATTTTTCTTACTTTCTTTCATTATAATACATCAATACACACTTTCGTGTTATACATTATAGTAAATAAAACCAGCTATAGAATTGGTAACGCCATCTATCCAAACAACTCACACAACTAATACTGACGCCATCTATCCACACAAATAGCACAACTATTAATATTTATTCAATCTCGATCTAAAATCAATTCACTCCTCTCCTGTGACCAATCCCCTTCCTTGAACGGAACGAAAACTAGGAGTGAACATGTGCAAGTTACAACTCATTCATTCACCGTATCCGAGAGCTGAACGAACACTTTGATTTCCGCTCGCACCCGCAACGCACGCACGCTCGCTTGTAATTATGGTGAAGTGCCGCAAAGATCCAGCTACCAAGTAAGTCCGTTCATCCTAATCCCCAGCACTTCCAATTTAATTCACCATAATTTCTGGTCCTTCAGCAGCCGCATCCTACTTACCGCCTTCCTTTATATATATTTTACGCACGCTACGCTACTCAACACAAAACTCTACTCATAATTTTCACACGCATCCGCACCGCATAAATACTATACAAACGCTAAACAACCTACGCAAAACGCATACAATATATCCACGCTATTATTTCACTCAGAAATACGCTAAAATATTTCGCATCACGCACGCATTTTCTTACACAACACATAAAAACTACGCCGCCATTTTTCCCGTGTTCGCAATTTTATTTCTATTTTGTGTTGTGTTTAATCACTGTGTTTACCTACTTGTGTTATACCTAATTTGTGCATTATTTCTAAAACTGTCTACAATACCTATTCTGTTTTTTCTAACGTGTACGTAAGTAGGTATTCAAAACAAAATGTCTTTGAACACGGATCCTGCCATGTTACAAAACAATATCTCCATGCTTACCGCTAAACAAAAAAGCCTATTAAATCTTGTTGAAAATTTGTACGAGTTAAGTGTTAATTGCAGTAGTGACGATAAAACAATGGTGACAAGATCTGACAAAGCGACGACGCGATCTTTTCTTATTCGAATAAAATCTTTAGACAAAATCCGCCAAGAGTTTACTGAAGTGACAGAGCAGTTAAACTTAGCTTTACTAGCCGCTAATCCAAAATCCGTCGTTGACTTCGCGCAGTTACTTACATTCGACGAACTCTACTGCCACATCAAAGCCGTAGAAACAGACTTAACCTGTGTCGTCACTCCTAAAACGCAAACGCATAACTTCGATGTTTTAAAACGCAAACTGCCTGCTTTGGAGTTAGTGTCCTTTGATGGTTCGCCCAACAAATGGGTAATGTTCTATGAGAACTTCACCGCGCTCATACATACTAATGTAAATTTATCTGACGCGGAAAAGGTACAATACCTTATCGGAAAGTTGTCCGGCAAAGCCCTCAGCATTTGCGCGGGCATCCCTCCGATCGCTAGTAACTACGCTATTTTGTGGAACACTCTCAAGGACAAGTACCAAGACAAACGGACACTAGCTACAATGTACCTAGAGCAAATTCTCAATTTCAAAGGTAGCCAGAACCCATCTACTAGCTCGTTAGACGCATTCATAGAGCACTTCTGTGCCGCTCAATCCGCATTGAAACAGTTAGGTATTGACGATCTCGCGGACTTTATCTTCACGCACCTCGCTATATCTAAACTAGATAAAGAAACCGTCAACTTGTTCGAACAAGCGCACCGGGATGAAAAGCTACCTAAATTCGAGTCACTAACAAAATTCATCAGAGAGCAGAGCAAAATTCACATGCTACGTAATACCGGGATATCTACTTCTAGGGCCGCTAGTACCTACTCCAACAAACCGCAACAAACAAAATCTTACATTCCGCAATACAACAAACCGCGATTACCGGCTACGCAGACATTTGTTGCTCAAAATAATAATAATAATTTTCCAAAATGTGCCTTCTGCAAAAATGATAATACACACCCGCTGTACCGATGTGAGGCTTTCCTCAGGTTGAACGCTCCCGCTAGAAATACTTTCGTACGATCAAACAACTTATGCCCGAATTGTCTAGGGTTTCATAGCATAAATTCGTGCCGCTCATACAACAGATGCACTGTTTGTAATCGCATGCATCACACGCAATTACACATTGATTCAACTCGGGTTGAATCCGCCGACGCCGGCGCTACTGCCGGCCGCCCGGCCGCTCGCTCACGGCCGCTCGCCGCCGCCGCGTGCGACGAGCACATTTCCTACGCGCCCCCCTCCGCGGCGCCCGCGCCCGCATGGCCGGTTGAGTCGCTACCGGACTCGCGCGTATTTCAACACGATAACGTAAAACAAGGTCCGAACCACACTATGCACGATGGTGCCGCATTTACTACGACGCGTAACGCGAGTAATACTACCGTACTTCTACCTACTGCCGTAGTATACGTGTACAACGACGCAGGCGAACGCTTTAGAATGAGAGTATTTCTAGATAGTGGTTCCATGTGCCATTTCATTACGAAATCGTGTTGCGATCGCTTAAATATAAATATCACGCACGCTCATTCTGAGGTCAGAGGCATCGGCCTTTCAGTTAAACCAGCCATTGGTTTCGCGAAATTTAAAATCCATTCTCGCTTTGACGCACGGTGTAGTTACACGATTCACGCTCGCGTAATGGATACACTCACCGATAAAATGCCTAACGCTAAAATAGATACGTCCGAGTTAAAACATTTACGCGATCTTCCGTTAGCAGACGAAGAATTTCACGCACCAGCCGATATTGACTGCCTGATCAGCAATGAGCTATTCCCATTCTTGTTAGGTAGTCGCAAGGTAACATACCCAGGCTCATCGGTCGTTGCAGTTGAGACCTCTCTGGGGTACGTAGCGATGGGACGTGCGGACTGTGTTCCGTATCCGTACACACCTCAGAGCAACCACGCATATCACGCGGTCACTGAACCCACGCTAGATAGCTTAACCCAGCGGTTCTGGGAACTAGAGAGCGTACCTACTAAAAAACATCTTAGTCCGGACGATGAGGCCTGCGAACGCATATTTAAAAACACCGTTTCTCGCGACGATACCGGGCGGTACACGGTTGCGCTGCCGTTCAAAAACGAACCAACCGAGCTCGGTCGCTCCGATAATATGGCAAAATCGCGCTTATTACAACTCGAAAAACGCCTAAACGCTAATCCCGACTTACGCACAAACTACAACGCAACCTTACAAGATTATATCGATAAAGGCTATCTAAATAAGGTCGAAAATCCCGCACCTGGTCCGTGTTACTACATCCCGCACCACGCTGTCTATAGGCCCGATAAATCAACTACTAAAACGCGAATCGTACTAGACGCTAGCTGTAAAACGAGTTCACATAAATCGCTCAATGACGTATTGTATACGGGACCAAACCTACAAACAAACATTTTCGATCTATTGATCAATCTTCGATTGTTTCCGATAGCTATATCCGCTGACATTGAAAAAATGTTTTTCCAACTGAAACTCGACGAGAATCAAACCCGCTTTCAACGCATTCTATTCCGCTTTAACTCGAATGATCCAATCTCGACATTCGAATTTTCCCGCGTCGCTTTCGGAATATCTAGTTCGCCCTATTTGGCGATGCGAGTCGTGAGGCAGCTTGCTGATGATGAGCGTACACGCTGGCCTGCTGCTGCGTGGGCGGCCGAACGTCATTTCTTCATGGACGATTACGTATCATCTGTATCCACAGTCTCTGAAGCTGAACAGCTGTTTCACGAACTCACGCATCTCTTCAAGGCCGGTGGTTTCAATCTCGTCAAGTGGGTAACGAATAGCACCGAACTAATGAAACGCATTCCCATAGGTCAACAAGCACCTGACATCGTAAATTTCGACGAAGATAATAATATTAAAATTATCGGTCTTCAGTGGAAACCCCATGAAGACGCTTTCTTTTTCAAGGTCAACTACGCTAACCACGCTAAATGTACTAAACGCACCATCCTTTCGGTGGCCGCCCGGCTTTTCGATCCGCTGTCTCTGCTCGGTCCGGTCACCGCGCTATTAAAATTACTTGTCCAAGAATGTTGGAAACGCAACTTGGACTGGGATGACGACGTCCCCGCAGATATAGAAGACCAATGGTCTCAATTTCAAAACGAAATTCACGTATTAGAAAACATAAAAATTCCGCGCCATGTAGGTATTTTTCAAAACTCGCGAAACATTTCGCTTATCGGTTTCGCTGACGCTAGCGAAAAGTGCTACGGCGCTTGTATCTACCTGCGAGTCAGTCAAAGTGAGAGTGATTTAGGCGAAGTAATTCTTCTTTGCGCAAAATCCAAGGTCGCATCTTCAAATAATATTGTCACACTACCGCGACTCGAACTTTGTGCTGCTCTGTTATTATCAAATCTAATCGTAGCCGTACGCGACTCGGTAAGCGAACGCATTCAAATAAATGAAATCATCGCCTTTTCAGATTCTACGATTACGTTGTCGTGGATTCGCGCTCCGCCATTTCGATTCCAAACTTTCGTTGCTAATCGAATCTCCGCAATAAACGAGAACTTGCCGGCCCGACATTGGTTTCACATCCCGGGAAATGAAAACCCAGCTGACATCATTTCACGTCCTGTCATGCCTAGCATTCTCGCTAATAACCGCCTATGGTTTCATGGCCCAACGTGGCTCGCTCTTTCGCTTACTGAATGGCCGATTCAAACTTACGCTAATCCATTACCGGTCATCGAATTACCTGAAACTAAAACGAATACTTTTGCCGTTCAACCCATTGAACATTCCGACGTACTATTCGATCTAGCTACTCGAATGTCAAAATGGAATAAGTACCTACACGCAGTCGTTTACGTCCTTCGATTCGCTAAAATATTAAAATCTCGCAACGAAATAACTGTTCATGACTTAGAAACCGCTCAAACGTACATAATCCGTAGCATCCAAAAGAAACATTTCCACGATACAAAAATTCCCGCTTTACAAAAATTAAACGTTTTCACTGATAAAGATAATCTCATCCGAGTAGGTGGTCGTTTGAATAACGCTCAACTAAATTACACGCAAAGACACCCAATCGTTCTGCCCGCCAACGACCCGATCGTACACTTACTGGTCGATCATTCTCACATCATTAATTCGCATGCAGGCCCAAGCCTTCTTTTAGCTTTGCTAAGGCAGAACTATTGGATTCTCTCTGCTAGGAATATGCTTCGTAAACGCTTGCGAAATTGCAATGCTTGTTTTAAAGTCAAACCTAAAAATACTTGCCCTCTCATGGGAGATTTACCCCACTTTCGGGTAAGTGAAGTTAAAAGTTTTGTTTTCACTGGCGTCGACTACGCTGGTCCGTTTTTCGTAACGCCTCATCGCCGCCGCGGAGTAAGAAGTATAAAGGCCTATCTGTGCCTATTCGTTTGTCTGACTACAAAGGCTCTACACTTAGAATTAGTTTCCGACCTGAGTTCAGAAATGTTTCTAGCGGCGTTCAAACGATTCATTAGTAGAAGGGGTCCGGTTTCAATGATACTAAGTGACGGAGGCACCAATTTCGCAGGGGCCAAAAGGAAACTTGACGAATTACATTCACTTTTAACTTCTGATACGCATAACAAATATCTTGATCAAAAACTATCTGACTTACGCATTCAATTCAAGAGGAATCCTCCTCTAGGGTCTCACTTTGGAGGCATCTATGAAAGTAACATAAAATCGGTAAAAACGCATTTGAAAAGATCAATAGGAAATCAAGTCTTAACATACGAGGAGTTAAATACCGTCTTAATTCAAATTGAGGGAATCTTAAACAGCCGTCCGCTGTGCGTTCTTAGTTCCGATCCAAACGAACTTGAGGCGTTAACACCATCGCATTTTTTAAATATAACTCCGCTAAAATATCTTCCTGCAGAGGATGTTCTTTATTTACCGGAAAATAGACTTACTCGATACGAACTACTAAACAAACTAGTTCAAACATACTGGCATAGATGGAGAGTAGAATATTTGACCTCACTTCAAAGTAGGCAGAAGTGGAATGTAACAACTGAGCCCATACAGAAGGGTCAAATTGTTATTATTAGAGACGACAATGCTCCAGTGTTGAGCTGGCCTATCGCTGTGGTAGAAGAGCTCTATCCGGGTAGAGATCAGATCACTAGAGTCGCAAGAGTAAAAACTAAGACTGGTTCTTATGTTAGGCCAGTTGTCAAACTTTATCGTTTGCCTCTTCAGTAAACTCTAACGTTTTATTTTATTGTATAATTTTAGTTAATTTTCAATTAAAATTTTTATTTTATTCTATTTTTTTGTTTCTTATCTAAACTAAAATCTTAACTCATTTTCTTAACATATTTGCAATGCACAAATGGGTTATTCAGAAGGTATCCCTTCAGCCCGGGGAACAATGGTAACGCCATCTATCCAAACAACTCACACAACTAATACTGACGCCATCTATCCACACAAATAGCACAACTATTAATATTTATTCAATCTCGATCTAAAATCAATTCACTCCTCTCCTGTGACCAATCCCCTTCCTTGAACGGAACGAAAACTAGGAGTGAACATGTGCAAGTTACAACTCATTCATTCACCGTATCCGAGAGCTGAACGAACACTTTGATTTCCGCTCGCACCCGCAACGCACGCACGCTCGCTTGTAATTATGGTGAAGTGCCGCAAAGATCCAGCTACCAAGTAAGTCCGTTCATCCTAATCCCCAGCACTTCCAATTTAATTCACCAGAATAGTTATCGTTGGAATACCGAGATCAGACGTAGCCTATTATTTAATCCTGGCTATAAGCAATTCTGGTTTATTAAAATCCGTCCAGCCGTTAGAGCGTGTAAGTAAGTAAGTAAGTTCGTATGAGCAAGTGGCCAACTCTAATGACGGAGTTTTAAGGCCGCCTAAAGGCCTCCGTCATGGCTTAATGACTTTAAAAGCCGGGACCGACAATTTAACGTGCCCTCCGAAGCACGGAAGCGCTCAGAAGAGTAACAAACACACTTACAAACTTTCACCTTTATAATATTAGTAGGATTACAATCTTGATAGATACGATAGATATATAATGACTACATAAGGATCGTGCATTAATGGACTTTTCGTGTCGAAAAATTTATATGCACTTTAACACGAGCTTTACACGGTGAAGGAAAACATCGTGAGGAAACCCGCGGCTAGTCAGCCCCACGCGTATTGACCATTGTCTTTCCTGTGGATATGGCCGGCTAAGCTGAGAGGATGGTTTAGGACCTAAACCATCCTCTCAGCTTAGCCGGCCACCTAAACTTTAGGTGCTGGGTAAGCCTATTCCATCTCAACAATGTCCAGGCACTACAGTGTCCCGTTTAGTGTAGGCAAAAGCTTGCCTCCTGACTCTGTCTAAATCATCTAGTTGGCCACTTGCTCATACGAACGAACGAACGATCTAGTAAATATATAAAAGGCCTAAGTACTATATAAGGCCAAGGGCTAACAGCCTCTGTCCATTACAGTCACTGGACAGCTCAGATGACGAAAGTGCGTATCTGAAAGAAGCCATGGCATACTCCGAGCAGCGGTGGTGGATTACTCGCATGCTGCTGACCGTCATCACAGCTGTCACCACTGCGACAAACAACGCGTACAGACGCGTCGTCGGCCCGTCGCATCGGTATCCTTACACAGACCGTCGCCCTAAAGGTAATATAAATAAATTGGTTATTGAGATTTATATCAATTATAATGTATATTTTTGGACCGAATTGTTGACATTTTGGCATTGAGGTACAATCTATAGAGCCACAATCAGACAAATAAAATGTCCGCGCCAAAACTCGCCGCACGCCACGCTACGTAGTGCGCCGAGTTTTACTTTTTGCGTACAAGCGACATTGAACATTAAAACAAACGACATACCGTCTAAATTCGAATGTCAAATGTCATTGTAGAACATTGAATTTGCTCGGACATTTTTTGAGTGTTGTCAGCTATTAGATTGTGACTCTTTAGTATAGTAACTCAATGCATTTTGGAGAAAGGGCCAGATTAGTAGTACCCTAAACCTAAACCGAAGAGCGTGTATGAAGAATTAATAAGAGTGAAAGTGGTGTGTCAGGATCGTAGCAAGTGGAGATCCGTGGTCTCTGCCTACCCCCATGGAAAAGAGGCGTGATTGTATGTTAATCATCTTAATTTAGAATTTACTAGAATAAAGCTTTATTTTTAATTAAATTTTCTCAGTGACAGTTTGTTTACAAATATGTCACGTTGAATTTGGCTGAAGTATTTATTTATTTAAATATTTATTTCTAGCTCAATTTGTCCCACTGCAGGGCAAAGGCCTCCCTCCATTCTTTCCAGTTTTTCTGCCCTTGGCCGCAGTTGGCCAATCTGGAAGGTGCATCTAACTCGTCCCGCCATTTCAGTGAAGGATATTTATTTAACCAATTATTGTTTTTCCAGAGAGTATTGTATCACGAACGGCTGCAGTCGCGGCATTTCCTTTCCTCTGGATCTATACACTTATCAAGCAAGTTATCACTACAACTATAACGACTGTTACTGAGACGGTAAGCATAAACCTTTCGTTGAAATAACACTTAAACTAATATACATAGCGCTTTATTTTCTTCTTTGTGTACCTATTTTCATACATATCTGTGCTGTAAGTGGGTCAATAAAGATTATATCAAATCAAATGACATTTATTTGGAACTAAAATTAAAACCAAGATTAACATTAACGCAAGAGTAACCTAAACATTATTATAAACAAAACAGACCTATAATCTACCTTTATCAATTATAATGGATATTTTGTAATGTAATTTTATAATGTAACTATCACTTAAACTAAAACATGATGTTGTAGTGTAGTCATTAATGATTTAAGGTCATCGGAAAATATTAAAGGATTCGTTAAATGGTCGGCTGAATGATGAAAGCAAAACATAAACTCCGTTATTCATATTGGACTAGTAAACTTATTTTAGCTAAAACGGATATGTAATCTGTTGCACTTTACGGGCTATAAACGGTGAAGAAAAATATCGTTTGGAAATCCGCGGCTTAGCCCTACACGTATTTCAAACTATATGCTGAGAGGATGGTTTAGGTGCTGGTCAAGCCTTTTGCTCAATGGTATAACTCGACGACCTCTGTGGGACAGTGAACGAAGGCTCGCCTGAGACGCAGAGGTTGCGGGTTCGATTCCTGCTGCGGGAGAAATGTTTGCATGATCTGCAAATATTTGTCTCGATTCTGGGTGTTTTCTATGTACAAAAAAAAACTGTATATGTAGTATATCAGTCATAATCTGGTTACCATAACACAAGCATTCAATTGCTTAGCTTGGGACTAAGTAGATGACGCTGTGTGGAATGTCCAAGGATAATATAACTGACTTGATGGTCCTAGATAACACCGAACCACGTCGCTCAAACGGAGACATACATCGCGCAGCCCGCGGCGCCGCCCGCGAAGCGACGCTGGTGGCCTTGGATGCTGCTGCTTCTCCTGCCAGCAGTCGCTTATGGATGTAAGTACTTATATAGTTTACTTTCAAAATAGGAGTGACCGTACCGCAACTCCTCTTCACCAAAATATTCTCCCAAAGATAAAGATAAAGATCATTTATTTGCATAAACATGTGTAAATATGATGATAAAACTGGGTATAGCCGCAACATGTTTTACCGATTTCGGTGTGCAAAGCGAGAGAAATGGCATGCTTTTAGTATACCTACACAATTTAAATATTACAATAATGTCAAATTAAATACAATAAAACAAGATAAACAAAAACAGTCATCAAAACAGTCAGTGTATTGTAAGGCTTCTATTCCGCTATTAGCTTTATTTAAAACTAGCTAACTTGCCCGTGGCTTCGCTCACGTGGTACCTACCTTTATAAAATATAGCCTACTAGCTGTACCCCGCGGTGTTACCCGCGGTGAATAAGTTAATAGATTTTTTTAACGACTTTTAAAAAGTAGGAGGTTCTAAATACCTACGTCGACTGGGTGAACCGATTTGATGATTATTTTTTTGATCTGATGAGGATCGTCAGGGATATGAATAAAAATGCACCTTGAGAGTGCAGAAAATTACTATTTTCTTACGTATATGAAAATTATTTCATAAAATTTTTAATTTTGCTCCTTGGTTAAGTTAAGACCCAATGCGTCATTGTGTCACTTGATTTTGGTGCTCATAGAACAGGATGACTGCTGGTCGGTTACTATTCTATGGTCTAACACAGTTTATATTGCTCGCAAAATATTCAAGAAGCTACCATGCGAGCGAAGCGAGCTTCGACCCAAGCGAGCGCAGCGAGCCGAAATTTTTAAGACAAATTCGTTATGTGACACTTGATGTAGCTTATAGTGCTTACAGAAAAGGCTGACTGTTGGTCGGTCCCTATTCTATTGTCTGACATAGATCAATTTGCCAGCAAATATTCAAGAAGCTACCGTGCGAGAGAAGCGAGCTCAGTGAGCGTCTTAAACTCGCGAAGCGAGCCGAAATTTTTAAAAACAAATACTCGTGACGTGACACTTGATTTTGCTTATGGAGCTCATAAAAAAGGCTGACTGTTGGTCGGTTCCTATTCTATGGTCTGACATAGTTTATTTTGCTTGCAAAATATTCAAGAAGCTATCATGCGAGCGAAGCGAGCCAACATTTTTAAGTCAAATGCGTCATGTGTTACTTGATTTTGCTTATAGTGCTCATAGAAAAGGCTGACTGTTAGTCAGTCCCTATTCTATGGTCTGACATAATCAATTTGTGAGCAAAATATTCAAGAAACTACCGTGCGAGCGAAGCGAGCTTCGAACTAAGCGAGCGTAGCAAGCTTCAAACTAAGCGAGCGTTGCGAGCCTTTTAAACTCAAGCCGAAATTTTTAAGAAAAATGCGTCGTGTGACACTTGATTTTGCTTATAGTGCTCATAGAAAAGGCTGACTCTGCTGGTCTGTTCTTAGTCTATGGCCTGACATAGTTCAATTTGCTAGCAAAATATTCAAGAAGCTACCGTGCGAGCGTAGCGAGCTTTGAACTAAGCAAGTGCATCGAGTTTCTTAGACTCGAAATTTTTAAGATAAATTCGTCATGACTGACACTTATGTTTGCTCATGGTGCTCAAAGAAAAGGCGCTGGTCGGTTCCTATTCTAAGGTCTGACACAGTTCAATTTGCTTGCAAAAGATTGAAAAAGCTACATGCGAGCAAAGGGCTTTTAGACTCGAAGCGAGCCGAAACTGTGGGAAATGTACCTAATAAAATAGCGATGATGAGGTGCTGTACCGAATTTTAATTGAAGACACAAATATAAACTTTGTCCTAATGGTTTATGTTGAGTTCTTTTTACCGGGGATTTATCTGCGTACATAAGTCCCAATTCCGTGAGATTATCGGGACAAAAAAAACAATATTTGAAATTCGTTAAGCCGTTTGAGCTTGAAGAAGCATAATTTAGGTATTTTGATAATCTCACGGGCACAATACGCTTTTAAGGGATTTAAAGTAGCTTATGACATGTTTTTATCCAGGATATCAACTGACCTGGTACCAAATTTTATTCAAATCCGTCTAGCCGTTTGAGCGTGAAGGAGTTATAACATTGCCTGTGCTGCCATCTATTAACATTATTTTGACTAACAGTTACGTTTCACGGCCAAACTATTTTGATGAATAATTTGGTTTATAATCTCACGGAACCATTCCTTTTTTCAGCAATTTAAGGTAGCCTATTTGTTAATCCAGGGTACTGCTACCAAATTTAATTCAAATTCATCCAGCCGTTTGAGCGTGAAGAAATAATTACTTTACCTGTGCTGCCATCTATTGAAATTATTTTTTTAGTTTCTCACGGCCAAACTATTTTGTATTTGTTTAATAATCCCACGGAATCAATGCACTTTTAAATAATTTTAAGTAGCGTACATTTTAATCCAGGGTATAAACAATCCTGCTACCAAATTTAATTCAAATTCATCTAGCCGTTTGAGCGTGAAGGAATAATAACTTTGCCTGTGCTGCCATCTATTGAAATTATTTTGTTACTTTTTCACGGCCAAACTATTTTGTGTAAGCTTTTATCAATCAAATTCATTAAAATAATGAATTTGATTATTAATCCCACGGAATCAATGCATAAGTAGCGTATATTTTAATCCAGGGTATAAGCAATCCTGCTACCAAATTTCATTTAAATCCGTCCAGCCGTTCGAGCGTGAAGGAGTTATATTTTTGCCTGTGCTGCCATCTATGAAGTTATTTTGTCTGACAGCTGCCTTTTGCACGGCCAAACTACCGAAACTATTTTAATGAACATTTTGTTTTATAATCCCACGGGAACACTGCACTTTTCAGGAATTTCAAGTAGCCTATTAGTTATTCCAGGGTATAAGCAATCCTGATACAAAATTTCATTCAAATCCGTTCATCCGTTTGAGCGTGAAAGAGTAACAAACACACTTACACACTTACACACTTACACACTTACACACACACAAACTTTCACCTTTATAATATTAGTGGGATGTTCATTCGGAAAGTCACAAAGCTACAAATAGGTGAAAGAATTTTTGAAATTGGATAAGTCGTTTCGGAGATTACCCCAAACATACAAACAAACCAACTTTACCTCTTTATAATATTAGTATAGATAGTATAGATGACCAAGTCCAACCAACACTTTTCAGTTTGCCTCCAAAATATCTCTTTCTTATTTTTTTCTAAAACTATCATAAACATATTTTAAAGATTAGGCAACAGTACCTACTATTATCGCATTCTACCAGCATATCCACAGACTAATAATAGTTAGGATCTATCAATCATAATAACAGTATGCTTAACCTGTCAAGGAACGGTTTCTACCTGTCAAAAAAGTGCTTGCACGCACGACGAATGGCGGAATCTGTGAGTCCGCGGATTTGCGATTACCTAAAACTTAAAAATTCATAGAAAAAAAAACTAGACCACTTAGCTTGTTTATGTAAAAGGTATTATAATTATGGATATTGTTTCTATGCCCTAAGCACAAAAACAAAGGCCTAACATGCTGTCATGATTTTATTTTTACCATCTAAGTCGCGCACACGCAATTTGCGCGGCACTGCATACAACTATGAACCTAAGCACCATAACAATAAAGCTCAAAAAAAAAAATGGCGTCTGAACGGGCGTGGTTACGTAAACAATAATGGTCACTGGTATTGAATTCTTCCTTGTTTTTCCATTGAAAACATGTTTAGACTTGTATAAATAGTTACTATGTACACATTTACATAACTTTTCACTGATCTTTCACAACAGTTGCTAGTAAAACACTCAAAATAGTTGAATTTAGGTTGCCGACTTTCAAGACTTGAAAAACCTATTTTTATAATGAATTTCGAAAATCTAACGTGATCGATAGCAGCACAATGAACTAAATAAGAGAATTAGCACACATTTTGTAATAAAAGTAGACACTTACCAATATAAATCACAATTTGCACAAATGAAAACACTCCCGTCCGTTGCTTGCTTTCATTGGAATGAATGAGTTGGATTTTATTTTTTATGAAGCTACTTCGTTTTTGCAATGTTGGTATCATTGACAAATATATCTAGCTTGGCTCTGAAATCAACATGT
Organism: Xanthorhoe designata; assembly: GCA_963582015.1. Lineage (NCBI taxonomy): Eukaryota > Metazoa > Arthropoda > Insecta > Lepidoptera > Geometridae > Xanthorhoe > Xanthorhoe designata. The sequence continues at coordinate 2,625,782 of OY757042.1, read as the reverse complement.
CCAAACAATAGACAACTCTATCTAGGTCGAAATATGGATTCAAGTGGCCTGGGTGAGCAACGACCCCGGGGTCGTTCCGCCGGTCAACGGAATTTTGTGTTTTATACCTAACGACCCCGGGGTCGTTCCGCCGGTTGACAGGTTAAATCTTTAAAACTACGCGACGGATTTTGATGCGGTTTTTTTATAGATAGAGTGATTAAAGAGGAAGGTTTAAATGTATAATAAGGCTAATTTTAACTACCGCGGGTAACACCGCGGGGCCCAGCTAGTGATATATAATGTTCTTATTAGTTAAATATCAACCGTATAATTAACTTAAAATGTTGCTAATGGCCGCAATTAATATTCAATCTGACAAACGATCACAGATCTATTGCCATAGCAACGCTGTTATCTGTCAAAATGTGCCATACAAATTGTGTTGTGTAAGTATGTGTAACAAAGTTGCTATGGAGATAAATCTGCGATCGTTCGTCGGATTGAATATTAATTTCGGCTGTAAGTCTGCTCGTAAGTTCGAGCCCTAATCGGCTTCTTACTGTAATTCTTGAAATTTAGTGGATACAACACAGTTCTCTGTAAATAACCTTTGCACAGTGCATTATCGGTTCATGTAATTTACAAAAAAAATGTAAAGCGTTCTTCGGTTATGTAAAATTATAACGATTCCTTACAGCGCACTACACCTACGAAAACTGGGAGCACATGGCTGTTCCAAACTTCACCGATTTCCAACTCGACTTGTCCGAGTTCACAAACAAAATGCCCGCTATGCCCAACATAACGTTTGCCGACCTCAACATTCTACCGAATATCAACCTTACCATGCCAGATATAAACATCACTTTGCCAGATATACGCGAGAATCTGCCAGAGGTTCACAAAACTTACACAGAGTATAAAGATATTGTGCAGAATAGGATGGTAGATGCGTCTGATTACGTAAAAGTTGTGGCCGAAAGTTGCTTCGAAGAGATTAGGCGAATGTGGCGTGGTGTCATTTAATTGTCATAATCTATCGATTGACATAATTTCGACCATTTCAACATTGTCTAGCTAGATTATAAAATCGAGTAAGATTTTTCAATGAAGATATCGGACTCCATCAATAGTCATAACGGTGTATTTCTAAATAAGTACATAATATTTTATAAGCATTTTATGGCAAGTGACAAACACATGAGATAGAAGTCCATTAGATAGAATCCCATTTGATACTTTTATAAGACAACATTATTTTGATAAATTGTACTTTCAAAGTCAAGATTAACCAATATTGATTGTCACAAATGTGTCATTATTCTAAATTACTTATTACTTCGTATATATTTTTGTACGTTTATTCTTCACTTATTTCACGAAAACCAGTACAAAAAGTAATTTTATGATATAAGAAGTACTTAATTAGATTTGCTGTTAAGAATGCAAACTTATTTTAATTACTAAAATCATAATATTTTTTTCAATATTGATTTAAAATTATAAAATTTTATTTTCATATTATAATTATTTGCGAATATACAGCAAAACTGATTATTTAGTACTGTATTTAGATTTAAGTTAGGTAAGCACAAACGCGTGAATTCTAATGGCACTTGAAATTCTCATTTTTGTAAGTTTGGGAAGCAAAGATTACTTTTTTATCATAAAAATGAAATACTATATCGATCAACGATCACACAGTTTCTTTTGCTATAAACATTAGTATTCGCGCGTTCTTTTAATTATGGCTAATGATAATATTAGTTTGTATTGTGATCTTTTCGTGTCATTCTTGAGTACAAATATTTATTTATGCAGTTGCTTAGTTATTTTAATTCATTTTATTTTTCTATTTCAATTGTTTGAATATCTTGTAACAATATTTAATTTCTGTTACAAATATATTTGATTGATTTTATTACAATGTTATAATTACAATTGTTTAGGATATACTTGTGTACCTAAGAGAAACATGACGTGGCCATAGTTCAATTTTTTGTTCGAAAATTAATCATAGGAAAGTTAAACATTTGTGTTCATAAAAAGACTAACACCTAGTCATAAATTCGATAATTGGTTGATTGTATTGTATTATTTGCAGCTTTAAATTGCTTAAATTGAAATTAGGCGTCTTAATAAATGAAAAACAAAATGATTATACTCATCATACTTTGTGTCCTGTCACAAAAATTTAATTGCATAAAGCTTTATTTAGTTCTCTATTTCATTATCTGGGTGTAAGAATATAATGATTAACCGTGTTTTAAGAATTACTATATATTTAATTTGCATTTTTTTTTTGTTCTGGGCTAATAATTATAATTTTCTATGAAATCAGTCTTTTATTCCCACTTTTCACTTTTCATTACTTTTGATGATGTAACCACAACTGTAAAATAGAAAATAGTAATATTTTCATGAGTGTAGCTTAGTGGCTGTCACATGGTCATAATTTAAACTAAAGTATATTATGTATCGGTACATTCAAAATAGAAATACATTTCTATCTTTTAGAAAGGTGTGTTACACTGTTACTAGTTTTGGTTATATCATGAATAAGCTAAATGTTGGGGAAGGATAGAGGAAACATCACCTATAAGAAAGTGGACGTACTGGACGCTACACTTTTAGGTGAGTTTTGACATTTTATAATTAATTATTTCACTCTGTCCTTCCCTTTACGTTCAAATGATCTCTTTACAGAATTGTGGGAAGGACAGAGCCTGTACATCAAAACTAACAGGATACTTCTCTTTTCAGGTTACAACTACTCTGAAAGCATTGAAATGCCGAACCTACCGAGCTTCAAAGAACAACCAGTCTACGCAGACACTTACAAGTCCCCACAAATCCTCCAAGACCGGGACTTAACGAAACGCGTGGCAGCTCTAGAAAACTGGGCGTTGAACGTCGACAGTAAGCTTAAGTTCTTCGATCAGAAACTATCGAAAATCGACAATTTAGAAGCGCAAATCGAACAGTACTCCTTTAAATACCTCCAACAGAACCTAATCCAAGTATTTAATACAGAGAACACGGAGGAATTGGCCGAGAAATTGAAGGGATACTTCGATAAGTATTATATGACGAGTGATCAGTTGCAGACTTTGAGTCGAGAGGTCCATGAGAGATTGATCTCAACTTGGAAGCCTGATATGAACGAAGATGCGATCCGCCGACTTATCCAAGAGTATCTCTCTGTTTTTGAGAAGAAGCAAATGGAGATTTTGAGTGAGAGACTGAAGTCGTATGTAAGAGAAGTAGAGGTGCACCACACAGGCAGTGAACTCGATATAGAGGCAGTTAAGAGGGTAGTGACCGGTATGCTGAATGTGTATGACGCTGACAAGACTGGATTGGTGGATTTTGCTTTGGAGTCTGCAGGTATGTTAGAATTCTGTTTATAATTAAACTTAGTACTTTAATAGATGATTTATACAGCTATGCCTCAAAGGCACTTTGCGATCATGGTGAGATGGAGAAACCTTGCCCATTTTAAACCATCACCGTACCTTGAACCTTATCCACAGAAACTCTGCTATCATCTTGAGTCCCAACAATTAATCATGACGCAGAGTAACATGGCGCGAGTACTTTCTTGACACAGCGCTATCGAGAAAGATTTATTTTCGTAAATGTGTCAATCCTCGAAAGCTTCGAAGGCGTTAAATAAAAGAAAATTAATACGTTTTTTTAAACACATTCCCTGTCCACCTCTGCAACAGTCTGCAACCGGAGCAGATGTGCAACAGTGGTACAATCGTATTTGAATGTTATCTTATAAACTAAGTCAAAGGTACGTCAAAGATCATCAAGTGAATGATGATCATCTAACCTCTTTATCCAGGCGGACAAGTAATCTCCACAAAATGCACGGAGCTGTACCAGATAAAGACGAAGCAGTACTCTATCCTGGGTCTGCCGGTGTGGTGGGTCTACACGTCTCCTCGCTACGCGCTCACGCCGGGCGCCGCCCCCGCCGAGTGCTGGGCCTTCCAGGGCTTCCCGGGGTACCTAGGTATGTCTTCTTGCTTGTGAAAGATATGTAAAACTTACTACGGTTTATAGTTTTTTTTTATATTTTTTTTTTTATATATTTTTAATATAGTGTTAATCGGTGCTCTAACCGAAAAATATAATCTTACTGATAGTTTCGTCGTCGACGTTAATAGCTTCGTGGCCGAGTGGTCGATGGCAATCCGGCTAAAGGATGATCGCTTGAATCACGCGGGTTCGAATCCCGTCGAAGTCGTAACTTTTCGTAAGATTTTTCATTTACTACGGTTTTTTTTTTACTTTTATCGGATGGAGCTAAACCGCGGCCGGTTTCCCGCGGACACTAACCCGTAAAGCCTTGTGTGTCATTCCAGTTGTTCGAACCTACGCCATCATAGAGGTGACGGGATTCTCGCTGGAACACATGTCGCGACTACTCGCCGTCGAAGGAAAGATCGAGTCCGCGCCGAAAAACTTCTCAGTATACGTGAGTCTTTGCTATACTATCATCAGTTTGCATGCGGCGAATTATGCACGTGACATTAATTTATAAGTAACTCCTTTCTGCTATGCTTCTAGCAAATAAATGGGCGATGTGTGCACGTGAAATTAATTTATAAGTAACACCTTCTACCATGCTTCTTGCAATGATTTCAATACATCTCAGCCCGGTCCTGTGCGATTCCCTCGCACGCTTTCCTTCCGGGCAACATTTACGCTGTAATCAGTAGGGTTACCGGCGGTTTTTGTGTAGATAGGTAATCTATCCTCGCTCACATGTTAAGTATTCTAAATGAATGGTATTTTTAGTTCATGCAAGTTACCGGGGGAGGCGCTGCACTGGATTTTCATACATTTGTGATACTTTACTCGGTATCGGGGACAGTATCCAATACTACGGTGAACTGGCGTTAACCCCCTGCTAGGCTATTGCCTAACTTGTCACGTGATCGAAATTTGTCGCCATTGCGACTTACGGCTAGACCCAATAACCTAACTATCTTTGGTTTTGCTTACTGCGGGTAGATATTTGAAATTTCTTCCATACAAAAAACGTCAAATAGCTACTGACAGTAAGCAAAACCAAAGATAGATAGGTTATTGAGTTTGGCTAATGTGGTTATACTGTCAAAACTGACAGTTGGGGTTGCGATTTACTGTACTTACTTACTGTTTAGTCTTAATTTACTACATTCGAATATTCATGCTAACTTGGTTTAGGCTTGCTGTATGTTTTTGTGTACATATTTAACTTTTTTTTATTTCATATTTTTCATACTTTGCACAAATATAACTTAAATATATGGTATTGGTCATGGAATTGGCATGAGTGGGAAATGCAAGCATATAATTTATCATGCTACATAAGTGTGTGTTTCTTTAGTTAGCCACTATTTATTTGGTAAGTACTAAACCAATTAACCCATAGCTTGTCAAAACTGCATGAATGATGTTTTGTTAACTGCATGTTTAAAATTGTCAATAACATAATCCTACATGTTGCTAATAAAAAATGGTGGGAGTTAAATATTAATTATTCCTCGGACACATATTAAATCCAATTTGACCTCTAATTACACTTATTAGGGGTTAAATTTGGTTGCTATAGATGATTCAAAACAAGTCAATGTAACTTCCAGGGTCTTCATGGCGAACAAGACCCAGAGCCCCATCTCTTCGGAGACTACATGTACGAAGCGAACGGAACGGCGATACAATACTACCCAGTCAAATACCCCAAGACTACCCTAATAGGGGGAGTCGCCTACCCAGTAGCTTACGATATTATCGAGCTCAGGGTAGAGAGTAACCATGGCAACCCGACTTATACCTGCGTCTATCGGTTCAGAGTACATGGCAACGCATTGACAGACATCCGTCAAGCAACCGAAGACAGTATATTAGATAGTGAGTTGTAGCACGAAAGGGAACTATGTGTTTTAAAACGATATGACAATTGTGTGTGTGAGAAAACGTTCGAGACTTTTACCTGCTCCTAGACCAGGGTTCGCGAGTTTAAGATGAATTTTATGTATGTGACAGTAAGTGTTAACTGTTGTACTATCACCAAAAGCGTCGCTTTACCAATTTTGAAACAGTTTAGCTTGCAAGATGTTAGCTAGCTGATCCTGCCCTTTTTATTTTGACCAATCGGAGTCATTAAACATCTAAAAACAATAATTGTTTGATGACTTTTACCATTGTTAAAAACTTACTGTTATTATTTGTTCTTTAAACTTTATAACAAAGCACCGAAATACTTTGTTGCTATTGGTGTTCGAATGTTGCATAGCGGTGTAAACTGCTAGTTGCGTCACAGAAAAAGCACCCTTAAGGTGGTGAAGCGATGCTTTGGGTGATAGTACGTCCATTGGATAGTGTTCGGTTTAAAATGAGATTGTTCTTTAGGTTGAATTTAGTGCTTAAATGACTGGCATCACAGTTATACTATGCTGGCATCGCGTACCGTACCTGCTGACAGTACATCCTAGCCATTATTGATAAGCGCGTAGCAATTCATCAGTTGCACTGTGTAGGTGTTCATACATTTTCATTGATACAGCCAAAGATAATATCTAGTACCAGATACCTCACGTAGAACAAAAAAAATTGCATTAATTTCGGGCAATTATCTGCGGGCTGGTTTTGTTTGAGCTACTTTGTTACATAGTTCCAATATTAGCCGCTAGTGAACCATTTTTTTTTTTAGAGATGGGTCCAGTGCCCCTTTATATTATTTTTATGTATTTTATGCATTTTAATGTGTGTATTGAAGAACTTTATTAACATCAGATTTTTCATAAATATTATACTTATTGCCATACTTCTTATATTATTTTTTTCTTGAAAATTTAATCGTTTTCTAAGGAAATGGTATACATGTCATACAGCTACGTAAGCGCTCACCGCCGTTTGAGCTCTAAATACAGCCTTTTAAAAGTTTTTGGCTTCTTGATGTTGGATGATTATTGACCCACAAATTAAGTAGTAGATAAATTCGCACCTTTAGAATAGAAGTGACTTAATCCAAAAAAACTAAATTTTGGGAATCGACAAAAGAGTGAAATAATGTGTGACCCTATCCTCTTATTTTTTTAATTGCTGCTAAATAGCTCAAAAATCTTTAAAAAACTAAGTCGATTTAGTGAACATAAACATTTAGCAATTAGTTGGTGTAATGAATAATTAGAAACAACATGTTTTTCTATATTAAAAAAATTTTTGATTCTAAAGAGTCGCTATTTAACCTAATTTGATTTTAAAATTTCGGTTTTGCAAAATAAAATAATGCCTCAATTCTGATTGAGTAAAGATAACAACAATTTTATTAATATAAAAATGACATAAACACAAATGAGTCACAATAATGTCCGGTAGTATCGGAGTTAAAACAGTACCAAAGATAAATCGGTCAGTTTAATATTAAAAAAACATTCAGTGGACTTACCGAAAAATTTATAAGAAAGATGGCTTAATTAAAATTCGGTCACTGTCTTATTATTTGTACAACGTTCTTCTTCTTCTATTCGCACAGTAAAACAGCACAATCCTGTAAGTGGCATTTCTGTCCCGACGCAGACGGTTGTTTTGTTTGAATATGTAAGAGACCGAAATATATTTTTGACCTGTTCCTGCCCAAAAGTGGCGCTTTTAAAACTACAGAACTGTAGAGAATGTTGTGTAGGGTCATTTTCTGCCCCAAACTCATTTTTCAAGTTTTTTGAATTAGGTCACTTCTATTCTAAAGGTGCGAATTGTCCAAGTCAATAGCTTATTTTTTAATATTATTTATAGAATTTTGAACCACGTTACGCATCTTAGCAGCGCCATCTATGGAGAAAAACTTTTTGAAGAATGTTTCTCATATAATATTTAAAAAAATGTAGTTTCATGTTGTGATGTGTCGTAGTGTTAGCTAAGGTTTGAGTACATCATTCCTAGATATAATTTAAGGTTACAGTGGCCTTATTAGGTAAGTGAAATATGAATTAAAAGTACAACTTGTGGTAACTCAATGTTTTTACAGATAACCGATTCCGAGTTCTATTTAACTATGACTTGATCTTTTAATCCATAGAACCCATATGAGTACTATGACTTGAGTAGTAGTAGTAATCTTTTATTAGGCAATTCTGAGAACTTATTTTTCTAATGAATATTCACTTGAGACACTTTTGTACGTGAGTGTAGTGAAAATCTATAGCCCGTTAGGTTTTAAATTTCAAACGTGCAATTTTTCTTGTAATATTTTTCTTTTTCTTACAACATAATGAACTCAGTATCGACTACAAAATGACTCAAAATCTCTTTATCGTAATATTAATTTTAATCGCACAACGTCATGAACGCTTAGTTTTAAATATTTACCGATAAACTTAAATCATGTTTGTATTTTTAATAAATTAAGGTTTTGATTTTTTATTTTGTCTTTTTGTAATGAGTTGGACAGGATACTTTGATTTTCTAAAAACCATGCAATGCAATTGCTTCATAAAGTGTAATTAGTTTCTAAGGATAGTCATTATGCAAGGTTACATTGATTTACTTGAAAAAATTACTTAGTTAATCAGATTAAAATGAACCTAATTTAATGCTGAAAATCAATCAAAATTAAAAAAAATAAGTTTTATCGCATACAAATTGCATTCTTATAATATTATTTATTATAAATATCCTGTCTACTCAAATATATTTTTTTTTTTTTCAAATAAATTGTAAATCTATATAGGTATAGAGAAGGAGCTAGTCCACTTAGATATAAAGTTTTAATTTAATCCAACATAATTTTATGTACACTTAAAAGTCTCAAAAACTAATTTAGTGTGTAGTGAAATCCCAACGTCACTATTAATCGCTTGATCTTACTATTTTATGTTAGGTTAGTGTTGCACTGTAGATGTTTTACTATAGAAGTTCACTAACATATTAACAAGCCGTTAAGCTAACTGGACCGCAAAAAAATTGCACCAAAGATGCTGATTTAAAGTCACAACGGTAAATACCATAACGTAATGTTTGTACGGGCGTCTCTATTGCCCGGTTCCTATATCCAACGTACAGATGACCCTAGATCGATCGTCATAGCAACGTTGTTATCTGTCAAAAAGTGTCATACATTTTGTGTTGTATAAACGTTTCTATAGAGATTGATCGACGGTCATCCGTACGTTGGATATAGGAATCGTGCATTAAATGATCTTGTATATGTATACATATCTGCAGATGACAAGATCTATACCGTGTTGGGGGAAAAGTCGTTACTTGCATGTTCATATTTAATTTTTAAACACACATAAATTATAAAGGTGAAAGTTAGTGTGTGTGTATGTTTGTTACTCGGTCACGCTCAACGGCTGGACGGATTTGAATGAAATTTGGTACCAGGATTTCTTATACCCTGGATTAAAAATTAGGCTACTTTTGATCCCGGTATTCACACGGCGACTATTCATTGCGGGTAAAACCGCGGGGCGCAGCTAGTATTTCATAACGCTGAGGCTGGAACCTCATTGCGTTTTTCTTTATAATGTCCTATACCTACAACCTTACCGAAAAAAACTCATTTAAGTATAGGAAGGGATTAAAACTATAATTAAGAGCCTGTTTAAACTGAGTGCTAACTGAAACTAAGTTTAATTTAAGAAATCTATGTGACTTGCCCTTTAGTTCGTATGTCAGGTAAAAATAAAGGCAAAGTTTTGTTAACGAACCTAAAAATGTTTTAAAAACAAAAAGAAATTGGGGCTGTTAGGATCAGTGAAGAATCTTAGAATAAATATGGATATTTTTATATGCAGTACAAATAAAAATAACAAATCAGGACTTAAAACTCAGTTGGTGAATGCAACTTTGTTATTTTTCTCGTAAGTACAGTACCGAATCGTAATTTTAAGTTATTGTTGGTTGTGGTTTCGACCCTTTCATTTTCTCTATTTATTTTCTTATCCTGTCAATAGTTTTAGTTTACGTAGTTTTATAAAACTGACATGATTTTTGTGTATTTAAGTTGGTTTTAACTGTAAACTTTTTTTACTAACCATATAAAATAATGTATTGTTAAGTAAGTATGTGCAAATATTTGTGATGTTCTTAATAAAAGTTGATCAAAGTGACACGACTTTCAATGAACTCCCCGAGTAGGTACTCACTACTCATCAATAGAAGTTTGGCACTAAAATAAATAGAATGGAATAAAGAAAAACCTGTATAAAATACTCTGATGCCGCGTTCCTTTAATATCCAACTAACGGATGTCCGTAGGTCGGTCGCAATCGCAACGTTGTTATCTGTCAAAAATTGCCATACATTTTGTGTCTGGAAACAACGTTGCTATGACGACCGATCTACGGACATCCGTTAGTTGGATACTTGGTTGAATATAGGAACCCGTCATTGGGCATGACAGTACTTGCTATGTGATAATGTTCAACATCCAGTCGGCGAAGCCAGAATAAAGAAGAAGAAGTAACAGACTTCAAAAAAGGAAGTTCTTATGTCGTCGGATTTTCTTTAATGTAGAAATGATATTGTCGCCCCGATAACTCGAAGAAGCGTTAACCGATTTGGAAATTATTTATTTACATTTTTACGACGCATAAAATCATCGAAGTTTATGTTATAAACAAAATGCACCTGGTGAGTGCAGAAATTTATCTCTTTACAACAATCGGTTTTTAATTTTTTGCCACTTTTTATGAGCGATCAGGTGAATTTATTACTGAATATATTGAAATTCACAAATTAAAGGTCAAAAACTTCAGATAAAACGCTAAATACCTACTAGCGAAATGACCAATTTAAAATCTCACGCCGCGCCCCGTAGCTACGGAATATGAGTCAACAAGATGTTAATTGAGTTGCCTACGTAAATAAAACGCACGCAGGCGAAGAAATCTTGACACGGTGGCGGCGGCATGGCGGCACGTTGATTTCAACATAGGAGTTTAGTCACAGTCACGCACCACATGCTGATCAAATACATAAGTCATATCATACACACAGGAGAATACCTATCAATCAGATTATGGGGGTTGAACGAAGAAAGTAATTTACCGGTCTCGTTTTGCACAAATCATGGCTTGTCTACTCAGGGGGGCCAGATAAAAGATATAAGTAGATGTATTAAAAGTCATCAGAAGGAAATGTATCTTCAAAAATGTATTTTATTTTGTTTTTCGAGGGAAAGCGACATGATTGTTTGCTATAACATTCCTAGCATTGGGGCGTCACGTCATTCCTGTATTATGGCGATAGACGGCAAAAACAACCAGTGGTGGCTAAAGTACCGATTGGCAAGACTACCTACACAACCATACCACGGCGGTTATGAAGGGGAAAAAATAGGTACCTGTCCAATTTATATGGAGGCCAAAGAGCATGTATGGAGGCGACGAAAAGCAAAATCCAAGCACTTTTCGACTGCTAGATAATAAGACAGCATCAGTGACTGTTGGATGATGCGTAAGACTTTCACCGATAATGATCAGACATCGCTTTTACGTTGACAGTGATGCAACGGCGGCATGAGTGTACAATGGGGGCGACACTAAATTCCGGAAATGCATGACACAAGCTCGTAGCACGACGACGCGGCGACGAGGAGCAAGCGAAGGACACTAATGGGTTATTGTCATAATCCCCACCAAGCTGTACGGGACTGCAGTGACCAGTGAGATCAAGAGCAGAAGAACTGAATTCTAAAAAATGAGAAAATAACAAAACTACATAACCCGTGCTTCAAAACAAACCTTTTTTTCAAAACAAAACAAACTACCGACTGGCAGCAGGGAAGCTATTTCTGGACACGCATTGAGCGCGCGCGTTCTAATTTCAGAACTTAGGTCAATGTCGGTCGTTGCCGCTGCATTGGCATACTGATTGTGATCCTACTTATATAGATGGTAAAGTTAGGGAGCAAAAAGAAAGGCATATAAATTTTTCAGTTTTTTTTTTGTATTTTCACATTTTTTATAATTTATAAATGACCTAGTAAGAAAGTAGTCTTATCCGTTTCAGCACATACAATCATCATTCATGAGATTACAAAAAATCCTTTGGCGAGTGCAGTACCGAGGAAGGGCGGGCGCGCCCGCGGCGCCGCGCGCGTCCTGCCGTCACTATTACGTTTTAATTACATAATAATATCTTACGTACAATTAAATTAACGGAGATTACAAGCCTGAGTTGAGCAGCCGGCCGCGGATCCGGCCGGGCCGCGGGCTGCGAGCAGCCGAGTCGCTTAGAAGCACTTCCTGTGCACAATGGAGGGGCCGGACTCGTCGTACTCCTGTTTCGAGATCCACATCTGCTGGAAGGTCGAGAGGGAGGCGAGGATGGATCCTCCGATCCATACGGAGTACTTCCTCTCTGGGGGCGCGATGATCTTGATCTTCATGGTGGATGGCGCGAGGGCGGTGATCTCCTTCTGCATGCGGTCGGCGATGCCGGGGTACATGGTGGTACCTCCGGATAATACTGTGTTGGCGTACAGGTCCTTACGGATGTCAACGTCGCACTTCATGATGGAGTTGTAAGTGGTCTCGTGGATGCCACAAGCTTCCATTCCCAAGAATGAGGGCTGGAACAGAGCCTCGGGGCAACGGAATCTTTCGTTTCCGATGGTGATGACCTGTCCGTCGGGCAGCTCGTAGGACTTCTCGAGCGAGCTGCTGGAGGCGGCGGTGGCCATCTCCTGCTCGAAGTCGAGGGCGACGTAGCAGAGCTTCTCCTTTATGTCACGCACGATTTCCCGCTCAGCGGTGGTGGTGAATGAGTAACCTCGCTCGGTGAGGATCTTCATCAGGTAGTCGGTGAGGTCGCGGCCGGCCAAGTCCAGACGCAAAATGGCGTGCGGCAGCGCGTAGCCCTCGTAGATGGGCACGGTGTGGGAGACGCCGTCGCCGGAGTCCAGCACGATACCGGTGGTACGACCGGATGCGTACAGCGAGAGCACGGCCTGGATGGCCACGTACATGGCGGGTGTGTTGAAGGTCTCGAACATGATCTGTGTCATCTTCTCTCTGAAACAGAAGCGAGCCGTCAGAAAGGGTCGGGCGAAGGGGCGTCTGCTGCCCGATAGTCGGGGACTGGCACTCGACACTCACCTGTTAGCCTTGGGGTTGAGGGGGGCCTCCGTGAGCAGCACGGGGTGCTCCTCGGGCGCCACACGCAGCTCGTTGTAGAAGGTGTGGTGCCAGATCTTCTCCATATCGTCCCAGTTGGTGACGATACCGTGCTCGATGGGGTATTTGAGTGTGAGGATGCCTCTCTTGCTCTGGGCCTCGTCTCCTACGTAGGAGTCTTTCTGGCCCATGCCGACCATGACACCCTGGTGACGGGGTCTGCCGACGATTGAGGGGAACACGGCGCGAGGGGCGTCGTCTCCCGCGAATCCGGCCTTGCACATACCGGAGCCATTGTCTACTACCAACGCGGCAACTTCCTCGTCGCACATTTTGAATTAGTCTGAAATAGAGGAAATACAGAACTTTAAAATAATGTCAGATTGGAATATATTCCTAAAAACTGCAACACTGATAGGTACTAAAATGACCTAATATATTACGTAGGTAGGTACTGCTTGCTAATGAGTAGTGGAAGATTTGTGTCGCATTGTGAAACTTGAAATGGCACAATGTCCTCGATCCCCTTATAAAGAGTCGGGTGGGCAGATTGCCTACGCAGGCACTGCAGGACAGTGCTAAGTGGGCGAACGCTCAAATTGGAACCAAATAAGGCTCGGTTTAAATGGCCGCGGCATGGAGTGAACGTGGCAGACTGCGCGACCACATTTCGCGAGAGGAGACAAGACGCTCTCAGCCACCGAGAAAGTCGATCACGAGAATGGCTACTTTCTAATCGAATTGATTTGATTTAATTGTTTGTTAATGCCGCACAAGTCGTCAAGCCACGCCCTACCGCAACCGGCTATCCCAAGTCCCGGATCGATGTCGCAGCCCAACCCTATCACTATCATGTCACTGACCGCAATCACTGATCTATTTGCACTAATTCCACAATCACCAAAACAAGTTCACTAAAATAATGATAACACGATTTATCTAAACAACTTACTTTTGTTTAAATATTCCTAAATTAATAAATAAATTAACTTGCTATTGCACAGCCTAGATCGCTGTACAACGCTTCAACTCGAGCTCACTCCGTGGAATGTCGGCGAGCGCGGCCGTCGGACTATATAAACGAGGCTGGTTATCGAGTCGCCCCTACCCCCGCTTCAGGCTGGCTCGACCAATGGCAGCGGTACGGCACAATACGTGAGTTTTCGTGGCCATATATGGTATTCCGCTGCAGGGAGCCTGCGCCACACCCCCGCGCCCCGTGCTCACCCCTCCCGTCTCTGATAGCGCGCCACTTGATAATGCCGAGATCTTCAACGGAAACGCACATTGGCTCCTCGACAACCAGACAGACATTTCGTTTAGACTAAATAAGTAATTAGAGTTAAGGTCAACGTGGGGAAGTCCGGCATAGTATTCTTCAACTCAATTTCAATTTAACTTTATGAATCGAGAAACGCTTTCTAAGTAACTTGAGTTAGCGGAAAATATTGGTAATATATTAATCTACTCAAAATAGGCCGAAAACAAGGTTAATTGTAATTAACCCATTAGATAAAGCATTTTTTTTTAAACTCGGCGTGTAGACGGACTTCCCAAGCAGTTTGAGGTAAATCCGTCTAGTCATTTCATCTCGCAATAAAATCGTAATTTGTGAGCCAATATGTATGAAAACAGTATCAAACAAAGATGAAAAACTGCCGTTGCAATTTGTGTTTCAAGTATTTGAGAGTAAGGTATACTTTTCAAGGAAAATAAAATTATATCTAACTAAGGGCAAGACCGGCATATTTTTGGTGACAACGTGGTTTCAGTGGTTGCAAACATTTTTACGAATTACTTCCCTCAGTATTTTTTTTATAAATAAAACATAAAAAAATAAAGGAATCTTTATTTGTGTAAGAAATTGGAAATGATAACTACAAAATCATCCTTAAAATTCATGATAATCATAAAAGGGGTTCGAATTTTATTCAAATCCTGGCATAACCTATCCACTACCTAACTCAAAATGGCGAAATTATAAAAGAAGAATCAGATCTATGTAATAATACGATCATTGTTTATAAAGTCCGTGCCAATTCCAAGCTGCTTGCTGTGTAAAATTATCGAAAATAAAATAAAATAGGTCTATGTGCCTAAACATTCACAATTTGTAAGCAAGGAAGTTAAACGTAATGCTAGTCCTACTGCAAACATTCCAGTGCATATTCTTCAATAATTACGTAGACAGGTGTATAATAAAAAAAATACTACACATCTAATCATACTATCTAAAATAATTTAAAAAATGTGAACTATTGAAAAGGTTGACAAAATCTGATAAAAAGGCAAGACCGGCATATGACGGACTTGCCTTATCCATGGTAGACGGACTTCCCAACTTGAAAATTTGAATGTAATATTTTTTCAATCGGTAATAATTACTAAATTAATGCCTAATTATTGAATCGAACAGCAGAAATCAAATCTTGGATCTGCAAATGCCTTACGTTATCAAAGACAATCGTAAATTTCCTTAGATTTTCCGCTTTTTTTTTTATTTTTCGACAAGACGTCAATCTCCAACTTTGTGCCAAATTCGCGCAAAAAAATGAATGTCAAGTTTCTTCCAAAATATAGATATTAGGCCATCTATGATCCCAAGTTCGAACGAGCTCCATGATGCTGTTTTACCCACCGAGTTATAGGGCTCTAGCTATTCAAATATGGGAGTTATTGCCACTAGACGGACTTAGAGCCTAGACGGTGTTCCCCACGTTGACCTTACCTAAATTAACTAGGTACCTACTTATAAACGAAATATAATAGAACCATAGGTAAACAGATTCTCCACCCACCTAGGCAGGCAAGGCACACACGACGCACTTTTATGATAACGAAAGTTCAATGAATCTCTTGGCAATCTACCAAAAACCGTTTGTTAAGGCAACGTGGCGTGGGGCATGCATGTTGAGATAGGGATGGATGACGCATCGCATCACAAACGGGGAACCCAGCAGAGGATATGCATGCATCAAAACCTAAAAATAACTTCAGACACACCGTAGACTTGACCGTGAAATTACGTTAGGTTAGACGTTACAATGAGTTTGTTACGTACGACTTACAATCAATATGCTAAATAACGGCTTATTTGACTTGTAAGAGTATAAATAAAATGATAACTTACCAATGAATGAATTAACACACGAGGAGATTTATAGCCGGAGCGATCGCGAACGAACCGTGAGAAATGGATGCCGGCCGGTTTACTTCTGCTACTCGCTCGCACGTTGAGGTCGGTCGATTTGCTTCACTAGAATCCGTCCGTACGCCGGCGCCCCGCAACGCAATCGACTCACCCAACAGACCTCTGGTGTGCTAAATTAGCTTAATTTCTCGATAAAATACACAACGATAGCCTACCAAAATGCCCTATAAATTTTATCTAGTGTCAAAGCAAAGTGACATTGTCATGGGATGTTCTTATTTCAAAAGAGGAAGGTTATAAAAATAAAAACAGCAACATGGACTCGCCCGACCTCCCCACTTGGCGCAACCGATGGCCTTACCTTATATGGGCATGAGTGAAATCCTGGACTCTGATTGGTGCACGGTAGCAACGGTCGCTGTTCGTACAAGGCACACACACCAAGAAAAATAAACGTTGTTGGTTGTGTTTGTGAGTTGTAACAAAACGTTCCATCCATTCAATACCATCGTACCTCGACATCGTTCTTTCTTCGGGGCAAATAGTGCAGTGCTGCAGCTAAGTTACAAAGTCGGTACCTATTTAAAAGTATCGATAAAAAAATACTTAAGTACTAACGATTTCAGAAATCACGATGAATATAGTCCGTGTTTTTACTTAGGAATTACTTACCTAAGTATTTGAAAATTAAGCGTTTTAAGGTCTTGGGTAATAGAAATAATAATAATTCTATTAAGAATGTAAATAAACAGTTGTAGTAAGGTGCCTTCTGGTAAGATCGGACTATTTTTCAGAAAACCTTGAGAGTGTTAGAAAATATTTTTTTGTATCACCTCTGGTTATTCTTTTCTAACGCAATAGCGTGTAAACTAAAGTAAAAATACAGAGGTTTCATTTCATAGTTTTAGTGTTTAGATAAACACAACGGTTGATGTTTTATGAATGATAGAACCGAGCATAATTATTCAGAATGGCAAGGAAAAGATCGGACCTTGTTAAGGTAAGACCGGACTGTGTAATAAAACCACCTCTGTCACAGCTAGAATAAGCTCTATCTCAAGAAAATATACGGACTTACTTAAGTAAAAACATATTAAAAAATGAATTGAATCTGTGGTCAAAATAGAGTTGTAGCTACGATTTAATACATTTTTTTACCCTTCACGTCCGATCTTACCCCGAATGCATAAAACTCTGATTTTTGTGTTTCTCAAAGTTTTACGATTATTTTTATATTATATTATGTGCTTATTAAAACCCATGCAATATTCTTAGCAATTTTATGTTTCTTTTATTCAGTTACTAACGCAAGCTAAGCTACGAAGGAGTAGAAGCTATTCTGTTGTATAGCAGTTAGTTAAATAGATGTCAGTTTTGAAACTTGCAGTCT
Source organism: Xanthorhoe designata (assembly GCA_963582015.1). NCBI lineage: Eukaryota > Metazoa > Arthropoda > Insecta > Lepidoptera > Geometridae > Xanthorhoe > Xanthorhoe designata. The sequence goes on along the minus strand of OY757042.1, from coordinate 2,608,138 downwards.
CAAACTCAAATAATAAGAAAAAATATTAATCAATCAACTTTATTCGTTCCGTTTATTTAATATCGTTCAGTATCATTTTTGAACTTTATGTTTTTAAAGTTCCTACAATAAGAACTACATTTAGGAGCTTGCTGTGATGTGTTACGGGCATGGCGAATCTGTAAAGTGTAATAAATTTAGAACAAATCACATCTTTAAATTATTTATTATTTTACAGTGTTAAACCACACTTAGGTATTGGAAATTTCATTATAAATGAAAAATCTTACTAAAAGTTAAAGGCTCCGGCAGGATTCGAACCTGCGTAGATACAAGCGATCGCTCTTAAGCCGAGCTCAGGTCAGGCAGCTCGGCTTAAGAGCGATCGCTTGTATCTACGCAGGTTCGAATCCTGCCGGAGCCTTTAACTTTTAGTAAGATTTTTCATTTATAATGAAAAATCACATCTTAATCATAACAAATATTATAATGTGAAAATGGATTTGTTTGATACGCTTTCGCGCCTTAACTACCTACTCAACCAATCATCATAATTTTTTTAAAACATGGTTAGCTAATCTTGATACCTACATAGTAATTTTCAAGTAAAATATAAGCATGTAAAAAAAGTTTGAGATTCACTGTGAAGGGAAAGACCGGCTAATTATAGTCCGAACTTCACCCATTGAAATTTCCGAGGGTAAAGATCGGATCTCCGTTTACAAACGTCTTAGACACGATTGTATAATACTAATCAATGAATTTTACTACGCGCATACTGATAAAACAGCGAAACTTCAAAAATAAACAAAAATGACTTACCAAATTGCTTGTAAAAGTCTGAGGTAAAAGATCGGATCATCTCCTTTTTACACTTTTGGTCCATCCTTCACAAGAACGACGATAACACACATCTGGCTGGTCGTAGAGTTAGATGCAGGCTGAAGGGAGGGGCATAACAAAATTGCGCGTAAGGCGATTTTGCCATAATTTAAAAATATCGCCTAATTACGTAGTTATTTGACGTATCCGGACTTACTACTTGTCCGATCTTACCAGAAGGCACCTTACCTACCTACTTAGCCATTTTTTTGTACTTAGCTGTTTTGAAATTTCTTGTTAGTTACGTAAGTATGTATCCACCTAACCTAAGTAAGTATATATAATTAATATCCTACACCACATAATAAGTAGGTATAAGTCGATGTCAGCATAAACTGCATTATAATTAGTTGGTTTTTAAATAATTATCTCTCGTCTATTCGACTTTTACTTGGTTTTTTTAGTTTAACGGAGAGAAACTTATTTAAATTACGCATTAAACTGTAGAATTGCATGATGAGAGGAACTAAGAAGACACAAATTTATTTTAATCAATTCAAAAAATGACTTCTCTCAAACTTTCGCTATTCGTACAGATGGTAAGGGTAACTTAACTCAACTGTTTATTTATTTTATCATTAAGTAATACCATTGTTAAAAAATATTAAACAACTTAGTTAAGTAGGTACTAAGTAGGTGTACTAGGTACATAACTGTGTTGCTGGATAAATCATTAAGACATCAACTAATAAAATAATAACAATGATAACTGATAATTTTATTGTGTTATTCATGTTATTATGAAACAAATTAAAGTAAAAAAATAATCCATTTAAACCTTTGATCTGATGACCTCTGACGACGACCGCAGTGGTTGAAAGCCCGCCTGAGCTGCGGGTTCGATACCCGCGGTCATGCAAACATTTGTCTTGAAACAGAATGACGTTGTGTAAAATGTCCAAGAATATAATAAAAAATAAAAAAAATACTTAAGAAGGTATATTTTCTTCACGTAAATTTGAAAATGATTTCAATGTTTTCGCAATGCTACATTAAGTATAAATTATTTTCCATACTTAATACAAATAAACAATATTAATCGACACGTCAAATGAGTTCATCATTTCCTAGCCGTTAACCTTCCAACGTTTAAACAACAGTGATAAAACAGTTTATCTACTGGTTACATTACTGCCTAATCTGACTCCAGCTATGAGTCATCCACGCCACGACTGAATCGTACTATGTCGGTGAGTCAATGTCTCAGCGTGTAGGGGACCACAATAATTCACTTCTTTGTCACTAACCTAGCATGATATTATTGTAGTGGTACTATGTTAGATCTTAAGTAGTAAGTTTTTAATTCATGCATCCGCTAGATAATTAAGAAACTTTACAGGAATTGTAATTTAATGACGATAAGTCACGATCACGAGGTCAGAAAAGTTGGCCACTTGTTCTTACGAACTTACTTACCTACTTACGATTAAGAGGTCGGTCTGAAGAGTCACACACAATAAAGGATTAGCGATGAAGGAGAGAGATTCAATACGAAATGGGTGTAATTTGGCTACAGGTGCTGGTTATTATTCTTCAGCACAATAGGAGGATGAAATAATATTGCTTAATAAGTTTTGTATGGTGTTTACAAATAATTCGTAGTTTGTTCGTTTCGGACGATGTAATTTCGTTAAACTGAGGCTAGTAGATAATGATTTTATTTATACTAGCTGGCCCGAAAAACGTCACGACAAAATTTTGAGTTACTTATGTATTATAATCAATTATAATAGTTTTTTCTAATAATTAAAAACATTAAATAAATACTTAATTCGCTAAATCAGTCCAGCCGTTCTGAAGTTATGAGCTTACCAACTAAAATAATTTCGTTTTATTATGAAAAGAAAAAGGATATTCGACGGGCTAAATTAAAAATCAATGTTAATATTTTTTTTATCAACAAAAGGAAAACATAATGATAAATGCATGACTCAACGAAGGAAACACAATATGTTCTGCACAGAATTATAATTGTGTTAGCATTGTATTGAAAGGAAGGTCGAGTTTGGAATGTATAATACTTAATGAGTAGGCACCTATACGTATGAATGAGTCATTAAATGTCGCCAAAGTAGTTTTTCGACATTATCTCAGTTGTCATTAGTTGAAGAATCTTGGAAGTTGTAAGGTGAGAGTAGATATTTAAAACATACCTATTTTGATTAAGTGCATGCAGTGCAACCCTACTGGTACTGACTGGTATTTATTTATTTATACTTTATTGCACAAAATAAACATTTATAAAAAGAGCTAACTAGACAGAGGTAATGGCAAAGGCGAGCTTAACCCTAAAAAGAGTATTGGTGGTATCCGTTCTATCAATCAAAAAGTATTTGTACTTTGGGATTGGTAGTACAGGACATCATTCATCAGCAGACCATCATTACCAACAGCAACAAGTAATGATGACCTTAGTCCAACAAGTAATTATTTTCTCGAGATCGCTAAAATCAAGTTCAACTAAATGCAAGCTAGTCGGTATTGTGTGTGCCCATTGTTACGTACCTAACAAAAAGCACAGCTATTTTATGCTTTGCCCATCTCCACACATGACTTGCTTTAATACATACAATGCAGTAACAGTAACTAGGACAGAATCTAATTGCCCATGCATGATCACATTTCACGAGTGATCGCATCATAGTTTGTATGCGATCTGATGCAAAGTGGCCTACTTACTAAAAATATAGATAAGTACCTACCTTTATTTTTTATTTAATGTGTGGAATGTTACGTGATCTAAACAAAAAGTGTTTTAAAACCGGGTATTAAGATCCCCATTTGAATGGATGGGGAAGAAATGTAGAAAAGGGACCTCTCTGACAAAGGAATGACAAACAGGTTCAACTCTTATTGCCGGTTTTGTAAACCAGCCTGTGGCTCTAGTTTATGATAGTGCTACGCGAATTTACAAGACGTCATTTTGTACTTTCACAACGTTTAGATAGGTGGTTGGTAGGTAGGTAGGTAGGTACTTACTTTATTATTATATTTAGAGTCGTCTTATAGATTAGGTAAGTATACTAAGAGTAGATAATTATCCAAGCTGCAGACGCAGATTAATCTTATATAGGTAAATCATTGTAAGTAGGTAAGGTGAACCGAGGCAAGTGTAACATTGGGGTTAGTGTAACAATTTCAAATAACGCGGCTTAAACACGTTTTACGTTTAAGTGCCATCTATGAAACGGTAGAGAAACGTTTTTGCTATTAATTGTTGCAACGACAGGTAACACAACCTCAGCTGTTTTCTCGATACACGCCATTTTGAATAACAAGTGGATTAGTGCCAAGTCCTAAAATTTTATGCAAATATGTTTTTTTTTTTTTTGTGAGTTGTGGTGTTATTTTTTAACGAGTTTAAAGGTAAGTAACAAGAACTAATATCGGTACTTGAAGTGTAATACGTTTCTATGACGTATGTTCAATATTCTATGAAATACGAACGGTGTTACACTTACCTCGCCTAAAACCTAACATGTCGAAGTGTGACATGTCACGCTAACCCCGATCCTCTTATATGAGAATAACATAACTAGTGAAGGGACATCGTATTTATAAATGAATCAGATATTATTTATACCTATGATAAATTTTTATTTATTTTAAAAATGGTGAACAAAAGAAAATATTGAAGAAAATAATGAATAAAAAAAAATTGAGAGCTTTTACAAATGAAATTTTTAAATGAGCTTTTACAAATTGATGAAAACCCGGATGTTTTTGTTTTGTTAGACGGCAAAGATGATGTTTATTTTTTTAATTAATATTTTTTATAGGTACTCCAAGGTAAATAACACCTTTCGAAACCTATCCATAGCAGTAAATATCTTCTACCTATGCATAAAAATAGCTGAGGTAAGTGTAACAGAATTTTGATAGTGTCACATCACTATTTCTCTAAAAATCTGTTGCACTTGCCCCATGACTGTATGAATCTTATGCTATGCAAAAAAGAACGTTCACTACATAATAATAGATCACAAAATACGATGGTATTAGTAACAGCTCATCGAATTTAACAGAGACCACAGACAATACTATAAAAAAACTTAATATAAATGCTTACTGTTACACTTACCCCAGTTGTGAGGGAAGTGTGACAGTCTCCATTTCTGATTCGTTTTACTTGCAAAAAGTATAACAGAACTACGAGGAGATATTTAAATGCTTGATCAAACGTACATTAGATCACTAATTCATGTATTGAGACATTTTTTTTTGTGTTAAAACATAACAGTGTAGAAATATTTAATAACAAACATTTGAACTAATCAATTTATGTCACACTTGCCTTGGTTGACCTTACCGTCTATTACACCTACCTATATTATAAAGTTAATTGTTTATATTTAGGTAGGTACCTACCTACTAATGCCTACAATTTTATCATCACCAATATCAGTTACTTACCTACTTAATGCAGATGCATTTTTGAGTCTTATCGTAGTCAATAAAAAATAAAAGTTCGCATTTATTATGTGGTCGCTAACCGCATGTCTGTCTAGCGAGTAGACGCATTGAGGGGAGTCGTGGAGACGAGGCGAGGGATCGATCGAACCTCCCAACGAAGGTTACCCGGGGCTGTTTGCCGTCTGATCGAATGCTCTGTAATTTTGCAAATATATTTCGTTTTAAAATTGGTTTTCTAACTCCGTTACTCAAATTCGTCTAACAAAGTTTACTTACCAAATAAAAACATGAATACTATTCATTAATAGAAACATGATTTTTGCACGCGGGGGAGAGTTTTAAATGAACCCACTTTCAGTGTAAGTACCTATTTATGGTAGGTACTGTCCTGCTCCTGACATATCCAATGTATTTCGATTTCTCATCATTCAGTCTTAAATAATGCCAAACAATTACTTACATATTTTCCACTATTTCTTTCAGTAAGTAAAGGTCAGGATTATTATGAAACCTTGGCAGCGATGCATGATACCGATTATGTAGCGACGAGCATTGGACCGATACGATACCAATTATGGATTTGTTTTGATTTGAAAATTATCATCTTTAAATTTTTAGAACTAATCCCTAGATAGATAACCATATTAAGACATACGTTAAAGATAACCTTACGCTTCAGAGGCGCACGGTTTTAAAATGCTTATATTTTAATTATTAATCAATATTTGTTTGAATTTATTATATTATATAAAAGGTATAGGGATGCCTTTAGAAATAAAATAAAATTATATATCATATTTATTTATTTAAAGTAATTATAAGCAAATGAGTAGACAAGTAACAAAAACAAACAGCCCTCTATTTAAATGAGCAAATCTCGTACCTATCATAAAAATACTGTTTTTTTTTCTTACAAACTAATTGATCACAGTACAATCAGCCTAGGAAAACTAATTTGTACCCTAATTTTTGGTTACAACAAAAACCAAAGAAAACTAAAAGTTACACAAAAGATAAACATACGCCTCGAGAGCGCATCAATTTCGAAAAAATCGTTGTAATTCGAAAATAATGGTACTTACCGCACAAATTCGATCGTCCCGCGACGTGGTTGACCGACGACTGCAGTGTTGCCAGTGGCAGGTAGTGAAATATAACATGAGACAGGTAAAAAAGTAACATTTTCACTAGAAAAGTTACATTACCATCAGTTTTGCATGATAAAGTTATATATTATTTAGAAAATATTTTGAAGATAAAAGCAACGTGGTTTTGCCTATGGTCGGTTTTTAAATTGCGCGGAACGATGCGAGCGAAGCGAGCAAAATTTTTTTGAAGAAAAAAGCGACGTGACTTTTGATATTGTGTATGGTTGGGTCGGTTAATAGTTTGCTAGAATCGATGCGAGCAAAGCGAGCAAAATTTTTTTGAAGATAAAAGCGACGTGGCTCTTGATATTGTGTATAATGGGGTCGGATAATATTGCGCTAGAATCGGTGCGAGCGAAGCGAGCAAAATTTTTTGAAGAAAATTTGTTCGCAATGTACTAAAGCTGATAAAACGCGTGCTAATCGAGCTTTGAACCAAGCGAGCGGAGCGAAGAATTATAACAAATACAAGTGACAACATTAAGAAAGTTATTAAACCGACTTCAATTTAGTAAAGTGGAGAGCAATGTTCTGCTCTCTTGAGGTACATTTTCTGCATTACTCTGAAGATCCTCATCAGATCCTCAAAATTTTTTGGGACTACCTCGACTACTTTTGTATTTCTTTGCTTGCCGCGATCGACTGGACTCATAGCAGCGACTGACTGGTCGATCGGGATCGACCACCAGTGCAGGCACTATAAGTAGGTACCTACCTACACTCCACTTAGATGCTTTTTAAAATCACAAAAACTAATACCTTTACACTTTATGGTTCATTGATTAAACTGACTGCAGGAAATCAGCATGTTAAAATATACATAAATACAATTGAGAACTTAGCTTCCTATTTAATTTTAACTGCGTTCACCTTTAGGTACTTTGTCATCAATAAATATGAAAAACGTCATCTTAATAATGAATGGAGACAGGGTAGCTAATTTGAACTGGTAGTTAAAGTTTATTTTGAATTACCTAAAAGTAACACAAAAGTAACATATTGAGTCGTGTAACATGGAGGTAACATGAGAGGGTCAAAAGTAACGTAAAATGTTACAAAAGTTACATTCTGGCAACGCTGGACGACTGAGTTAGTAGAGAAGGACAGGTGTATACGGGATTCGGATAAAAAGATACACAAATATTTCATTCGCTCGGGCGCCTCTGAGGCGTAGGTTATCTTTCTAGGGTTAAATAATAATAGGTATAAACACACATAGGTTTTATTATAATTTCAATCTAAACCTAATTTTAGATTATGTACCTAACTACCTACCTACCTACCTACTTAGGTACCTACATTAAAATTGGTTCACAAACATAACCTATCAAGTTAACATTAAATAAATATAATATGCCCATAACTTTCGATCTTTTTGAATGCCTTTAAGATAAATTCTACCCGCGGTAATAAATCTGAATTGGAATAACGTTCGGATCTTAGTGATACCTAGATTGCTGTAAGGTAAGTAAATGGAAATCATTTCAATTGCTCTAGCTAAAGTAAGTCTACATTTTGATGTCCCATCACCAATAGCACCGAGGAAATAAATAAATCAGTTGGAAATTTGGAATACCGTTCGGCTCTCGTTATCGATTTGTGTCGGAGCAGCCAACCCTAGCCCCGCCCTTGACCCTCGTCTGGCGGCGCGCGTCTCTTGCTTGGCAGTTGGCACATCGCATCGCTCGGACGGAACGAATGATTCCACTAGATCATCGCTATTCGTTTGACAAAACTTCTGTGACTCGAGTTTTCGTCATCGAATATCAATTAGGTCTTACCTAATAAGTAGGTAAGTACTTAGGTAAGTACCTACTTACCTACCTAAGTAGGTAGGTACATTACCACATTTTTTCGTTTCTATTCTAAATTGATTGTAAGTACCTACCTAGTTAAATGTTGCTTGGCCTAGTCATCCGGTCCGGACCGGACCGTTGCAGTTTCATTTCATACCGGACGGTCCGGTATGAAATGAAACTGCAACGGTGCGGTGCGACTAAAGCCAGAATTCAGACAAAACTTGCAAAGCCGGTAAGTAAGTAGGTATACTAGCTTTATTTGTTGCACAGATAGGTTCTTGGGTAATTTGTATAACATCAATAAGACCATTGACCTCATCTTAGTCAATGACCTAGCGATTAGGTATTATTCTCATTTTGTGAGGACTTGCTACGATTCAAACAACTTACGCCATCTAGTGAGAGAGATGATAAACAGTTATCATATCTTTATCTCAAACATTCTGTAAAACATGTGAGCCACTCACTCCGCACTCCAGACTTCTTGAAGCCAGGTAGACGTTTTGTACGCGAATATAATCAATAAAATATAAAACAATAAGCATTTTTCTGGAATCAACGCACAGACCAAACCGCTGAAGCTATGAAGCTGAAATTTGGAAGTTAGCTTCCTTTTAAAACAAAACTGAGCACTAAGAAGGGATTTTTCGAAATTCCACCCCTAAAGGGTTGAAAAGGGGTGAAAACCGTTGTATGCAACTTTTTAATGCGTGAAGCGATTTTCTTCAAACTTGGTTTAAATAATGGTAAATGATAAATAAATTTACATGTTGATCAGAAATTAAAAAAAAAACGCCTGATAAGGGGTGAAATGGGGTGTCAAAGTTTGTATGGAAACTTTTTAATGGGTGGTTCGATTTGCTTGAAACTTGGTTGTAATACTCACAATGCAAAATAAATTACACGTATTTAAGGATTTAAATAAAAAAACACTTTAAAAGGGTTAAATGCAGTGTCGAAGTTTATGTACAACACAACACGCGAGCGAAGCCGCGCGGGGTCTGCTAGTTATATATATTTGTGTTGTGTCCGCCCCGTCCGGTGCGCGAGTGTCACTTTCATGAAAGAAAATATGCTCAGGATTCAGAGGGTACCTAGACCAACCTACAGTACAGTAGGTAAGGTACAGCTCTATGATTAGGTACCTACCTAGGTATTTCTATACAAAATGAAGCGCTCGTGGCGAAGCTTGCTAAGACGTTCTGATAGATCGTCGAAGTTAAGCAACGTTCTGAGCGGTCACAACTTGGATGGGTGACCGCAAGTGGCATTTATATCTGAGCGCTTCCGTGCTTCGGAGGGCACGTTGTCGGTCCCGGCTTTTAAAAGTTAGCCACCTTGCTCATACGAACTTACAAAATGAGGAATAGGTAAGTAGGTACCTACCTACTCATCTTTCCGTCTACCCACAAAATGTGTGGATAAATAAGGGAATAGGTTAACAGATTGCTAACAATGAACAAACAATAAAAAAGGATGACTTTAATTTTAGTGCTGTCAAATTAGTTTACTTAAGTAGGTAAGTAAGTAGTTTAGTTTTTGCAAAGACTTAGTAAAGTCTTTGAGTTTTTGCGACATCTGAATTAACACCGGTGTCGAATTTGTTGGAGCGGAGTCCAAGACACTACTAGTTACATAGATACCTATCTATAAATGTACCTACTACGTACCTAGCAAAGTACCTAGGTACCTAGTACGTACATAGGTACTATTTAAGAATATACTATACCTATGCCCGCAGTTACGTTGTATTTCGTCACTCAGGCAGGTGATGCACGCAATCGGCGCGGGTGTGTCTGATTCTAATTTAAACTGCCCTAAATTTAGATTGAGAACGATTGTAAACACACCGGCTAGGTCAACATACTATTCGTGGAGTCTGTTCATCTCTGATGTAAATATAGGCACTGAATGAACACTTAGGTACTGAAGAAATGCAAGTAGCATGCTAGTAGGTAGGTACCTATACCTAGGCAAAAAACTAATAGAATGATTGATTGCTAAAGTTACACTGGCTAGCTAGGTCATAATTAGTTATAAAGATTGCTTATTGCTTTAAATATTTGAACTGGCTTAAATAAAGATGTAGGTAAGTAGGTAAGTAATAAATAATTTATTTCCTCAACTATCAGATAACCGTTAATAACGGTTATCTTAATCTGATAGTCGAGGAAATAACAACGTGATGATAACGTGTGTCAGAAATGTGATAGGGAGTCACATTTCTGACACACGTTATATCATCTCCAAAAATACTAACAACAAGACATTAAGTATCAGAAATTAGGTGCATTATCGTATCTACCACCATAATTATATGAATACCTACCTATAATGAAATATTATTAATTATATTACCTAATATTAAGTTCATAAGTACTTAATATTAGGTAGGTAAGTACTTAAGAGGCCGTAGGTAGCAAATATGTGGTTGGAATCGTATTAGATCTCAAAATCCGTGAAAGATACCACCTTATAATGTTTGGAGAAATTAAACTTTGAACTTTTATCTTGCGTTGTGCCATTTTAAAAACATGATTTGAGTAAATTGTCTCGATAATATATTTTTTTGAAAATTACATGTTTTCTGAACTAATTGCGTTTCATCTCAAGAAATACAAATTAGTTTGGTTTGGTTTTTGTCTTGTAAAAAACTCTAGAATGATTACTATGAAATTGGAATTCAATTTTGTCGATTGGTTGATTAGTTAACTTGTAATAAAATAAAAACGTCAAAGAAAGTTTTCAGTCAGATAATCCGCTCGGTCCCTGCCTTTTCACTCCCCGCCGAGGCGTCACAGAGTGTGGACGTGTCGCTCTGTCTCGTCCCGCTTCCCATTTATGCCGTGCGTAAATAGAAAGCGGGAAATTTAAAATTATTCGAAATATTTAAACTTTCGATAGGTATCATAAAATTTGTTTGTAAGTACCTACCTAGCTGGGTAGACAGAGATAGAGGTTGATAAAAATAAGTAATAATAAATAATGATAAAAATAAAACTTACCAAAAATTGTTGAAAAAATATTGAAAGGTATGGTAAGTAACCATACCTACCAATGTACGGAATATTTAGGCGCTGTTTCTTTGTTGCGATTAGTTTCTTTCTACCGTAATACCTAGGTATTTATTTTCACTGCAGTCAAGGTCAAGGTACAGTGTAGGTACCTACCTTACCAAAATCTGAACGTGAGATGATCAATAAAATGAGATCGTATACCTACTGCTTGGCTGGATGTGATTCAAATTGAAAATGTTTCCGTAAGACTGTAATTTGCCTATGAAGGTCTACCTACCTACTGTATACCTACCTACTCACAATACAATAAATATTATATCGTTGGACATGTAACAGCGCCATCTAGTCCCAAACTAAGCAAGCTTGTATTTTGCGGTTTACTGATAAACAACTTAGATACTTTTTTTTGTAAACACATAGGTAAAGTAGATACTTATTTATATAAACATAGAAACACCCAGACTCCAAAGAAATATTTGTAGATCATACAAATATTAGTTCCGCCGCGGGGATCGAACCCGGAACCTCGACTGTATCGCAGGCGGGCTTTCGCCCATTGCGCTACAGAAAAGGTCGTCAATACCTATAGGTATACTTACCTATAGGTATAGGTATACTTACCTATAGGTATTGACGACCTTTTCTGTAGCGCAATGGGCGAATACCTAGTACTACCTACCATTAGATGTACTTACTCATCTAATGGTAGGTAGTACTAGGTACTTACCTATAGGTACTTGTCAAAACTTTTCCATGTATTCTTCCATTTAGGTTCTTAGGTACCTAATTATAAATTGCTAGGTATTACCTATAAAATAATTTGAAATTTACATATAAAAAAACATTATAAGTAATTATTTATTCAGTGCCAACAGTGCCGGCCAAAGACAAAATAGACTAGGTAGTCTATGGTGCGCCGGCGCATAAGGCGAAGAAGCGCAGCAAAGATCACCATTTACTGCCAAAGCATTTTCGTCTTTAGCTGCGTTGATATAGGATCAAAATTTTAAAATCATTGTGATTACTTGTTGTGTTAGTTAGATCTTATTTAATTGGCTACAAAGACGAAAATGCTTTGGCAGTGAAGAATATTGTTACAACTTTTCTCTGCACATCTCCATAAATACGCGACAACCATTATTCACTATCCCGCTCTTTCGACGAGACAATCTACCTATTCTGTTTTCTTCTTATTCATTCTCATTCTCATTCGGGAATGTGTGCGAAATGAACTAGGTAGGTACGGCAGATTTTGAAAGAACATTTTCTAGTACCTAAGTAGATACTTGGATTGGATACTTTCGATCCGATCCGGCATGTAGGTAGGTATGTGTATCGATCCGTGAGATCGTATAGGTACCATTGTATCGATCGATACAAATAAGCCGACTTATAAGTAAGTACCTAACTACCTACCTACTTATTTAAAAATATACCTTTTTTATACCTACCATTTGTATATTATTTTATTCCACTATATTATGAGGCAGTAGGTAGGTACCAACGTATCAATTCTACTTATTTAAAAATATACCTACTTACCTTTTTTATACTAATAAATAAAGCGAATTGAGAAACTCCTCCTTTTTGAAGTCGGTTAATAATTTGAAAGTTAGATTTATTCATAATCGCACATTTCACGCGCGCGCGCCCCCAAGCGGACCTCCCCCTCCCGCCCGCCGCGCGCCGTTGTCACCACCCCGCTTGTAATGTTTACGAAAAAAAATAAAAAATATAGGTACTTACCTTTTTTATACCTAGGTACCATTTGTATATTATTTTATTCCAATAAATTATGAGGCAGTAATAGGTAAGTAGGTACCAACGTCTCAATTTGTGTATCTTTTGTCAACTGGAACTCAATTTTTATGTTCAAATAGAAAAAAAAAAAAAAAAGAGTGCAAAAAGATCGCATGGCGCGTACAGACTTGAGCTTGCCATCATAAATTTCACATCAAGGGCTGTGACCACTAGGCCAAATTGATCGTACTTGATGCGACGAAAATATCAACCAGGCTGTCAACTCGCTAAAAACGAGTCGGTGCACGGGCGTCGACCCCGTGTATAAATCAACGCAATCGGTCGACGTCGTGAGTGCTGCCATCTTTTGATAGCTAGTCGAACTGATATTATCGCGATTCGATTGGTTGCGTGATTCGTCCAATCGAACTGATTTATCGCTTTATTTAGGGCGAGTCGGCGCGTTCTTAATATAATTAATAATATTTCATTATAGGTAGGTATTACTTAAGTAAGGTCAACGTGGGGAAGTCCGGCATAGCATTCTTGAATTCAATTTCAATTTAACTTTATGAATCGAGAAACGCTTTCTAAGTAACTTGAGTTAGCGGAAACTATTGGTAATATATTAATCTACTTAAAATAGTCTGAAAACAAGGTTAATTGTAATCAACCCATTAGTTATAGCATTTTTTTTGAAACTCGGCGTGTAGACGGACTTCCCAAGCAGTTTGAGGTAAGTCCGTCTAGTCATTTCATCTCGCAATAAAATCGTAATTTGTGAGCCAATATGTATGAAAACAGTATCAAACAAAGATGAAAAACTGCCGTTGCAATTTGTCTTTTAAGTATTTGATTGTAAGGTATACTTTTCAAGGAAAATAAAATTATATCTAACTAAGGGCAAGACCGGCATATTTTTTGTGACAACGTGATTTCAGTGGTTGCAAACATTTTTACGAATTACTTCCCTCAGTATTTTTTTTATAAATAAAACATAAAAAAATAAACGAATCTTTATTTGTGTAAGAAATTGGAAATGATAACTACAAAATCATCCTTAAAATCCATGATAATCATAAAAGAGGTTCGAATTTTATTCAATTCCTGGCATAACCTATCCACTACCTAACTCAAAATGGCGAAATTATAAAAGAAGAATCAGATCTATGTAATAAAACGATCATTGTCTATAAAATCCGTGCCAATTCCAAGCTGCTTGCCGTGTAAAATTATCGAAAATAAAATAAAATAGGTTTGTGCTTAAACATTCACAATTTGTAAGCGTTTAAAGGGCAGTTAAACGTAATGCTAGTCCTACTGCAAACATTCCAGTGCATATTTTTCAATCATTACTTAGACAGGTGTATAATAAAAAAATACTACACTTCTAATCATACTGTCTAAAATATTTTAACAAAAGTGAAACTATTGAAAAGGTTGACAAAATCTGATAAAAAGGCAAGACCGGCATATGACGGACTTGCCTTATCCATGGTAGACGGACTTCCCAACTTGAAAATTTGAATGTAATATTTTTTCAATCGGTAATAATTACAAAATTAATGCCTAATTATTGAATCGAACAGCAGAAATCAAATCTGGAATCTGCAAATGCCTTACGTTATCAAAGACAATCGTAAATTTCCTTAGATTTTCCGCTTTTTTTTTTATTTTTCGACAAGACGTCAATCTCCAACTTTGTGCCAAATTCGCGCAAAAAAATGACTGTCAATTTTCTTCCAAAATATAGATATTAGGCCATCTATGATCCCAAGTTCGAACGAGCTCCATGATGCTGTTTTACCCACCGAGTTATAGGGCTCTAGCTATTCAAATATGGGAGTTATTGCCACTAGACGGACTTAGAGCCTAGACGGTGTTCCCCACGTTGACCTTACTTAGGTAATTTTAAATACTTACTTACCTACCCATAAGTAATGTTTTTATATACCTACTTAAGTAGGTAGAGTAAGTAATTGTAACATATTACCTAGCATAATTTCGAATTATAATAAGTGGGTACGGTAGGTACTTAGGTACCTATCATATCAATATAGGTTTAGGTACCTACTCCTCATATCAAATTCTGAATAACAATTTACGTCAGTAGTAAAATATTTGTGTGAGTCACCGCAAGTGGTCAAGCTAGCCACATACAAGGATAGAGATATCACTAACAAATACTATATTATTAAGACTGAGCTAATTTTATGCCTATAAGTATGGTAAACTCCCCGTTTTCCCTATTCTACTTGACTTACAGGCAATAAAATAATGTTATTATAATATTCATAAGTGAAAATGTTAACACGTATGAGTACCAATACTGATTAATTATCAGGTACTGCTGATACTCTCGCGGATAAACAATTAAAAGACAGATATTTAATTTGCCTACACCACCTAAATACCGTAAAATTCATACACCGTGTGAGAATGAATGTCTAATAGAGCTATTAAATAATAAATGCATAAAATAAATGAATACTCTAATGAGTGTCGAGGTCTGTTGCCTAGACGGAATATTTATGTAAATTGGAGCGGTCAATGAACACCATATCAGTTAGAAATTTTAGTAAGCTCAGCCTGGTCACTCTAGCTAGACAATGATTGTGGGAGACTCGTGTCGTGAGGCTGTGTTGGCCATGAACGGTACCTCCACACTACGTTACATTTAACGTAGTAATTAAAAACATAATTTAAGAAGGAAGCAGAGAAGGGAAAAGTAAAAGAAAAATCTGATTTATACCGGTATATAAATTATGTTTTATTAAAAATGTTCAGGTTAGTAACGATCATTAAAAATAAATAAAAATCTTTGTCAAAAACGGTAACAACAACGTTACGCGCGAATTACGTAATATGCATATTACGATACCTTACAACCTATTTTTAAATACTGAACTTACATAATAAGATCACAAGCGTAGTTTGAGCCGCCCTTTCAGGGGCTTGGTGTAGGGCATCATAAATTGTTCAAAGTCTTACTTGATGTTTAGAAGCACTTCCTGTGCACGATGGAGGGGCCGGACTCATCGTACTCCTGTTTCGAGATCCACATCTGCTGGAAGGTCGAGAGGGAGGCGAGGATGGATCCTCCGATCCATACGGAGTACTTCCTCTCTGGGGGCGCGATGATCTTGATCTTCATGGTGGATGGCGCGAGGGCGGTGATCTCCTTCTGCATGCGGTCGGCGATGCCGGGGTACATGGTGGTACCTCCGGATAATACTGTGTTGGCGTACAGGTCCTTACGGATGTCAACGTCGCACTTCATGATGGAGTTGTAAGTGGTCTCATGGATGCCGTTGGCTTCCATTCCCAAGAATGAGGGTTGGAACAGGGCTTCGGGGCAACGGAATCTTTCGTTTCCGATGGTGATGACCTGTCCGTCGGGCAGCTCGTAGGACTTCTCGAGCGAGCTGCTGGAGGCGGCGGTGGCCATCTCCTGCTCGAAGTCGAGGGCGACGTAGCAGAGCTTCTCCTTGATGTCACGCACGATTTCCCGCTCAGCGGTGGTGGTGAATGAGTAACCTCGCTCGGTGAGGATCTTCATCAGGTAGTCGGTGAGGTCGCGGCCGGCCAAGTCCAGACGCAAAATGGCGTGCGGCAGCGCGTAGCCCTCGTAGATGGGCACGGTGTGGGAGACGCCGTCGCCGGAGTCCAGCACGATACCGGTGGTACGACCGGATGCGTACAGCGAGAGCACGGCCTGGATGGCCACGTACATGGCGGGTGTGTTGAAGGTCTCGAACATGATCTGTGTCATCTTCTCTCTGAAACAGAAGCGAGCCGTCAGAAAGGGTCGGGCGAAGGGGCGTCTGCTGCCCGATAGTCGGGGACTGGCACTCGACACTCACCTGTTAGCCTTGGGGTTGAGGGGGGCCTCCGTGAGCAGCACGGGGTGCTCCTCGGGCGCCACACGCAGCTCGTTGTAGAAGGTGTGGTGCCAGATCTTCTCCATATCGTCCCAGTTGGTGACGATACCGTGCTCGATGGGGTATTTGAGTGTGAGGATGCCTCTCTTGCTCTGGGCCTCGTCTCCTACGTAGGAGTCTTTCTGGCCCATGCCGACCATGACACCCTGGTGACGGGGTCTGCCGACGATTGAGGGGAACACGGCGCGAGGGGCGTCGTCTCCCGCGAATCCGGCCTTGCACATACCGGAGCCATTGTCTACTACCAACGCAGCAACTTCCTCGTCGCACATTTTGAATTAGTCTGGAAATTAAAATAAATTGATTAAAGTAAAGGTACACCTGTACCATACCAGCTCATGTTTCCAGAATAAAATGATTTCTATCAGAATCCGAAACTATGTAGGTAATACCTACCAAAGATAATTTTAAACCCGTAATACGAACTAACACCCTATTATGCAACTTTTCAACAAGATTGTTACATATTATGTAACGCGAATGCGTAGGTATATGTATAAGATATGACCTCATAATTCCAATCACAGAATCTCAAAACAAATACACGTACTTAACTGTAAAAGAAACTGTTTTTTCACATTTTATAAAATACAATTAATTCCAACAAATAACTTACAGTGATTTTAAATTAAATGACTAGGTAAAACTCCGTTGTGCTTCGTCCAAGCACAGCTTACTAAATGAATGCCGGCTCGCGAGGATAAACTATATAAAACGTGCCTTATCAGAGTTCACATAACATCGGCAACAGTATTTTCCACCAATCACAAAGTGGATGGAGCAGCCTCAATTTTTGTCACCTTATATGGTAAGGCTACTCGACTTTAGTCGCATAAGTACTGTACCTACTGTACATCAGTTGATAACGATAATGGCCCGATAAGTGATTACGTTACGCGTAACCGCTCACGTGGAACCTGGATTATTGTGATTCGGTTCCAACTAATTCAATCGCATTCTTTCTACGTAAAAATGCTGAACAATTTCACTTCAGTGTATCATTGCTTTCTCTAGTGTACGTCGGCTGTTTCGCGCTAATTGCCGCAAACGTCTCATATTAACCTAAAATATTTAATTAGTTTAGAATCGCACCGTCTGCCGAGTCGAGTAATTACATTGAGTTGAGGAACATTATCATTGTAATTATGAAGAGATCAGAAAGCATTACAAACTGACTTTGAGAGAGAAATATAGCTCTATTTATATTTATAGTCTCTAGGAAAAATGCCTGCAGTGTTGTTTAGGTGAATGTTTCATTATGTACTTATCTTGCTAAAACGTTATGTTGATACAGTAACGTGATAAGTAGTCAATTAGTCATTATGACAAAATATATCGAAATAGTGTTATCTGAATCTACGAAAGCTAGCGACTCATATCGAAAATTGCTAGGAAGGCATGTTTTCAACAGAATATTATAATGAAGGTCAAAACCGGTTGAAGCAGCTGATCAAAGCTATTTGTTTGTTTTAGGAGGAAAAATAGTGATGAGTCAGTCAGTCAGTCCTAAAGTACGGCTCTTGCATTATTATGCATTTAAAAAATAAGAGCCATTCAAGAGTTATTGAATTTTTAGTTTTAGAGACTAAGTAAATCGTTTTTATGGTTGGGTAGAAAATATAGTTTAGCAAAACTGTTTGTTGTAGACAAATTTCCCCATACTTCCCCATATTCGTCTAGTCTGCGTTTATCGATCCACGCCGACCCCCTGTCAGTGCAACGCCACACCCTGTCTGGGGTGCCATGGGGTTGCAAATGACTCATCTGGTGCACCCTCGCATTTCGGCAGAATATCACAATAATATTTATCCAATACCAGCTCCAATATTGTCCAAGATATATCTGAATTATTTCATCATAGCGAATTTGAATAAGTAATTCGTTTCACTGTTTGAATATTATACTGTTGTAGCGAGGCTACCTAATTCGTGCTCGAACAATCCTAAGCGCGCTAATTCGCGCTTGTCCATTCCCTCCGCCAACGAGTTGAAACACGGCTTGATCAAGCAAGCCGTCAGTTTTTTTCACTCCCCGCTCACCGGTCGCGAGAACGCGCGGACTTTACTTTTAGTTAGTTTAAGTTCTAAGTGTTTTGTCTTTCTTGTTTCCGTTTTACTTTACCGTGTGTTTTTATATTATATTGTTTTACTTACCAATCGTGTTTTCGAACTCTTATATCCCAAAACCCCTGAGATAGACTCTAACTCTACAGTGACGCCCAACTCGCGGGCACGATTGAAAACAGTGAAAAAGTGCGTAAACTTTACAAAAACTATTTACGCGCAGTGTACTATCGTGCAAGACAATAGCGTGGACAATCTCCGATAGTGCACACCACGGAAACTCAAAACAAAAAGTCAAAAACAAGAAAAAACCGAACACCCGGGCGAGTCCATCTTTCCGCACGTGCGCCATTTTTTCGTCAACCGAAACGAACGAGACGACTGTGCAGGCAACTCCTCTGTGCACGCGGTTTCTCTACGCGTCCTCACAGAGCGATACCTACTTGCCTACCTACCTCCAGTCAAGAATCGTATCTACTTCGACGGACTACGACGAACGCGTACCTACTTTGCGTCGACCTACCTACCTTCTGTGCACGCGGCGAGTGATCGCGTCGCGCCTCCACGACACAGAAAGGATAGGTACCTACCTCAACATCTACACCGTCCTCAACACCATCGTCTTTCGAGCGAGAAACCTAGATCGGGTTAGGTACCATGCCGCCGAAAAGACGCATCGGCAGGGACGCGGATTCCGGTTCTGACACGGACGATGGTAACAGAACCGTGATATCCTCACCGAACATCACCATGTCAGAGGACATGTTCCAGTCCCTGATCTCCAACATCACCCGGAATCAAGCAGAAGCGAACCGAGCTCTGATTGAGAACATGCTGGCCAGCAATGTTGAGCATAACACTCCGTCGCCCAGACCCGACGCGCAAAATCACGCACGATCTGGTAACTTTGCTAAGTGCACAGCGCGCTTTAACGGAGTTTCGAAGAACGCGGATGAACTCGAGGCATTCGTCGACGCCGTCGAAGTCTACCGAGACTGCACCAACGTCAGCGACGAACACGCGCTGCGAGGTCTACCGATGCTGCTGACCGGCGAGGCCGCCGTCTGGTGGCAAGGCGTCAAGTCATCGGTGTCATCGTGGACCGACGCGCTGCAACGGCTGCGAGGAATGTTCGGAGTGCCGCGTCCCGCGTATAAGATCTTTCGCGAGATCTTCGCTACAGAGCAAAGTGACGAACGGGCGGATGTGTTTATCTGCAAAGTGCGCGCTCTTTTAGCTAAATTGCCGTATGTTGTGACCGAGGAAATGAAACTCGATATCGTTTACGGGTTACTAGATCGTAAGATACGAAAGCGAGTAACTCGTGACGCGGTGGACGGGCTCGAACAGCTGATCGCAAAGGTCAGGTTAGTGGAAGAATCCTTGGCGGAGGTGAGTACTTCTAATACCAACTCTTTCATTAACCCTATTGCAGTCGCTTATGATCGTTCGAGCACAAAACTAAATGTTAACCCTGCAACGGCAGGCGATTCCCTATCTCTAAAGCATACTGTGAGGTCAATGACCGAATCGCGAAATTTTAACGCGAAACGTAGTGAGGGGCTACAAACACGTGTCCGGCCAAAATGCGCCTTTTGTAAACTTTTCGGGCACACTATCGACAATTGTCGAAATAGAGAAAATAAAGTTAGTAAAGTAGATAGCGGCAACGTTTCAAATAAACCTAACGATACCCAGTTGCGTTGTTACGGATGTGGTCAACTAGGGGTAGTGCGGTCAAAGTGCGAGATTTGTAAAGTTGCGCCCAGCACTAGTAAATCTAATTTTTGTAGTGCTCACATTAACGATAGTGACGAGTCGCTCCCGTTATTGGAAATTCAGGTAGTGAATAATAAAGGCGTAGCTATCTTAGACACTGGGGCTACGCATTCAATTGCGGGCCCTATGCTGTACGCTTTGCTGCTAGACGCGGGGGTAGAGTTCAGGGAGACGTCGCGAAACATAGGGTTGGCTGATGGGTCCCAGCAACAATGTACCGCTCTTGAGTGCGAAATCGACGTCGTCTTACAAGATCATGTTATACCTACCTCATTCCTTGTTCTACCAAACGCGCCGACGCGAACGCTTTTAGGTAGGGATTTTATTGTAAACGCTTGTATCCTGTTGGATTTACCACAGAGTAGTTGGAGTTTTAACGACGAGCCAAATTGTTGGTACCCGTTCATAACCAGCTTTGAGCTACCTACCTCTGGCGATACAAATCTGATGAAAGTGAACGCTCCAAGCTATGCGCTGAGGGACGATGAGGGTACGAAGCTGTCGACAGACCAGCGAGCCCAACTAAACTCGCTACTAGTGAGGAGAGCTGATCGTTTCGCGAAGCAAGGTCCACCGACGGAATACGCCACACACCGGTTGAAGCTCGACGCGAATCAAGAGCCCATTGCGTCGCCGCCTTATCGATTGTCTCCCGGGAAGAAGGCGATTCTGGAACAAGAGCTGCAGAAGCTTATGGATGCCGATATAATCGAAGAATGTGACTCACCGTGGGCAGCTAACGTGGTCCTAGTGACGAAGAAGGACGGTGGTGTTCGGCTTTGCGTGGACTACCGAAAGCTGAACGCCGTGACAGAACCTGACCGTTACCCGCTCCCGCGCATCGAAGATGTTCTCCATGCAGCGAAGAATACCAGTTTCATGACGACCTGCGATCTTCGATCTGGCTACTTCCAGATAGGCGTGGAACCCGAAGACAGGGATAAAACAGCTTTCGTAAGTCCACTGGGCTGTTTTCGCTTTAAAAGGATGCCAATGGGGATGAGAAACTCCGGTGCCACTTTCCAGAGGTTGATGGACCGATTCAGGTCTGGAAAAGGGTTGGCAAATGTTTCCCTTCTTACATACCTGGATGACATCATCATTCTCTCAGAGACGTTTCCCAAGCACCTGGAAGACCTGGAAGCTGTATTTGACAGGTTGGAGTTGTACAACCTGCGCATCAACCGCGACAAGAGCTGTTTCGCTCGCGAGTCAGTAAAATTTTTAGGCCACGTAATCGTACCGGGTGGAATAAGGGTAGATCCTGACAAGACTGCGGCTATTTCCGACATGCCTGCCCCGAAGAACGTTAAACACGTGAAGACCTTTTTGCAGACGTCCAGCTGGTTCCGGCGATTTATACCCAATTACGCTGATGTTGCCAGACCTTTGACGGATCTCCTGAAAAAGGACAGCGTATGGACCTGGACCTCGAAGCAGCAAGACTCTTTTGACCACATCAAAACCCTGCTCACCTCAGCCCCGATTCTACGACAGGCAGACGAATCGATGCCATTTACGCTGAGGACCGACAGCAGCGGCTACTGTCTTGGAGCAGTATTGATGCAGGGGGAGGGTCCCGAGGAACGACCGGTCGAATATGCGAGCCGATTATTAAACAGCGCAGAGAGAAATTATAATACGACGGAGAGAGAAGCATTGGCCGTAGTATGGGCTGTGACCAAGTTCCGTGGATACATCGAGGGATCCGAAGTCGTAGTGAAGAGTGATCATCAGCCCTTGCGGTGGCTCATGAATGTCAAGTCGCCCAGTGGCCGCTTAGCAAGGTGGGCTCTCACTCTTCAAGAATACTTACCCAAGATAGAGTACATACCCGGCAGATCCAACGCCATCGCCGATACTCTCTCTCGCCCACCCTGCACTGACGAAGTGGATTGCGAGATCTGCTTCGCTGAAGTTGATTTACCATCAAGAAGTCCCAAAGATGCTCGCGAAAACCAACTCAAAGATCCCGAAGTACGCAAGATCATCGAAGATCTGGAGTCAGCTGACGATCCGTTCAGGGGGAGATGTTGGTCCGACAAGGGATTTACGATGTCGGATGGCGTGCTTTATAGGTATGCACCAGAGGACAGCGAGGAGGAGACCGCTTGCCTGGTGGTACCTGAGCATGAACGCGAGAAAATCCTAGCGGAATATCATGACGCGCCAACAGCTGGACATTTTGGAGTGGAACGCACTTTCAATCGAGTGAAAACTAGATACTACTGGTCCGGATTGAGACAATCCATAGTGACGTACCTAAAAAAGTGTGTTGATTGCCAAAGGTACAAGGCTGATAACCGGAAACCAGCCGGATTGTTACAGACGCCGGCAACAAACCGCCGATTTGAAGTCGTGGCCGTAGATCTTTTCGGGCCTCTTCCAGAAACCATTGAAAGCAAAAATAAATGGATCTTGATCCTGGAAGATACTTGTTCCCGATGGGTAGAATTGTTTCCTCTACAAACCGCCACTAGCGCAGACTGCGCTAAGATTTTGATTTCAGAAGTATTTCTGAGATATGGTGTGCCAAGACGAGTTATCAGTGATAACGGCGTCCAATTTATCAGTGAGGTGATGCAGCAAGTGTGTCATACGTTTGGCATAAGTCAGTCGCTCTCACCTGTTTACCATCCTCAGGCTAACCCCGTGGAACGGAAGAACCGCGATATGAAACCTCAACTTGCGATCTTGGTTGGGAAAGACCACAATACCTGGGATGTCCACTTACCTGCAATACGTTTTGCGATGAACTCCGCAGTAACCAGCAGCACGGGATTTTCACCGGCTTACCTCACGTTTGGTCGTGAGATGCGAGCACCGGCTGACGTGGTCACAGACATGCGCACCATCATCGAAAGCGATAGTGCAGTGACGAACCTCACTCCTTACCTTCAACGGCTGTCAACGGTGTTGTTTGAAGCTAGGGAAGTACATGAGAAAGCTCAAGCAAATCAGAAACGTTACGCCGACGAAGGCCGTCGGCAAGCTCCAGACTACTCTGCTGGAGATCTTGTTCTTTTGAAAACGCAAGGGAGTAATGATACGACTCACGGGCAGACGCCAAAGTTTATACCCCGCCGAGACGGCCCTTATCGGGTTAGGGAGGCTGCGAGTGCTACCACTTATGTGTTAGAGAGAGTAGGTGACGGGGCAATTTTAGGTAGATACCACGTATCCCAGTTGACCCCGTTCGTAGGCGACGTACAACCGCCAGTCAACGAGAAAAGAAAGCGAGGTAGACCCAAGCGGTATCTGGACTGACACAGACGCGAGGGCGCTTGTCTGGGTCAGAGGGGGAGGTTGTAGCGAGGCTACCTAATTCGTGCTCGAACAATCCTAAGCGCGCTAATTCGCGCTTGTCCATTCCCTCCGCCAACGAGTTGAAACACGGCTTGATCAAGCAAGCCGTCAGTTTTTTTCACTCCCCGCTCACCGGTCGCGAGAACGCGCGGACTTTACTTTTAGTTAGTTTAAGTTCTAAGTGTTTTGTCTTTCTTGTTTCCGTTTTACTTTACCGTGTGTTTTTATATTATATTGTTTTACTTACCAATCGTGTTTTCGAACTCTTATATCCCAAAACCCCTGAGATAGACTCTAACTCTACACTGTTTTAATATTTCGGTACTTACTGCTTTGCTTTCGATAATATAATTTTCTTTTGCATTACATAGGTAAGTGGTAAGTACATTTAGTAGAAAGTAATTTGGTACTCAACAATATTAGGTTCTTTTAACTGTATTTCTTAAAGATCTCGGTCAGTATAGGTAGGTACTAGATGACTGTTGTGCTATACCTTTATATTTATGCGGATATAAAGATTTAAGTAGTTGACCCTTCGGTTGAGTCACCGGTCTTCAAGATATTCCGGCTGGTTTCTGAGTAAGTATATATTCGTCAGAGTGATTCATGAATTTAACTATTGCAAGTTATGGTGACGATTGGTCTCGCAGTTGTTATATTGACCATCTCGTTTAGCGGTCCCTGAGTTCCCTGACGTAAGTAGAGAATAATATTATATAGGTACCTATAAATATACATTATAGATTATATTAGTAAGTATAGTAGGTAGGTACATATATGTAGGTAAGGTCAACGTGGGGAAGTCCGGCATAGTATTCTTGAATTCAATTTCAATTTAACTTTTTGAATCGAGAAACGCTTTCTAAGTAACTTGAGTTAGCGGAAAATATTGGTAATATATTAATCTACTTAAAATAGTCCGAAAACAAGGTTAATTGTAATTAGCCCATTAGTTATAGCATTTTTTTTAAAACTCGGCGTGTAGACGGACTTCCCAAGCAGTTTGAGGTAAGTCCGTCTAGTCATTTCATCTCGCAATAAAATCGTAATTTGTGAGCCAATATGTATGAAAACAGTACCAAATCAAAGATGAAAAACTGCCGTTGCAATTTGTGTTTTAAATATTTGATTGTAAGGTATACTTTTCAAGGAAAATAAAATTATATCTAACTAAGGGCAAGACCGGCATATTTTTGGTGACAACGTGATTTCAGTGGTTGCAAACATTTTTACGAATTACTTCCCTCAGTATTTTTTTATAAATAAAACATAAAAAAATAAACGAATCTTTACTTGTGTAAGAAATTGGAAATGATAACTACAAATCATCCTTAAAATCCATGATAATCATAAAAGGGGTTAGAATTTTATTCAAATCCTGGCATAACCTATCCACTACCTAACTCAAAATGGCGAAATTATAAAAGAAGAATCAGATCTATGTAATAAAACGATCATTGTCTATAAAGTCCGTGCCAATTCCAAGCTGATTGCCGTGTAAAATTATCGAAAATAAAATAAAATAGGTATGTGCTTAAACATTCACAATTTGTAAGCGTTTAAAGGACAGTTAAACGTAATGCTAGTCCTACTGCAAACATTCCAGTGCATATTTTTCAATCATTACGTAGACAGGTGTATAGACATGTGCGCCGGTGTTGAAATAATCGGCGGCGGACGCCGGCCTGAAATCGGCGGCGGCGGCGTGATTTCGGCGTGAACTCGGCGCGTATACCTAGTATTTGTTTTTATAATAATAATTCAAAAATGCTTACATATTTTCATACATTTATTAAAAAGTGTTAGACCGGCAATAGAAAACACTCTCTCACTGGGTGTGCTTGTAGCGGGTGCTGAAAGTTTTTTTGTCTTCTGGACCTTTATAACTTCACCGGGCTTTGGCGAGTGCACAAGGCCTCTCCGCCGGAAAAATGAATTTAAGCAAACCTACTTAAGGTACTGAGGCAAGGCCTGAGGGGTCTGCCCTGAAGGGGCGGAAAGTGACGAGTGTCCCGTCGGTCGGCAAGGTCGGCATCGGGCGTTGAGCTGAAAGAGAAGCATGCAGTGCCGCGTAACCGCGTTAGCGGTGGTGATGTCATCATCTGAAAAGCCAATGTGTCTAGGTCGACGGATGGAGTCAGGGTTGTCCTGGACAATGGGATAGTCGGGAGGTTTGAAACCAGGGGGTTCGGGTGGTGAGGGGCCGAATCGTAAAAGCGCCTTGCGGCGTTTTTTATGAATCCGGCGATAGACTTAAGACCGAAGTCACGATGGAGATCTACGTTGCGCGAATACCACGGGGCATCGGCGGCATTACGGAGGAATTTGTTCTGAACTTTCTGGAGTGTTCCAATGAATATTGAATGACCGAACACCACGGAGGCGTACGTCATGACGGGTCTGATGCAGACTCTGAAGAGCGTCAATTTATTTCTAAATGACATTTTGCTCTGTCTGCCTATAATGAAATAAAGGCGGCTCAGGAAGAACTTCGCGCGGTGGGATACCGTTATGATGTGCTTTTTGAAGTCGAGGCGGTAATCAAGCGTTACACCTAAGTATTTGGCTTGTTTAGCCCATGGGATTACCTCATCGAAGAGGTACAAAGGACGAGGTTTAGGCTGACGTTTACTTTGCTTGCGCTTACGGGAGAGAGGGAGCGAGGAGGAGGAGTCCTTAGGGGGCCCGTCCTCTGCATCGGGCTTGATAGGCTTGTGTTTGAAGAACACAGCCACGCTTTTGGTGGGATTAACTTCGATACGCCATTTGCGGAACCATTCGCCTAGTTGGCAAAGGGCTCTCTGCAGCCTTATATGCGCATAACTCCTATTGGGATAAGACGTATATAAGGCTGTGTCGTCCGCAAACAACGCGAGTTCAACATGGTCGGTACGCGGGATGTCACTGGTGTACAGCGTGAAAAGAAGAGGGGAGAGGCAGGAGCCCTGGGGGACTCCGGCGCGGATCGGGTGAGGAGGGGACAGTGCACCTTCTACTCGGTAGCGAAAGCTCCGATTGAGGAGAAAGTCTCGTAGGATGTGCACGAGTCTGTCTGGCACACCGAGGATGGAGAGCTTGTAGATCAAGCCGTTGTGCCAGACTTTATCGAATGCTTTCGCCACGTCGAGGAAGACGGCGCACGTGTTTGTGGGGATTTGGAGAGCACGTGTTCCGTGAGACGAAGGACTTGCTGAGGGCACGAGTGTCGGGCTTTGTTCGTCGGGGAGGATTTTGAGTTCGTTGACTATAGGCCAGAGACGATTCAGAAGGAGTCGCTCATAGATTTTGCCTATGCAACAGAGAAGGCTAATGGGGCGGTAGCTAGAAGGATCCGTTTTCTTACCCGGTTTAGGAATGCCAATGACAGTGGCTTGTTTCCAGGCGTCTGAAAAGGAGCAATTCTCCATAGCCGCATTGAAGATGCTGACCAGGAGATAGATAAGGGCTACTGGGAAGTTTCTAAGCACCCTGTTACTGTACTGATACCGTCAGCTCCAGGGGCCTTCCGCGGGTGTAGGCGCTTGATTACCATGTGCTGAAAGAACTGCTTTTGCTAATTTATAAAGCAAAGGAAATGCTGCTCGTCTGTCTCTCCAGTATTTTATAACGTTTCCGGTGCCCTTTGACATTGCGGCTATGCGGCAACCATTGATATCGCGGCGCCTTTTAACACCGCCCGCAGTGCCCTTTGACACGGCGCGGCACGCGCGGCGCGGTTCCTTCTTTGACACCTTGGTTGTAGGTAGTAGGTGTCGGTGAGAGTAATAAGTGTAATGTTAATCAATAAAATGACGGAGTTTTCAAAGGGTCTAAAAGGTAACGTTTCACGCCGAATTCACGCCGATTGGCTGATCGGCGGCGGCGGCGTGGAAAATTTGCCGGCGGCGGCGGCGGGTCGGCGCGGCGCACATGTCTACAGGTGTATAATAAAAAAAAACTACACATCTAATCATACTGTCTAAAATAATTAAAAAAATGTGAACTATTATTGAAAGGTTGACAAAATCTGATAAAAAGGCAAGACCGGCATATGACGGACTTGCCTTATCCATGGTAGACGGACTTCCCAACTTGAAAATTTGAATGTAATATTTTTTCAATCGGTAATAATTACTATATTAATGCCTAATTATTGAATCGAACAGCAGAAATCAAATCTTGGATCTGCAAATGCCTTACGTTATCAAAGACAATCGTAAATTTCGTTAGATTTTCCGCTTTTTTTCTTATTTTTCGACAAGACGTCAATCTCCAACTTTGTGCCAAATTCGCGCAAAAAAATAACTGTCAAGTTTCTTACAAAATATAGATATTAGGCCATCTATGATCCCAAGTTCGAACGAGCTCCATGATGCTGTTTTACCCACAGAGTTATAGGGCTCTAGCTATTCAAATATGGGAGTTATTGCCACTAGACGGACTTAGAGCCTAGACGGTGTTCCCCACGTTGACCTTACCTACATTTTGTATTTGCCAATGTCTTTTCATGCGACATGGAGATGGTAAGATTTGTAAGTACTTACTTTTGTCTAATCTTCATAAAAAAATTCATTTACCTATAGGTACTATTTTTTAGACATAAGTACGTTACGTTACGTAGGTAGGTACATCGATCTTAACTTATTTTTGTTTTAGAATTTTGATATCTTATGAGAACTAACAGCTATATCTACAGTGAATGATAGGGGTACCTATAGGTAATTGAAAATGCCAATTTAGCTAGATAAATCTAGCTAGATAAGGGTAAGGCCGCCAAAATTGTCAATTATATCACAAAAGTAACACAACAGGTTTTGTGTTACCGTTACACAAATGTAACCCAAAAGTAACACATATTTTGAGTAAAGGTGATTTCATAATGGTTAAATAAATAACCTAAAATAATGCAAGATAAACTTTTCTTTTTTACTGTACCCTTAGGCAGAAAAACACAAAAATACTGCCTATATTTTACTAAGGACAAAATAGCTTTTTAATTTTTCTCGATCTTTGTCGTTCTGGGGCAGTTAACGGCATTAAAATAAAAATGTACCTACAGTTACTAATGCACATAAATAGATTAATTATAATATTATTTCAATAGAAGAAAACAATTGGCCGCTGGATAACGTTAGTAAAACAAACTTAACTAATTCGATGCTCAAGAGCCTTTTGTAACAGTTTAACTGAACACTTGGAAGGTTTTCAATATTAAAATGTAAGTACTGCGTTTGTCATACCTACAAAATCACACATTACACATTACTTTCAAAAATCAGTCCAAATATCACTATGTTTGCGGCTTTATATATCTACTGTGTTACGTAACACATACATTTGTGTTACAATAATAAAAAAGTGACATAAATGTAATACAAATGCAACACAAAAGCGAAATTTTTAAAACAATTATAGGTCATATCTCGGTTATTTATTATAATTAGGCCGTAATGGGCGATTTTAAGTATACTTTTGACCTCATTGCTAAATAATTTAATACAATAACATTCAAAAATCTGTTTCTTACCTCAAAAATCACAAATAAAACTTTTTTTATGAACACAACCGCAAAAAGTGACGCGCACTTTATGTTCCTTCACTGGCGAAATAAAAGAGCTGGATTTTTTTTTCCAATTGTTTGGATGACAGTGTTGCCGTATTAATACTGTGGTTTGCACTTTGGTAGTTTAAATAGTAGCTTTGGGATAAAAACGTGTCACACAAAAAAAAACGTAACACAAAAGCAAGAGACATTTTTTATTTAAATTATTAATAAAAAATGTTATTTTAAGGATTTTCGCAGAAATATTATTAATATAGCAGAGGTCTATCATCTATTTCTTCGACGGTATACCTATAATTCAGGTATACTCAACAATTTATTGAATATTTTAACCATAAGAAACTGCAACAAAAAACGACAAAAAGTCACACAAAAAAATTGACAATTTTGGCGGCCTTACCCATAAACAGAAAGGTAGACGACGTTAAAAAAAAGAGATACCTACCTACTTAGGTAAGTAAATACCTACTATAAAGTAAGAAATGATAAAAGTAATAGGTAAAAAATATACGAAAAAAGTAGACTCCTTTTACCTAAATCGTTTATGATGATTTGAATTTAGCCTATTCGCAATAAAATTTAAGTACTTAGGTACCTACTTAAGTAGTACTTAGGTAGGTAGGTACCTACTTACTTACTTACTTAAGTATTTAATTTATAAAAGCTATGCAGGGCCTAGATTTATATGTTGAAAATGTTTTCCTCCAAGTACAAAATGAACCGAATGTTTTATGTATGACACACATCATCATTGAAATACAATTTATTTACAGGAAAAAAACATAACGGATACCGATGAATCATAATTCATACCTATCATTGGACAGGCCGGTCGACGACTTGTTATCAATTTCATACAAACGTACTTAGGTTATTTATCTAAGTAGGTATATAGGTACCGTGAAACATGCCAACTTTGCCAACATTTTTCGAATAATTTCAATTTTTGGATAATTTTTCTATGGGAACGTAAGTATTTTCTTTTAGCATCTGCAATTATAAGATAATGAGCATGTATTATTTTATCAGATTTTATTATTCATCAATATTTAATTAAGTATTTTATTCATTTTGATGGCGGGCAAAGTTATCTGGACTTTTTGCCAACATTACCCACATTGATTTTTGACGCAACTAAGGCCTCTAAACAGATGGCACAAAGTCCAATACAAGAATTTTGGCAAAAATGGCGTTTACTTTATAAATGAAAACGATACCATGAAAGGTTTCCTACCAAAGTGGCTGGGCAAAGTTACCCTAACTTTTTTCCTCTTTTTCATACAAACCGCATTTCGCTTTTTAAAAGTACTAGGGTTGGCACATCTCAGTAAACTGATCTTAACGTATTTTTCTTCTTTTTCTGCAAAGTATTGTAATTCGCTTTTAAATTTTAGGCAGGAATTCACATTTTACCTACTTCCTTGAAGTTTAGGCCAATATAATCTACCTATTCCCATCACTGGTAATACTATAATAGGTAGGTACTATAGAATAATAAAAATAATAAGTTTCGTAAGTGCCAACCCTAAGCTTATTTTGATGGCGGGTAATGTTGTCAGTAGTAGATCGCAACATCACTGGGTAACTTTACCCACCATTATAACTTTAGTTTTAAAAGACCTTCAGCAATGATAATAAAATATAATACTCTTAAAGTGTTTTTGTATAACATATTATAAATTAAACTAACCTGTGTTTTCGCCATCACGCACAATTAACTTTAGAACTTGTACTAAAATTTGCCCGCGAAAATACGCACCACATTCTACAAGTTCAAACAAGTGACTGAGTGAAGTTAGCGACACACCTGATAGACTATGTTACTAGACACATAACCTACTTTCTATCTAAGTCAATAAATGTTAATAAAGTATTCCGATACTTTTGGAATTTAAAGATTTGCTTAAAAAATGATTTTCGGGCAAAGATACCCTTGGTGGCAAAGTTGGCATGTTTCACGGTACCTAAGTATCATTTATAAGTAGTAGGTACCTACCTATACTTATTAAGTAAGTAGGTACTTATTATGAAAAACGTAGTACCTACCTAATTTTTATGGTAGGTATAAAAGTAGGTAGGTACCTACTAGTACCTAGACCATTTTCATCCAAATTTGTAATCAGTTTCTCTGCAGTTGCAGAGTTCCAGCTGTCATCACGTAGGTACCTACCTACCTAGTTAATGACCTTTTAATAAAGTAGGTACCTAGGTAAGTAGGTACCTACTGTTTGGCCAAGTTGGCTACGTTGTTATTTCCTCATGCTTCCAGCTACAGGACAAATCTTGACAGGAAAATTATGGTGTCCAGTGGCTATTTTTAATTGTATTGTATTGAAGGCATTACAGTAGGTAGGTAGGTACGGTACCTAAAACAGTTTTGTTGAATATGACAATATTCAGTCTTTAAACTTTCTTGTTTCAAGATTTTAACAAATGTTTCTGCATTTAGTAGGCTCTCATAATTGTGAGAAGGTTTTGGCTACTTTTCATCACCATTACCTATATACCATCACGCACGGCCCAGTTAACGCCACGAGAGGGCGCAGCTGTTATACCTACTCGTACCTAGTATACAATTTAACGTAAGGTTATACCTTCATGGGTTATATTATACCTACCTAGGTATGAGTACCTACCTACACAAGGTCGAGGCGAACTGCTTCGCTACGCGCATGCGTATTCTCAAGTTCATTGATCACTGGTAAATGAAATGGTAATCTGTTGGTATGGCAGCATCACCTACCCTTAGGTTATTGTTCTATGTAAGTAGGATAGAAACCTCAAGTCATCAAGTGTAGGTAATCTTGAATTCGCTCCTCCGAAGTAGTAGTACAAAATATTGCAAAATTAATTAAAATTATAATTCTCACAACATAATAAAAATAGGTATTTATTTAAAAAATATTATGAACTCGATTTACTTAATACCTACTAAAAAAGCCGTAGCACAAACTTTGCCCACTGAAATGACTGGCAGAACAAAATCATTGAATTTGTTTTGATTCTAGGTAATGAGGAAAATTAATTGTTTTCCTGGATAAAAAATATACAAACAAGGAAATATATAACTAGGCAATACCAGGCAAGGCAATACTAACAAATCGCCAGCGGAACACTTACCTACAAAATGAACAAATGGTTCACAATAACTCATTTTGATGTCATTAACAGGGATAAAAATAAACAAATCAAAAATGGATGATGGTCAATGTAAAAATTATGTAACTTACTCCTAAGTATTGACCAAATACAATCTAACTAAGTACTTACTTAACTCAATGATAATGACAAAACAATGTTTTGATCCATCCAAATAAGTCGCGACTCGCGATACATTTCTAAGATAATTTCCGCCCTATTTGACGAATACCTTCGCTAGAACAGCTCGGAGCAGTTAGCCATCTAAAAGCCGCCTGGAAGCCTTAAAAGGACTAGTACAGCGAAGGCGCGTTCAATCGACTGCAGGCCTTTTTGGGTTGGAAGTTGGAACCTTGGCTCTTTGTATCCAGATGGCGCGTCCATAAAGCTAAAATGGACTGAATCGTCTATGGAAAACCATGGTGTAGCACGCTGCAGGGTCGTGCGTGGTTAATTTGCGATGTTATCTCATCGAATACCAAGTTAAAATCTTTGAGAGAATCTTGTTTTCTCTGTTTCAACAACACACCGCTCCAAGCACTACAACATCCCTTTTGTAGTGCTTGCAAAGCAAAGAAGACATTGGGGGCAATTCTGAGTGTCGCAAAAGCTAAACTAAACTAACTAAAATTATTGCCATCCTTTTTATTTCCATCGCTATGAAAGGGACGGCAACAATTTTAGTTAGCTTAGTTTAGTTTTTGCGACACTCAGAATTGCCAAAGAACCGCACTATTCTCACCACTTTTGAGCTCAAAATCCTCGAAAAAGCTTATCCGATCATCCTTCTCAATACATTATTTGGTATTGGACCTATAAACTTAC
This sequence comes from Xanthorhoe designata, assembly GCA_963582015.1. Classification (NCBI taxonomy): domain Eukaryota; kingdom Metazoa; phylum Arthropoda; class Insecta; order Lepidoptera; family Geometridae; genus Xanthorhoe; species Xanthorhoe designata. The sequence continues at coordinate 2,574,566 of OY757042.1, read as the reverse complement.
AAGCTCACATTTTACCATTTCATTTCGTGGCATGTCGCAAGCCCGTTTGTAACAAAAAAGAACCTTCCTAATTTTGACTTCGTAGTTTGTCTAACAAGAAATTGCTTGATATTGCAGTATGTTTAGTACGAAATTGCCTACTTTATCACGATAACAAGGCAGATGGCAGGTGGCCACACGAGCCGGAAGGAACTGGGGGAAGGGAAGTGGGCTAATGTAAACAGTCACCGAGTCAAGGTTAACCTGTTTGGTTGCATATTTTTATCGCAGAAACGAAAGCCACGCTTTTGGATGAGAAATCGGCTTTTTAATTGCTGATTAATCTTAGGTTGTATTGATTGGGGAAAAAATTGGTGGATATTTGTGTGTAGGTAATTTTTGTCATAGATAGGTAAGTACTTTACATAATGGTTTGCTAGGAAATGTTAAGCAATCGTGTTGGAAATCAATGATGTTAAAGTTTCCATTTTCACAGTCTATTTCTAGGCATTATTAGGAATTAGGAATGAAAGTATTCTGTGGCTCTATTCTAGTAATTTTTCTACAAGTTTTATCCAAGACTGGCAATTCGCCATTGATGGTAAGGCCATGGTCAGATTATTCATGTAAATTGTAGAGCCTCCACATCCGAGCCTTGGACGTGAGGCGCAAATAAAGCGGATATACTTAAATGAAATAAGTATTATAAGAAATCATGGGAAAAGAGACTTTGTATTTTTAACACTGGACGAAATTGTTATTATAAGTTTGTACCTAGTCTATTTGTGTTTAAAGTATGAACTGATCGGATGGGCCGATTTGATTCCTTTGTTCAACGTAGAATAATAAAATAAAACGTGAAACAATTATAGAGGCCCTAGGGCGCTAGTTTCACGCATACTCTAAGTACCTACCTACTTACATAAATTATAAGTTTACCTTCATAGTAGTTATGTGATGTTTCCAAATAACTTAGCCTAAACGAAAGTCTAATTAACAACCTCAGATACGCTGATGATACAGTTCTCATAGCATCATCAGAATTAGAGCTTCAGAGTATAGTTGACCGGGTGGTTGAGTGCAGCGATGACGTAGGTCTCAGGTTGAATGTCAAGAAAACGAAGGTCATGGTCGTCTCAGCTAAGGATCATCCAAACGCGTCTATAAAAGTTGATGGGCAAATGCTTGAAGAGGTCAAACAGTACAAATACCTCGGCACTTGGTTGAACAAATCTTGGGAGAGTGACCAAGAAATCAAGACGCGTATTGAAATCGCTCGGAGCTCTTTCAACAGTATGAAACGTGTTTTATGCAACCGCAGTCTAAAGCTTTCCTTACGCATTAGAATTCTCCGCTGTTACATCTGGCCAGTCCTTCTATACGGATGTGAGGCGTGGACAATTAAAGAAGACCTCAGAAAACGTATAGAAGCGTTCGAAATGTGGGCGTACAGGCGGATGCTTTCTATAAGCTGGACTCAAAAGGTGACAAATGAGGAAGTCCTTCGAAGAGCACAGCAGAAACGGGAACTTATGCACACCATCAAACTAAGAAAAGTTAGTTACTTAGGACATATCATAAGACACGAGAGATATGTCCTACTTCAACTGATTATGATGGGAAAAGTCGCCGGCAAGAGGCGTGTTGGTCGGAGGAAGAAATCCTGGTTGAGGAACATCAGGGAGTGGACGGGGATAGCGAGCGCTGCCGAACTATTTCGCCTCGCTAAGGACCGTGAACAATATGCCATATTGACTGCCAACCTTCGCTAGTCGGAGAGGCACCATAAGAAGAAGAAGAAACGAAAGTCACCTATTTAGTAGGTACTTAATAACTACGACTAACATAGAGGTATCAAATAATATCAATACACCTACCTACTTACCTAAATGTTTGTATCGATGTTATACATGATCTCAAATCACTTTGGTTCTGCTTCGAGTGATGAACGCCTAGTGGTCTACCTAGTCTAGACACTGACCTTCAAGAAACCAGTTCCAGTCAAGATTAGCTCAAAGAAGGTCAATGTTTCCCAGATGGGTTCGTAAATCCAGGGCTTTTACAATCGAGCTAGTTCAGCTTTAATCTAAAGAAATCGAAAATCAAAAACTAAGAAAAAATATCGTGCACGATTCAAAGACAAAATAAATTGATCCAAGATCTTTCGCCTTTATTAGTTACTAGTTAACTTGCCCGTGGCATCGCTCACGTGGTACAATATAGCCTATGTTCATTCGGAAAATCTAAGCTACAAATTGGTGAAAGAGTTTTTGAAATCAGATGAGTAGGTACCTACCTAGTTTCGAAGATTACCCCAAACATACAAACAAACAAACACCAACAATAGGTAAGTACCTCTTTATAATATTAGTATTAGTACCTATAGATATTTTACCTAACTACTCTCTGCTACCATATAGCTAAGTTAATCCAACAAGTAACAAACACACAAACTTTCACCTTTATAATAATTAGTGTGATAGTATGATGGTCGTTATTCTTAGTCAGACAGAAGTTTCTAAACAGAAATTCTGACAATCATTTTCAAATCAAAGCTAGAAATAACGAACACAACACATGAATACCTATAACGAATTGGAAACTACCTACATAAGGTACTACTGTGCGTTTACCTTGTAGGTAATGTCTACTTCCGAACAGGTCTACAGTTTCGCACGTCCCTCGATCCTTGAGGCCTCTGTATGTGTCGGTTAGAATTTGAATTCAAATTTAGCAACCTTTGTTACGTTTCCTTCCGTCCTCGGCTTCACTCGCGTAGGTCCAATATTTCATGGGCCATCTAGTTACCTATTTGGATTGTTTTAACCAGGGCTTGATTTACCGGTACTTTTGAATACCGGTATGACTGACCTTGACTGGTAGGTACCGAATTACCGATACTTTCTTTGTATCGATATAAATTGTAGGTAGGTACCGGTATTTTTTTGAGAACCGATATATATATTTATAAATACATGTACACGGGATTTTATCGCGTTATTTACCTTATTTCTTTTCTTCCCGACGTTTCGGCTATGTTGCAATAGCCATGGTCGCGGGTGGACTTAGTCCATGTATTTATAAATATGAATTGTGATCGCGAAAGTTTAAGAAAAACAACCGATATATAGTTGATCGGGGTAAGTTCGTATACGGGTTAAGAACGGATAAATCAAATAACTCCCTAATCTTGACTGTTTTTTGTTTGTTCTCACTCAGCAACGCCGTTTTGTCAAGCCCCTCTCTTCAGTTGGCAAAGAGAATATAGCCACTACGTCGTGAGATATGTTCGAGTTCGATATTTACGTTTTTTCTTGGTTAAGACCGGATATTTTTTATAGCGGTTATGATCAAAGCACCAGAGGCTGTTTTACAAGGTAGTCCGGTGTTACCCCGCCAACGTCCGATCTTTCCCTCGGATTTTAAAATATTACGAGAAGTTCAAGTATCAATAGCTCTGTCATCTTTACGTTTAGGCAATTGTCAGAAACTCTGATTTATAGACCTTCTTTTACTCAAGACATTAATAAAAAATTAAGTTGACTTAGCATAGTCTAAGGTAGAGAAAAAAAAAATTTACTAACATCCTATTGGTTTTTTAAAAAGGCATCCGTTCTTACCCCGGTCAACTTAATCAGACTAATTAGTAGTACCTAGGTAAGGTAAGTAAGTAAGTATCAAATAATTATCATTAAGTACCTACCTACTTACCTACTGATATTGTGTTGGACGTTAGTCTGGTCTAAAGTTCTATTAGGTTCTATTTGGGCGTTCAAAAAACAACTGAAAAAACACCTATTAAATATTCAAAAAAATGGTTCACAAGGAGGCAGGCGTTCTGAGCTTCTTTTTATTTAGATTATGAAGTAGATTTTAATTATTGTTGGTAAAACTGAATTCATACTATTTATCCTTAGTAAAAATGGTAACAGATTATTGTATTCTTTTATAGCTTTATTATATACATATTTATTTAATTTGATTTGAATTACCGTCCATTGATTTACCTAGTATATGATTATAATTATAACTTTATGTTCACCTTGTGTTGTGCATCGCACGTGCCGCTGCTGTACACTAACTAAGGCGTCACATAATACCAGCGCAACAGTAGGGTACCTTTCTGCTCTACTGTTGCACATGCTGAGTGACGACCTTTTTCTCTGTCGCAATTTATTTTAAGTTTTTTTGTAAATGTTTTTAAGTTTTTTATGTGACAAGAAATAAAAGTTTTTATTATTATTATTATTATTAAAGAGTAAGATCATCCACGTAATGACAGATTTGGTGAACGGACGCTAAATAAAGCCATAGCAATAGGGTAGGTACCTAATTAAGCTCAGTGCAGCCAAAGTAGTTAGTACCTATACCTTTACCTAACCTACCATTGTCTTTTACGAGCTATTGTTCAAATCTCGGAAAGTTTTCGCAACTTCCTGTAAAAAAATGTACTTAATGTAAATTTCGGAAAGTTTTCGCAACTTCCAGTAAAAAAATGGATGTAGAAATTAATTTCTTCCTCTTTGAGATGCTTATGTACATTATTAGCTTAGATCGATCGATATTTTTTATTATAGTGTAAATCGTATTCTGGAACATGACGTCAATGTAAAAATATTTTGTAGGAATGTTTAGAATTTAAATACATAAGTAGATAGTATCAAGGACGATTTATCTATTAGAGTCTAATAGATAAATCGTCCTAATAATTAGACGATATATTTACCTCCCAATGCAATGCAACTTACCAAAATCTAAGTAGGTAAGTACCTACCTTTAGGTCGCGCGTAAAAGAGCGCTGAGGGGAAGGTAGTAGGTAGGGGTATGTTTGCGCTTGTGTTCAGTTCACTCGCTGACGAACCAATAGCACTCGCTAAATCAATGGTATGAAGTGCGCCGCTTTACCTCTCCACTCCACCAATCATCGACCACTGCGCAGTTTGACAGCCAGCGCTCTTTTTACGTGGCGCGACCTACACCTAATTAGGTAGGTACTTTGTAAAATTTAATGTGTCCTTTTAAGCGTAGGCAAAGTTTGCCTCCTGCCTGACGCTGTATAGTAAAGATGTAAAGGTCTGGGGCAAAAAGGTACTGAGCACTGAATACCTACCTCGGTGTAAAAAAAGGATTAAGTACCTAATCATTATTTCCTGAATTTATAGGCTGATTGGGTAGATAGATAAGATTGTTTGTAAGAACGAACATAAAAAGGAATTCCAGAAATAAAAATGTGATAAGCAGTTTAAATTGAAATTAATTGGATATCAAATCAACCGAATAAAAAAACTTATCATAATCAATATGAAATATCTGATAAGTACCTAAGTACTTACTTATATACTTTAACACCACAATACTTAAGTACCATACTACTTAATAGTATTTCCTAGGTAGGTAGGTAATTAAGTACCTTTACTTGCATAGTATTGTAAAGCATTACCAAACGAGAAGGTTCCATTGCATGCGATGCACATGCCCTGCCCTAGCTGGCCAACGCAGCCTAACATACCATACCGCTCTGCTAAACTAAAACTAAAACAGCGGCGTTTTAGTTTAGCAGAGCGGTATTCTAGGTATCTAGCTGTGCAATTTTAAGCACCCTATTGTTTGTCACCTTCCTTAACCCTCCTACAAACAATAACCAGATAGTAAGCGATACTTAATAAAATTATTATTTACCTATGTCTCAAAAACTAAGGACAACGCACTTGATAAGTTAGATGAGCCTTAGATGTCGAAAGAAAACTTCTTGAGTAAACTAAACACGGCTTGGTAAACTCAATAGTCGCCAGCTTCAGCTTAGCCAGGCCGAGGATGGAACAGAAAACTTAGAGGCTGGGCAAGCCAAGTATAGGTACTCAGGTACTCCATCTCAAATCCAGGCACATAACTGCGTGCTGATATGCATCAGAGACATACAAAATGTACATTTTAGCACTTTGGTTTGGTGTGTCTGCTAACCGTACACACACAACTAACCTACTGAACAAAATATAATGGCCACTAGGTGAAATAACTCGGTGATTATCCGAACGAGATCGTCAATTACTGAGTGAAATGGAATGTGTCGCACTTAAAATGGCTTTGCTAAGAAATTCTAATGTGTTTTAATTTGATAAATTGACTTTTTTGTCGCAGAAAGTAATTGAACTGGACCACTAATACTTTGAAAAATTTGAAAGAATATTTCCATGTTTCAAGTAGGTATTTTATCAGTAGGTAATACCTGTTCTATATTGTAAAATTAAAATACTTAAATACCAATTCATTATGTTAGGTAGGTAGGTAGGTAAGTACCTACCTCTAAAGTATGTAGTGGGTTAGGAAAGTTGTACCTATACATTTATTAGGAACATTATTCCATAATAATGTGTGCCACTGACAGGTATGATAGTTTTTTCACTTACACAATTCCATGCAACAATAGATGGGTACAATCAAGATCAAAAGTGATCTTACCTACGTTACGTTGATAAAATTGAATGCGCTCAATCAATCTCTGGAACTACCTATACTATAAAATTAGCTAAGTTAGTACCTATAAAGTGCTCTTGTTTACCTAGGTAGGTACCTACCTACTGTTAATAAAGTTATTGTGTTATCTATTCAGACCAGGGGGCCTACCACGAGCTCTTAGCGCGATCCAGTTTAGGACCTAAACTGAATTGTTCTTCTTATGACTTCAGTTTTACGATTCAATTTAGCACATGACATCTGAAAGCGATTGAGTTTGATAAGGTCATGGTACGGGTCCTGACCACAGAACACTATTACTCCTAGCGGAGGTGATTATGCCTCAAAAAAAATTTCACTTCACACATGAATTAGGTAGGTAGGTACTTTTGCAATAAGGTCTTCATAAATATTCAAAAAAATTAACGACGTTTCATCACGAGGTTTGGTAAAATTATAAAAGTTTAAACACAAATTCAATGGAACACCCGTCTAATTGTAGGCACAGATAAAAGAATACTTGTAGGTAAGTATCTACAAACTACATCCTCCAACTTCTGATGGTGAATGTACTTACATTGATAGGTATGTACCTACGTAGTACCTATAAGTAACAATTTTACTCCAATCTTTCTGTTCTCATGAAGAGTTCACGCGAAAGTGTATTTGTACCTACTTATATGAATAGAGAAAGTAGGTATTTAGTGTAGAACGGAACTTTATGAAAGTAACATCTCATTGAAGGAAACACTTATCATTTAGCGCTCATGCCCACGAGACGGTTTTTCGCCGGCGCGGGGCGTCTACGGCCGGTCTTCAGTAATGTATGGGAAAGCGCTTGCCCACGAGACGGTTTTAACCAGGGACTAGGGACTGAAAAATTGAGTACTTACCTAATAGGTAAAAATACCGGTAGGTAAGTATATAAAATACCGGTTTCAGTCCCGCCGGGCGCCCCGGGAAGAAACCGTCCGAGCGTGCACACGAGACGGTTTGTAGGTACACGGCCGGCCTGCCCAGTAGGTCTACTCTACAAACCGAAAACGATGCATCGTGCCATTATTGGCAGGGCAGGAATTCTGTTGGTGGAAACTAATTTCTGAAGATTAACCAACATAAGCTGACTTGCGATGATTGTCACGATGCATCGTTTTTGACTTGAGTCTAGAGGAGCTGCTCTACTGCTACGCGCCCCGACCGCGCCGGCGAAAAACCGTTTCGTAGGACTTGGGAGTCGAGCGAGGGTATGAGCGCTTAGGATAAGTAAAACAGCAAAAATGTGAACTGTTTCATACTTGTTTGTTGCCGATTTCGTACCATATAAGGCGAATTCCCAGTCTGCTGCCGGCGGAAGGGGTGGTTCCACTTCGTGGCACACGCGATCTGAATCTGATCGACTTCGTAGTTTATGAGAAATCATTCACCTATGCAAGGTTTCCAGAAATCTGATGAATATCAAAATTAATGAAATGAGATTATTTACTTACACATTTCACACACTGGTTTTGTTACTTCCGGGTTTACCTGAAATTTGATACTTACCTACTTAGTTAATTCCTGTAAAGATGATTATGAAACGAAACAGGAATGCGGTCTGTGTACCTACTTACCTAGTTTCTATTATCCCTTTTTTAGCGTCATTTATTTATTTATTTATTTATTTATTTACACATACACACATAGAATATAACATTACAGCAGTTGTACTAATTCGTTATATCTATTTAACAACCAACAGAATATAAAATTAAAGGTAGGTATGGCAAGGCACATAATCAATGAAAAAACAACAATCTATTAACATATCAATATTACATAGTATATATAAATATAGGTACCTAGGTAGGTATATAATAATAAAATAAGATAAAACGGCTTTCCACCTATTTTACATTTTCGGCGAATTTAATTACAGCTCGTTCTACCTGAAGAAAACTGTCAACAAATACATCAGTGTCAGGGTACAACCATGAAATGCCTCACATAATAAAACCTGCTGGAGGTTTGTCAGAAGCAGTCTGAAGTAGGTACCTACCTACCTACTGTGACATCATTAGGTAGGTACCTATAAAAATTATGAAATGTTGTGACTGTATGTACCTAGGCTTATTTTTATATTTGGCACTCTCATACTTTGCAGAAGCATTCCTAACAAGAAAGGTAGGTCAATCAATTGTCTAATAGGTATTTCTGTAAATTCAGATGTGTAGCTAAAACCTTATTTTATCTGTGCTAAAACTAAACTTAACTAATTTGACAGCACTAAAAGTTATCATGCCATCCTGTTTATTTCGATCGTTAAGAAAAGTGCGGTCTAATTTAGTTTAGTTTAGTTTTTGCGACATCTGAATTGACACCAGCCAGCATTGTCTTGCTTGTCTGTCTGTCTGACTGACTAACAGCCAATCTCATTATCCTATCTATCTTTGGTTTTACTTACTGTCAGTAGCTATTTGACGTTTTTTGTATGGAAGAAATGTCAAATATCTACCCGCAGTACCTAAGCAAACCAAGGATAGATAGGTTATTGAGACTAGCCGTAAGTTCACTGAGTAGGTAGGTAGGTAGGCAAGAAGGTCTCCGTCGACGATAACAATTTTCCGAAGCACGGAAGCGCTTAGCTGCTATCCACTATTTTACACACTATTGCCACTGTGTGTGACCGTTTCGAACGTCGCTCTACCTATCAATAAACGTTATGGAAATATTATAGCATCAGTAATTAACTTCGTTTACCACCATCAGCTTCTGCTTCTGGCGTAGCGTATACTGCCAGCCAGCCAGCACTACTATCAGTAGGTTTGTTGTTGAGTTGAGCGGGTGAGGGTCCCAATGAAATGAATAGATCAGGAGACCAATGGAGACTAGACTATTAGTATTTATTAGTACAGTACAGACTACTATAGATGCTAATATAGTATTATTTTATCTTGTGCTATAGCCTAAGGTGCTGACATCTCTGTTCTGGCATTATCGACGTCAACATCCCGCATCTGTGCATTCCACCTAAACTCATAGATGGCGCTAAAACATAATTATTAAGTTTGCCTTACACATTCGCGGGATGGCGGAATTACCTATTAAAAATTTGTAAATAATCTTTCATGGTCTTCTTTAGAATAATCTTTCTATCTATTTTTGTACTCATCACAGATGAAATTTGTAAAATATGATGAAACGATGAATTACTTTTATTTTGTGCAGTGGCAATTTTTCTAAAATGTCAACCTGTCAACCGTAATGATTATTCACTCGACCAATAGCGTTCGAGAATTTTTGCGCCATCTAGCGGAAAACGTAGAAGAAACTAAAAAAACAATATGGCTGATCATTCATTTGTTGTAAAATGTAAAAGAGAAGGGGCTGTAAATAAAATTGACACGATTTTAAGAATAAAATGGAATGTTTTCTAACGGGTGTGATTTTAGAAGTTAATTGCCTTTGAATATTTTTTTGTACCAAAGCAGGTGAGTGTTTTTAATGACCGTTTTGTTTACAACGTGTGAAATATCCATCCATGACCTTATTTCTGCAGCGGTACTTTGTAGTACCGTTATACGGGGCGCGTGGCCCCGCAGCTTCGAGAGTGCCGCGACTCGTGTCTCCTAGAGGGCCGCGCACCCCTCCTCTCGCGTTTTCCTGTGGTGGAGGAAGGGAAGGAGTCGGGAGCGGGAGTGATTTTGCGCTTGGAGGGGATCCCGAATCTTGGTGGGGATGCGTTCCATTCTGTCATCGGTTGAGAGGAACTGGTAGGGGTTAACAACCTCCGGTCTCTGTCTGGGCCCGCCCACAATCACGTGGACCCTTTCAGAAGTTTGTTTCATGAACTGGCTCTATTTATTTTTCTGAAACTTGCGTAACAAAAATAGCAATTCGGCCATGTTTGTTGCAGTTTCTTTGTCTTGACCTTAAATTCCACATGTCAATTTTATGATTTTATACTATCAACAGAAAAATAAAAAATAAAAACAGCATGAAAAGTAATGAAACAGCTGGCTTTCATTCATGATTGTTTCTCTGAATAAAAACAAAAAATTGGGGTCATTGGCATTCTCAGTTTGGCCTCATTTAACTTGCTGAGAAACTTTCAAGGTTTCTCTAATAGCCGAGCGAATACATTTCTAAGAACAAGCTACATAAAAAAGTGTCAAGATTTTAATTGTGATAGAGATCAATTAAATTTAAATTTATTGAATATAATGCTAAGTAGGTAATAATTATATTCTCTTACAAAACTTTAAAAAATAAATTTAACTGCAAAAATAAGCAACAACACTACTCTTTTGCTGAAACAATACAATCACTGCAACATTCCCACAGTCAGTGAACCAGAACCACACAGCGTCTTGTGAAAGTACACCAAAGAGAAAGTGAGTACCACGCTAGGCACATACACACAGCCACTAGTATGTATAACTCGTCTGTCTACTATCGAGCCTGCATAAAAAACTTTCTTTAACCCACTTTCTTATTAGTGGCCGTTGGCGATCATCTTTCGCCTCTCACCGCTGCTGCATTAATTTTAGTGTTGTGCTGTGTGTGGTGTTTAGTAGACTGGTGGTATGTGCCCTACCATCTTGTCCCAAGTCCCGCCGCGGTGGTGGGATGGTGTGGGGATACGCGCCTCTTGTGAATGACTCAAGTGGGACACTGTGATTTTTTCGATTTCGTTTTTCTCCCGCGAGCGAAGATGTGTGATATGCAGAAAATGCCGAGAGATGATTCGTGGTATGAGGATTATTTTAAAATAGCGTAATGCTTATTTCAATTCAGCATACAAAATAGTACGGTACCAGTTACTTATTCGTCATTCATGTTTCAACAATGAGGTCACACATTAAAAGTCGCAGGATATGAAACCATGCATGATGATAACTGGTTAAGTACTTATGCTACGGTTATTAGAATTTTATTTAATAATACACGGTCATTTACCAGTCAGGTCCAAGTTATTTTATTTAAATTAGGATGATGAAACTTCATTGGTTTATGAAGTGTTTCTACTATAGTTCCTGCTTTCACTTTTATGTAAGAAAGTGCGCACAAATGTGGATTTACACATAACAGCAATATACCTACATTTTTACATCCGTTTTAAAAACCTATATCGTCCTTGGACATTTTAAAGCAAAATGTCGGTAACAAATATTTCTATGAGTATTTACAACTATAACATCTTCAAAAAACTTCGTAAGTTTCGTAACGCAAACTTGTTTTTTTGTTGCGCGTATTTTTAAAAACGGAAAACCTATCGTATCGTCAATGGAAAAACCTATCAAAACACTTATCTTTTAGAGTTCAGAATCGAATTTACTAACGTTGCTAACATAAACATAAATATATAATATAAACAGCAGTCACCTACCTATAAATTATCAATCATTTTTTGCGAGACTTTTAGATAGGAACTGTTTAGGTATAACTACCTATGTAGTTGAACAATTAATTATTTTGAGATAAGTAAGTTCGTAGAGCAAGTGGCCAACTCTGGTGACATGATTTTGGAATAAATAAGCTTATTGATTATTTATTACTAAATCGCATACTCGTGTTTTAGTTTATCTAAAGTTTAACTTCTTAGTGACAAAGAGGCAACTATCTTTATAGTTAATAAATAAGAATTGTTACATACTTAATTCGTAAGTTTCGTAACGCTAACTTCTGCAAAAAGTGGGCATGTACCAAATATGTATGTATTTGGACATACCTCTGACTACCCCCTTAGACATCTTCAAAAAGATCTAAAAAAATGCCTAATGATCTGAAAGAAATGTCTACCGCTCCCAGGATACAGTCGTGATCATATTTCATTTCATTTTTCACTTGGTATTTTTATATCCTATGAAAATGTGCAGGGAAATGAGAAAAGCAAGGATTTCACGCAATCACAGTAAATGACAAATTATCTTGTTCATTACGTCGTCTTACCAAGTTCTTTTTTCAGTGAGGAGGATAGCGAGATGAATTTCGCCGCGTTTTCTGCGGTGGGCGGCGCGGGCACGCACTTCGTCACGACGGGCGGCCAGATGCCGGTTGCTAAGATGCAGCAGGGCATAGCCAACAATTCACTATCACAGGTGAGCGCCTTGATTAAATACACTTTCAAGCTCATCATCATGCATAGCCTGATTTTACCCACTGCTCGGGTATATGCCTCCAGAAGTTTGTGCCATACACCACCATGTCCCTCTTATGCCGGGTTCCTTCCTATATCCAACCTACGGATGACTGTAGGTCGGTCGTCATAGCAACGCTGTTATCTGTCAAAAAGTGTAATACATTTTGTGTCAGATAACAACGTTGCTATGACGACCGACCTACGGACATCCGTTCGTTGGTTTCCGACTGCCGAATTGGACAGCGCGGGGGCGGGAGTGAACGCGTACGGTAGTGCGGGTTCACTTCCGTTCACAGAGTATATTACAGTTAAAGATATTACTAATCGACTAAATTAGGCTAGGCTAGGGGTGCACACTACATGTCCCCCGGATTCAGAAGGTAGTGGGTGCTCTGCACAGACTGCTGCCAAATCTCGGGGGACCCAGGGAGGGCGTGCGCCGCCTCTATGGTGGGGTCGTGCGATCGATGGCTCTCTACGGAGCGCCCGTCTGGTCGCAAAGGCTGGCGGGTGTTAGGCGCTATAGGCAGTTGTATAACAGTCTACAGCGTCCTATGGCCATTCGCATCGCGCGAGGATACCGGACCATATCGTTCGAGGCGGCGACCATCTTGGCGCGGTTCCCGCCCCTTGACATCTTGGCGGTGATGGACGCACGGGTGTACGTTCGACTTCGACAGGATGACGGGAGCGGAGCCGCACCTGCTGAAGTGCGGGTGCAGGAGCGCCGGCGTGCGCTCGGGTTGTGGCGCGAGCGGTTTGACGAGCCGCGGTGTTCGCGCCAGCGCATCGTCGGCGCAATGGCGCCAAACTTCGAAGCCTGGCTAGGGAGGGAACATGGGTACGTCACCTATCGACTTACCCAGGTACTCACCGGGCACGGCTGCTTCGGTGAGTACCTGAGTAGGATCGGACGCGAACCGACACCACAATGCCACCATTGTGGGTGGGACTTGGATTCCGCGCAGCACACGCTGGAGCAGTGCTCGGCGTGGAGCGCGGAGCGTGGAATCCTTGTCAACAGGATCGGGCAGGATCTTAGTCTGCCCAGCGTAGTAGCAGCTATGCTGGCAGACGATGCGGCCTGGAGGGCGCGGCCTCTTTCTGTGAGACCGTTATGTTACAGAAAGAGGCCGCCGAGCGGGATCGCGAGAGGGCCGATCCCACTCGGAGGAGGAGGCGGAGGCGGGGCGCTAACGGCCGCCCCGCACCGCCTGCCCCGTGAGGGGGCGCAGTGGTACCCCCTGCCAAACAGGGGGCTTTTCGGGTCCGCGGGTGGTTGGAGTGAGGGCTCTGGCTGCCCAAAATGCGGATCCTGGGATGGCGACGTCACTCAGTGGCGAGTGTCGTCGTAAGCACCGCGAGGGTGCCGGGCGTGGCTATGGGTGCCATTCCCGGGACTGTGCTTAAGGCAAAATGCGAGAGGGGTACCGGTGCGTTCCGTATGGAGATCCCGGAACCCCTTGACATGCATCGAGGCCGGCCACCGGGTTGGTTTTTAGTGGGTCGTCAAAGTGACAACCCCACACTCCCCAGCTACGCTCCCTCAGCGTAGTTGGATAGTCTGGTTGCAGATTTTCCAACCCGTACCAAAAAAAAAAAAAAAAAAAAAAAAAAAAAGGGGTGCACACTACATACTCCCCAGGAACCCGGCATTAGTTTATTGGCATTTTTGGTATAGATTTCAAATTGAAATATCTATTCTTTACCAAACATGAAACCCGTATTTCGTGTTATTATGTTGTGTATTGTATTTAACGTTTGTTTTCCCCTGAAATAAATAAATACATTTCTACCCTCAGGTTGTTGGCATGGTCGGTGGAGTTGCAGTGAGCGAGAGCATGCAATACAGTGGAATACAAGCGACACCCCAGTTCATATCTGTGCCCATCACGCTGCCCGGGGCTAAACCTGGTAAATCCCTCATCCTTCACCATTTATAGACCACTAGCTTTACTTGTACCTACCTACTTTGTATCTACATGAATAAAAAGTAGCTTATGTTATTCCAGGTCATAAACTATGTATATTCCAAGTTTCCGCCAAATCCGTTTAGTAGTCGTGTGAAAAAGTAACAAACATTCATACATTCATCCACTCACCCATCCGCACATCACTACACACAAACTTTCGCATTTATAATATTAGTAGGAATAGTAGGATCAAATGAAAAAACATCTCTTTGGTATCAGAAACATCAGACTTAAAAGTAAATTAACAATTATCTTGAACTGCGTAAGATTTTACTCTATGTATGATTTATCATTCATTAATACTGAGTATGATTCTGAGAGGATTTAGTATGATTCTGACAGGATTTATGTAAAACATTTATAATAGGTAACTTTTAATGCAAAATCTGCTCAAGCCAAATCATGACTAGTTAATAATATTTTGTAATCGTTAATAGGCAGTAATTATTTAATGTGGTTGTTATAAACTTGAAGCTTTATGTGTCCATTTTGGTAATGCATTGAGGTTATTAAAAGAACCCTAGATATATTCTAAAAAAAAGTCAGGGCTTTCATTTAGGTAAGCAAATCAATAATTTATCTATTTGTTTAGGAAAGCCAACAGCTTTTTCAAGTAAGTAAGTTAAAGTTCGTATGAGCAAGTGGCCAACTCTGGTGACGAAGTTATTTAGGCTGCCTAAAGGCCTCCATCATGGCTTAACGAGTTTAAAAGCTGGGACCATTGAGATGTATTATAGAGCCACAATCAGAAAAATAAAATGTAAACGCCAAAACTCGGCGCACGCTACGTAGTGCGCAGAGTTTTTCTTTTTTGCGTACAAGCGACATTGAACATTAATTCAAACGATATAACGTCTACATTCAAATGTCAAATGTCACTGTAGAACATTGAATTTGCACGCACATTTTTTGAGTGTTGTCAGCTATTAGATTGTGACTCTTTAATACAGCTCAATGGCCGGGACCGACAATTTAACGTGCCCTCCGAAAAGGTCCAAAGCACAAAAACGCTCAGCTCATACTGCCACTTGCGGTCACCCATCCAAGTTGTGACCGCTCAGACCGTTGCTTAACTTCAACGACCTATCAATATTAAGAACGTCTTAGCAAGCTTCGCCACGAGCGCTTCTGGCGCTTCATGTTATAAAATAAATACAATGTAATGAAAACTAGTAATGAAAGAAAAAGTGAGGTCTTCACAAATAACATCAAAATATTAATGATTTGTATCACAGGGGAGCCTCAGCCGATGGTGCAGATACAAGTTTTGAACCCCAACATGCTGCAACCACAGCAGCAAAAGTACCAGATGCAGATACCCATACAAGGGTACCAAGGAGGTTTGTGTATATCCTTTTTTCATTCCATTTTAGCTAACATGTCTAAACACATCAGTTACTGAAATTAACCTTAATATTTGAGGAAAAGATACCCATACAAGGGTACCAAGGAGGTGTGTATATATTTTCATTAAATTTTAGCGAATTTTGTCTAAATATTTAAATGTGTGCTCAAATTTTAAGATTGTTAATACACATCAGTTACTGAAATCAACCACCTTAATATTTGGGGACAGTTACTTCAAAAGATAATGTTTTGATTTGTTTTTTTAATTTAATAACAATAAGTGAACATACCGTATCTTGGGAATGCAGTCGTGGTCATTTTAAATTTCATTTCGAGTGAGCATTTTCTTGATAAAATATAGCCTATATTAATTAGGAAAGTCTAAGCTACAAATTGGTGAAATAATTGTTGAAATCGGATGAGTAGTTTCGGAGATTACCCCCAAACATACAAACAAACAAACCAGCTTTACCTCTTTATAATATTAGTATAGATCTACGGCGGTTTCAATATTAAACTTACGAATGATCGTAAATTGATCGCCATAGCAACTTAGTTTAGACAACAAAAATGTAGGACACTTTTTGACAGATAACAATATTACTGTGGCGACAGATCCACGATTATTAGTAAGTTGAATATTGCAACCCGGCATTAGAAGACTACTTTTGTATAAAATAATATTACTACAGCTACGGCAGCTTACACAAACGGGTTTAATATGAATATGTTTGTTCATAGGAGGTGCAGTCCTAACGGTTGCATACTCACCCGAAGCGAGTGACGCGGCCATGCAACTTATGGCACAAAACACGCTTTCGGAAAGTAAGTATAGAGTTTGAAATAATTTAACAGCTCATTATGTAAGTATTTATAATTCAAAAACAAGCTTAAAAGTTTTTTATAAAACTAAAATTACAAAAACTAAAGACGCCCATCTAAAGGATTGGTTCACAGTGGGACATTACAGGCTCATAACAAATTTTGTTATGTACTTGGGTACTATTCGCAGTTTCAGCCAAATCTGTTCTGAACAAATCAAATTGTTAATTAGTTTTATGGTTATATTTATTTCTTGATTCATTTAGATAAACTACAAATAAAAACTTTTATAGTTATGATAAATTAGCTGCGCCCCGCGGTGAATAAGTTTATACATTATTATACCTCCCGTTCCCGTGGGAATACCGGGATCAAAAGTAGTAGAAGCCTATGTGTTAATCCAGGATATGAGCTATCCTGGTACCAAATTTCATTCAAATCCGTCCAGCCGTTTGAGCGTGAAGCAGTAACAAACATACACCCACACACAAAAACCTTTATAATTAGCTTGATCTTCATTTTGTTCCAGACATGATTATGACCTCGATACCACAGGAGATGCAACTAGTATCGCAGGCGCAGACCAGTGACGATAAAAACCCGATGCATCAGGTAATTTCACTACTAACATGTCAAGTCGTTAAGCCATGACGGAGGCCTTTAGGCGGCTTAAAAGCTCCGTCACTTGAGTTGGCCACTCGCTCATATAAATAAATAATAATAATAAATATCCCTGGATTACATACTTACTACATCATATGTGTCCAAGTAGGAATTACCTTGATTAACAATCTGAATGTGTAGATTTTTACACATGGTAGGTAATGAACATACTAATGCCACGTCACTACTGTTACCTCAGAGTGCCCGGAACATTGTTGCAATAGAGTAGAAAAAAGTAGATTTTCCAAAAATTATGTACTACGAGCAAGGACGATATAGATATAGGTATGTCGTCCTTGCTACATACGAATTTCAACTTTATTTTCATTTCTATAATACTTATTATCGCATGAGAAACTCGAACGAGTCGCGAGGATGCCCGCGGCGCCGCGGGAATTCCGGCGCATTTGAATACGCGTGCCTTCTCTGCGATAATAAGTATTATTTTAATGAAAATAAAGTTGAAATTCGTATGACACTGAAACTGCACTCCGCTTCGCTGCTCTTCGATGCTCTTTTGGTGTGAGTTGAGCCTAAAACAATATATTGTTTTAGGTATTTATAACGCCGAACCAGCAGATAATAATCAACTCGCCAGGCGACAACAAGCTCAACAACAACACATCCACCAACAACAACAACGAGTCAATTATCATCAAGGAGGAGTGTGACGATGCTAATAATGATGATGTGAGAACAATTTTACCTTTATTTTATCTGTGTTTATACTCAGTTTTGTGTAGTTTTGTATAAAAAAATCAAGTGTATGTTTTTCTAAATTAATATAAAATTATAAAAGGAATCGCAAAGCAGCAATTTTAGATTAGCACAGGTTTATTTCTTTGTCTGGTTATTTGAAGCCAGTTGATATTTGCTGATACATTGCAAATATTGTGTCTCATTGACAAAACAACATAAATTCACTTTTAGATCTTAGGCACAACGCCATTTAATAGATTGAATTGCTTAGTTATATCTTTAAAAAGTTATCAGATGTGTGCATTTCCATATTTTTATAAAAAAAACACTTGAATGTCTATCTCTTTTTATTTCATCAATGTGTAGCATGGACTTTCCGAATGAAAAATATTTTATCAAGGTAGGTACCACGTGAGCGAAGCTACGGGTGAGTAAGTGTGTAATAAAGCTGTGTGTTTCAGGAGAGCTCACAGGGCACGGAGGGGAGCGAGAGCACGCCCTGGGCCATGTCCAGCAGTCAGCAGGACCTTGTCAAATACCTTAACAGCTTACCGCCTCAGGTACATTATAATTACTATGTCAACAATTATTACTCTATTTGTGCCAAGCTCATAAACATACTCTTTTTGTTTTACGATTATGTTAGGACAGATTGCATTATGCGGGCACCACACATTGGAGTGTTGGAATGTGCTGGTTCCAACACTCCAAAGTGGGATCGTTTATGGACGGTTATTGGACATAACGGAGCATTGCCATTGGCCTTCTATTTGTAGGCAATGTTGGAACCAAGTTGAAGCCAATGTGTGGTGTCCGCATTAGAGTCTGGAATTATTGATATGATTCTCAAAAATCTTTAATTGATAAAAACATAACATTGTTAACAAATTTATGGTAGGTATGTATTATCCCAGAATAACTAACTAGTGATTTGAGTGGGAATCTCCACAAAAGTACAATTAAAAATAAATTAAGATTTACAATATAAGTTTCTTAGAGATGTTTTGTTTGACTGTAGGTACCTTTTTAAATATTATTGCAGCAAACGCAGACTCTTCCACTATCGCTACAGCAGTTTTTGAAGTTGAACCCAAACCCCAGCGAGATGCAGAAGGAAATTGAGATGGAGGAGGTAGACAATAAGAAAGAAGAAGCAGTCGCTGAAGCTATCATAGGCGAAGGTAATCTGAATTTTAAATCTGTTGAGTCGTGATGGCGATAAATTTCGATTTCGAAGGTTAGGCAATAGCCTAGCTGGGGTGATAATCTTCCTAGCGTCGGCTTGGATCCAGGTCGTTGTAAATCCGATTATGCATCAATATTTTAGCATAAAAAATTAGCACTAGGCGATATTTTAACGTAGATGAAAACACCCACTATTATAGGTCGCGCCACGTAGAAAAAACGCTGAGGGGAAGTAGCGGGGGTATGTTTGCGCCTGTGTTCACTCGCTGACGAACGACGACGTTGAAATAGCTCTGTTAGGGGGTCGGTAGTTTTTATAAGTGCACGCCTCATTTTAGAAAATATCACATAATATAAAGAGTAATTCCTGTTCCAGACGGCTCAGTTAGAATACAGAGCAAAAAGAAGAAGAAGTACAAGAAGAAACCACCCAAGCCAGCGCGTCCGAAGCCAGGGCAAGTGGTTATAGCCCAGGCGGCCGACGGGACGCCCATATTCTGCTGCCCAGAGTGTCAGATGGCCTATCCGGAGAAGGAGCAGTTGGAGATACATTTGGGGGTGCACAAGATTGTGAGGCGGTTTATTTGCGGGATCTGTGGAGCTGGGTAAGTTGATACGTTTTTTAAAAGTTGAATTTGATTATTAGGAGGCTAAACATAGGTGGGGTCGATGTGGTCATGAGGATCCTATAAGCTAGTTTTATGAAATGATAGATTCTACATATTATTAGATCCATTATTGGATCTAGGGAGAAAGAAATTTCTCGTACATCCACACTTTCGTAACTGGAGCTGGTTAACGGATCTAGCGAGAATAACACTTCTCTGTAGATCCACACAGACAAAAATTAGATCAACAGAGAAATAAATATCTCACTAAATCCATTATGGATCTGGACAATGGATCTACTGAGAGTGATCCGATTATTTTCAATGAAGGACAGGTTTACAGAAAATCATAGACAAGATTTGACGACCTCTGTGGCGCAGTGGGCGAAAGCCTGCCTGAGACGCGGAGGTTGCGGGTTCGATCCCCGCCGCGGGACAAATGTTTGCATGTTCTGCAGATATTTGTTCCGGGTCTGGTTGTTTTTCTATGTATAAAGTATGTATTTACAAAAAAAAATGTATCTATGTAGTATATCAGTCATCTGGTTACCATAACACAAGCATTCAATTGCTTAGCTTGGGACTAGATGACGCTGTGTAGAATGTCCAAGGATATTTATTTATTTATTTAAGATCTATCAACCTATCAAAGTAGACTCCTAGCTAGCTTATTTTATTAGCATCACGATAGTTCCTTAATGCCGGGTTGCAATATTCAACTTACTAATAACCGTGGAACTGTCGCCATAGTAATATTGTTATCTGTCAAAAAGTGTCCTAAATTTTTTGTTGTCTAAACATAGTTGCTATGGCGATCAATCTACGATCATTCGTAAGTTTATTATTGAAACCGGGTGTAAGTAAACTTCCCTGTCCTCAGTCTAAAGCGCAAGGAGCATCTAGAGCGTCACAAGCTCGGCCACAACCCGGAGCGGCCCTACGTGTGCGGGGTGTGTCGCAAGGGGTTCAAGCGGAGAGAGCATCTCAACCTGCACACTGTCATACACTCCGGGGTCAAGACGGAGATGTGCACGGAATGCGGGAAAGGTATGTTGTGATACCCTTTCATTATGGTAGCACTAGTTTTTGTTTTCTAATATTTGGCTATCAATTGATGCATGTACACAATGTACAGTGTGACCCTATGTTGGGAATCCTTAAAATAAAATAAAGTAACTGCTCTAACTTGTTGCTCTGCTCTGCTCTGCTACTGCTCTAATTTGTATATTCTTTTATAATTAATTTATTATTCATTTATTGCGAAAATGGGTACAACAAAAGTCGACATCTTTAATTAATAAAAAAACATACAGATCAACCATAGTCAGCTTTTCAGCATGCAATAGTAGGTAACACATAAATCCATACAAAATTAACTTTTACGAATGTCACAACAAAAATTAGAATAGAAATTTAATGTCAAAAGAATTACTTACATAATTAATATAAATAATATAATTTGTGAAAATCAATTTTTAATTAATTAATTTTTAGTTTTGTAAATATTCAATTTCTTTATTTTATAGATTATTTTAAATTTGCACGTTTTATTTTGTAAAATTAGTTTCTGTTAAACTTTAATTACTGTTTTAACTCGCTTTTGCTTTTTATCTCTGTTACACGCTGTCTGTCTGTCTCCTATAATTTTTGTGATACTTGGCATGTTTCTTTTGTTTCTCTATTTTAATTTTGTATTGGTGTTTACAATGTTGGAGACTCAAATAAATAAATAAACAACTGAATCTAAAGACAGTTCTATTCCCTCAGGCTTCTACCGTAAAGACCATCTCCGCAAGCACGCGCGCTCTCACGAGACCAAGCGCGCGCGCGATGAGACGCAAGCGAACACAAACACTCAGATATTCAAGGTGGAGCCCAACCACGGCCAGACGAACACTAATATCCTGCCCGAGATCACTATACACGTAAGTTTACAAATAAATAAATAAATAAATATCCTTGGACATTCCACACAGCGTCATCTAGTTCCAAGCTAAGCAATTTAATGCTTGACGTAACCAGATGACTGATAAACTACATAGATACATTTTTTTTTGTAAATACATATATATTATACATGAAAACACCCAGACACGAAACAAATATTAGTAGATCATGCAAACATTTGTCCCGCAGCGGGGATCGAACCCGCAACCTCTGCGTCTCAGGCGGGCTTTCTCCCACTACGCCACAGAGGTCAAATGCCTAAATGAACATACAAAACCTCTCGCATATGCCGGCCAGGGTGCCTGGAGAGTAAGCATAACTCGCATCCATTGAGGTACAATCTATAGAGCCACAATCAGACAAATAAAATGTCCGAGCCAAAACTCCGCGCACGCTACGTAGTCCAATGAACATTATACAAAACCGACCTTCCATTTTTGAAGTCGGTTAAAAATACACCAGCTGTGATCTCGCAGTATGGTGATAAGGATGATGATAGTAAGTTCGTATGAAGTGGCTTACTGTAATTTATAAGGCCACCCTAAGGCCTAATGCAACTTCGTTTGCGTTGATCCCGAGTACGGCCTCTGAATTTATGCAGATTAAAGCTTTGTGCTATTAAAAGTTTTAATAAATCATCCGCAGGTACCAACCAGCTCGAACATGAACGTACCAGTGCAGATCAACATCCCCCAGCACGTGGTGTCCTCGCTGGAGGCTGCGCAGACCCAGCAGCAGGAGCACGACACGCAGGCACAACTCGAGGCTTTGCTGGCGCAGCACTCGTGACCTTACGATACCGGCACTAAACAACACGACACGCAGGCACAACTGGAGGCTTTGCTGGCGCAGCACTCGTGACCTTACGATACCGGCACTAAACAACACGACACGCAGGCACAACTGGAGGCCTTGTTGGCACAGCATTCGTGACCTTACCACACTAACAAAACACTTTATATAATTACATACAGCAGGGTATAGGTTCACGTAAAAAGAGCGCTGGCTGTCAAACTGCGCAGTGGTCGATGATTGGTGGAGATAACGCGGCGCACTTCATACCATTGATTTAGCGAGTGCTATTGGTTCGTCAGCGAGTGAACACAGGCGCAAACATACCCCCGCTACTTCCCCGACCGCGCTCTTTTTACGTGGCGAGACCTATAGCTACACATAAGCGAGCCGGCATAGTCAGTTCGGCATTCGCGTAACATTCATATTATATAACATATTATGTTCGATTTTACCGTCCGTCTGTGCCGATGAATGCCGGCCCGTTTATGTGTATCTACCCTCACTTGGTGTACTGTAATTTTTACATTGAAAATTCGATACACTAGCGTCAGATTGACTAGCTTTCGTTTCGAGACGTTAGCGTGACATACATTATCCGCTAAATTAGCTATCGACGCGAGAGCACCCATGACGTCACAGCGCGGGCCCCCACGGGCCTGTCTAACGAGGGGTAGGAAGACTAAGGCTCGTATTCAGAGTTCAAGTCGGTGATTCTTCACTCAGTTTCCTAGAACTGACAAAATATCGATACTTGAGCGAAGACTCTAGCTTGAGTACAAGTCTATGATAATGAATAATTTGTGTATTTCATTACCTTCCAATAGATAAATAGATTAACACTTTATTGTACACCACATGGACATTACATCAAATAACAAACACCAATAGTGCCCCATCTACCTTTAACTTGGCTCGGGCCCTGATTTATGTGCTACCTTGCGTCACACTAATGTCTTCGACTATCTGCTAGGTGAGACTCGGATTGTCACGATTAAGAAGGAATGAGTCGTCATCGACTGCCCTTTGCGCCTCTTGGTAAGCCTCACATTACCTTTCACTAACTATTAACACATTTCATGACAACTACAATGACAGTTCTATGTAAAGCAATATTGCTTTACTTTCGATACGAACGCTATGTGAGGTTTTCCTCGGGGTAAGCCTCGAATTTACTTGAGAATCAGTTCAATTTGAACTTGTTATTTTATCAGTGCTTTGTATTCCACATATTGGAATGTTTTGCAAAGATATCGATTCCATTTGCATAGAAAATATGTTTGGCATTAGTGTCTTTCTGCTGGTTTAGACAATGGTGATTTGAGAGAGCTGATCAAATATGTTTAATGTAATATGCTCACCAGAATCAAGAAATGTTTGTGGCTGCTAAAATAATGGCAGTATATGTAAGTTTATATTAATTATTATAAATAAATACTGTTACTCATACATTAGTTGTAAATGAGTACAATCCTACGATTTAATACCGCGTTTCCATAGTTCATTTCTTATTTATAAGTAAACTCCATGTTTGTGTTGGACGTAGCGGAAACATACATCCACGGCTATTGCCTAACTTGTCGCGAAACGAAATCATCGCTATCACGAAAAATGACAGTAAATCGCGAAAACAACTGTCAGATTTGACAGTAGAGTCCGCGCCACCGCTGAAGTCCGATAGACGCGGCGCTGCCATCGCAGAACTATAAAAAATTACCAATTTTCCAATACGGCTTGTACAGTAATATTTAGGCAGTTGATTGGCAGATGAAGCAAGAAAACCTTTTGCATGATATAAGGATGTTTGTGTGTAGTACGAGGATAATTATAATGATACAAATTTAGTTCCCGCTTTTGCCGTAAGACTTCAGTGGGGGCGCGGACTCTAAAACCAAATTTATCTGCAAATTTGTCATTTTTATAGTCATATTTGACAGTTTCGTCTTGATGGCGACAAATGTCGATTTCGCGACAAGATAGGCAGAAGCCCTGCTGGTAAGTCAGTGAGACAGTCAGATTTGCAGTGGAAATGCATCTTATAGAGCAGTTTCAGATTAGCGTATTTTGCGCGTGTGATGTCGTTTTGCACGTATATGTACTTTTGTCACATATTATATTTTATTATTCCTTACGATAGCTTGAATACGAGACTTGAAAGACGCCTGGCTGGTGAATACGTCAGGATAGCGCATAGGTCAAAATGAGCATAAGCATAAGCATGCCCATAATGTTTGAAATATAGCACACTTTTAAGAGCATGCGCTTCACGAGCGTAAACCCAGATAAATCTGTAATCTGAAACTACATTTTACTATGGAAAGTGTCCCTTACTTGCAATTTTGTATAATATAGATTTAGTTAATAATAGGGTCAATTGGAGACTAAGCGCTGACTGCTACTACATAACCTGAATATGAATTGTCTCCAAATTAATTGTTGAACTTCAAACTGTAAAACCTTATACTCGTAGAACATAATTTATAATTAATGACTAAAAAATCACTATCCTTGGCGAAATAAAATTAAAAAACTTACTGAATTCAAAATCAGAGAATGTGTGTTTATTAAATTACAGTGTCCGTCTAGTAAAGATGCTTTCGAGAAAAATGTTTGTAAGTCAACACGCACATCTGCCCTGTTTCTTAGAGAATCAAAAATCTTTTCAGTCTGATAACAAGCTAAACCCACAATATAGCGAGTATCCCATATCCATAACAGTCTTCCTATTTGTAAAAGTAACCTTTAATTATAATAATCGCACAACATTTTAATAATAAACGTTAAAGTGATAAATTAATTTACACTTCTATACTAGGCTCATAACATTGTAAATATCATAATCACTGTGATATGTATTTTTCAATTAATTTTACCAGAGCTGATTATTTTTCCTGCTTTTTACTTGAGAGATACACAAGATATATTTTTACACTGATCTGACTATTTATTCATTATTTTTTTTATAACTTACGTTTCATTTTTATTGTTGTATTCGTTATGCCTCGTTGACACTGGGCTAGTTTAAAAGCTACAAGCTCGCGAGCAGCTTGTTAACTCGCTCCATGTCATTCACTTTTTTACAATCTGTTTTTAAGTAGGTATCCTTGAAAAATAAAAAGCTGGACTAATTTACCCGCCATTCGTCCATCAGCTGTGTGATAACATTGCTGTTAGTGAACTAGTTGCGAGCATCTTTGCGTTTTGGCAGTTTCACAACACAATGCGTGGCTCCAACTCGCTAGCTAGTTCGCTACTTAGCGAGTGGAAAGTTTTTCATCGACACTTGCTAACTGGCTTACTCGCTAGCTTTTAAACTCACCGATTAGCAGCTCGTAAACTAGGCCAGTGTCATCGAGCTTTTAGCCGTTTCCTCATAGAATATTCATCTTCAATCAATTCGTACGACTGACAGTAAAGGCGAGAAATCAATTAGATTAGTGTTTGTAAAGTGCGTACGTGCGTAACACGTACTATCAGCTTTATTATACTTATTTTAGAATCATACTTTTGTACTTAAAATAAGTGTGAACGTACAATGCCAATTTTGGAATTGTTTAGAATGTTGACTTTCGTGTCACTGGTTCCTTTGTGGTGCAGTCCAGTAAGGTGATTGGCACCGTAAAGTGTATTGTCATTCTTGAGATAGCGAAAAAACCTAAGATAAGATTTAGATGTTAAGGCCCTCTCTTCAGCACATGGGTGTGTTTTCATGCAAAGTGTATCGCTACCAGGCATTATTTGGTGTCAAATTTTTATTGAAAAATGGCTTTGTCCGATAACGCACCCACTGTGGTCTGTTCAAAGGCCCTAGTGCTAGGTTCCCTAAAATTGCAAGGTGCTTCAATAATTTATACCTAGATCTAGTATCCATGAGAATGTTGTGTATTTTTTTGTGCTCGGGAGATTTTTGCCGAATTAAATTATGTTAAATCTCATACATTGCCTTTAAACTAAGATTATTTTAAGGTTCTGTTCTGTGCTATTCGTAGGTACTTCTCTCTTAGAATGTAGGTAGATCGATATTTTTGTACTTTTTTTTTCGAATTTATAGTTAAAAGTATTATAGTTGGTACTTTAGTTTAAGAACGGACTTAAATGTAAACTTTTGTATGATGTTTTTAACTTATTAGTATCAGTAACGAGATTAAGATTAAACCGATGATTTTTAAAATTATCTTTTCTTAAACCTGCGACAAAAAATCATTCTTAAATAGAAGAACGAATTAGTAAAAGTTAGTAGGCAGGTACAATAACTTGTGTTTGTAAATTTGTCATAGTAATATACCACTTCAACTTATTCTTCAATGAGCGGGGTCCGTTACAAAAGGTCGAAAGGATATAAAAATAGAAGTGACCCCCGTAAAACAACAACATTGTCGTGTGGTGTGGTTCACCGAAGGATGGGGCTCGTAGGTAGGAGGGTGCCTCACACCAAACTCTCGTATCGGTACAGCTGTTGACTTAGGACACGTTTACGCATGAGACAGGGCGCCGCCGACCATCCGCTCGCAACAACCCAGCTTACTTGCCGAGTTTGATAGGTACTATACGAAAGGCGCCGACGAGATGGTAGACGCTGAAAACCGGCTTTTGTCGTAAAAGCGGACCTACGCAGCTTCCTCGTCGCTGGTCTGTGCGACGGCGGCGGCGGGCGCCCGACACGTGCGGCGCGCGTGGCGCCCCCGCCCTCACTCCGCGCTCAATGGCGGCGCGCAGCCGCCCGCCGCCCGCCGCGCAGCGTCACTGCGCACCCCGACGACCCTCCACACACGTATTTCAGCGCGATGGACAATTAAAACGCTATGAAAACCCATTCTCCCGACTCCGCGAAGGTAACCACCTCCGTATCCGTTGCTCCTCCGCGAGGTCCCCGGCCGCGCGCTCCGAACCCCGCTCCCGCATCGATGGTGTGGGACGGGCCGGTAAAAATAAAGCGTCAGAAACGACTGGGGTGAGGCAGAATGGCGGGGGTTGAGCGAGCGCCCTGCCGGGCCGCACCCTTCGCGGCCGCGGCTGTCAGTGCAATAGTGTCCGTGTCGGCGCCGCGATTGCAATGTTTCCCGCGGTTTCAGGTCTGAGGCGAGATGAACTTCGCTCCGTTCCCGGGGCACGTCCCGGCGGCGGGCTCCTTGCCGACCATCCAGCAGTTCGCCGCAAAGCTCGGCTACGAGGGCGGCGGCGCGGCGCCCGACCCGCGCTACCACGCGCCAGCCGGCTGCACCTTCGCAGTCAGCCCCGGCTCCGGCCAACTCACCGTCGACGGCGTCAAGTTCCGCCAGGCCGAGAGCGTGGTGGTCGTGAGCGCGGCGCCCGTGGCTCTGGCTAGCCTCGCGCCCGTGCAGGTCGGTCAGTATCATAGGAAGAAGCTGCCGTCCTTTGAAATATCCTTTGATAAAGACATGGGAAAGTGTGTTGAAGTTGAGAGCGGTTTCGCAGTGAACACCGGTGTCAAATATCAAACGATATCTTCTTCATCAGTGAATCTTGGAAACATCGCGTACGGTGGTCAGACGTACGTGCAAGCCGAAACTGTGCACCAAATGAAAGCTGAACAGAGAATGACAGATAAGAGAGAGTTCAGAGAGGAATTGCACCACGACTTGATGGCTACGATGATGCAGCAGCACCAAGGTTTGTATTTCATTTATCTCAAAGTTTTAAAGTTTTCACAAACATTAGGAAGTCATTTAATTTCGTGCTTACAGTAACCCAAGCCCCCCTGCAACAAGGGCAGCAGTTGTTGGTGGTGCTCCACGAACCAAAGGACGCCGCGGCCATCGCTCGCGCCATCAAACAGGAGGGCAGGCAGGACCGCGCGGCCACACACGAGTTTATTAGTGAGAATTTAGCTTTTCTCCTTTTATACATATAAATATCTATTTAAGAACTGTAAGCGTAATCTCCTCTTATTTTACTTTCAAATGAGGAGTTACTTGTTTAACAGATTTTATTGTTTACGCAATTTGCCTCGATTTCCACGTTACTAAAACGTGGACCCACGTTAATAAAAACCTACAAGCAGTTTTCTTATGTATGCATTAGAATTAAATTTTATAAAATACTTCATGTAGTCCTACAGATAAGTACTTACCTGAGTAGTTTTTAAAGTGTCTGAGTTGCACCAGTTTTTTTGACAAGTGGAATGAAGCTAGCATTCGTTAAGGTTGGAGGGTACCGTAGGTACCTAAAGTTACTGCTTGTAAAACTAAATACCTAATAAGTATAGGAACAGTCGTATTAACAATTTTAGAATGAAATAAAGACGCAGTATTTATATTTCCAGTAAGTAGGATAGTAACTTACTTACCTATATTTCCAGGTATAGGCGACGTCACAGATAGTTCGACCTGGCAGACCCTGACGGGTAGTGGCGTGGCGGACTACCTCACAGCACTGCCACTGCCCCTACACCAGCTCCTGAAGTACGCCCCGCCGGATTGCAAACGCGAGGAACAGAACGTGACGGTGGTCAACGCTAACGTGATTCCCGTCACAACGATCACACAGGTGAGCTGGTTATCTGTTTTGTTGTGGAGGTTGGTTTGTTTTGTCTTATTCATATTTTGAAATTATTTTGACAAATGTGCCTCTGATGCATAATAATGATATTAAAATGATTTAAGTTGAACTTGCACATATAGATCGAGCCACGTAAAAAGAGCGCGGTCGGGGAAGTAGCGGGGGTATGTTTGCGCCTGTGTTCACTCGCTGACGAACCAATAGCACTCGCTAAATCAATGGTATGAAGTGCGCCGCGTTACCTCTCCACCAATCATCGCCCACTGCGCAGTTTGACAGCCAGCGCTCTTTTTCCGTGGCGCGACCTACCCAACTTTACCACCTCTCTAGGTGCCAGCCAACAGCGTGGTAGTACAAACAGCGACGGTGATCAACCAGCCCGTAAACTCTGGGAACACGATCGTGGTCAACAAACAAAACGTTATCAAGAAGAAGAAGAAGAAGTGCAGCACCATCAGCAGAGAGAAGAAGGAGAGGCTAAAGCCTGGCGAGATCCGACTCACAACTGCTTTAGGTAAGAGAAGTATGTAGTTGTAAGAACATTAAAAACTAGTTTAAGTTATTTTTGGGCGTTAAAGTCCTAGTGTGTCCAAATTATAAATGTACCTACCTAAATACAACACGTTCTCTTAACTTAAGACACCGCTGGAATTCGTGCTATAGCAACCATCACGATGACGTCACAGCGTGAAGTCTCAAGATAACTATCACGGGTTGTATAGGTCTTGCCACGTAAAAAGAGCGCGGTCGGGGAAGTACTTAGCGGGGGTATGTTTGCGCCTGTGTTCACTCGCTGACGAACCAATAGCACTCGCTAAATCAATGATATGAAGTGCGCCGCGTTACCTCTCCACCAATCATCGACCACTGCGCAGTTTGACAGCCGGCGCTCTTTTTACGTGACGCGACCTATACGTAAGTATAAGTGCCCGTGGTGCCCGTGTGAATGTGATCCTAGAGGTCCTAACTAAATCATTGATTTTTGAATATCAATTTGGTGGTTGGGATTCTTTAGCGTGAACATCCTGATGAAACTTGCAATTTCGAGTACCTAGATATATTGGCTGATAAAGTTTACTTTTGCCATTGCTTATGCGATAAATTTGCAGATGGCAGCACATTGTACTGCTGCCCTGAATGCCACATGGCCTACCCCGAGCGTGGCTTGTTGGAGCAACACCTCCTTGGGCACACCATGGAGAGAAGGTAAGCGAAGCGTAATGCTTCAATGGTGGCTATTCGGGATGTCGCCAAAACTAAACTAAACTAATTTGACAGCACTAAAATTGATGCCATCCTTTTAATTTCGATCGTTATGAAAGGGACGGCAACATTTTTAGTGCTGTCAAATTAGTTTAGTTTTGGCGACATCCAGAACAGCCACCACTAGCTTAGTTTTCATGCGCCATGATCACGGTAGACTGAGGTTTTTAGCGAGTTTCTAGCTCATTCTCAGACTTTTACAATCAAAATGACGTGCCGAAATATCTGGAAACTTGACTCGAAGTCGTGGAATCATGGTAATCCCATTTTAAGTGAATATATTCAGTTTATATAATCTACATGACTACTGCACCAGAACGATAAAAGAACACCAATAAATCGATTAGGTAATATATCCGAAGTCAATGAGTGGTTCCTATTCATCATCATCATCATTTTCAGCCTGTGTCAACCTACTGCTGGGTGTAGGCCTCCTCCAATGACTGCCACTCGTTCCGGTGTTGAGCCGATCGCATCCAGGTCTTGTTGGAGTCTAAAAATACCCACACATTTAGCAGGTGGTCTGCAAGCACTGCGTTTATTCCCCCTGGGATTCCATTCTGTTAGGGTGTTACCAGACCAATCGATCCACCGTCAATCGACGTCAGCGGTCGACGGCAGAATGAACCAATCGACATCGATCGATAGTTTTTTGTATGGTAGAAGCCATCAATCGACGTCGACGGCTTCGTGCCACCATCGAGCGAAGACATCAATCGACGATCGATCGATTGGTCTGGTAACACCCTTAAGGCCCTACTCCCCTGCCTATTACTGTGATAACATTTGCAGGTTCATCTGCGACATTTGCAACGCAGCGCTAAAGCGCAAAGACCATCTGACCCGGCACAAGCAGTCCCACAACCCGGAGCGGCCGCACGTCTGCAGCGTGTGCCTCAAAGCCTTCAAGCGCAAGGAACAACTCACGCTGCACTTCGTTATACACTCCGGGGAGAAGCGGCATGTCTGTAACGAGTGTGGGAAAGGTAAGGCACATGTTTAGATCGAAGCGTGGCGAAGCTCGCTAACCCCCGGTTCCTATATCCAACGTACGGATGTCCGTAGGTCGGTCGTCATAGCAACGTTGTTTATTCATCACAAAATACAGCGGTCAGTATACTAGGGGCCTATCACGAGTAAACCGAAGCGCTCGTGGCGAAGCTTGCTAAGACGTTCTTGATAGATCGTCGAAGTTAAGCAACGTTCTGAGCGGTCACAACTTGGATGGGTGACCGCAAGTGGCATTATCAGCGTATGAGACTTTTTGACAGATAACAACGTTGCTATGACAACCGACCTACGGACATCCATAGGTTTGATATAGGAACCCGGCATAAGACGTTCTTGTATGTTCAGTGGTTAAAGCGTTAAAAAATACAGAGTTACTTGCGCGTTTTTACTATAATTATTAGGTACAAGCTCGTAGCGTCCCTCTGAAGGGCAAAGGCCTTCATTCCTTTCCTTCCACTCATCATACAAGTTAGCGTATTCCAATGAGGACATTTACAACAATATTTCAGTACGGTTTATTTTTTTCAGGTTTCTACCGCAAAGATCACCTTCGCAAGCACACCCGCTCGCACATCGCTCGTCGTGTGAAGGCCGAGTTGTCCCAACAAGGGGCCGCCTCTCCCCCCCTCTCCGCCGCCCCCGCGCCCGCCCCCGACCCCTCCTGACCCGACAAGAACGACCTTATGACCCTCATCGCGGCGACTAAGGCGGTGTTCTAAGGCCTATCGACCCTGAGTCCTGTTGTGTACTCGCATACTCGTTTTTTTACTTAATTTTGACGATTAAACATGATTTGGAACACGACGGTCAAACCACATCGATTGTCAAAACTTTACGTGGTGTGATTTTGCTATAAAAAAATATTGCATAAAACACGGTCATCGGTTTTAGCAACAGGACTGAGGTACTTTATCGAGGTTCGTTGCGAAAAACGACATAACGTGAAAATAGACATGGCATGGTTATGTTATAGGTATTAATAATTATTCCGTTAACGAGACATGCTGAAGATCAAGGATTCGAGTGTTGCTCTGAGTGGCTGGTTTTAAGCCTCGGTTTACAGTTGTCGATACCAGAGATTGAAAAAGGACTGAGAGATAAAAACAATAGTAATAATGTTAGTCCGAGGTTTAACTGACAAATACATCAAAAAAACAGGACGATATCACAGGGTTACCAAAGATTTGCGAGAAAAATACCTATTGTGATTTATTTTTGGAGTGATAGATTGAAAAATTGGTGTGAGAATGGTTTTGCGATTTGTATCGAACTGAAGCATTGTTGTTAGCTTTGAGGTTGAGGAGGCGCTCGAGATTTGGTTGAGTGATCCAAAAGTTTTCCTATTCAAGAAGTGACACATTCTTATGCGCACTTTTGCTCGATGACGTAAACTTGTGCCACTTAAGGGAAGGTTCATATCTGACGGAACATGCGTCGCGTATTATCGGTCGCGTAACGCCAGAACAGACATATGTATAGAAAAACACTTGAACGTTCACACTCAACCGATGATACGTTAGTGCGATGATATAGTTATGATGATACGCTCGGCGTATTTTACGTCAGATATGAACCTTCCCTTAGGCTTGTTCGGACTTACGCGGTATTCGCTGCCGCTGTGGGAAGTGAAAATACCACGCAGGTATTTTCTATGAAGTTCTTCGCGGTATTTTCGCTTCTCACAGCGGCAGCAAATACCACGTAGGTCCGAACAGGTCTTTAAACTGCGCTTCTACTGGCTTGGAATAGCGCTGAGGATCCAGTACATGTTGTAGGTACCATAAATCAATACAAAGCAGACACTAGTAAAGTAATAAAGACCAGGAATCTTTATAGCTTTTGGATAGAATCGTTATTAAATTATCTTTAAGATCATAAGATGTCGTGTATATTTAAGAATATAAAGTATTCTTTACAAGTCTTGTAAAGCTCGAGATGTCAGTGTGACGAAATATTCATACTAATTCTGGTTACAAATGCCATCTAGGTTTAACCAGAATTTCGAGTGCACGCAATTGTATGGAGATTAACTGTCTTTGCTACTTTGCTGATCTCTGATAAAGAAACATTTGTTACGCTGCGTACCTACACTCGATTCCAACGACGCAGTGGATGCGTAGATTGCGTAGCTTCACGCGACAATCGTGGTGCTAAATGCACATTTATAAGCCCGTCACACAGCTATAATATATATTACTATAAATTATAGCAAGGAATATTACGATATATTTTCTATAAGTACAAATATTCAAGTGACCGCTACGTGCTGCATGTGTGACGGGCTTTAACGCGCAAACGTTTGTTCAAATAATTATTGTTTTACAATATTTCGTGACAATCAAAATTACTTTAAGTTTCTTGTTGGTATTTCTCTAAAAGAGTTGAGTTTTTATGATGTTAATTGTTGAATTTATTTATTTTATTTGGTTTTAACCAAGTTTTTAGTGTTGTGATTATTAGTATGCTTGTGTATAAAATAATGATTTTCTCAAATATTTAACAAATCTAATAATGTTATTGAGTAGAATCAATGTTCTCAAATAAAATTAGGTTTAAATTATAGTTACTGCCTATAAATGTAACATATTTTTATAGTTTAAGCAAGGACGATAGGTTTAAGTTAGTAGATAGTCCTAATATTCCAATTTTATTCAGATGATATCAACAAAAAATCCAATTTCAGTCTAGATTCTGTTAAGCATCCTACTATCTAGTACCTAACTCATAGAAAATTATCCTATCTTAGATTATACCTTAGTATCTGTAAGCCATAATACCATAACAGGGGGCGTATCATCAGTTTTCGTGTGGTACTATCCTCGCTACCGTGTCAATTATTCCAAATATGTATGAAATTATTAGTTCAAGTAAGTTGCCGAGAGCGGCGCTGCACTGGATTCTCATACATTTGTAATATTTGACTGGGTATCGAGGATAGTATACAATACTACGGTAAACTGGTGATAGACCCCCTGTGCGTAATATGATGAGTTAATTCCACAAAACAGAAAAAAGTGGAGGTTTCCTGTGTTCACCATAACAAAAAGTTACGCAATATGCGTTGTTCCGCCTATCTGAGCTCTGGCATGGCATTAAAATGTTTAACTTTAAACTATGTTAAAAGAAGTTAGGATTTCAAATGTTAGATTATCATTCGTTTTTATGCATTTGATCCTTGTGTAAATAATGTTCATTTATCAATTATTTTCATTAAAAGGTACTTCTTCATTTTTTCTGTTCTGCGGTTGATTAAATCGAGCACACATTCTCCATTCTTTAAAATCTATGTGATCTGCTATGTGATTCTGTCACATCGTTGCCAATAGATTGTCATCCGACAGTCCGACCCTATTGTTTGATCAGACTACGATTTGAAGGCACTCGTGCCAAACATTTTGTTTGAACACCAATACACATCCGATCCGACTATCGGATCCATTTTGACCAGGTTTAATTTATTGCGAATCATTTTCGAAAAATATGTTTCTCAAACGTGTTAGATATTGAAATAAACAAACCATGGGAATGCTGTGCTGTGTCTTGTAAAAGTTTGATTATTAACCTACGATATAATGTAAAAGTTTCAGTAAACGCAAATAAATGATGTCAGCGTTTCTTCAAAGAAATTAGATACACAATTCGATACAAAGCGAACAATCTTTCGGAACTCCTATCTGACGCGGGGTGATGCAACGCAAGAGCATACAATATTGTAAATGGCAAAAAAGAAATATGTAGCAAAACCAATAAAAAAATTAAGCTCTTGAGCCTTCTGCACTGCGCCGAAAACAACGGTTGTGCGCATTTAAAAACGATTCAATTTCCTGGTAGAATGGATTCCCCGCTTTGTGCCATGTTTTAGGAGATGCTTCCATGATTTATTTGTGTTCATTCAATAGTTTAAAATCTTGGTATATTTTATAAGATATTGATAATAGTTTTACGTTGCCTTAGTATTCGACTAGTCCACTGCCAAAATCTGTAATCAGCATTTACTGAACATTTAATAATATATTATAAAATAGATAATAAAGAAAGATATGATAATGTGCAAAATACTTTTATTTGTACTTTTGTTACGTACGGACTTACAATAAAATCACAATATTTCATTAAAACACGAAAATTGAGGAACTTTACATAGATCCCTTACAACTTATTAATCATTTTTGGTAAAGAGAAATAGGTACCTATATATTTATTTATCCTAAACACATGTGTCCTTAATATAGTCGTGTTTTAGGACACCCTGTACAATTTAACTTATTCAAAATGCCATCAGAACTTATACT
This sequence comes from Xanthorhoe designata, assembly GCA_963582015.1. Classification (NCBI taxonomy): domain Eukaryota; kingdom Metazoa; phylum Arthropoda; class Insecta; order Lepidoptera; family Geometridae; genus Xanthorhoe; species Xanthorhoe designata. The sequence continues at coordinate 2,538,895 of OY757042.1, read as the reverse complement.
GCCTTTTTATGAAACAAAAATTCAAGATATCTGGTCCACAGATATTTGTATATTTCCTTTTTGAAAATAAATTTATTTTTATTATTATTTATTATTTCGATCTGTGATCTGGTCTAATTTTTATCAAATATCACCATCAATGCATTAGCTAGCTAGGTGCATAATTAAGAGTAGCTGCATTTTTCATTTCATATTAGTAAATTTTTTAGGTTGGCTTAAACCAATCTATGTTTTATAAAAAGGCAGATTCGTCAAAAAACAGGTTCAAGACGAATAGTTCCAGCAATTTTTACAAAAGATCAGGCGTCATCAAAATCACTAGCTGTGATTATGCTGACAGTACAATATAAAGGAAAAAGGAGTTAGTATTTGATAACATTTCACATGGCACGATATGTGATAAGTACTTAAAAGCTAACATGTAACTATTTACAAAGTTATTTTTGTGCTCTTAGTAAAAATAAAGATATTTAAATGTTGATTATAGCTTAAACTTATATATTTTTATTTAAATAAATGTTTGTTTATTTAAAGCATGATTCGAGTGTATCAGAGATCGCAAATTAACTAAAAATAATGTAATAAAATGCGACATTTCCTTATAGAATTTGGACCCTTATCATTTTATGGTAGGTACAATACGGCCGACGTATCTTGGCGAGTCTGAACATAGGCTTTGCGAACTTTCGCGCAGGTACACTCGTGAAGAAAACTGTTACTTGTTGCCAATTTATTTTTTATACCATTTTATGAATAAAAAATCCCTAATACAGTGACCTGACTAAGTAAATAAAATGAAATATCAACCACTTTGAGACAGACAGCTATAAAAATAACTTGTAATTTAAAAATTCACTTTCCTCACCATTTCATCATTTCATTTCCTTCTCGGTTTTGTGGAAGTTGTGTATGCATCTTTTTATGATTCCTTGGTCAAAATTGTCTATATCAGTAATTGGTTTTGATCTAGACCTTTTTTTACCAGGCGTGCGGAATACCGAAAGTAAGCCCGAAACATTGCCTTCAGTTGCGATCCGCTGTATTGTGCGTTGGGACACACCAGTTGCGTTAGCAACTCGTAAATAAACTGTGGCGGCTAGGTAGCCACAGGGATAAACGGGCTGACGCGGAGGTTTTGTGAGTCGCGTCGCCAGTCGGTTCTCCCCGCTCGCTAGGTCCGAACATGTATTGTTATAGCGTGGAAATAAAGTAATATACATTTGTAAAGTTATTTATGTGCATCATTCTGCAACAATATAACTATGTAGGGAACCCATCAAGTACAACGATCCGATTCCCTACATACCCCCAACATTGGTGACCCCTGACAAGTACTCGGTTGTGGCGTTACCATGCGGTGGCCACCCGAGCTGAACGCGCAGAACAAGGAGACCAGCCACGGAGACGACTCCCTCCCGACGATATCCACACCTTGGGAGGTAAAAAGGACCCCAAAATCACTTGAATGATGCAATATCTACGCAGCGACGCCACGAGGTACCTACGAAATGCGCAGTAGGTGACGTCAGCCGATCCTGGCCCGACCACCAACAGATACTCTTATGAAAGCCGGTCATCATCATCGAGAAATATTGGCACTGTACGGCCGGGAAGTGGTTAATCCGCGGTCCAGCCAACGAATTTTCACATCTTGGTCTACTGCAGAAAAGGATGATTTTTTTAGAGCCAGCGATTTCTCAGGTGCACTCAATCCATTACAGAAAATGGAGTTTGGACCTGCAGATTCACTCAGCAACAGTTTTGCCGGTTGGAGATGTTCTGCTCACCGGAGGATCAGTGTTGGATCTGGAGATAGCTCGGTCCCACTGCTACGAGTGGCTGGCATGCGAGTACCTGCACTGCATAGAGAGAGACCGAAGACATTGGAAATGACGGCTATTTCGGAGAAGCAGCTGTGGTGAAGGAGCAGACGAGGCATATCATCAGGCGTGCGTGTGTAAATTATTTTGAAAACATTAACGTGTAAAATCAGTTTTTCTTAAGTTTTTTAATCAAATGTAACTTCAATCTATTTTTAGAGTCAGTTCAAGTTCGTGGAATGTGTCGCATAGGTAGATTATATAATAGTACATGGCGATAGCCCGAACTGCGTAACGTGAGACATGAGCGCACACATACAGTGTAAAGTAGCGATCTTGCAACGCAGCAAATTTACACTTGTGCCTCGGTTGTGTTTATAGACTCTAGTATATTTTGTTTGTGTTAACGTTCATTGGCATCTTGATAATTTTGTTTGTAACTTTTATTAAATTTTCTTCAAAAATTTTTTTGTAAGAGGGGGAGTACTGTGGCGGCTAGGTAGCCACAGGGATAAACGGGCTGACGCGGAGGTTTTGTGAGTCGCGTCGCCAGTCGGTTCTCCCCGCTCGCTAGGTCCGAACATGTATTGTTATAGCGTGGAAATAAAGTAATATACATTTGTAAAGTTATTTATGTGCATCATTCTGCAACAATATAACTATGTAGGGAACCCATCAAGTACAACGATCCGATTCCCTACATACCCCCAACAAAACTTTATCTACGTCTTTTACGCCTTCTTCTTTTTTCTTTTTTCATATACTGCGTTAAATCATAAATATTTTTTCTTGCCTGGCGATTTAACACACTATTATGCTTTGGTGGCATATTTGGCGAATAATATAAGTGCCAACTAACACTTGAAAATAACAAAAATAAAACAAACTAACACAAACAAAGAACTTAACAATAAGAATAACAATTAACAACAATAACAACGAAAACTTTTGTAACCGACTGTGCTCAAGACAGAGATAGCGACACGAACACGACACCAATGCGAAGGTGTGACTGAGACATATTACCGTGTACCGAGCATTGCCGAATAAGCACGAAGCTTTACAAAGTAACCAAAAAGGGATGTCCAATATGCGTGCCTGAGGGTGTTGTTTAATCGATTTTTATTCAAATCGATTGAAATTAAATCGTAAAAATATATTTATTTTCAATATAAAAGGAGGTTTAAAATTTTCTCAAATAGTCGTTACTCTAGTACCTACTCTAGTCGTTAATAGATAACTGATATTTAAGTAAATCATCTCTTTCAACTAAAAAAATAAATTTTTATTGGTTTTTCTTTTTTTTTAAAGTCGACATTTCGTTTATTAACGACAAAATTCACTATACCTATTTGTAAATCTATTTCGTTTAATATCATAAATAAACGAAAATCAATAAGTCCTAAATAAAACAAATCGATTGCGACATTTGATTGAATAAAGGGTCGATTGTGTTTACTTATGGTCAATCTCTAGCCGAGACCACCGCCCCCCGCACGTCGCCTCATGCCACCATTTGGTTCCTAAAAAAAGTTATTGCGCAACCTTCTGCGCGAAGTTCGGACTCGCCAAGATACGTCGGCCGTATTGTATATTAAGTTTATTCAAAGCTATTTTTTTTGCTGTTTGAAATGTTTTTTTTGTTTTAAAGAAAATATGGAATCAAAGAAAGATATTAAGAGGCTTTTTAGCTACTGGAGGTTCTTTTAAAAGCAATAAATACATAGATGTTGATACGCGGGTATACCTATGTATAAAACACATTGACAGTAATATTCTTCTAAATAAAAAGTAAACTATTATAAATCAATGACTTATTTCAAATATTATTTACTATACTTATAATAAATGAGATATCTGTGTCGCAACGACAACACATACAAACACGTTATTTTAACTCACATTTTATGCTCAAAACCATTACATCGAAGAAGAGCGTTTAAACTACATCAATTTATTGGGATCAATATACACAATATATATTTAAATATAAGAAATAAGTAGTATTAATATCAATACATAATCTTATAGTATATTGGCTTAAACGTCCCGAATAAGTACCTAAGCCTAATGATTTCGGTTTGTTAAGAGCGTTATATTTTATTTTTATTGGACTATTCAGCATTATTAAAAATAGCTTCTGACAAGAACTTCTGTTCATGATTAAATACTTTATTCTAGTAAATTGAGATCGAAAATAATACATTAGAAAACGATCGAAACGACAAATAAAAATTTAAACATGCGGTCGATTTTTACAACTACTATCCAATGTAAACACAAAATTATATCATAATTGTTATGATTATACTCATAAATGATAGTTACAATATACACATAATAACTATACTCCATTTATAGGGCAGTCCCACTATAGCATATTTTTATAAAATCATAGGTAAAATGGGCGCTAGGATCGGGGCGGCATGGCAAAGGATTTTACATTTTTATTTTACCAATAGATATTTAAACGTATCACTATAGAAATACGACATAAAATTGCTATATTTTACCCACCAGAACTAATCACGATATTTCGCTGCAGTACGTACCTACGTACCTACGAAATAATCTGTGAACATAATTAATAAAAAACATATAGTGGAACAAGTCCCTTTTGGAGTCAGTTAAAAACAATTGCACTATGCGCTTTACATGAGCCAATTGTTATCGCAGTAAGCGTTTAAATTGAGTAATATTTAATGGATAGCGGACACATTCCACTAAATGCGAATGTTTGTGAGAATGGATAGATGGATAGTAAGTGTGGATTTTTGTTACTTTTTCACGCGAAAACTACCTACAGATTTGGCTGAAACTTGGAATATAGTTTATGACCTGGAATAACATACAGGCTACTTTTTATACAGGTACCACGGGGGCGAAGACGCGGACAAGTAAACTAGTTGCACATGACATGATGACACCGATAGCTAGATACTGCGACGTATAACTTTATCCTTGTTTTATATGGGAGACAAGACAGCGACGTATAACTTTGTCCTTGGGCTCTAGCCAAGTGACAAACGCTCCGTTTCTATTCTCTTTCTATCATCGCTATTTCTTTGATTTGACATTTCTTATCGCTCGAGTTTTCGCCATCGAATCAATTTCTATAACATTTTCTTCGTTTCTATTCTAAAGCGATTGTAGAAATGTAACATGGCTAGAGGGGTTTATGGGGTTCAGGTGAGAAGGTCTTGTGAAGGCTCGTACGTTACAGAATGTTGCTCACCATTGGCCGTAGACATCACTACTTGGTATGGAACTTTGATTTGCAGCGGCACGCGTAGCTTGGAGCTAGATGGCGCCTGGAACAACATTTGTGTTGATAAACACAGGTATTTTTATACTTAAAAGGGCATCTCAAACCCACGGAATGTAAATTTATTAGATTAAGATAATGAAATAAACATTATTATTATAAACATCTTCCCGACTGTTTTTTGCGCGGTAGACATTTTGAAGTTCGCTCTTTCGTATAAGTTAAAGTAGATAATTATTGTTTGTTTTTTGTTATTTTAGGCATGTTAAAAATTACACTCAAAACAAATTGCAGCGCCCAACAGGGTGTATGTACTTTACCTAATAAGCTCACGTTAGACCTAAGCTATACTATACTAGCAATTAATAAATGAAATGAAATAAGCAAGTGGACAACTTTAGTGACGGAGTTTTTAGGCTGCCTAAAGGCCTCCGTCATGGCTTAACGACTTTAGACAACAATTTAACGTGCCCTCCGAAGCACGGAACCGCGCTCAGCTGATAATGCCACTTGCGGTCACCCATCCATGTTGTGACCGCTCAGAACGTTGCCTAACTTCGAAGTGAGAATGTGAGAAATGTGAGAATCGCGATCTGGAACTCCTGGCTTCCCAAACAAAATGTAGCCCTTTCCCAAGGTCTAGTCTAATCTATACCAAATTTCATCAAAATCGGTTCAGTGGTTTAGGCGTGAAAGCGTAACAGACAGACATACAGACAGATACTTTCGCATTTATAATAGTAGGGATTGAGACCGGCCGTTAGTAGCTGAATCTATTACCTGTTCCAACGCGACACAACAGGAAAACATCAACAAAAAAGGATTCTTTCACAATTTATGTAGTCAAGCTCAAGTGCTTGCTTTCCATCGCTAACTTTTAAAAGTACTGTTGTTACTCACAGTGATGGTAATCTCTGGTTTGACGTCTCTCTTAAGCAGCATGTCGAGAGACAGCAAGCCCGGTAAAGGCTTCTTTACGCGTCCCTTCGCTGCGTGCACTTGAACATGCTTTTGAAGGTGGTCTTTACGGTAGAACCCTGTAAGAAAGGTTTGAGGATATAGAATCTCAAAAATAAATTTGGAACACACATAGTATATAATATATAGTATATAGTATATAATATATGAAATATTCAGATAGTATACTATAATCATTTGGAATACACTTGATGGATAGAAAAATAATGCCTTGTATAAGTCACACTAATATTATAAGGGTGAAAGTTTGTGTGTGAGTAAGTAATTGTGAATGTTTGTTACTCCTTCACGCTCAAACGGCTGGATGGATTTGAATGCAATTTGGTACCAGGATAGCTTATATCCTGGATTAACACATAGGCTACTTTTGATCACGGTATTCCCAAGAAAACGGGAACTACCGCTGGGCGCAGCTAGTAAAATATATAAAATAAACTACGCATAATTTTAACCTAAAAAAATACACCATACCTTATATATTTATGTAAGTTTTATTTACATTTATTATGTAAGTCGCAGGTATTTATTTGTGTAGGTATGTTATGAGTGTATGTAAATTTTTATAATAGGTTCTTTTATATTTTATGCCCCATACTATTTTATATTGTCCATTATCCATCCGTATGTTGTCTGGTAGAGATCGCTTTTTAGCGATAAGACCGCCGATTGTATGTCATAGGAAAGTTTTTTTTTGTTGTTTTTATGTATATTGAGGTATTTGTAAATTATGGTGTGCAATAAAGTATTTTCTATCTATACAGTGGCTTCGGGTAATTCCGATAGTCGGGATATTCCGATAATTAAGATCAACACCCAAACACGGCACTATTTTCCGCACTGGCAACATTCATTTAGCCGCCAAGTTCATCGCTCCCCGCATTAGTTACTATTGTCAGTGTCAACTAATGCGGGCTAATGTAGATCTTAATTATCGGAATATCCCGACTTTCGGAATCACCCGAAGCCACCTTATTGAGGTATTTGTAAATTATGGTGTGCAATAAAGTATTTTCTATCTATACATATATCTATCTACCTACCTTTCCCGCAGTCAGTGCAGAAGAAGGACTTGACACCAGTGTGTATGTGGAGATGTATCTTGTAGTGGTCCTTGCGTTTGAACGGCTTGTTGCACCACTTGCAGACGAAGACGCGCTGAGGCACGGGGATGGCGCTCTCGTCGCGGATTATGTACTGCGTCTCGTCTTCTTGCGCTGGTTCCATCTGGAAATCAAGGTGTAAGTTTGTGTGTATGTTTGATACTCCTTCACGCTCAAACGGATAGATAGATAGATCGTTTTATTGTAAACTGTTGAATTTTTTACAAAGGTGGGTAGGTACTGCAGATCGTAATACATCCCGTCGAAGTTGTAATTTTTCGTAAGATTTTTCATTTTCTAATGAAATAGCTAAGTGTGGTTTAACACTATAAAAAAATATATAAAACGATCACTTTGGAAATATTTTGGATTTGAATGAAATTTGGTAGGTACCTAGATAGCTTTATCTTGGATTAACACATAGGCTACTTCCGTGCTTTGTAGGGCATGTTAAATTGTCGGTCCCGGCTTTTAAAGTCGTTGAGCCATGATAGAGGTCTTTTGGCGGCCTAAAAACTCCTCACAACACAGAGTTGGCCGCTTGCTCATACGAACTTACTTAGGTATTTACTTACACAGGCTACTTTTGATCCCGGTATTCCACCGGGAGTATATATAATGTATAAACTTATTCACCGCGGGTATAGTTCGCGCCAATTTAAAAGAGCGCAGTCGGAGAAGTAGCGGGGTTATGTTTGCGCCTGTGTTCACTCGCTGACGAACCAATAGCACTCGCTAAATCAATGATATGAAGTGCGCCGCGTTACCTCTCCACCAATCATCGACCACTGCGCAGTTTGACAGCCAGCGCTCTTTTTACGTGGCGCGACCTATACCACCCCGCAGCTAGTGTTTTAGGTAATATCCTACTGTCCTACTAATCCTACTATCCTACTAATATTATAAAGGTGAAAGTTTGTGTGTGTGTGTGTAAGTATGTAAGTGTGTTTGTTACTCTTTCACGCTAAAACTACTGAACGGATTTGGCTGAAACTTGGAATATACATAGACTATATTAGATATTTAAGACTGGGAATAACACATAGGCTACTTTAGATTCCGGTATTCACACGGGAACGGAAACTACCGCGGGTAACACCGCGAGGCGCAGCTAGTAATTATTATAATAAGGAACACTTACCGGTAGAATGACTTCCTCAATGGGGAATTGGTTTTCTTTCTTAGCGTTGACCGGCTCGTCCACTATTTGGATGCTCAAGTTGTTATGTATTGGTATTATTGAGGTGCAGTGGTGGCTCTCTAGGTCTGAGTCAGAGTTGAAACCTGAAAAATAAAATATATTCAGTATTTTAAGAATATTTTATAAGACTTCGGGTAATTCCGAAAGTCGGGATATTCCGATAATTAAGATCTACATTAGCCCGCATTAGTTGTCACTGACAATAGTAACTAATGCGGGGAGCGATGAACTTGGCGGCTAAATGAATGTTGCCAGTGCGGAAAATAGTGCCGTGTTTGGGTGTAGATCTTAATTATCGGAATATCCCGACTATCGGAATTACCCGAAGCCACTGTAAAGCATTTTTAGTATTTTCTAAGCTGGAAACAGAAAAGCTCTTAAAATGAGTTCTATTAGGCCTTTCGCACTCCCCTATTGAACGCATCCACTGCCCGTAACGTACGTGGGCTAGTTGCGAGTTTCCGGCCACGATCCTTTCCTTTGGAGACGACCGTGGTATCTGGGCCGGGAATATTAAGCAGAAAAATATAATAAAATAGTTCCTTTTCGCGCGTCGACCTATTGAATACGCGTAACAAAGTTGTACAGAGTTATCCATTAGAATGAAATAGCAAGTTTAGGCACATATAGCGGCACGAAGCGCCTGTGCGAACTGAACTCCTCTTTGTTGCATAAGAGTAGCTATTTAAGTGAATGTTTTCGCAAAGACAGTCTTCCGTTATTTTTTCCCTATTGTTTAGTAGTTAGTTCATTCGTATAAGTGGCCAACTCTGGCGACGGAGTTTTTAGGACGCCTAAAGGCCTCCGTCATGGCTTAACGACTTTAAATTCCGGGACCGACAATTTAACGTGGCCTCCGAAGCACACAAGAAGATTGTGTAGTAGTAAAAGTATTCTTTTATCTGTGGTAAAACTTACCTTTATTACACTTGATGCACCTCAGTAGCGGCTCAATCTTGGTATGCGTGTTGTAATGCACTTTAAGATGTTGTCTCCGCTTGAAGCGCTTGTGGCACACGTCGCATTCGTGGCGCCGCTCGTCCGGCACGAGACCGGTTATACTGACCGGCACGCTGGTGCGAGGGACTAGCAGGCTGTTGTCTGCTAACTGAGATGGTTTATGGTTAGAGAAAATATAATTGTTCAATAGCAGAGACAAAGATGCACAATAGACACTTGGTATGACCAAAGACAATGAATACCAAGGTATGACGTATTGTCATATCTTGGTATTTGTCTTTGATTTTAATTATTATTTAAAGAAAGTTTTAATTATTATTTAATTTAAATGCTTTTAGATGATAATATATGGTTGGAGAGATATGAGGGAGACCTTTGTCCAGCAGTGGGACGATATAGGTTGACCAAAATAAAATGCTTTTAAGTATGAAAGAACGCAAAATGTTAAATACTAACACCCGAATACTGAAACGCTAAGTACTTAAGTGTGTGCCATAACGCCGAGGAATGAGCGGGAGAGCGAATAATGTTTTTACTCGTGAGTGAGAAGCGCAGAACGATAGACACGCAACATAATTTATAGCGAAAAAACAGTTTTTATTTTATTACAAGTTAATTAAACAAGCAATCAAAAAAATTAAAAAACCAGAACTAAATGAATACTTCTAGGCTATTTGTCAAAACATAAAACCAACAAAAATAGCGTTCTGTTCCTGAGATAAATAGCAAACTGTGTGAAAAACATGTATTTTTCAAAAAAATATATGATCGAGAAAACTTTTACCAATCGTGTTTCTAAAAAACCACAACGCAAGATAAAAGTTCAAAGTTTAATTTCTCCAAACATTATAAGGTGGTATCTTTCACGGATTTTGAGATCTAATACGATTCAAACCACATATTTGCTACCTACGGCCTCTTAAATATTTTGGACGTGAAAAACTGTTTAAGACGCTCGTTCTAGTGAGATTTGTAGACAAGCGTCAAATTATAACAAAAATAAGCACCACTTACATTAAGTAGCGTTTCAGTATTTGGACGTAAGCTACGTAATATGCGAAAATCACGATAAATGGTCAAGTTTAAATGTAGAAATCTTTGAAAATATTCATCTTATGTCAAAAACGTATCACGGATATAACTATATAACTACAATCTTTCAATTAATAATTACATAAAGCTATGGTACTGCCACGCGAGCGAAGCGAGAACGCTAAAGTACTCACGTAGTTGGTAGAGTCCTCGCTATCGAGCAAAGCGTGCAGCTCAGTCTTGTCTTCGTACAGCTGGCCGTATTGCTGGTTCAAATGCACGCTCATGTGGGACAATAACTGCTCTTCTCGCTGAAACACTGGGGAAAACAACAATGTCACTATAATGAATCATTCTACTCGTCGACAATGCTCTCAAAATATTTTTACTGCGAAATTATAAAGACTCGTTATTTTTTATACCTTCGTTTTGTTTATTAATAAAAACATTAAAGTGAGCTCTAAAACATCGTGAGGAAACCAGTTTAGCTTTCTATAATAGATATAATATATAGATAAAAAGATTGGACATAGCTCTGACTATCCCATTAGGAATTTTCAATCTATAAAAATTACTGAAATAATAATTGTCTACCACACCCTCATAAATTTCATATTTACTAATATATGGGAGTACTAATCATAAATTTCATATTTTTCGCGTTTATTTTCAGTTTTATAACAAAACCGGTAAAGTTTAAATAATTTAATTATTGTGTAGCCTCACAAACCAGACGATTCAAAAGCCCAACTATTCGAAATATCTAACTTGAAAATCGATATTCCACCAACAAACGACATTCAACATTAGACCTTACCCACCCGTTTTAAAGCTAAACTCCGCGTGTGTGTAACAAGGTGACCTTTCTCTTCCCTTTTCTAGTTCCCCCATGGGCAAACGAGGGGCTTAGATAGGGGGAGGACTTTGGGAATCCAATTTGTAGGGTGAAGGGTATTTTAAGCTGGTATTTTGAACAGTGATGTTTTATACTGAGACTGTTGGTTACAACAAACATTCCGTGCGCAAAAAGCGATATTTTTAGGCTAATTGTTTTCAAAAGGATACCTAAAGTAGGTTCACGCACGATAAAATGAATGAAAGTGGAAGTTTTCTTGTGCCACATAAGATTATCCACTTAAATCTCTAGACATTCAAAGATAATATGAAGATGTGTAGAAGAGTAGGCTCTAAGCTCCCTTACTTCTAGTGCTATTCTAAGTGATAGGTCGCAAGCCCCTAATAGAAGACTAACTTAGTTTCCTCACGACATTATCCTTCATCGGAACTCATGTTATTGCGCATACCCGATGTTTTTACAGTAAACTGAATGAATTCGTGTGCGAATGATGATAAAATGAATGATTAAATGCAGGCGTTCACACAAGCCTGTAGTAACACAATGTTTATTGGAACACGGACGGGAAGCACTAGCTTTCAAACAAAAAAAAAACGTTTTGAAAATCTGTTTACCCAGTCCAAAGTTCATAAGTAACAAACATAAAAAATATACAGACGAATTGAGAGCTTATTTTTTTTAAGTCGTTTATAAACGTAGTGTGCCTAGGCCCAAAGCCAATACGTTTATACACTAGCCTTCTCGCCCGCGGCTTTGCTCACGCTGAATCTGACTTACAATATAGCCTATGTTCATTCGGAAATATTTTATTAAATCGTATGAGTAGTTTCGGAGATAACCTCAAACATACAAACAAACCAACTTTACCTCTTTATAATATTAGTATAGAGTACATATATAGATTTGCCTACAATTCTAAAGAAACTATGCTAAACCTGAAAAAGTAAGGTATAAAAAGTTCATCTCACCTTTCCCGCATTCAGAGCACGCTCTGCCGTTCTTCTTCAGATGAGTCTGCAAATGCAGTTTAAGATGGTCCTTCCGTTTGTAAGTCTTCGGGCATATTGTGCAGGCGTACGGCCTCACTTCGTTTCGGAACTTGCTCGTGTCGATCACTAGTGATGTGTCTTCTGACATTTCACTATCCTGGGAAAATGTGGTGTAAAAATATGGACACGTAATATGGATTTGTGGTCCGCGATTGCTACCTAATCCTGGGCAGTTTGTGTACATGTGGTGACTTGTTTAATTAAATGAGTAAAGTGTTCATTAGTTGCTTTCCTACGTCAGGGTAACCGCAAAATCTATGGATCTTTACGATTGATTTAACAGAAATTTGAATTTATAACTGATTTCCAACACAGTATTCCTTCACCTTTAAATTTCGTATTTAGCACGGGCATATAAACATTTTTAAAATAAAAAAGACGTGTGGCATTTGGAGACTGCCGCGGTAAAGCTATTGCATAGCATTTTTTCGGCGTGGGGGGTGTAAGGTTATTTTCGTTACGGAATTTCTGGATTCGGTCTCGACGCTCAAGGCCCGCGATAGAAGCTATGCAATAGCTTAAAATATAAGACACCTTTACACTCTACCAACACTCTCTATCAAACTCGACCAACACATTCTTTATTCAGAGCGGAACATTCACGTGATAATTACTTACTTCTGAATTCGGCGAGCTGTTATAATCATCATCGATGACTTCATTCTTCAGAGCTATCAGCTCCTTGTCCCCAAGTATCTGCATGCTCTGCTCCATCAGGATCTTTCCGTGGGTCTGCAGATGCTTCTGCAGGTGATCCTTACGGTAGAAGGCTGGAAGGAATATAGTCATCAAGTGCTAGACACTAGCAGTATCTTCTTCCTTTCATAAGTTTGAGGTTTACTAGATATTATTGGGACTACAAATACCATGGACGAAAATAAATCTATTTTCGTCCATGCTAATACTAACACCCAGTTGCAAAACGATTTTTAAATTTATAGGCGACTTAAACACTAATGTGATTCTGGGGGCAATTCGGAGTGTCGCAAAAGCTAAACTAAACTAACTAAAATTAATGCCACCCTTTTTATTTCCATCGCTATGAAAGGGACGGCAAAAATTTTAGTTAGCTTAGTTTAGCTTTTGCGACACTCAGAATTGCCACTGTTATTACTGTTATTTGAATGTCACATTAGTGTTTAAAGTCGACTTTACATTTAAAAATCGTTTTGCAACTGGGTGTAAGACTAGTAAAACATTCTTAAAAACGTATTATAAAATATCACTATACTTAAATGACAAAAACGCTTAGGACTGAACGTGCTCTGTTTATATTATTAAGATTGGACAGCTGAAAAAAAAGCTAGGCCCAAATCACCATTGCCTGATTAATTCCCTAGTGAAGGGAGTCGCGTTGGAACAGGCAGTAGAATCCCCTAGTTTTAAGGACGTGACGTCAAAGTAGTCTATAAACGATCGTACTGAATAAATAAATGTTGAGTTTGAGTTTGTACTAGGTACCAAAGATTATTTTAAACTTTGTAGGTACTAAGCTTAGCGCAGCTTTGCAGCTTTTTTTTCCTACACATTCTAATCCTATTCCTACATAGGGGGTGTAAGTTTCGCCCATTTCTAAATCTATAATATTTCGAATCAATCAGTTAATCTCCATAAAAGTAAGATATGCTCCGGAATAATTTTTAACATAAATTTCTGATAAAAAGTTCGTATGATTAAGTGGTCAACTCTGGTGATGGAGCCTCCGTTATGGCTTAACGACTTTAAAAGCCGGGACCAACAATTTAACGTGCCCTCCAAAGCACGGAAGCACTCAGTTGTTAATGCCACTTGCGGTCACCCATCCAAGTTGTGACCGCTCAGAACGTTGCCTAACTTCAACGATCTATCAAGAACGTCTTAGCAAGCTTCGCCACGAGCGCTTCATGAAAACCATATCTATATTGCATCTTGTTAGAGACTTAAAATTATACTTGGGAGTCAGCGTTCTGCCTCACCCTTTTTAAAACAAGACTAGCCTAACCGGTCCTGAACCCACGCCCTCTGACCTGACATCGACCCTTTACAGCTCGAAACTATCTGTATACTAGATACTTTACTGTGGTGTGTGGCACAATTACAATTCGGGTCGATAAGTTTATAGTGACACGAGCTTAAAACAGAAATCGGTCTGTCCACAGTATGACCAATTGACCATATCTTTCCTGTAGAAAAGGTCAATTAAGCTGAGAAAAGGTTTAGATTATTATAAGTAAAGGCATATGTTGCGTTCTGGTGGTGTAAATGCGTCCATACTCAAGCGTGAATAGTGTCTCAAGCGGTGATTCATCAATCAGTTACCATAGAACTAATTAAATAAACGAACTGTAATAAATAAATAATAGTATCACTACATAGTATACAAAGTCGCTTTCTCTGTCCCTATATCCCTATGTATGCTTTTATCTTTAAAACTACGCAACGAATGTTGATGCGGTTTTTTTAATAGATAGAGTGATTGAAGAGGAAGGTTTATATGTATAATACCGCGGGTAACACCGCGGGGCGCAGCTAGTAAATAATAAATCAATCGATACTTGAATAAAGTCCGAGTGCCATCAGCCATATAACTGTAAATACCTACCTAAAAAGTTTCTTAGAAATCATATTGAGACACGGGGAGTGGGTGTTGCCTGTTGAATCTATAAATAGGGTCACTACGTCAAGTAGGGTAGCTTATGAAAGGGCGTGATTCCACCCATCTATTTTATCTATCACGTTCGATATAGATGTAGGTTATATTTTATATTTAAATAACTGATAAATGACGACCTCTGTGGCGCGGTGGGCGAAGGCTCGCCTGAGACGCGAAGGTTGCGAGTTCGATTCCCGCCACGGGACAAATGTTTGTATGTTCTATAGATATTTGTTCCGGGTCTGGATGTTTTTCTATCTATAATATGTATGTATTATGTAATCTAATATGTAAAAAAATGGATCTAAGTAGTATATTAGTCATCTGGTTACCATAACACAAGCATTAAGTTGCTTAGCTTGGGACTAGATGACGCCGTGTAAATTGTCCAAGGATTTATTTATTTAAATGAAAATATACCAAACCTAATCTATTAGTCTGATTTGGAAACCATTTTTCTATACATTCAACGTGAAATGCTTCAGACTCAAACCGATCAGCCTCTGACTTGATAAACTCGATCTGACTACTCGTACGGCTTGTAAAAAAAACACTAGCAGATGTTCTAAATAGCAGCGCTCCCCTCCACAAGTAATGAGTCGAGGAGGATATTATTACAGAACTGCGGCCCTAAGCGCTCTGCAGCGATCATATCTCGATACAGGTTTAGTTAGTTGGGGCTCGCTGTTTCACATTGATGATTGATGATTTCCACAGGTCATTTTCTAGGGAATCTATATCTATATCTATACTTCTATACTATCTATACTTCTATACTAATATTATAAAGAGGTAATGTTGGTTTGTTTGTATGTTTGGGGTAATCTTCGAAACTACTCATCCAATTTCAAAAATTCTTTCAGCAATTTGTAGCTTAAACTTTTCGAATGAACATAGATAGGCTATATTTTAGCAAGGTAGGTACCACGTGAGCGAAGCCACGGGTAAGTTAACTATAGTCTTTCCAATCGTTTATTTAACTTTTGACAGATCATGCACATAAAGTTTTATAATAATTTTTGATACAATGTACTACAGGGAATACTGTACTGTCATGGACGGGATCCGCCCACTTAGAGATGTTTCATTCGTAATTAATGACAACTGGTTTTGAAATAAATCGATTATCGATTATATTAAAACATACAATAAAATTATTGTTATTATTTTTATATCAAATCACGTAAAAACCTTTATTATTTTGCATTAAAATGCCCTAAATGTCTCTGTTGTAATGCATAAAATAATTTGCGTAATGAAAACAGTTCCATGGGATCGAATTTATTCGCTGAAAATTAATGAATCTAAAATAATCGTTTAGACTTACTGTAGTTGGTTCAAATAAAAAACATGTGAATGAACTGCGGTACCTACTTGTAATGAAAAGGTGCAAAATGTTGATATTCATAGTAAATAATGAGTGTGTTAAATCGATTAAAACTTCTTCATAAATAAAATCGATCGATAAAATAAATCGAATCGGTAACGGGTCAGGGTATCACTATTTGAGTCAGTATTACAGCTGTCAAAAGTTAAATAAACGGTTGGAACGAGTTTAGTAATGTATAATCTTCTTCATCTAGGTGAGAGGGGAGAGACTCGCGTCGCGGTACGTCTCGTCACGAACAGAAATGATAAATCGAAACATCATCAGTATTGCGATATTCTTATTTTGTCATAAACCTAATGGTTTCCAAGAGAAATGTTATTATCATTTTGTTTGCGGATTAAAAATTTTGTCCAGGTTTTTAGGATTGATAAATAAAAAATAGTGTTCTTAAACTAACTTGTACTTCGTGTTTTTTGTTTAAATTTTATCCTTGGCCCATAAATTCCCCCCATTGCGCATCGAGCTTTACTTTACCGTTGTGATACCGGCATTTCAAGGAAAACGCAGGTAAATACTCCAGTAGGTACCTACCCTTCACAGAACCTTCGGCAAAAAGTTTTGGAACAATGCAATGTTTTAGCTAGAAAATGTGATGACTATTTACGAGATTTCAAAATAAATATCGGGGTTTATTAGGGGTAGTTTTTTTCCCTCATAACTTTCATAATCATTGTTCCGCATTTTAATTTTTATAAATGCGCAAGTTTTTAATAAACTGAACCGTGTTTGATAAAACAATAAGTATAAGTAGTTCTAGATCAGGAGCAGACATCCATAACGCCAACAGGCAACAGAAGTCACGGTTGATCAATAATTTTAAATTCACGACACATCGATGCATCCTTTTAGCGATCGAAAAAAATAAAAATACAAAATAGTCTCCCCTAACATGTGAAAGGGTGGGACTGTAAAATAAGCTGGCAAAAAATCACGCACCCCACCGGGTAAGGGATGGGATCCCCTACCATCCCCTTTGAATTTCTTTTATATTTATTTTGGGAACTGTCCAGTTTCGACCTTTTCTTTTGCCTGTGTCAGTATATTGAATTTTAGGCACCTACTCTGTTCCATACAGGTATGAGAATGCAGATTTTTGGATATCAGTCTGGGTAACTAAAAAAGGTTATATATATATTCGATTTCTCAGTTAGGAGTCCGTTCGTTCGTATGAACAAGTGGCCAACTTTGGTGGCGGGAGTTTTTAGGCCGCCTAAAGGCCTCTGTCAGGGCTTAACGAATTTAAAAGCCGGGACTGACAATTTTCCGAAGCACGGAAGTGCTCAGCTGATAATGCCACTTTGCGGTGACCCATCAAAGTTGTGACGGCTCAGAACGTTGCTTAACTTCGACGATCTATCAAGAGCTACGAAATGAAAAATATTACTGTACTTTTAGAGTCATATTTTTCACAATTTTTAGTTTTAGCATTACCACGCATTACCATTTCCTTCTCTCACCTAACGGAGTCGTCATTACACGTTCTCTTGATTGTTAACCCAGTATTCACCCCTTACTACCATTCTCATCTTTCACACAATCCACCTATCTTTTTAAAGAGTTTTTATAGTAAATAACTAGCTATGACCGTGGTTACAAAATGATACCAGACACCTATACAGATTTCTAGCCCCTTCTTCTTCTTTGTGAATATCTAAATATCTAGAAAAGCGTCATTATTTATTTGTGCTCAAAAGCTTCTAATCAAACTTTCATGTTTTAACTTGAAATAACTGTCAAACAAAGTTCCCACATTTGTCCCACACCTTTAAGATTTACAAAAATCCTAAATGTAGGTCCTTTTTTAACGTTTTGAAATAATCCTATGTTCTAAATTTCAGCTTACTATTATTCATAGTTATG
Organism: Xanthorhoe designata; assembly: GCA_963582015.1. Taxonomy (NCBI): domain Eukaryota; kingdom Metazoa; phylum Arthropoda; class Insecta; order Lepidoptera; family Geometridae; genus Xanthorhoe; species Xanthorhoe designata. Next base: position 2,520,752 of record OY757042.1, on the reverse strand, counting down.
GCTGTGTGTTGATAAATCAGTAAGGTCAAACCATTTCCTAAGAGTAGGTTTAGTTAGATAAATCAGTGTCTTACAAGTTACAACTATTTCGAAATCCTTGAAAATAACTCAAAGCTATCGAACGTAAGATCGCGAATCCTGAAAGGTTGGCATGTTACTGGGAATCTTATAGAAGCTTATGGATTTACTTGTACCCACTTAAATCGTCCTTGCTTGTACTTTGAATATGAAATTAGATAGATACGCGATAGGATTACACCGTATTATAAAAGTAAAAATACTTCTATTCTACATTCTACTTAATCTGATGTATCTAAATAATCTCTGAAAGTGTAATTAGGTTGGCATGTTTAGATGTTTAACTTGTGTTTTAATCACGTAAAATTTAGTATGATATAATATAATATAATAGTGTTGATAAGCTACTTTCTAAATTATGTTAATCGTCAAAAGTAACCAACACCTAACTAGACTCTAGTTATTACTAAACAGCGATAGAGCTTTATGCATTGTGCAGATTGTGATCTTTACTTGAACTGACAGCTAATAGCACTAATAGTTACTTGGGAGGTTGTGAAACAAGGTCCAGGATTTTTAGAGAACTTTGAAATGAGTCTATATTATTTTTGATCTAGGAACAACGCATTTAACCTACCACCTACAAAACATAATTATATCACATTATCTGTTCCGCAAATTTACACATCTGTTAAGAACTTATGATATTCAAGTACTTTATGTTTACATTTAGACTTCTTGCTAGTGCAATATAGAACTGATGATATTAATATTTAGACTTACATTTCTGACACAGCATGCAGACCTCCGTCTTGTCTCCGCTATGGATGCTGAGATGCACGTTCAGATGTTCTTTCCTCTTGAAAGCTTTGTTACAGATTGTACAGATGTGGGGACGCACTTGTTGGTGCTCCAATGTGTGTCGGTCGAGGTGTTCTTTGCGCTTCAACCTGTTAACAAATTGAAGATATTTAAAACAATTATTGTAGTAATCTCAGTAACTTCATTTTCAATGTTTATAAAATACTTGTATAGGTAATACAAAAAAATATCATAACAATTCAATTAGAAGTCTTGTCTAACTAATTGAATTGTCTAATGTCAGGCTCTTTACTATTACTGCAAGTAACAGCCAGCCTCCTCAAAGTACCCTTACTTAGTGTTGTTAGTAGTCTTCTTTCAATCTGACATCTCATACAGAAAGAACCATTTGTTAGTGGTAGACCTTCCACATATTGTGACAAACTTAAATTAATTAGTATCAATAAAATGTTCACTTACCCTGTACCACAAATTCCACACAAATGTTTATACTCCTTATTATGAACGAGGAGATGCTTCTCCAGCTCTTCAATAACAGTGCTCCGGACTGGGCACTGGACGCAGCAGTACTGTGTCTCGTCGCCGTTCTGGAGGATAATGGCTAGCTTGTTCTTAGCCAGGAGACTGCGCTTCACCAAGTACTCCATAGAGTCAACATCTGAAATGGAATTGGGTTTAATGTATTGAATGAAAACTGGTTTCAAAAAATTGTTTGTCAGACAGAGGCTTCAAATTTGAAGTAAATTATTTTTCAAAGATCAAAGGGATATTCTGAATGATGAAATTCTCAAATTATAAATCTCTATTGATCAAGATATTTTATTTCTCAATGTGTAAGTAAGTATAATTTTTAGTATTGTTTGATGATTCATTTTATTGACTTACCTTCACTGATTTGTTCTTCTGTATCCATTATTTTTCAAGGTACCTGTAGCAAACGAACACACAATTTTATACACCCACCAGCTTACAGCACAAGCGCACGAAACCGTTATAGCGACAGAAAAAAGTGAACTTGAAACCTTCCCCTACTTACGTATATCGCCCCAGGACCGCGCTCCCCTCCGTTTTGGGGCGACTACCCTTTGTCTGTCTAACATCCCCTATGGGAAGGGAGGGGACCCCACTCCGGTATTATTAGGAGGGGTGGATCGCACCCGAGCCGACATCGATTCAAAATCCCTCTACCTGAGTTCCCGACCCGTTTCAGAGAGATGTAATAATAATATGAGCATTTTACCTTAATGGATAGGCTGAATTAAATAAAGAATACGGCAATATTTTATTACAAACTATAAAAAAAAAACAACAAAACAGGTTGCGCGGGTACCCAGACATTCTAGCATCTCCAAGTAAATATCTAACTTTACTTACCTGTACATAAACAACGCTAAATAAACCATATTACTTTCGAATGTAGAAAACTACCAGAGCCTTTTCATTAGGAAAGAAAACACAATAAAAAATGTTTACGCTAAAACACAACAACAAAACGAACGACCGCCCCCAGCACTCTCCTCGCGAAGAATGAGTGAGTGAGTGAATGAAATGAACGGAGAATACAATTGACATATAAATTGACAGAAGGAATGATGAGTGAATAAATTAAATATATAATAGTGAGAGGCGGCCCAAGCAAGATCCCAAGGCCCTGATTTTACACTATTGATTAAAGTATCGATTATGAATGAACATGACAAGTAGATAAATCCTAACCTTGTTTAGTCTCATTCGCTGAACTGAAGGTGTGGGTGGTAGGGTATAGTGGAACTGTGGAAGTGGCAGGTTGTGTGTGTTTTTGTGTTTAAATTTGTTCACTCACGTGGTTTAATTTGTTGAAGATGAGTAATGAAAAGCAACTTGTTGAATTAGCTGTAAAGCTTTTTGCAATAGATGCAGTAAAGTTTGGAAACTTTTTTATGAAAAGTGGTATCCAAACGCCTGTGTACTTTGACTTGAGGGTTATAGTCAGTTATCCGGATGTGATGGTAAGTAGTAGGTACTGATCTACTGGTAGTAGGTACATAACTATGTAGAGGTAGGTACCTACAGCCTATGTACCAACTACTTTTGTTAATTTGTTTTGAGCTGCAATTTATATACCTAGGTACCTAAGTATTTGGGTTATGATGTACCTACCTATGATGATGATAGATTCCTTGAATGTTAACTGCTCTTAGAATATTTCCCACTTTTATTACTATAATAGATTCTATGTTGGTATCTAACTACCTACTTACTTACCTATCTAAGTACCTACCTAATTCATTTTAGTAGATTTTATTATTACCTACCTATAGTTATCTGAATCTGAATACACGATAGGTGCCGGTACCTACTAGTTGGTACCTACCTTTGTAGGTAAGTAAGTATAAAATTATATACTTATGTAGGTACCTATAAGTAGGTATCTAGGTACTGAAAATTACAATTTCAACATTAAAATAATAACGAAGTAATATTTAAATATACCTAGGTACCTAATTATTTAGTAAATAAATCAATATCCTTAGATATTTCATATTAAATATCGTCATCTATTCTATAACTAATCCCAAGCTAAGCAACTCCAACCTAACTCCTAACTACATGCTTATTATAGATAAAAAACACCCAGACACAGAACAAATCTCTGAATATACCTACACATTTGTACCGCAGGGGAATCAAACCCGCATCCTGTGTCTTTACCCACTGCGCCACAGCTTTTGACTTAGTTTATTATTATTAATTAAAAAAAAATTATAAAGACTTTAATTTATTATTTCAGTAGGTAGGTAGGTACCTACCTATTTTAGATTTTAAACATGTAATGTACCTATGTATTACCTACCCACTAATGTAGGAAGTTTATAAAACTTTATATTTTAATTTTCAGGAATTAATAACATCTTTGCTGCATAACCAAGAAACTAATGACAATATACAGTATGATCATGTCTGCGGAGTTCCATACACCGCTTTGCCAATAGCCACTCTACTTGGAGTTAAGGTTAAGAAGTCAATGTTGATGAGACGCAAAGAAACAAAAGCGTATGGTACCAAGAAATCAATTGAAGGACATTATAAAGCTGGTCAAACCTGCCTTATTATTGAAGACGTCATTACTTCAGGATCCAGTGTTTTAGAAACAGTAAGAGATCTACGTAAGGAAGGCTTGGTGGTTAAAAACGCTCTTGTGATCTTAGATAGAGAGCAAGGTGGAGCAAAAAACCTTAATACAAATGATGTACACGTAAATTCCTTGTTTACTATGTCATCCCTTATTGAGATACTTTTAGCGAAAGGAAAAATCACAGAAGACACTGTAAAGAAAGTAAAAGAATACCTGAAAGAAACACAGGCTCCAGTTATACGTAAGTATAGTTTAATTTATACAATTGAAGTGATTCTTTTGTTATAACAATGTATTACAATTTTATTTTTTATTTCAGAAAAAGCTAGTGACAGAGTGTCTTTATCGTATGAAAAACGAGCTGAATTAGCTAAGAACCCCATGGCCAAACAGTTGTTCAATATAATGGCGGTGAAGAAAACGAATCTCTGCTTGTCAGTTGATCTGACAACAACAACAGAAATCCTTGACATGCTTGAAAAAGTTGGCGAACATGTTTGCTTGGTCAAAACTCATGTAGACATCATAGAAGACTTCAACGCTGATTTTATCTTGCGGTTGAAGCAGCTAGCTGATAGATATAACTTTCTGATATTGGAAGATAGAAAATATGCTGATATTGGAAACACCGTTTCTTTACAATATTCCAAAGGCCTGTACAAAGTTGCTGAGTGGGCAGATTGCGTGACAGTTCATTCTCTGCCAGGAGAAGGAGTTTTGAAAGCCCTGAATGCTGTCCCGAACGGAGCAAGCCGAGGTATTTTCTTGTTGGCTGAAATGAGTAGTGAGGTATGTAAACAACATAGGAACCAGAATAGGAACATGTTCCAATTAAAACAAAATATTACTATGACTGTCTAACAATGTACCTATATTTCAATTTCTAGGGGAATCTTATCACGGCAGAGTACAAAGATGCAACAATAAACATGGCATCGAAATATGCGGAGTTGATTACTGGCTTCGTGTGTCAAAACAAGGATACATTCAAGGACCCTGGTCAAATACAATTGACGCCAGGAGTGAAACTCGAAAGTTCAAAGGATGATTTTGGGCAGATTTACAACAGTCCAGAGAAAGTTGTTTTAGAAAATGGCGCTGATGTTATTGTGGTCGGAAGAGGCATTGTAGCTTCAAAAAATCCGGAAACGGAAGCTGTGTTGTACAAGGATGCGTTGTGGAAACATTACCTGGCAAGAGTATCTGGCAAACAATAAATACCTGATTCAATATAGTATCATTTTCAGATACCTAGGTAGATGAAACGTACCAAATGGTGACAAACATTGCCTAAGTTTTTTTTTCTTAACTATCTGAGGCAACAAGAAAAATGTAACAATATTATTAAACATTCCTAGTAGGTAACAGACTAGCCTTCTATTCCGAAATTTCATTCCGTAGCGTATAGAAAATGGTAATTGAGTTGGGTACCTAAATACCATCATTAAATTGGTTTCGAGTCTTAAAGCATTGTTTAATGCTCTAAGATTTGAGCTTAGGTACTTTATGTGTAGGTACCTACCTAACTTCAAAAAAGAAACAGTGTAAAAATTGTTTAGACTATTATGAGGTAGGTACCTAGTACTAGTACCTACCCACTCGTTTTACGAATAGTATTATACTTACACATTATGTCGAATAAATGAAATGAGAAAAAAGTATTTGACTTTACCTACATTATTCTCTGATTTATAGGTAGGTATAGGTATCTACTTTATCGATCAACTTCTTTCTTCATTAATTTATAACAAAATTATATTATTCACTGAGCAACAATCTCATCGGCAATTTGGATGATAATATGGGATTTTTTCTATATTTCAAGAAATGTTTGATATTAAATTTGATCTTACCAGTAAAGGGGTATACGTAAGTATGGTACCTACCTAGGTAGCAAAGATTCTAAGTTCTCAAGAGGGCATAAAAAGGTTTGATTTGACAGGCATAATAAATAAATAATAATAATAAATAAATATACTTGGACATTCCACACACCGTCATCTAGTCCCAAGCTAAGCAATTTAATGCTTGTGTTATGGTAACCAGATGACTGATACACTACATAGATACATTTTTTTTTTGTAAATATATACATACTATACATAGAAAACACCCAGACACGAAACAAATATTTGCAGATCATGCAAACATTTGTCCCGCAGCGGGGATCGAACCCGCAACCTCTGCGTCTCAGGCGGGCTTTCGCCCACTGCGCCACAGAGGTCGTCTGATAATGAGTTGCTTGTTTAGCACTTTATTCAGGTAGCATATTTTTATGAACCTATTATAGGTTAAGTACTACCTATTAGACTAATTTTCATTATATAACTTGACTGTTGTACTACTTAGAATATCTATTTAGTATCTTTGTGCTAGAATTTGGATCAGGGCATTTGTTCTAAAACCACCTCTAATTAAAATGCTCACTACCACCTAGGAATAATAATCGATCATTGAATTTGTCATTTGTTTAATCGATTTTGTAATCGAAACAATTTTATCGAAACAATTTCACTGATAATAATCTGACATTGTCATTTCTTATCATTGGATAGACGTCAAATTAAAGTGAGTGAACGAAATAATTATGAAATGGCTGGCTGCAAATTCGCTCCTGTCACACTGCTGTCACACACAATCAATCAATCTGACAATCAAAACAATTACAAAACTTATAAAAGAAATGGATAGTATTGCTAAAGAATTAGGATTAAGTGCAAAGAATATATATCCCACTGCTTCTCCAAGTTTATTTACTGTGATTGTTAACACGAGCTGGCTAAAAAAGTGGCTAAAGAATGTGGAAATTGATAATTTTACGAACAATGAAGATTTTTCCATGCGACTTGGTGAAAGTGCTCTATATCCTATGCGAAAAATATTTATTAAGGTATTTCTTCACCTACACAACCCTTGCATGCCATTGCCCCAGTACAGTGGCTGACATTTTATTATTACACTATTTTATTCCATTGTCTTCTATACAGGTATTGAGTAAGAAGGTATCCAAGGTCCTGCCTCTTCCACGTTACAAGCTTGGTGAAAACAATGCGGAAACACCTCTAACCATATCACAGCTCATGCAGTATGTCTCACATAGCAACCAAAGATCACTGTGGAAAGAATCTTATAAGAAATACTGTCAGAATATAGAAAGCAATAAGGAGAGTACCATAGTTAATTTGCTAGAGCATGATCAGCTAATTTCAGAAGTCGTGCTAAGACTGTATGGCTGTAACATTATTAGGATTAAGACAGACAGTGCTGGTAACCATATAGAATACAAAGAAATCACAAACAAAAATGTTTTAAAATTGTATGAAACGCATGCCAATTTACTAGCTGCTTTATTCACTTTAGAAACGGACAATAATATATTTATAGTATACAGAGGGCACTATGAAAACACTCTTCTAGATTGTTTGAATTTCAGTCCAAATCTCATAGATATGAATTACGGCCGTGGGCTATTCATTGTCTACCAATTGCTAAATCTATCAAAAGCATTGAGCGATAGAGGACTGAGTATGGGAATGCTGACACTTCAAGACATACACTTATCAGAGGACCTATGGCTACAAGTATTACCTCTGATAACAAATAACATACATTGCTTAGATGCTTCATTGATCTACGAGCAGAATCGGAGTAAACAAAGCCCCGCATTGAATGGACAAACAGGTGCTAAAGAGCAGAAGAAAGAGGACTGCTGGAGGAACAATGCAGTGCAGTTAGAGAAGTTGTGTATGCTCTGGATAAGAGGCCGGATATCTAATCTGGATTACCTGCTTCATCTTAACAAGTTAGCAGGGAGAAGTGCGGATGACCCTCAAGCACATTTCATGGTTCCTTGGGTGACAGACTTTGCTTCTCGATGTGGTAACATATACTATATTATTTTGTAACCCCCTTATGCCTATTGGATTAGTAAATCTACTTTAGCTAAAACGGATATTAAATCTGTTGCTATCTCTTACCATTGACATAAGAGTAACAAGAAAAAAGAGGCCTTCAGCTTCAGTGTTACAGTATAGGCTGTAACAAACATCCAGACATGGTTGTTTGAAAAATATGAAACGTGTAGGATTTAAATTAAAAAAAAAAAAAAAAAAAAATTAAATTTGGAAGAAAAATAGTTTGATAGACAAAGTTTTGCAGGTAGAAACTGGCGGGACCTATCCCGTTCGAAGTACCGCCTGAACAAAGGAGACAGGCAGCTAGACATGACGTATGACGTCAGCGCGCCAGACCAGATCCCACACCATGTGTCCGACGCGCTATCTGATATCACCTGCTACGTGTACTTAGCAAGGAGGTATGAATCCTAGGAACAAGGAGTTTGAATCTTATCGTAATTGTGCTAAGTGTTGGATGATGCCGGCACCACACATGGGCTTCAACTTGGTTCCAACATTAAAATGGCCAATGGTAATGCCCCATTTACGGTTATTCGACACAAACGGAGCATTTCCATTGGCCATTCTGATGTTGAAACCAAGTTGAAGCCAATGTGTGGTGCCCGCATGACATATCTTATTGATAATTCAAATTGTGTTCTAATATTATGAGGAGGAAAGTTTGTGGGGATGGATGGATGTTTGTTGCTCTTTCATGCGAATACTACAGAGTAGGGTAGGTATATTGGTATCATTTCCAATTGTACCTTTGGTTTATTGTTTAATAAAAAAATTGTGTGAATCTGACGAGGATATTCCTAGTTATAAACAGAAATGCACCTTGAGAGTGTAGCAAATTGCTCTCCTTACTTTTTAACATTTTTAATTTTACCACTTGTTTTGTTTGATATATTTCCAATGCGGGATGTCGATTTGCCTCCTACTATTATGGACTGAAATCGAACTCTACTGATTAAATTAAAGTTGATAATAGCGTAACAATTAATGTTGCACTATACTAGCTGCGCCCCGCGGTGTCACACGCGGCCCTTTTTTTTAATCAAGGATATAAGCAATCCTGGAACCAAATTTCATTCAAATCCGTCCAGCTGTTTGAGCGTGATAAAGTAACAAACACACTTACATACTAACACACTTACACACACAAACTTTCACCTTTATAATATTGGTGTGAAGTGTGATTCTCGTGACGAGCCAATAACTAACTCTATTGCTAATAAATTGAAAGTATATTTTCTCGTAACAGATTCATAGGCACCGTACCTACGTATAGATACATTATCATTTCTGTGCGGTCATGCAGGTATGTTATATTAGGAGGCCTTTGTGTCAGTGATAACAAAGTTGATTTATGCGCTCAATCTATCTAGTTTCAAGGTAAAGAGGCAATCTGAACTGTAATGGACATAAAGTAAATAGCAACGAAAGGTCACATATTGTTCTGACCTCAATGTTTCCTGTTGGGTTACCGGCGTTTTAGTAATCTATCCTCGCTCACATGTCAAGTATAATGTATGGAATGTTTAGTTCATGCAAGTTACCGGGGGAGGCGCTGCACTGGATTTTCATACATTTGTGATACTTGACTCGATATCGAGGACAGTATCCAATACTACGGTAAACTGGCGTTAGCCCCCCTGTCTAGGGCAACGCTAGACAACAGGTGGGGGGATTATTCCAGGGACAAATGTTTGCATGATTAGGGGGCAACGTGACATACCTACTCGAAGTGACTAAATATTTTTAACGGTTTTCCTATGTAGGTTTATTAGAACAGCTTGACTTTTACGAGAGAGACGGACGGATAACTCGTTTCTCGTCTCCATAAGATTTGTTACGTTGCGCATGTTTACGAAAGTTTGTGAGCTTGGATGTATCTATTGATTGGTGGATGGATGGATGTTACTCGTCCGAACTATTTTAGTATAAATAATGTTTTCCATTGTTTTTTCACCAGGACACTAAAAGAGATTTTATGCAAGTATGTGCGTAACAATTGGGTGCCAGCAGAGTACCCTGCGTCAATCCAGCGCATGCAGGAATGGACCCCGGACGAGTGTGTGCCAGAGTTTTACACGGACCCGACTGTCTTCAAAAGCATACATGAAGATTTGCCGGTATGATTTAGTCTTTGCATAGACAAAAGTATTTACTACCTGCGCCCCGCGGTGTTACCCGCGGTGAATAAAACCCGTTCCCGTGGGAATACCGGGATCAAAAGTAGCTTATTTGTTACAGAGTATATGCAATCTTGGTACCAAACTTCATTCAAAGCCCCAATTACTGGGCCGAACCATAGCTAAAAACGATCCCGATTTCTGTTTCTTATTAATAAACATAAACACTACTTTCATTATAATCGGTCACTTTTTCAGGATCTAGGAATACCAACATGGGCGTCTTGTGCAGAAGACTTCATCACCAAGCACAGAGAAGCGTTGGAAAGCACACACGTGTCTGAAAACCTTCATCACTGGATCGATATCACCTTTGGATACAAGTAAGTATATGTCAATTAACAAAGCATTTGTGTATTTATAAAAAAAAGAAAAAAAAGTAGTATATTATCAGTCATTTGGTTAGCATAACACAAGCATTAAATTGCTTAGCTTGGGACTAGATGACATAGGCACATGTCATGGAAGAGACTAAGGTAAGCTACACAACAAATAAATAACTATCCTTGGACATTCCACACGGCGTCATCTAGTCCCAAGCTAAGCAATTTAATGCTTTATGGTAACCAGATGACTGATAAACTACATGGTAATTTTTTTTTGTAAATACATACATATTATACATAGAAAACACCCAGACACGAAACAAATATTTGCAGATCATGCAAACATTTGTCCCGCAGCGGGGATCGAACCCGCAACCTCTGCGTCTCAGGCGGGCTTACGCCCACTGCGCCACTGAGGTCGTCAATATTAATGATGTTTTTTTTTTCATACAGACTGTCAGGAACAGCGTCGATAAAAGCGAAGAACGTCTGCTTATCCTTAGTAGACGGGCACACGAAGACGAGAAGAGGTGGAACTGTTCAGTTACTGACGGCCCCCCATCCACCTAAAGCGTCCCGAGCGCTACCACCAGCCCCGCCGAGACTGCATTGGACTACCACTAGGGATTCCAGTAAGTTATACCTGAAGAATGTCTAAGAAATGGGTAGGAAAAGAGAGATCATAAGCTAATAGAACGAAGTGGAAGAATGTTAGGGTCTTTGCTGACTATACCGTGATAAACAATGACCGTGCTATGACTATAATAGAAACGTGCGCGAAGAATTTTGAAGGTGTTCCAACAACTTTATGCGCCATACTCTTCATATAAAAATAAGCCGAATATAAAAATAAACTAAATCTTACTTCTTTCTTCTCTTCTATCAAGCACTTACAGCACGTTTTTCAAACGCAGATCACCTCTAAAATTATTTAATCAAAGGTCAAATCATGTGACAATTGTCAAATCGGTTGCAAATTTTCACTTGCGTTCGAGAAAGCGGCTGTTAGTATCCTAGAGTTAATATAGTACGAGTGGATAAATAGTATTATAGTATTTCAGATATGGCCAAAAGAATGGTTGAAGATTCATCAGTTTATCATTTTCTAAGTATGGAGTATGTTTACGGTGATTTTATATTACAGGAAAGTCAATCAAAAACGAAAGTTCAGACGATATATCTGATGAAGAAGAAGAATCTACCAGCCATCATCTCCCACACCATATATCTCGACTACACGTTCCGCCTCAACGCGTTAGGTCACGACATAAAAGTTCTAGCAGAGCAAGGTCCTTATCAAAAAGCGTAGACGACGCTCAACAATCGAGTCACGAAGGCAGGGCTTCCTCACATTCCAGACACTACAGGGTACAACGATCAGAGCTAGGGAAAGGAGTCATATACCTTCCAAAAGAATTCAACCCTGTCGCGTCCATACAAGCTTTAGAATCCTTAGACAATTTTAGAACAAAATGCTTTTTCAGCAAAGCGGAGGACAAAGAGAAACAGAAGAACGTTACGACTTTAAACCTTTTCCCAATGCAGCAAGAAATCAGACAGGATAGTGTGACGAAGGATGACACTACAGCGTTTACGAATCACATGTTCCTGGCGTCGTATGAGCAAAGTTACTTGAAGAAGATCAGTCAGGACGCGCACATAGAAAGTGTTTTAAAGGAAAGGAAGAATAGGACCTTCAATACTAGGTACACAACTGATGCTGCGATCTATAAGCAATTCGTCACGGAAAGCCGGCGTCAAGATATGCTAGTGATTGGGTGTCTGATTGTAGAAATATTTCTGCACACCTTTATGCGACCTCTGAGGACAATGAACGACAATTTCATCGAGCGGTTCAACACTTGCCGAATCGTTTTGAAAAACAACTTCAACGCAATGCCTAAATGCGTGAGCTACATAGCGTCGTTGCTGCTGAATGTGCAGCCTCCTAGCTTGAGTTTCAAAAGCGATCTGACTCCAAAGAAAGATGATCCTATGAGGAAAATAGCGGTTACTGATAAGGGCTTACCAACGCCCAGTCCATCGCAGTTGCTCCAGCCTTTGCTGATGCAGCATTTGATACCCTTTCCTCAAAGCTTCTCAGTCCTCTACAACCTGTTAAGCACGTTACATGAGTACGAAGTAACCAGTAATGAACTTAACATTCTATACATGTACGTATGCGATGGAACACAGTGCGAAAAGTACCAGAATTTGGACAAAACAAAAATGTACTTCACGCAGAAAATTGCCGAAGGAAAAATTCAGGCATGCGCTGAGCATCTTGACGTGCTTCTGAATCAAATAAATAACAGTCAATTCGACGTTCTAGATATATTTTTGGAGCATTACATCAAACTGCTGCAAAGCAAAGAGACCTCCGTTTTAGCGGCGTGGTATCTTTTTGATACAGTCAGTAAAGCTTTAGGCCCGGCGCGAACGAGAAAAAAACTGCTAAGACACATTCTAAATCTGTATGAAGATGATGATTATGTAACAGATAAACCTGAACACCATAAGATAACCGACGTAGACGCGATGGCAAATGGTGGAATGGCGAGTCGACAGAAATTCGTCAAGCTGTACCATAACATTTTCTTGCTACAACTCATGGTGAGGCTCGGTCTTCAATGCTTTCTAGACAACTTCACACAACATTTGGTGGAGGCTGTAGGGGGTTACAAAGATGTTAGCTCTGAAGTTGGTTCGCCCGGACATCTCTGTCACAACCGGGCGATGGCGAACAAGAAGCCTAGATACTCCGATGACAATGTCAAAAACGGCCTAACAACAACAGATATCTTCTCCCCAGACACCTCTTACGGATCTGAGAATGTCACGACTCCTATAGTTGATAAAAACATAAATGAGTCATTGAAAGACAAAGATAGTGACAATCGAAGTGAAAACGAGCTGTTTCATTTCGAAACCGACAAAGATAGACTGCCGAGTAGAAATAGTAGGAGTAAATCGCCCGCAGAATCAATAGATTCATTCAATTCTTCGAATGCTCAAGATGTACACACACCGTCACCATCCGCAGATTTCCCTAAATACAATTCACACAAAGAATTAAACGTGGTGATAACTAAAGAGGAGTTTCTAGAACCTAAAAGAATATCGCCGGCAGTAGAAATTCCGACAAAATCTATGTTTACCAGCTACCTACATTTCGCTGAAGAGGACAACGAAGTAGAATTGAGGAGAGAGAATCGAGGCCGACAAGGGAATATAGATATCAAAAGAGAAAATCATATACCGAAAGCTACTTGTAGTGTAGAAGATGATAGTGATTGTAAAGAGAATTGCAAAATCTCAGATATGAGCTCGGAAAGTTTGATATGGCTTGCTCATAGACTAGGCCCAGTTCTTACTTGTCGGTATATCACTAGGAACTTGCTGAAAATGTTGACTCTATGTTATATTGGGAAGGAGAACTTGAGTCCGTGGGAAACGGAGGAGAAAGACGAGTTTGATGAGATATCTATCGTGAACAGCAAAGTGGTTGGAGACAAGAATGCTATGAAGGTTATCAACTGTCTGATATCTATTGTTGGTAAGTATTCGATCTGTTTACTATATCGACTGTTTGTGCTCCCATTTTGCAATACAATTGGTATCCGATTTTTGTGTTTTTGGCAATTGTGCACGAAATCATTAGCACTACCTACTTACTTGAACTGGTATAACTGATTTGATTACTCTATTATGTGTATATTTATTTTAGATCTGTTATTTATTTCTGTTATTAACTAATTTCTGTTGTTATCTAATCCGTTCCATGTTTTATTCTTATCAATTGCAACGCAATATTCAATTTAAATACTCGCATATTTGCTTTAATTTCTTTTGGTTTTAAGTACAAGTTTTATATCACTAGAATTACTATTGAAATATAAATTAACCTGTCTATTCAAAACTATCTCCTATCCAATGATTGTATTCCCAATATCACACAGCACTCTTCATCAAATAAGAAGCGCAATTAAAATGTGTTATGTTTTCCAGCAATGTACGGCGAACAACTAATAATATTCCAATACCTACCTCATATGAGCGAGCTCATAGCGTCTTGCCGCAAACGCCTCTCAGTACCTTTAGAGGGGGGTATCGTGGCTTGTCTGCAGCTGATCAAGTACTTGGTGCCTTATATGACAGATGTCAAGATCATGGAACAACTGCAGGTAAACTTACGTCCCAGTGTTGGGCATAGGTCTCCCCCAAAATTATCTACTAATCCCTGTCTTTGGCGATCTCATTACAAACAGACACATCAATTTTCTTTATTTAACAAGAGCTCTAATCGGTGAAGGAAAACATGGTGAGGAAATCAAATAGTTGTCTGAAAGCATCGATGGGCTTCCAACCTGTCACGTATGGAATGTTAACTTCTACAAAATGTGGGTATATACCAAGGTATCAAGTATACGTCATATATTTGGACATACCGCTGACTACCCATAACGTACCCTATATTCAACTTACGAATGACCGTAGATATATCGCCTTAGCAACGTTGTAATCTGTTAAAAAATGTCATACATTTTGTGTTGTATAAACAAAGTTAATATGGACATCTTCAAAGGATCTATCTAACTAAACTAGATTAAAAAGATCTGAAAATAATTTGTCAACCGCACCAACGAATACAGTCGTGATCATATTTCATTTTTCTTTTAAACATGAATTCATCGTTTTCAGGCACTGAGATGTATTATAGAGCCACAATCAGACAAATAAAATGTAAACGCCAAAACTCTGCACACTACGTAGTGCGCAGAGTGTTTCTTTGTTGCGCACGCACATTTTTTGAGTGTTGTCATCTATTAGATTGTGACTCTTTAATACATCTCAATGTTTTCAGGACACATTTCTAAAGAGCATCCTTCAACCATCCCTTCGACTGGGCGGTACAACCCGCGCTGCGTGCCCTAGCGGGCCCCGGGCGCGAGGGGCCCTGTGTCGCAAGCTGGCCGCGGCCCTGCACGCGCTGGCCCTGCGGGTGGGCCCCGAGATGACCAGGAAGCATCTGTGTGTCCCCGCCTTGCAGAGGTAAGAAGGTCGTAATTGATTATTTAAAGGCTAGAATCATTGAGATGTATTATAGAGCCACAATCAGACAAATAAAATGTAAACGCCAAAACTCGGCGCACGCTACGTAGTGCGCAGAGTTTTTCTTTTTTGCGTACAAGCGACATTGAACATTAAAACAAACGACATAACGTCTACATTCAAATGTCAAATGTCATTGTAGAACATTGAATTTGCACGCACATTTGTTGAGTGTCAGCTATTAGATTGTGACTCTTTAATACATCTCAATGGCTAGAATGCACCAATGTTACGGAGATGAAAACTATAGAATGCTCGTGCCGTAGTGATGTGCTCAATTTTTTTATGGGACTTCAAACAAAAAAAGATTTTTTAAAAGCGGTTCTCTATTGACACTATTGGTTCGTTTGTATGAGCAAAAATTTGTCAATTTAATATAGATTTAAACAATGTTTTTTTGCTTGTTACTCTTATGGCAATGAAAAAGAGATAGCAACAGATTTAATATCCGTTTTAGCTATAAACCAATATGCATAAGAGGGTGTATGTTTATAGCTGTGTGGCAAAACTTGGCGAAGCCAAGTCAACGGAATAGAATTTGGTTAATATCTTGAATACGCCTTTATTTGAAAACTTTTTATTTTCAGATTCTTCTTGGCGTTTGACAAAGCTAGCGGGAAGATCGACAACTGGCCGAAACAAGACGACAGTATTACAGATAAGGTATGCTATTTAAGCCTTAGTAATTAGCTCATTTGTCACCTTTAGGCTGTGTCCACAGTAGGCAAACTGTAAAGGGCCGACTTAAGGCCTCCGTCATGGCTTAACGACTTTAAAAGCCGGGACCGACAATTTAACGAGAAGCGTTATAGGAATACTCAAAGTCCATTATAAATAACAGGGTGGGAGTCTACAATTTCCCTTTATTACAGCTATCAGATGTAGAGTCTTCCGAGCTGAAGATGGAAGGCTTCCTGGAGATCTGCCGTGATGGTTCCACCGCCGAATGGAAGGTTCAAGATGGACGCGTTGTGCGAGCAGACTTACCTGAGCTAGCTTGTTCGCCGCCTGATCGAGCTTCCGACTGCGCCGCTCTCACTGTAAGTACTCACTGATAGTACTCACTGATAATACTCACTCACTGACAGTACTTACACTGCTAATGAAAGGTCCAAGATGGTCGCGTTGTGCAAGCGGACTTAACCGAGCTTGCTTGTACCCCACATGATCGAGCCTCAAACTGTAAATACTCACTGAAAGTACACTGAGTGTGTAGACTAGCTAGTTAGTACACACTCACTGATAGTACCCACACTGCTTAGGTGAAGGTCCAAGATGGTCGCGAACTTAGCTGAGGTAGCTTGTTAGCCATCTGATCGAGTTCTTGACTGCGCTGCTCTCACTGTAAGTATGTACTCACATCAGTGATTGTGTACTATCAAGTACACACTCACTGATAGCATACACTGACTGAAAGTATACACATATGTGTGTCGATCATTTCAATCGTTTTTGTTAGAATGACGTCTGTCTACTAGTTTCAAAATGTTCCAGGCTCAGGAAGAACTTCTAATGGTGTTTGACGAGGAGCTGGCGTACCAAACATACACATCGTTCACGAAACTAGTGGGCGCGGACACGATGGAGCGATGCCTCAAAAACAGTGACACTATCAAGGCTCTATGTCGGAAGTATGAACAGAACCACTCTATAAGGTAATTGATCACACCCTTGCTACTTGCCTACTCTGCGAAATTAATATTTCTTTGTGTAATATGAAATAACTGCCGTATTTATATCGTTTTGTATGTACAAAACGGAAATAAAATGTACGGAATAAAATGTAAACGCCAAAACTCGGCGCACGCTACGTAGTGCGCAGAGTTTTTCTTTTTTGCGTACAAGCGACATTGAACAATAAAACAAACGACATAACGTCATTCAAATGTCAAATGTCATTGTAGAACATTGAATTGCACGCACATTTTTTGAGTGTTGTCAGCTATTAGATTGCGACTCTTTAATACATCTCAATGGTCAACAATTATCTATTTCTATGATTGAACTAGTGTGAATAGCTTGAAAGTTTATGATGATCAGCTTTTGGTTGACATTTACAGCAAGCTTTTCCAACACAGATATGTGCAAAAATGAAAATAAATCTATATTTTCATGGCCTGTGTATTAGCCGCTCTACACTCGCGCGCGATTCGCGGTGCGAAGTCACAGTATAATTCGAAAGCATTTGACGCGAACAAAAAAACCGAAAACAAAATTGATGTACGGCTTGCACGCAAAGCCGTAAAGAATATTCAGATCACGCGCGAGTGTAGAGCGGCTACAAGTTTTTCTCGCCGCTATCAGTAGTATAAACCGTATTCTTCTTAATTAAGGATCATCTTAAAACTAATTATCTAAACTTCTATACTATCTATACTTCTATACTAATATTATAAGTTAAAGTTGGTTTGTATGTTTGGGGTAACCTCCAAAACTATTCATCCGGTTTCAAAAATTCTTTCACCAATGTGTAGCATGGACTTTCCGAATGAACATAGGCTATATTTTATCAATGTACCACCCGAGCGAAGCCGCTGACGAGTAAACTAGTATAAAAAAAACCTTTACATCCCCAGCTCGCCACTATCAATAAACCGCGACAAACGTTTCCAACCATCACACAGCGACGAGCCACTCCACCGCCGCGACACCCCTACCAAGGATACAAACGACCACATATCTAGTTCAAACAGCTTCGGATCCAACGTCACCTTAGTAGGGAACAGGATAGACGTGGCCAGTGACGCGTGTGAGCTTAACTGCCAGTACGGGTTCGATGTCGTCGCCTGCAAGATGGACAATGGCGTTAAGAGTAATCGGTGAGAATTTACTGCTTTACTTATTGGTTAAGATGGCGCCTGATCTCTGGATCTAGGCAAATAGGCTGAGTTGTTGCCGTTGTAGATATTTTTTTTTTTTTTTTGGTTTTCATATTAGTTTTTTTATCTTTGTTAGTTATAAAATTTTTAGCTGAATAAACTTATTTTATTTTATTCTTTCTTTCTTTAAGACATAAACGACCATTTAACTTATTTAACCAGCTCTGGATCCACCAATCAGTATACAGGGTGGGGCAACATCTTGATTCTCTTAGGGTAGCTGACTTTTCTTTTGTTTGAAAGTTTTGATGTTAGACAATCGTTGTTTTATTTTGGCCTTAAGGCGGCCTAAAGACTCCGTCACCAGAGTTGGCGACTTGCTCATACGAACTTACTTTTTATTTTGAAGAAAAAAACATTTTTTTTTAAATGTACTACGTACTAGTACGGACTACGGATAGCCCAAAAAATACTCTTAATCGACTCTATTTCCCATCAAGATCACTTCCCAAAGTAAATGACTAAATCAAATCGCAAGTTTAATAAAAAAATATTCCTATACATTTTATATGAAAAGCTGTGAAAACGAGTATATGCAAAATACGATGTCACCAGAAAGAAAGAAAGAAAGAAAAATCATTTATTTTGGTAGGACCTCAAGGATCACTTCAGTTTCAAATTACATGCTAGGTGAATCTAATGTCACTTATTGAATGGCTCTATTAATTTGTGAATATTTGGGCAAAACCCACAAGCACCTCTTGGGCTAACCTCGTTGTAGCATTTCGTTTTCTAAGAAGCTCAAGGACAATGTTTGTCCACTTCTCAGATCTGTTCTCTGTTGTCTTCGCATCCAGGTATCTGTTATCAACCAATAAAATCTCTTCGTTTCAGACATCTCCGCGGTGATTGGCTGATATACTGGGAGCATGAAATCGGCCGACCTGACAAAGAGACCCGTTTCAACCTGAAACAGATCAAACTACAATCTTTCGTAGGACACACGCATTCTGTCAAATCGATACACTGTCTCGATAACGAAAGCTCTTTTATGAGCGGCTCTAAAGATAAAACAGTCAAATTATGGTCGCTTCGAAATCAGGTGAGCATTATTCTATTTTCGTCTTTATTGGCTTGTACAAAAAGAGGGAATTCGCATTGATTTTCCATCGTTAGAATAGTACCTACCTATTTTAACATGTAGCAGTCAATAAAATTGGGTCCGTCTTTTCCCCGTATCGATCACATCTTTGGGATACGTGTTCAAGCAACTAAAGACTATTTTCAACGCTGTGCCGATATACTAGCAACAGTTACTCATTTGCCATCGATAAATAATAATAAATATTATTATGTACCTAGCACATTGTGTCCCACTGGTGGGCATGAGCCTCCTCTTGATATCTTTATAAATATATTTTTTAATAAAGTTTACAAGATATTTTCAGGAACTGTAAATTAGAAGCTATTTTCAGGGAGACGGCAACGCAACAACACAATGTAATTGGACGTACACTGGTCATAAGAAAGGCGTGCTGTCCCTTTCCTTCTTGGAATCATTGCGTCTTGCTGTCTCAACCGACTCCGTTGTACACATATGGGACCCTTTTATGGAAAGCGTCGTATCACAGGTAAGAAAATTGTAGTGTTGTATAGTTAAAACTCTTCATGAGACTTTATTTATATAATAGAAAATATTTTTTTAAAACTAAGTAACTAAGCAAAAAAAAAAAGACATTAGCAGTAAAAATAAACATGAAAGAAAAATTAATTATAAGGTTTATTTCATTGTGTAGACAGAAAAAATCGAAGCAGCCAAATTTACATTTTATTATTCACGTATGGAATGTTTTTTAACTTATGCAAAATGTGGGCATGTACCAAATATGTATATTTGGACATGCCCCTGACAATATTTTATGATCCTTCGAAGTCTAATGGGGTTGCCATTCTACAAAAATGCCTAGAAAAGATCTGAAAGAATATGCCTACAACATCTTGGGAATACAGTCGTGATCATCATCATCATCATGTGCAGCCCGTCTCATCCCACTGCTGGGTATAGACCTCTCGCTTGTGGCAACCTCCCCTATTCTGCGCCAGTCTAAACCATGTACGACCTGCTATTTTGACAATGTCGTCGACCCATCGAACGGGCGGACTATTCAATTTTATGTGTACATATTAAATTTTTCGGTTCTTAACCGTGGTACGGTTGTGTGGTCCGGCTAGCCGGACTATGGAAAATTTGTTTTTTCGATAGTTCGGTTGACCGGTCCAAGGAAAAAAATTTTTTTTCAGCTGTCCGGTTAACCGAACCATGGAAAATAGTAATCTCATTGTAATACGAGTACATGCAGTATGTAATCTTTTTGCTTGTGTGCAATGAACAGGCATTAGAATCACCTACCATGTAAAACGAAACTTAAGTGATCCTTGAGGTCCTACAAGAATAAATGATTTTTCTTTCTTTCTTGTGTGTCACAATATGTAGACAAGGAAATAGTAGATAAAAAAATGAGATTACTTTATGGAGATGTGCCGCATATAAAAATCTTAAATGTAAATTTAAATAAAAAATATACAGAAAATATATAAACATAAAAAAAGATAAATAAAACATAAAAAAAAAATGCGATACGCACAACTGCAATTCCTTAACCATGAAATTGTGTTAGGGCATGCCTTGGAAAAACTTGCTAATATTAAATAGATATTAAACAGAATGACTTATAAACGTTATTAAATACTTCTAGTTTTTTTTCTTATACATATGTGAGTAATACTCACGATACTCGTCCTACATATGGGATATGGGCGTTTGAAGTTTGACAGCTGTCATCAAAAAAGTAGATCTCATGAAGGTCTTTCATTTGAGCTCACAACGGAAAGTCTAGGACGAGTAGTTTTCGAGATATGGGCGTTTGAAGTTTGACAGCTGTCATCAAAAAAGTAGATCTCATGAAGGTCTTTCATTTGAGCTCACAACGGAAAGTCTAGGACGAGTAGTTTTCGAGATATGGGCGTTTGAAGTTTGATAGCTGTCATCGAAAAAGTAGATCTCATGAAGGTCTTTCATTTGAGCTCACAACGGAAAGTCTAGGACGAGTAGTTTTCGAGATATGGGCGTTTGAAGTTTGACAGCTGTCATCAAAAAAGTAGATCTCATGAAGGTCTTTCATTTGAGCTCACAACGGAAAGTCTAGGACGAGTAGTTTTTGAGATATGGGCGTTTGAAGTTTGACAGCTGTCATCAAAAAAGTAGATCTCATGAAGGTCTTTCATTTGAGCTCACAACGGAAAGTCTAGGACGAGTAGTTTTCGAGATATGGGCGTTTGAAGTTTGACAGCTGTCATCAAAAAAGTAGATCTCATGAAGGTCTTTCATTTGAGCTCACAACGGAAAGTCTAGGACGAGTAGTTTTCGAGATATGGGCGTTTGAAGTTTGACAGCTGTCATCAAAAAAGTAGATCTCATGAAGGTCTTTCATTTGAGCTCACAACGGAAAGTGTAGTATACCTACTGAATGAAACGCACCAAAACGGGTGCGCTATATGGAAGTACTTAGGTGCGGTTCATCTGGGTCCGGTTCATCTTGGTGCGCTACGAGGAATGCCTCCTCAATTCATAGTTAGTCATAGATAGAGGCATTGAATTACAACCGGACCAAGGTACAGTTTACAGATGTACAATCGACCAAACAGTATTGTCACCGTACTATCGAAAAAACAAATTTTCCATAGTCCGGCTGGCCGGACTACATAACCGTACCACGGTTAAGAACCG
Source organism: Xanthorhoe designata (assembly GCA_963582015.1). Lineage (NCBI taxonomy): Eukaryota > Metazoa > Arthropoda > Insecta > Lepidoptera > Geometridae > Xanthorhoe > Xanthorhoe designata. The sequence continues at coordinate 2,498,659 of OY757042.1, read as the reverse complement.
AAATTTTTGTACCTACATTTAGTGGCAATTCTGGTTGTTGCCAAAACGTAACTAAGCTAATTTGACAGCACTAAAAATGTTGCCGTCCCTTTCATAACGTTCGAAATAAAAAGGATGGCATCATTAGTGCTGTCAAATTACTTTAGTTAAGTTTAAGCGACATCCAGAATTGCCACTATTAAATCATGATCATATGAATTTTTATTTATTTTATTAAAATACTTTATAATTTGTTATAATAGTTGGATCATATAAAAGCGCCCGTGAGCATAGTCCGCTCGCTCGGCGAAGGCGCGTCGAGTATAGTCGCGGCGACGGGCGACGCGCTGCGGATCATAGACGCACGCGCACCGCACGCTAACTACGAACTCAAGGTAACATACAAACGTACACAACACAACGAATATTCACGTAAAACGCCTTTCACATGGGGTATATTGGCTCCAAGTTATACTGTTGGATCCAAGGTGTAGATCGATCTTGGATAGTTATTGGACACAAACCGAACATTGCCATCGGCCATTCTATTCGTAGCCAAGGTTGCAGCCAAGTCAGAAGTCAATATGTGGCGCCGGCATTAGGCCTAAATTTGGTGTAGGCATTCTGTAAAAGAATAAACTCTAATTCATTCAATTGTCCGAGCTCACTGGCACAATCGTCACAGGCGTTATCGAGTTCTACAGAATACGAAATTTGAATCGGGTCGCGAATTTGAATACGGAAGTAGCGGGGGTATGTTTGCGCCTGTGTTCACTTGCTGACGAATCAATAGCACTCGCTAAATTAATGGTATGAAGTGCGCCGCGTTACCTCTCCACCAATCATCGACCACTGCGCAGTTTGACAGCCAGCGCTCTTTTTACGTGGCGCCATTTATAACAAGAGTAATGTCCGCAGGTGCCGCTGAGCGCGAGTACATTCGTCCGCAGCATGTGTGTTTGCGAGGAGGCGGGCTGGGCCGCCTGCGGGCTCGCCAGCGGACACGTGGCCGTGCTGGACCTGCGCACCGGCCTGCCCAGACACGCCTGGCGGGCGCACGACGGAGAGGTACAGTACACACGCCTCACGGGCTCATGATCCAGAAGTACAAGTACACACGCCTCCTGGGCACATGATCCAGAAGTACAAGTACACACGCCTCCCGGGCGCATAATCCAAAAGTACAAGTACACACGCCTCCTGGGCGCATGATCCAGAAGTACAAGTACACACGCCTCCCGGGCGCATGATCCAAAAGTACAAGTACACACGCCTCTCGGGCGCATGATCCAAAGGTACAAGTACACACGCCACTCGGGCGCATGATCCAAAGGTACAAGTACACACGCCTCCCGGGCGCATGATCCAAAGGTACAAGTACACACGTCTGCGGGTCGCGTCTCACGCTTTTGTATGCTATTATCTAGAACAACTCATGATAGTATGGATAGAGTGATAAAGTTTTGTTGAAATAGGTAATGTTATGTGCAGGTTCTAAGAGTGGCGGCTGTAGACGGGAACAGACTGCTGAGCTCCGGTCTGGACCAAGTCACCGCGCTCTGGAGGCCAGACGACGGGGAACTCATCACACATTTCAAGTTGGTTTTGTTATTTAAAGCTATTATTAAAACTAAGTAGTAAACTTAAAAAAAGGATATTATAGAAAAGAATAGAAAAGAAAAAGATTTTATTTTCCATCAACATAAACATGGGTAACATACAAATGAAAAATACTTATTGACAATCTAGTGACAAGAAAATAAGGCTACCCCTCAGCATTTGCTCCAAGCAGCATCATGACTGTTGGAGCGCTGGTTTTCAGTGGCGCCAAAACTATAATTTAATCTGTTACTATCATCATTGCCATAACAAGGAAAAAACACTCTTATATTGACAAATCTTTTTGAATAAAGGCCGTTTATAAGATTTGTATTTTGTGTCAAGTGTAGTCTATGTTTAGTTCTCGGCCAAACTTAAGAAGATCTATAAAATGTATTTTGTATTTATAGAAAGTAAGAAATAGAGCGCTGTATATTCCTTTCTCAGTCACACAAAAACAAAGAGAAATATCCCTATACAACATTTTTGTGAGTAAAAGAGACTTGATGATCTTGTGTCCCTCATCGCGTGCCGTTTTTTTGTATGGCCGGAAACTTGATGCTCCGAATCTTGTACTACGAAACTATGGATTACTGCATATTTTTTCTCCCCCTCGGCGGCTTGCTCGCTGTTCGTCCAGGTACTATAACTAGGTCCATGATTTAACAAGAACTTTATTTTATCAACAGAGGCAGCACCGAGCCAGTCCACTGTCTCTCAGTGTACTACAACGAGCTTATATCGGGCACTACCAATAACCGCATCGGCGTCCACACCTCCTTGTCCCACGAAGCTTCCTTCTCTAGCACCAAACTCCGCTCAGACACCTTCAAAGGAGTTCTTACTTGCATGTCTGTATTACCTCTTAACAGGCTATTGCTGTTGGGTAGCGATAATGGCAATATTAGCTTACTGTGCTGAAATATGTTAAATTAAGGGAAGGTTCATATCTGACGGAACATGCGTCGCGTATTATCGGTCGCGTAACGCCAGAACAGACAAATGTATAGAAAAACACTTGACCGTTCACACTCAACCGATTATACTTATAGATGATACGCTCGGCGTATTTTACGTCAGATATGAACCTTCCCTAAATTAAATAAATATGATCACGACTGTATCCCAGGGAGCGGTAGACATTTCTTTCAGATCTTTAGGTAATTTTAGATCAGATTTTTTGAACCTGTCATGTATGGGATGTTAAGTTATGCAAAATGGGGACATTTAGGTACCAATTGGAATTTGGAAATTCCTCTGACTACCCCGTTAGACATCTTCAAAGGATATAACAATGCGTAAAGATCTAAAAGGATCTAAGCATTTTAGGAATACTGTCGTGCTCATATATTTTTTTCATTGTAATAACTTGGTATACTCGTATAACATGATATTTGTTTGCGTGATACCTCTGCAAATAAGAAATAGACCTTACTATTGTCATAATAATCGTTAGTCTAAAATATTAATATATTAGAAAGTTTTAAAGTACATATTAGTGGCAATTCGGAGTATCACAAAAGCTAAACTTAACTAACCAAAAATGTTGCCGTCCCTTTCATAGCGATGGGAATAAAAAGGATGGCATTAATTTTAGTTAGTTTAGTTTAGCTTTTGTGACACCCCGAATTGCCACTATTACTTTGTATTATATTGTAGCAATTTATGATCTCGGAATTTTATTGTATATTGTGCAACGTATTAAGGAAATAATAATTAAATTCGTGCTCAACAAACCACTTTATTTTAAGTTATTTTATTAGATTTGAATTATAAACGTTGTTGCTTAAAATAATGAATGCAAATAATATTAAATAATAAAAAAATAATAAAATAGGTATAATATAATACGAGTATTTTAGACATTATAAACTAAAGGCACTGTATAGGTCTCGCCACGTAAAAAAAGCGCGGTCGGGGAAGTAGTGCGGGTATGTTCGCGCCTGTGTTCACTTGCTCACGAACCAATAGCACGCGCTAAATCAATGGTATGAAGTGCGCCGCGTTATCACCACCAATCATCGACCACTGCGCAGTTTGACAGCCAGAGCTTTATTATCAAATCAATAAACTCAAAATTGCAACACTTTTTTTAAACAACGCGGGATTTACGTTACTGGATATAGGATTTAGATGAGATGTCGACGTTTCGTACCTAAAAAGGTTTCGTCTGTCTGTCTGCGGTTTGCTCAGTGACTATTAATTCTAGAAAACTGTAATTTTGCATGCAGATACATATTGATCAAGCCGATAAAGTGGTAGAATAAAATCTTAAAAAAGTTGCTTCCTTTCGTCAAGTGGGGTGATAATTTTTCTAATTTCTTGTCGTCGTCCCGCCAGCGAAAAAGTCATTTGTAAATGTGGCTTTACAGGTTGACGATAATAGAGGATCAAAACGAATAAAATGTTAAAATTACTTCAATTAAGTTTTTAGTTGTAATACGAGTAAACCTTCGCATAATGGGTAACTACGGAACCATATGTGGAGAATGGCCCGACACGCACTTGACCGGTTTTTTATGATCTCAGTACTAGCCACGCTAGTGACATTATGAATGTGCAGGAATTGACATGCGATGACGAAAAGTTAACAAAAACAACGACAGGTGTAAAATAGTAGGTTTTGTTTATAGTTCTATAATTAAATACCTACCCATGCAGCATAACAAAATTATAACTTGTTATGTTAGCACGAAATATTTTATATAATTAACTAAATTATCTTAAATAAGGTAGGTACTTAATTTAATTAATAATAATTGTTAGCAGCTGTATTATAATTAAATGTTCAGACAAAAACATTTTGCACTTTCAGAATAATAAATCCATCGACGAAAAAAGAGTTTTTTTACAGCGATTACGAAATTATTAAGTAAGATCAAATAAAATACTATAAAATCGATCGAAGATCTTGAAATCGAAAATAATGCAGTTTTGTTTTTTCTATGTCCAACTACATAATTACTAAAATAAAAAGACATTTTCATTGACTCTGATCATTCCATTAAATTCCATGCAATTTTATTACTTACTGATTTTAGGGAAGTACAAAAACTTTTTTGTTACCGAATTATGAACTTTATTAAGTTATAGATACTTTTATGAAAAAATACGATACATTAAGCCCGTCACACACGCAGCTATAATATATATTAATATATATTATAGCTGCGTGTGCGGTCACTTGAATATTTGTATAGAAAATATATCGTAATATGCCTTGCTATAATTTATATTGTACATTTATATAACAGGTGACCGGAAAAGAATAGGCAACCCAACGTTTGCATATTCTATGGGCTTCAGACTTTCGATTGGTATAGAATTTGTCTAATAATCATACCGGTGAAATGTAAAAAAAAAAATTTTTTTTAATTAAGCATGTACTGGACTGAAATTTGTTAGGCAACCCATATGCAATATATTTATTTACATATTAAATTACATATAAAATACGTTTCATCAAATAAACATCTCGGTGAAGGTCGTTGTATGACGGGATCTTAGACTAATATATTATAGCTACATGTGTGACGGGCTTTAGGTGTGAGTTGTATTTTAAATGGGCTGGTATCAAAACGTTGGTATAGTAGCTTAAAATTACGTTAAGCTTTACATACCTAACTAAACAGTTATAAATAAATAAAATAGAAATGAACAAATTGTAGACTAGTGTAGATAATGTAACATTGTACATTGTATGTAGTAAAAGTTATTTTTAATAATAAAAGTATTTTTAGATTACTATAATGTTTTATTTATTCTATCAACGATTGTCGGCTTCTGATATTTTTTCTGCATAAAGAGCCTAAACGTCCTTCATGCCTAAAATACAGGCAAGAACCCGTATACTAAAAAGCATAACAACATACATAAACCCTCCTTAAAGTCCAAGCATACTTTGTAAAAATTCTAGCAGGCGACACCTCAGTAAAAATATTTTGATTGACAATGCCATTTAGGCTGTCGTTCGCTGTTCCGATATCGTGCGTGTTAAAAGAGATTTTTTTCTAACGATTATTTGCTTCTGTTTATTCATCTTGATTCCTTGACACGTTTGAGTATGCCGCACAACCCTCGCCGGCGGTCCAGCACCTCGCTGGTGAGCACACGGCGCGCCAGCATCATCGGCCACGGAGCCGGCGTCGACATCTCCGAGCTCAACCTGCTTAAAGAGGAATCCCACTCTGGCGACCACTTCCTTACACCCGCGCAACTCGAGGTCGTCTACCGAACCAACGTCACCGGCGGCCTCACTGAAAACATGGCCAAGGAACTCCTCGAAATCCACGGCCCCAACGCCCTCAAGGAACTAAAAGGCACCAGCTACTGGAAAATTTTCCGTCACAACCTCTTCGGCTGGTTTCAATGCGTGCTCTGGGGCGGCGCCGTACTCAACTTTATTGCTTTCTTCTTCTCCAAAAGCATCGACAGCGGCGGCGGGGGCCACTCTGATAAAGAATACTTATACTTGGGATGCGTGATCACCTGCACAATAATTGGAACCGGACTTTTTGGGTTCTATCAGGAAGCGAAAAATCTTGCTGTCATGAGCGGTTTTGAGAAGCTCGTCCCACCGAGTGCAGTCGTCATCCGCGAGGGAATAAAGAAGAGTATTCCCAATATAGACATCGTCATTGGCGACATAGTCGAGATGTCCGGCGGCGAGGTGGTTCCGGCCGACGTGCGCATTCTATCTGAGAGCGGCTTCAAAACCGACATGTCGTCGCTGACCGGAGAATCGGAGCCTATCAAACACCATACGGAGTGCACCCACTCCAATCCACTCGAGTCTAAAAACATGGCGTACTTCGGCTGCCCCATCACGGAGGGAACGGCCAGGGGCGTTGTAGTAGCCGTTGGAGAAATGACGCAGATTGGCAAAATCGCAGGCCTTGTTACTGGCTTGGAGAAGGAAGAGACTCCTATAGCGAAGGAGATAACTCATTTCATCAAGTTGATCTGTGGCGTGGCTTTCGCTTTTGGCTTGGTATTTTTCACAATGGTCTTTTTTATACAGAAGAGCTGGCTAACGGCGCTGCAGTACATGCTCGGCATAATCCTAGCCAATGTGCCGGAAGGGTTGATCGTAACGTTGACTGTGTGCATGACATTGTCAGCGAAACAGCTCAAAAAAAAGAATTGCCTTGCTAAAACTCTTCAAGCGGTGGAAACGTTAGGGTCGACATCTTGCATTTGCTCTGATAAAACTGGTACATTGACTGAGAATCAAATGAATGTTTCCCACTTGTTCTGCAACTTCAAAATTTATGACAAAGTTGATCATACTCACGTGTCAGATCCAACATACTCCACCCTTTGTTTGGCGGCTTCCCTTAATTTAAGAGCAGAGTTTGATTATAAAACCATTGACTTACCAGTCGATAAGAGGACAATAATGGGTGATGCATCGGAAGCAGCAATTTTACGTTACATGGAGTCAAATAGATCTGCCACTCAAACTAGAGAAGAAAACCCAAAAGCAGCGATGATACCTTTTAGTTCGGCGTACAAGTACCAGGTCACTATTCATAACATGCAAGCGACGCACAGCCACTATCTGATCATGAAGGGTGCACCTGAAATAGTAATAGAATATTGTACCACCGTGCATACTGATGAAGGTGATCAGCCTCTAACACCGCAGCTGAAGAAAGAACTGAAAGCGAATTTCATCAAGCTTGCAAACATGGGAGAGCGAGTCATCGGCTACTGTGACCTTAAACTTCCACTTGGAAGTTATCCGATAGGATATAAATTTGACACAACGACACTAAACTTTCCCATTGAAAATCTAAATTTCGTTGGCGCAATATCTATGATAGATCCTCCTAGAAAAGACATTGAAAAGTCCATTGCGCTCTGTAAGCAGGCGGGAATCAAAGTAGTAATGGTGACGGGTGACCATCCCGTGACGGCGCTGGCCATATCACGTCAATGTGGAACTATAACTCAACCGACTGCTTACGATTACGCTTTCGAACATCACATCGAACTGGTGGATGTCCCAGCGCACATAAAGTCGGTGTTCAAAGCTGCAGTGATTACAGGTGATGAGCTTCGCAAGATGAGTGTTAACGACTTGAAAGCCGCTCAAAAGAAGTATGAAGAAATAACGTTTGCTAGAACTAGTCCACAGCAAAAGCTGTTTATAGTAGAAACTTATCAATCTTGCAAACATGTGGTAGCTGTCACAGGAGATGGGGTCAATGACTCACCGGCTTTGAAAAAAGCAGATATCGGAATAGCCATGGGTATTAATGGAACAGAAGTTTCCAAGCAAGCTGCGGATATGATACTTCTAGATGACAACTTTTCTTCTATCGTATTGGGCGTTAAGGAAGGAAGAAGAATTTTTGATAACTTGAAGAAGACTATAGCGTACACTTTGACGTCGAATACACCGGAGATGCTACCTTTCGTACTGTACGCCTGCGTAGGAATGCCTCTCCCCCTGACTCTAATGCTGATACTGGTTGTGAATGTGGGCACGGATTTGCTTCCCGCCATGAGTTTGGCTTACGAGGACTCTGAAGAAGATATCATGAGCATCCCGCCTAGGAAGCCAACGGACCACCTAGTAAACCGAGTTATGATTTTCATGGCTTATTTTCAAGTAGGACTGATTCAATTTTTCGGTGGAATATTTTCATATTTCTTAGTTTTTGCTCAAGATGGCTTCTTCCCGTCGAGTTTGTTTTTCGTTCGAAATGAATGGGAGTCGACGTCAGCAATAGTAAAAGATACACTGGGACGGGGTTGGTTTTACGCCGACAGGAAGAGGATCGAAAGGAAAGCACAGACAGCTTACTTCGTAGGGATCTGCATGACTCAAGTATCTGACGTTATCATTTGCAAGACTCGAAGAATTTCCCTTATGAAGAAAGGGATGAAAAATCATATTTTGAATGTGAGCATTGTGGTGGAAATTCTAGCAGCGGTCATCGTGACGTACCTTCCGATATGCAATGAAGTGTTCCGGACCGAGCCTCTGTCGTGGTTCGATTTCTTCTTGTCTACGCCCTTCATGGTACTCATGATCGTCGGCGATGAAGTCAGGCGCTACTTGATCAGAAACAACATGTCCAGTTGGATTGAACAAGAAACTTATTACTGACCGTTGTGTTAGTTATCATATCTAACTTTAAAAAAGTTCTAAGATTTAATTATTTAGTTATTTTGTCTAGGTTACAGAATTCCTAAGTTATGTATTTGTTACGCATATTTTCATTTGAAGTGATAAATAAATAATTCTGTTAAAAATAGGCGTTTTGATAATTTACTAAATCAGGGCTACCTAATTATGGTGCTTGAGTACGTTTCATTTAAATACCTACCTATTCTGTTACTTAGGGACCGTCTCCGATAGCGTGATTCGAGAATCCATTTTCTGGCAACGACACTACCAGCCGCACTACCAGTATTCTCACGCTATCGGAGGCGGTCCCTAAGTAACAGAATAGGTACCTAGGTATTTTAACGCTATCCTAGGCAAAGATAATAAATAATAATAAAACACTACGTTTATTATTTATTGATTATATTATTTATTTATATTATTTATTGATCCTAGGTTTATGATGTGGCCCCATTCAAACGTTGGATTAATTTGTAACTTTGTAAGTTGGTACACTAATAGGTACAGCGTGCTGAAAAGGTGCATATCAATAAAATTCAAACCAGTTTGACTATGGGGAAGGACCCGATTTATCAATAGGACGGGATGACAATATACAATAAGTACCTAGGTATAGGTATACTTAAAAAAAATACCTCCTAACCTAATTTTTCCTGTTTTGAACCTGAAATTTCCTGTGTTAGGAATACAGGACGCAATTAAATGCACTGTAAGCTGAAAAACAAGATTTTTTCCTTATGGAAAATACTTTATCAACGGATTCACAATAATACCTATTTTGAATATGTGTAGGTGTTTTTAAAGTAGGTAAGTGTTAACACAACCACCGTCAGCTTCAAAACAAACATAATGTCGCATTTTACCTATCTAATAAACTTTAATATATCAGGTTGGCAACCTGATATATTAAAAGTTTAGGTTGCACGACTTGCGACATAGAATTCTGTTCTAATCTAGTTTGCGAATTATGTGTCTGGCACACATGGAAGGGCGCGGCAGCCTATTCAATATGAATTTAAGCCGCACACGCTGCTGTGACCTAGATTTGCTCGAATTGCATACCATATTAGGTGCTAGCTAGGCTGCGTCCTACAGTTTTGACCGCTTCCTCCCCGTGCTCCTACTAAATACCTACTTCTACTTGAAAATGTTCTATTCGACCTACCTTTGACTAATTAATTGGAAGCTTGTTCTCAAAAAGACAGATTCTCAAGAAGATAGATTTTCTAAAAGACGGGTAAGTTACACGTATGCGGAAAAGGGAAAGCATGTTTTTTACAGATATTTTGAATACACGTCTTAATTTAGAAAAGCGCGAGGCACTCTATCCTCAATATTTCAGATCGTAACATTCCGATTAAGGGTACAATTCTGGGTAATCAGGCGGTTCAAGCTTGTATATAATAGTGAGCGCGATATATTCGGGGAACTAGAAAAATAATAATCTATTACCTACAAAGTCTAAGGCTGCCTGTCCATTGACGCGAAGCGAGCTTATACTACTCTACCCCTTCGCAGGGGAATCTTAGACTAAGCCCGTAGATCTACGAGAAAAACGAATAAGTTTAGCTTGTTAATTAATGAATCAACTTGGATGAAAAGATGACTATTTTTCCCTAAAAACATGAAGAAAAGTCTATCTACTTAACTAAATCTTAAAAAATAAGGTTGAAGTAAAGTCTAAATTAATTAATATCTCAATACCTATAGCTTAACATTATTAAAAAAAATGATTAGGTAGGTACCTAAGTATGCATATTAATTAATTTGTTTTGTTTCAGTAACTCAATGATTATGCTATCGCTACGGGAAGTTTATTAAATGAATTTAAGTACCTAGATAGGTACCTACTTAAATCTAAGTAGGTATAAATAATAAACAGAAGTGTAGCACGACCAGATTGAAGAGACGTTTCGTTTTGAACATTGTTTCTATTGAAACGTTAAAATGATAATCAAAGCAATATTGTTGTTCTCAGTATTGCACTACGCTCTTGGGTATATCAATTATATCAATAATTCTAGTAATTCGGCAGAAGCTACAGAATTAGAAGGTAAATTACTGTTATTTTTATATTTTTAAAAATTAATACCTACCTAAGTACCTACAGCTTTAATGATAAATGTAACATCTTTGTGTTCTGAATCTTTTTAATTCGTAGATGGAGGCAGGGAGGGTTTTCCGGGATACAAATACTACCCTGAAGTCCAAAGTTGGCTGAAACTGCACACAGACGCTGCTGATTGGCATACTGCCAGGATTAACTGTCATGATGAAGGTATGTTGAGGTGCAGAGTTTTTTTATCTGTGTAAAATCCTGTTGCGAAATCTGAAACTGTACAAGGTGAAATATTTCAGTACAAAGGCTTTGTATTTTTCAATGCCACCTGGACAGAAAGTAATGCTCTTCGACCGACCCTACCACTTTTAAAATTGGAGATAGCAAATTTCAATTAAAGCAAAATTTTACCCTAGGGCCCACACTAAGAATAATATGATGTTTTCAGGAGCAATTCTAGCTGCTCCAGTAAACGACAAGGTGCTACTTCAACTGAAAAGCATACTTACGCGCTTTGGTTACGCTCGGAATGAAATTGCAATTTATGTCGCAATGCATACGAATTATCCTGAGGGAATATATGAATATCAGAACGGTAAGTTCTCAAATCCTGTATAAAAATGATAGGAAATGATTTACCTATAATATAAGTACAGTGTCACGTTACGAGGCAATTTTTGCCTTCACCTAACGGGACATTGTATAGTGTCTTGGGACATTTTTGAGATGGGATAGGCTTGCCCAGCACCTAAACCATCCTCTCAGCTTATTCGGCCATATTTTATTATTTTTTATTTTTACATCTTAGGAAAACAAACAGTCATAAAAACCAATTAAATAACTAAATATAATACTAAAGACCATTTAGAGGTTTTCTACAGGTATATCCACAGGAAAGACATGGATGAGGATGGTTTAGGACCTAAACCATCCTCATCCACCTAAACATTAGGTGCTGGGCAAGCCTATTCCATATAAACAATATCCCAGGCACTACAGTGTTAAGTGTAGGCAAAAATTGCATCGTAACGTGACACTATAAATTATCTAGCAAAAGATGTAGTACCTAAGGGCCTGAGGTAGATACCTATATATTTTCTTTATGCAGGGGAGCCGGTGCTGAATTTTGATGTTCAGAAGTTGGAAAAGTGCCTAGTTTACAACGCTAAGAATGCTTCCATGTCGTGGACAAACTGCCAGACACGTTTGCCGTACATCTGCCTAGCGCCTTCGGACTCTGTCTGCGGGGACAAAGGTAAAAAAAATACTGAAAAGTAGTAAATATAAGTATATGTAAAAAGTAGTAAATTTAAGTAATTATCCCTCGTATTATTACAAATGTGAAAGTTTGTGGATGGATGAGTGTTTGTTAGTACCTATTTGAGGCAAAATTTACAGAATGGATTTGGCTGAAACTTGTTATAGGTATATAGGTACTTACCTAGTCCTCCTCATCGATTTCGATGACGGCGACCCTCATAAAATTACAGTGAATCATTCCATATTGAACCATGATATATTATAGGCTCGCCAGACCGAACTTGGGTTGGGAATATAAGGATGCTTTGTTAATATCCTAGATAGGTACATAGTTTATAACCTGGATTTAACACAGAGGCTACTTTTATCCAAGTAACTACTGGTCAAAGTTGAAATAAGCACCGTTGACTTGATATAAATGAATGATATACGCGAGCGAAGCCGCTTGTGGATACCTTGGTAGGTAAGTCATTCACTGAGTAAACTAGTTATTACATACTTAATTATTATTATCCCTTCCACATTCCTTTAATGCGAGAAAACAATGGGCATGTATGAGTCAAGTTTGTCTTTCCCTCATCAACGCGGTTGGCTAATATTTTACTAAAAGTAAGTAAGTTCGTATGAGCAAGTAGCCAACTCTAGTGACGGAGTTTGGCCATGGCTCAACGACTTTAAATCCTCTAATAACCGTCTAAGATCGATTCCCATATTGGAGTGTTGGAACCAATACGTTTCAACTCTCCAATGTGTGGTGCCCGTGTAAAAGCCGGGACAGACAATTTAACGTGCCCTCTAAAGCACGGAAGCGCTCAGATGTTAATACCAGAATTTTACTCTCCCGTAGGATTCCTTTGTGGCCCGCGGTCAGTGCCCACTACTTATCCGTCATGCGGATATGCGGTCAATCCAAACCTAGTTGAGTTAGGTACCGTGATTTTTAGTTTATGAAACCAGTGGCTCACTTCAAATGATTTAAGATCTACAATCTAAATTAAAACGATCGTCAATATCTAAACTTGTTTCGTTTTTTGTTTTTTTTTGTTTCTTGTCCCTCGATTGTCAATATTTCTCATTTCTGTTACCCATGTTTATGTTGATGGAAAATATTTTTTTTAATTATTTTTTTACGACTTCTTTGGCACAGTGGGCGAAAGCTCGCCTGAGACGCGGAGGTTGCGGGTTCGATCCCCGCTACGGGACAAATGGTTGTATGTCCTGCAGGTATTTGTTCCGGGTCTAAATGTTTTTCTATCTATAAGTAGTATGTACCTATGTATTTACAACAAAAAATGTATCTAAGTATTATATCAGTCATCTGGTTACCATAACATAACACAAGCAGCATAGCTTGGGACAAGATGACGCCCTGTAAAATGTCCAAGGATATTATTATTATTATTCCAAGGATATTATTATTCTATTCTAAACCTAGATCAGTTTTAGATTTCGTTAGCCTGGCCAGACGAGAGAACGCATGATCAATTTGAGTACTATTTTTTCCACAGATTACCAATTAGACTCGCGAACAGGTCAATGCTACAAGTTCCACACACAATGCCTGCCTTGGAACGATGCTCATAGGTAAGGGATGATGAAGCGGTTTTGGCGACCCTGGTCACTTATTGGCCGAATTCAGCTGAGACGCAATTTTTCGCTAATGAACTACCTAAGTAGTTAAAAACTGCAGGATTAGCAACCTGAAACTTATAAAGGATATTTTTTTTATGCAGCCAGCTGTTATCTTCATCAAAAATACAACCGAAGACCTTCCTCAACAATTTTTTATGAAACTTAACATTTATTTTATTTATTTATTTATATAGAAGACAATATAACATCATAACATACAAAATTTGCAAGCAAGTAGGTATCAATTAATCTGAAATTTAGAACCCATTCGGTGTCAATACAATATGCAAGCTAATCTCACAATACAGTCAGGCTGTTTAACGGTAGGTACTCCTAAGAAAATAACATGTGAAATATCTATGACCATGGCTTAGTCAGCTTAATGTAATTCTAAAAACTTGTTTTGTCAATTAGAACTTTAATTAAGACATCGTTTTGACGACTCAAAATTATAATCCAGGAAATGTTTGGACGACGGCGCGCACCTGGCGATCGCGAACAGCCAGACAGAAGCTGAAGTGCTGACGGAAATATTCAATAAGTATCCCTTCGAGGCGCTAAACGGAACCAACCCGCAGTGGGGCGTCATGGCAGTCGGCTTCTACTATTGGAAGGATGCTGACAAATATGTCACTATTTATGGTGAGTAGGTATCCTACTGATTATATGAAGTCGAAAGGCGGCCTAAAAAAAGATTAGCCACTAACCCCCGGTTCCTATCCAACGTACGGATGTCCGTAGGTCGGTCGTCATAGCAACGTTGTTTATACAACACATAATGTATGAAACTTTTTGACAGATAACAATGTTGCTGACGACCGACCTACGGACATCCGTTAGTTGGATATAGGAACCCGGCATAAGATAATACGAACTTATTTACTCGGCTTCGCTCAACGTTGTCAATAGAAATTGGACCTAAATACTCTTTTACTCTTTAGTTTATATATTTTTAGAGTGTTAAACCATACTTTGATATTAGATATTTAATTATGAATGAAAAATCTTACTAAAAGTTAACAGCTCCGGCAGGATTCGAACCTGCGTAGATACAAGCGATCGCTCATAAGCCGGTTGTCAGTTGTTTGACAGATTGAATGACAGGACCTCCTGTCGGGTCAGCTAGTAATTTATGAATTGACTTCTATTATTCATGAAATTTTTCAAACGTAATGGTTATATTCTCTTTTAAATGTTATTCCAGGTGATACTTTAGAAGAGGCAGGCTATGCCAGGTGGAGCTCCGGCAACCCATCGAGCCGGGGCAAGAGGAAGGAACTAGGAGGGGGCATGTTCCGAAGTGGTCTGCTGGATGACGTCGACAAGTCATACAAAGTACCCTTCATCTGCGAGAAGAGACCGATCCGTCTACAATTTGAGACGAATACGAAAAATTTCTGAACATGAAAACAGAAAAATTTATGTAAAATCTAACCTTATTCATATTCGCTTCCAGATTTGTCAAAGTTTTTTCATTTCACGATTTATTAAGGGCCAGTCTTGTCTATTTTTTGTTTTGCTTGCCTACTGTGCATTTGACATAACTTTATTGTTGTAGGTACCTAGTCACCAAGTAACAGATAAGATATAAGTAACAAGACTGGAGTCACTTTAAACAATTTAAATAAAGTTATTTGCATTACTTACATTTGTAGTTTTGTGTCTCTTAATTACAAGTATCCGAAAGTCTTAATTACAAGTATCAAAAATTAATATTTATCCGACGAACGATCGTCGATCCCAGATCTATTGCCATAGCAACGCTGACATCTGTCAAAAAGTGCCATACAAATTGTGTTTAGAGCTCGTGTTACAGCCGAAATGCGAACACACGACCTTAGGATCGAAAGTCGGGGTACATCCCACTCGGCCAACTACGAAACTACGAAAACAAACGACCAAAAAGCTCTTACTTCCGAAAGCTATGAGCGTTCTTTTCTCCTGGGCAATATTCGAAGCACAATTACTTAAAATGTGATTTTTGTAATTGCAATTATGACGCGATTCATGTTAATTTTCTAACTTCACTACATTTAAGTATATAATTATTAAAACGGTTACCTACGCTTGTACCTAATAAATATGCAAATGATATAATATATTAAGAATGTATCTTGTATTAGTAGGTACTTACCTAAACCCAAAGAGAATATAATCACCACGTTTTAAGTAAACCTATCTAGCTTTAAAGTCATTTTTTGGTTTATTGATTTTTAACCGACTTAAAAAAATACATACCTACAGTGTAACATAGAACCTCCTGTTCTATGTTCTGTATGTATTTTGTTTATGTAGGTATGTTCACCGATTACTCCGTGAAAAGTGGATCGATTTTGAAATGTCTTTTGTTTCGAAAGTAATACTTCCGAGGTGGTCCCATAAAAGAGGATCAGATGATAATCTTCGGATTTAGGAACAGGAATGCGTTGTTTGGGTTGGTTATTGGTTTTGCTTACTGTCTATAGATATTTGATATTATTATGTATGGAAGTAATGTCAAATATCCACGGAACCCACCCACAGTAAGCAAAACCAAAGATAGATAGGGTATTAAGACTGGCCGTTAGTCACCTTAAACCTAGATAAGTTTCTACGAATCGAGGTCATCCCATCATACGCTTCCACTATGGTGCAATCACTTAAAAGTAACTAAAGAACGGAAGTAAGTTGGAATTAGCTGTCATCCATAATTATGTCAAATCAGAACGTCGTTTGACCTCTAATATCAAGAGCTAGCTTCAAAAATGTATCAAAGATAATAAAATCCCTAATAATTTAATGATGATGTAGGGCCCTAGCCACAACCAACTAGGCTTTATAGACTTGCTCCTAAATGCATGTGTTGTCTCACATATCCTTGCAAGTTGCGAAATATGTATCAAGTGTAGGCCGAGATCAGTTTATATACCCTGTGAGCACCTGTATGTGACACACGTGCCCTGACCAGTGTAGCGTGCACGCGGCAACATGTTCGCAAAGGTACGATATTTGTAATATAATATTTCTAATAACTTTATGTAAGTAATTATAACTAGCTGACCCGAAACTTTGTACCGCCTCAGATTTTGTGATTTCATCAAAAAATTTATCCATATAAAAATGTATGAGAAAATGACTTTTCTTCATAATTTGAAGTTTGCTTTTTCACGAGATAAATCCAATAAACAAAGCTGAATCTACGTCAGCATTAATGTAGATACTTACACGTTATTATTTTTCTATCCTAATACATAAGTATTAAAGTTTGGTAATGTTGATTTATTTTCGCAACAAAAACATTTGATAGGGTTACAACAACCATTGGAAATTAACGATTACCTGCCTGTAGTTTATTGAAATGACTCGGTCTTGACTCCCGTCACCAGAGTTGTCCTCTAGCTCTTGCGAAATTACTGTTACTATCAGAATTATAATATCATCTGTCGAGTTTAAGGCTCAATAGTGTCCAATATTGCTACTTTTACTGTACTTTAGGTGTTTTATTATATAATTTAGGGTGTTACCAAACTGACCGATGGCAGAATGGACCAGTCGATGTCGATCGATTGTTTTTCGTGTGGTAGTAGGTATAGTAATCATCGATAGATCTCGATATTTAATAACATAATTAGCAAT
Source organism: Xanthorhoe designata (assembly GCA_963582015.1). Taxonomy (NCBI): domain Eukaryota; kingdom Metazoa; phylum Arthropoda; class Insecta; order Lepidoptera; family Geometridae; genus Xanthorhoe; species Xanthorhoe designata. The sequence goes on along the minus strand of OY757042.1, from coordinate 2,481,377 downwards.
AAACATTCCTATTTCTATTTCAGTAGGCAATAGTCATCGATTGCCGATCGATCGATTGGTCTGGATTGACCAATTGGATTGCTGGTAACAGCCGTACTGTATGTTGTGTTTCCAGTTATTCGTGTTGAGTCTGTCGTGCGCAGTGGCGCTGGCGGCGCCGGGGGTGCTGGGCGGCATCGGGTACGGGGTTGCAGCCCCGGCCTACGCCTCCGCCTACGCGCCCGCGGTCGCACACTACGCCGCGCCAGCCTACCACGCGCCCGTCGCTGTTGCTGCACCGGTAACAACTCTTATCTATTCTTTTATACATTTAACATATTCAAATTAACTGTAGTAAACCAGATAAAATGTATCATAATTGTGTTATTCCAATCAGGGCCTCTATTTGCAGTCTTCTAGTGGTAAACTATCCTATTGAGGATATACTAATACTTACACTACATGTCCGTGGCCCTTGCGCTCCTAACCCGACCTATTAAGAAACTTCAAAATATAGTCCTGCCCAATTGATAAAAAGCATAATAGTTAGTATATATTTGTACCATGTATACTTGTAAAAATACCATGATCATCATAATAAATAATGATAAAGAAAATTGCAGTCATTCGTCATCAAATCAGCGAGGTATGTGCTACGCGTCGTAGCTCTCTGCTACGCGGATACAAAAGAATTAAACGCGCTCATTGTCCGTAGCATTTTTCTTACGATATAGACATATTAGACCGTATTTATTTACAAAATAACTATTCTTGTAAAACTCTATAGTGATAACTCTACCTACATATTGATCTAATTTTGTTGATGATCTTATTTTTACTTCTGCGTGCTGTGTTTATCTTTTAGTTTAAATTAGTACCTTATCTTAAATATATTATAATCGTTTAAGTAATGTTGTAACAATCGTTGTTCAAACTTAATTACTAAAAAAATAACTAGGCATTCTATCAGTGATCTGGTTCCCATAGTACAAGCTTCGCTTAGGCTAGATTCCATATGCACATGACATTTCTACCAATATATTTATTTTTCCTTTAGGTGGTCCGCGCAGAGCCCGTAGACCCGAACCCAGCATACAGCTTCTCATACGGAGTAGCAGACCCATCCACTGGTGACCAGAAGGATGCTTCGGAGACGCTGCAGAACGGCGTCGTGCACGGATCATACAGCTTGGTCGAACCTGACGGCCACCTTCGGAGAGTCACCTATACCGCTGATAAGATTAATGGATTCAACGCTGTGGTGGAGAGGACGGGTGGAGCTCATGCTGTAAGTTGTATGATATTTCTTCGATATAGGATCATACAATTTATCTGAACTATATACCCCGTTTTCAGACTGAAATGCTCATTGGCAGTAATTTTTTGCAGCCTTGTGTTGTTATAATTAAGACATTTGTCTCCTTACCGGCCCAGGGTTCCGTACTTCATATAACAACTGAAAGCACTCGTCATTTTAATGTTTTTTTAAAGTACATCGAAACAAGATTAAAACTTACTAAGTACTCCCTACCCACAATTTCGGTCATTTAACGTCGTGGTTAAATGTTTTTGAAGTCAAGTATTTTACAGCTCGTCAAAGTGACTGTCTCCACACTTGACTGTGCTCGCTACATATTACGACAGTGGAATCAAATCATTAATTCAAGCTCCTCATATAATTATGTTCTACGATATGCTTACATCGATTGTCCTCTAGGTGGCGCCAGTCGCGAAGGTCCTCGCCCCCGCGCCCGTCGCGGTGGCCGCGCCAGTAGCCAGGCTCACCCTGCCCGGCCACGTGGGCGTGGGATACGGCGGCTACGGCGGATACGGCGGCATCGTCGCCAACCCCTGGGGCTAAACCGACCGACACACAACCCTATCCCGTTGCCCGAAGAGGTATAGTCCCAGAAACATGCCGTTGTTTTGAAGGTTAGACCACGGCTACATCGCAAAGAAGAATGGTTCTTGTTTTTTGTTTTGTATGTCTTTGCCATCTAGCCGTTGTCTTTTGATTGCGTAGGACGGGATAGGGTTACTGACCTCGCGCATGTAAAGTGAATTGTTTATTTATTATACTGCTATGACTGTTGCTTGCGGACTCGATCTTGATGATTTGTACCTATTTACGTTATGTAAATATAATTTAAGTTTAAATAAATGCAATTTTTGCAATTATTGAATTGTTTTATTACCTTTAACAGATTTCTGTAGAGATGTAAGTTGAGACTAATTCGTTATGACCCAGATACTTAGTATTCTATACGGTTATCTTTGCAATATTTAAACAATAGCGTAGGTGGTTTAAGGCATTAATTACAGTTTATTATAATTAACTAACGATTACCTAACTACTTACAATGTAGGTTGACCTAAAATTATAGACTTAAATTTATCTGTAGAATAGGTACCTACTACCTACACGGACATCCAAAAATTAACTATACTCATCGGCACAATTAACCATTAGCCCATACCTCGATTTTTCTAATTTTAAAAGTAAAATCATTTACATTCATGTAGGTATTAGACCTTATTAGAATTGAGTGTTAGTAGGTACCTAAACCAAATATGTAGTTCGAAAGATTATCTCCTCAAAAGTTAGATTAACGTTACCTACGATATTACTTATAAAAACACCTTTAAAAAAAATCCTTTGGACATGCTCACATGTATTTGCAAATAGGTATAGGTACTAACTTACTTAAAATATGAATTGATTATTTCTGAAATTCAATAAGTAATTGTTAAAAGAAGGAAAATTTCACTCAGCTTAGTGTTTATTTACTATCTAATAGGTACGAAATTAATAAGGTACTTGAAAATACACTCTATAAGAAAAGTATGGGTATAAAAACTAAGACGCTCGATTTCGTCATTTTTCATTTCGAACCATAAGAGGCAAAATGTGCAAAGATCGGTAGATATTTAACAAGACACGTTTCTTGCACATACTGACTTTGTAAGCTCCTATATACGTACGCACGCACTTAAGGCACCGCGCCATCGTATAGTACTGCTATGCTAATAATAAATAAAAAATAAATATGATCACGACTGTGTTCCGTGGAGCGGTGGAAGTTTCTTTTAGATCTTTAGGCATTTTTAGAACCTTTGAAAATATCTAAGGCGATAGTCAGAGGTAGGTATATCTAAGTACATTATTTGGTAGGTACATGCCTACATTTTGCAGAAGTTAACTTTCCAGGTTGCAAACCCATCGACTAAGACGTAAGATTATAGTATCTAGTAGGTACGTCCATGTAAAGGCTGACTTTAAATAAGTTAAAAGGGAACGTGGTTCTGTCGCGATGGAGTGCTAAGAATATATGGCTCTCATCCGGTCAGGTTTAGCAGGCAAATTAACTTAGACCTTGTATGTAATTGCACACAGAATCAGCAATTTACCATACTAGGTATTTTAAACCTACAACATGAACAAACGATGAAGAGATTTAGTGATTTTGAGATAAGGCCCATTGTACATTTTAATACGTTTTTGTTATTGTTTTAAAATCTGTTAATAGTAAAGAATTTTCATTTCAAAGATCGATTTCTAGTAGGTATCTTTAGATATAACAAGATGCAGAAAATAAAATGTTGCGCAGTTGCATTTTTGTTCTTAACTCCGAAAATCAGAGTGCAGGAAATTGATTTCTATTTACGAAATCGAAGTCGGTATTAAGGTATAAAATTATTAATAAAAAATAAAATTATATAAATCATTAATTTTGCCACTTTCAAAGCGCTTAGCGCTAAGCTGTAGATAGCTTTAAATGGCAAGTGGCATAAACAGCTAAAGCGCTTCTGTGTCACGATAGGCACGATTGTTTGGGTTTGTGTCCATTTTTCCTGAGACTTTTCCGGCTTTAAAGTCAGCAAGCCATGACGGACGGAGTGACGCATCCTAAAAAGTTTTTTTAGTATAAACTCCATCACCAGAATTAGCCACTAGATTAGGGATGGTGAACCAATGGCACGCGTGCCATTAGTGGCACGCGTCACAAAACTTTGGGCACATCAATCAAGAAAACAAATCATAAAGTATGAAAAAATGTGTGAAGCCGGAGCCTTTAACTTTTAGTAAGATTTTTCATTTATAATGAAATTTGAATTTAATTTAAATCACATTGCAAAATGTTCCTATTTTTTTAGTAGTAAAATTATTTTGAGCTATTATTTTCCCAAAAATTACAAAGACAAAATTAACTTTTTATACTACCTGCTCGTCAATGGCATATTATGTGTCATGCAAACCTTTCCTAAAGTAAGTCCTTACAGCTCCACGGTCTAGCAGGCACATAATGTTGTATGGAATATCTTTCTTCCCCTAATAAAGTGATTTGAATTTGGAATTCAACCCATGTAGTGGTGCTTGATCGAGGTTGGTTTCAAAGAAGTTTAGATGGTATGAGATTTTATTCTGATTTAGGCTGTATAGTCCGCGCCACGTAAAAAGAGCGCTGGAAAAAAGTGGAGGGGGTATGTGTGCGCATGGCTACACTCGCGCACGAAAGTACTTATCATAATGTAGGTAGTACCTATTGTAGCTGGGCGGCCGGCTCGGGCAGGCTAGTATACACCGTTTTAACACCTATTTTTTATTGTCAACAGTTGATCTGACTACTTTTGTCAACACAATAAATATTAGTGTGTGTAGGTACCTAATAAATATTTTACTCATTTCAAAATTTATGTCACTGTCTTTCATGAATAAAATAAATAAATTACTTAGATGATTATATGGAATTATTATTAAAAACATGTTTTAGTCAGTGTTAATTGTTAAATTTAAATAAGTAAGTAAGTACTAACCTACAAAATTCAGGTATTGTTGATAAGTACATTGTTTTATTATCATCAACAGCATTTTTAACAGCCTCTCTCTTCATAAAACTATATACCTACGTCATAAATAATTTTTCAGATTTTTCTATGTAAAACCATTTCGTAAGCGAAAACTTTTGTACGCAATGATATTTTGCGAACGAATTTGACGTAGTGACATGACAGCGCGGGAAGCTAAGGACTGCTGACGAACCAATAGCATGCGCCGAATCAATGACAGCGATACCCCTTCACCCAGCGCCGCAGTCCGCACCACCAATCGGACCTAAAAATCGACTCTGCGCAGCTTGTCAGCCAGCGCTCTTTTTACGTGGCGCGACTTATACCTATGTTATCATTTTCTTTGCACTGCCTACAAATAAAAAAAAGAAAAACATGAAAACTTTTTACGAACTTCATTTTCACGCGCGCGCCAAGAAGGATTTGTTTAAAGTTAGAATAATAATCTGTAGTTAGTGGTTAGTTCGACATTCGAATAAATTATTGATAATGAATTTCGTAAAAAAATTTCGTGTTTATATTTTTTTTAATTTGTAGGCAGTGCAACGAAAATGATAACATAGAGAAAAACTCAGAATAAAATCTCATTGCATCTAAACAGTTTGACGCATACAACCACCTTTATGTACCTACTTTCTTTATAACAGTCATTGGTGGTCATTGGTTTCAATTGCCTCGCAGAAAGTATATGCATCACTGGCTTTATGTGTATTTGTCTTGGGCGATCTTGAACCCCTCGTACTCAGGATCCTAGCCATAACTCCCGAGCGTCTAGAATCCCTCTTACTCGGGGATCAATATAGCGCCCGCTACATAATACACTACTTTAAGCCCTTGTTGCATAAACTACTATGATGGCACGTCTATGTACTTATACTAAACTTTTCTTTAGGAAAATGGCACTTCGTTATGTAAAGGTTCGCCATCCCTACACTAGATCATACGAACATCTCTTGCGTCCTCGCCGGTGATGTGCAAGAAAGCGTAAAATTAAATAGGTATCGCCCAAACTCCAGTTTAAATTGCCATAACGTATTTAGTGTAGTGTGTCATTATGTCTCGCCCTATACGGAATGACGCGTGTCAATCTGTCCCAGAAATAGGGTATAACACGTGAATAATATTAATTTGCGGCTGCATAAATATTCAATGGACCAGTCGACCCCTAATTGGTATTGGCGAAACAGGTCCTAAGTGCGTTGGGCAATGTCCGGTGCTAATATGGCAGAATATAATTTAAAGGTAACAGGTATTCGACGAAAACTTCGTTTTTCTAGACTCGTTAGGTCTCTAGATACCCTATTAAATTGTTGCAGACAAGTATGATTAAGTCTTTTGAGTTATTTAGAACTCGTGTTTCCGTTGGTGATTCATCTTTAAAGTTGATGAAACGAAATAAATGAAGATCATGATATCAGGAGCTTTATTCCCCAGCGCACAAAGTAACATAACTTCACTCAAACACGTGCTTTATTGACTATTCGAAATTCAAAATCCAAAAATGTGCAATTTTACATGTCACCTAGGCTCGTTTAGATTGGTATTGACCAATGAAAACATAACATACGCAATGTCATGAATTTTCAAATTTCGTATGCCACCGTTACATGCTCTTTGTGCCACGACTAGGCGAGGTTAATACCTGTCAAAATTCCATGCTTCTCAATACCGTGTTTTGTAAAAACACTGCTGAAGCGCGGTACAATTTTTCATATTTATTATGAGATTTGTGTTATTTTAACTATTCAATGGTGAAAGAAGACGTGTAGCACTCGGAGACTGCCGCGGTAAAGCTATTGCATAGCATTTTTTCGGGGTGTTAGGTTATTTTCGTTACGGAATTTCTGGATTCGGTCTCCACGCTCAAGGCCCGCGATAGAAGCTATGCAATAGCTTAACAATATTATTTTTACGACAAATAATGTACTAAATCATTGAATAGGTGTTTCAGGCGGCAACTAAGATAAACGCCTTTTTGGTCACATCATCTACACTGCAGCCTCATTGGAGGAGAGACTTTTTGCCGTCGGGGAACATTGTCAGTAAACGTAGTGTTTATATTCTCTTTGATTGTCAGGGTTTGACTTGACATTAGTGACGGCACGGTATTATTTATTTATTGTATTTTGATAAAATTATATTACGTATTCTATCATTGAATATTTGTCGGCAACAAAGATAAATCAAGTCGGTAATCCTAGCAAGATAACCTAAAATAAGTGCTATAATAAAATATTATGCTTTGCCAGAAAAAAACAACACATTTTTTATAAATTTATTCACAAAGCACTATGATGAGATTTCTTTCACAGGATCGCTGATGCCCTAATGGGTCTAACAAATGCAATTAATAATAAATGGTTGTGAAATAAATGTGGTTGATAAAAAAAAACTCTGACTTAATTACTCTCTTGCCGAGACGAGAAGTAGGAAATGTAGGTTGGCAGCAACATTGAACGTGCTCTCCAATTTCGCTATGAAGCGACTTGCACTAGGCTGGCTGATAGTGCTAACCAATCGTTTCCAATTGACTTTTGATAGCTCCAAATAAAGTACAAAGCTACCCAAGTTTGCCTCCCAAGGATGCCGCGCAATCACTAAAACCACTTCTAGGTAGTGCTCACACATTTAAAATTTTAGGATCCATTGATTGGGATCATGATACCCTAAATCTCTCCTACTTATGTTTGTGCGTTGTTTTCGAAGAACAATTTACATTTTCATTGCTAGTTTTAGGTAATTAAAATAGAGAAAATGCAATTTCGATGAAAATTAATCAATGATTGAAGTAGGTAATTGTTATGACATTTGACAATTCGTCCGGGAACTAGTCGGACGTACCTAATGAATTAAAATAATTATTTTTTGACTCAAAACTTTGAATAACAACAAAATTAATAATTATTGTGATTTAATAATCATCTAATTCAATGTTATTTTACTTATAATATGATGTGGTTTAAACCAAAAAAATCTATCAACTAAAATTATGATATCTTTCCAAAAACATTCGCGGAAGTATGGTTTTGAACGAATTACGAAAATATCAAGACCATGAACGAAGTAGCCACTGGACCCGACATAAAATACAAATAAATAAATAAATAATAAATAAATATCATTCCACACGGCGGCGTCATCTAGTCCCAAGCTAAGCAATTTAATGCTTGTGTTATGGTAACCAGATGACTGATAAACTACATAGTTACATTTTATCTGTAATTACATACATATTTATTATACATAGCGAATTTGCACTTGGTAGCTACCAAACTCTGTTTTCGCTATTTCTCCTAAACTATACAAAATGAAACTATTACATAGGTATTAAAAAAAGCTTATGATAGGTTTCACAAATTGTAGGTACATTCAGTTTTTTCAAATTCCTTTGTTCAACGTAATAATAAAATAAAATAGGCGGTGGCGCATGGCGCTAGTTTCACCCATACATGCACCTTAAATAAAGTTGGCTAATACGAAGTTATATTTTAGGTAGGTACCTACATGTGATTCTATTTAGTGATTAATAACAATACCTAAATGTAATAAAATAATGTACCTAACATGTGAAAAGAAGTAGTGCTGCTTCCGCCACTATAGTTTTTACACAATTTAACTGAACATTTAGGTAGTCATTTTTGGGAGATGTTTTATTGAAAAGTAAGTGCTTCAGACTTACGCAAAAACAAACGACCAAGGCTAGAATTTGACTGGTTACTGACAAGACCGGTGAAGGTACGTTCGCTTATACTTAATAATATGTCTAGTCCAGTGGCTATTCGTTCAAGATCAAGACTTGACTTGTGTGAAAGAGCGTGGAGAATACCATTTTAAGAAAACAAGCCTTGGCACTATAGATTCGTATTTCAAAATGACGTCACTGCACGTTACGTTCTTATAAAGTGATTTGGGGAATAAAGCCCCAGGTCTCAAATAGATTTTGAGTAATTCAAAGACCTTTTGAAAATATTTAAGGAAAGATACCCAAATAACCGTCTAACTGTTAGACGGTTATTTGGGCAATGGGCATGACATGCCATGTGTTAGACTCTAACACATGGCATGTCATGCCCATTGCACATTCGCTGCATGTTGCTAGGGGTTGTTCCTCGTGGCCAAACTATTTCGCCTAACTGATTTGGGCCGATGGGCTCCTTCACGATTACTCGATTTATTTTCACTAAAATTTCCCTGTTACGGTTAATGATATAAAAAGTAAGTAAGTTGTTCTATTTCAAAGCACAGAAGTGCGCCCACTTCGTGTTATAGGGCATCGGCGCGGAGATTTGCCCGAGGCCACGGCAGCCGCGCCAGTACGTCCCTGAGGTCGGTCGCTAATTCCAATTCCGCTCTTATTCCAATTTCCCCCCCTAAGAAATCTTCTAAGAGGGAAAACTGAAATTGAGCTTAGAACGGTTTTGACGATATAGGACAAGTTCTTTTTAAGTCATTTGCTTTATCTGTCCATCTCTTACTATACCCACTTCTGGTTATAACTATATCTGTTTCTGACCAATTCTGTATTCGTCGATTTCTGGTTCGGTCGACCCTCGGTACAGCCAGCATGTGCATGAGAGTTGGAAGATGTTATGGAGCCCATACCATTCATTAAAAACATTGATTAAAAAACTGAGCCCAAGGGGAATTTATGTATGTAAGTAGGCTAGCATTATCGCACTTGTAAAGCAATTCATTGTACATAATCTAAGCAATCGTACCTAACGAGGATTTTATGAATATTGTTATTAACCTCTTTTGAAGTGTTCCTTTCTGGCCACTTTAAACATAATAATTGATATCTGTCATGCAGACAGTAAGTTTTTACTGATTATTGCTCAAAGAGAATAAAGCCACTACGTTATATTATTGCTGTTAAGGCTGGCATCGCAGGCTTAATTCACGTATCCCTAAAAGATGCAAGTTTTTTGCTTTTGTAGACAAACTAAAAAAAGAAGCGAATCACCACAATTTTATAATCAAGAGAAGCTTTTTCGCAAAACTGAAAAAAAACAGAAGACAGCGGGATATAGTATTTGACAAAAAGTTAAAAAAATACTTGACAGAATTAGAAAACAGTAAGATTGATGAAATTGAATTTTTGAATAAAATGCACTATTTGATTTTTTTTATATACCTAAATCTAATTTTCTTTTTTGATTAGTAGTAGGTATAAATATACGGCACGGGAATATTACGGGACATTAACTGTCCGGGGTTAAGGGGTGGGTTAAACGGCCAAGGGTACAGTGGTTAACTAAAGCCTTGAACACCTTTCGACATAGCAAAGTTTATGTATGTAAGCTTACATACATAAATTCCCCTTGGGCTCAGTTTTTTAATCAATGTTTTTAATGAATGGTATGGGCTCCATAACATCTTCCAACTCTCATGCACATGCTGGCTGTACCGAGGGTCGACCGAACCAGAAATCGACGAATACAGAATTGGTCAGAAACAGATATAGTTATAACCAGAAGTGGGTATAGTAAGAGATGGACAGATAAAGCAAATGACTTAAAAAGAACTTGTCCTATATCGTCAAAACCACCTTCTAATGAAACACAATTAATCCGATAATGTTTTATTGACACTTATGCTACACATTGATCCGATTCTGCTGCGCCCACTTGGTGATGGGTCTTAGTATCTGGTCAGCGCGGGGATGAGCCCTAGGCCCTCTCAGCAGCGCCAGTGCGTCCCTGAGGTCAGCGGCGCCGCTGTTCTTGTTGGCCGCAGCCGCCTGGGCGCAACCGCAGACGGCGCCGCGGAGACCTTCCCACATTTCTGGACCACCATCCAATCTGATACATAGTATGGAATATTAGGAATGTCAAATAATAATGTGTAGGCAGGTAGGTATAAAAATACAGGTATACGTATACATATACCTAATACCTACCTGGTATGTGTATACCATGTACTGCGGTTAATCCAGAATATGAACAAAATAGATTTGAACAAATTGTGCAATATTAGAATACCCTGACTTCACAAAAATTCCAAAAATCCCCTTCGAAGGGGATCATCGCAGGGCATTTCCGGACTAAGCTATTTGAAGGTAGTTTCGGAATGTTTATTGCAGTGATTCAGACCGATTATGCTAGGCTGTCTATGAATCGTTTGACTAAGACGGACAGAAATTAAAAATTTTACAGCTATTTATCAAGTTGTTAATTTCCATAACCTACGTAATTAACGATCTTATCTAGATAATCACATTAGTGTCTGTAATGGAAATTTATAGCAGCACAAATACCTACTAAACTTGATTAAAATAATTCACCTGTCTAGCATGTGGAAAGCTTTCGCAGCAACCAAGAACTGGCCCATGCGGTAGCTATCATTTGCTACTAGTTGCAAGAGGGCAAAGCTATCAGGCGTGCCGGCAGACTGGGAACAATATTTTATAGTTTTAGGGAAACTAACAGCTAATAGAAGAATTACAAAACCAAAATAAAAGATGTCCCTTCAAGTCAAAGTAGAGATAGAGACATGCACACAAACGGCTAATTACAAGTTGTCACAAATAAAACACATTTCACTAATGATAGGAACGCGAAAGTATATTCGAGACCAAGAAATGAACGTGCCCTCCGAAACTCGAAAGCGCTCGGGAACGTCGCTTAACTTCATTTGACAATCTGTTATGTGAAATAGGAATATTAAATTTTTTTGAGAGAGACTCTATTTCTAAAGAAAAAAAATAATGATGTTTATTGAAAAAATGGTAGCATTATGATAAACAATATTATTGCATCAGCAACCTGAAAGAAGTTGCTAAAAATGTATTAATATATTTCCCAAGCTGGAGCGATAGGATGGGAGCTAACTTGCGCGATCATTGGTTCCCTGAGTTAGCAGGTACCTAGTAATTAAGTAAATATATTTCGCAACAGACCATATTACGCATAGGCATTCGTGAAAATCGTCCTACACTTTTGAATATACACACACATCCCTGCGAGTGTGAATGACCAGCATAATATAGGCATTATAGGCTAAACTAAATACGAATTACCTTAACACAGATCTCCCAGGCAAGGTTTGCGTCCTTGTTCATGACGTGGCATCGACAGAGGCAGGCTAGATACGTGAAGCTACTGCGCATGCTCTCATCTTGAATACCCAGAAGGCACTCTTCAGCCTCGCGGTAGAAACCTGTCGCTACTTTTGCCTAAAGATCGTTTAATTAAGCAAGTTAGAATGTTCGAACAACAGTGTTGCTACTTACACATAACAATAAAATGATTACTACCAAGGACGATGTAACCTATCCTATATCGTCCTTGCTAATACCTATTAAATTTCACAATTACCCAGCTACGCTATAAGGAAAGCAGATACCAAACTATAATAAAGTTTGTTTTTACAAGTTCTAAATTATATTTGTGACACTTCAAGAGCAAATTACTTATACAAAATTTGTAAGTATAAGTAAAGTAATAAATATTGTCCTCGACTGAAATCCACAACTCACAACAGAGAGCACCAACAGAACATAAACCCACTCAAAATAACACCAAGTAGGTACCTACTAACCTGAGCATAATTAAAGTTGAACGTATCATCGTTGACGAAGAAGCTCTTGATAGAGTTGAGGTATACTAGCACCTCCTCGAAATGTCCCGCGAGGAAGTATGAGGAGGCCATGCACTGCCGGCCGGGGATCGTGTCGCATTCCGACGTGGAACTGCCCACGAGGTGGAAGCTCTGCTGAGCTAGCTTCATCTGATCATCCTATATATTTACATAACTTAATCACATGCGGGATGCGGGCGCGTAAGAACTAAAATTATTATTATTATAAGCCTGACGTTTCCCACTGCAGGGCAAAGGCCTCCCTTCCAACAATAACAACAATAACGACGACGGCCACGTGGTAGACCCAGGCGGCGATGGCGAGATGAGCTTGACTCCTATAGAGACTGGCTCCAACAGGCACAGAACAGATCACAAATGTCACAATTTATGTACAAATCTAGGAATGCCTGCAGAGAAGGGCTGCCTAACAATACTTACGTCATTGGTCTCGTTGTAGAGTCTCACAGCCACCACGGCCCTCAGTATGTAGTGCAGGGGAGAGGTGGGCTGTAATGGCTCCAACAAGGCTCGCGCCTCTAAGAGTTTGCGTCAAATTCAAAGACACTGCCTATTTCCTGGACATCTTTAGCGGACAATACTTACGTTATAACGCACATGTACTTGCGAGAACATTTGGAAGCGCAACTGACTTCAAAAAGGTCCTTTGAAAAGTCCCTTCAAATGTTTTGAAGATCCGAATGTCACAATCTATGTACAAATCTAGGAATGCCTGCAGAGAAGGGCTGCCTAACAATACTTACGTCATTGGTCTCGTTGTATAGTCTCACGGCCACCACGGCCCTCAGTATGTAGTGCAGGGGAGAGGTGGGCTGTAATGGCTCCAACAAGGCTCGCGCCTCTAACGGCTCGCGGTTGCGAAGGCGGTACACAGCCAGGTTCAAACGCGCTTCTGGCACAACGTCTACCAGTTCTGGTAATGTCTGCGGGATTCAGATGTTTTCTTAAATAATGAAAAAATAAAAAAAAATGATCGTTCACGACTGTATCCCAGGGAGCAGTGGACATTTCTTGCAGATCTTTTAAGTAATTTTTGGATCCTATTTGAAGATAATTTTCATAAGGATACTTTTCATGGTAAAGGCCATGTTTTGTCGACCAGCTAAAGAGGTTAAAATGGTGTGAGTTGATCAAATAGAAAGAAAAATGCACAAAGCTCCTAATCAAAGATAGAATCGAGTTTATTTTTCAATAGCATGTACGAGAAAGACGAAGTTAAAGTGATCCTTGAGGTTCTTTCAAAATAAATGTTTTTTATTTCTTTCTTCCAATTACATTTGAGAAAATTGCGATCATATTTTTGATCAAAGTCACATCACGTCGGACGAAGATTTTTAGCCTGAGGGACTGAGGCACACCACACAAAATGTAAAAGCCGCAATCAATGGGAAACAAAGACAAATACCTACAGATTTCTATATTGGAAATTGATCACGTTTTAAGATTACTATTAAATAAGATACAATCAACGGCATCTGTGACAACAGCTAGTAGCAACTTTCGTAAATAGAACAAAAATTATATTTTAAGAAATTAGAAAACATATTTCTTGTACTGACCTTGAGAGCTCCTTCGCCATTTTTGAACACTACCAAATTGTGTTTGACCAGATCTTGTCCGAAAGTGTGCTGGTCTGACGATATCTGTTTCAGCTCATTCTCAGCTGCTTTACCATTGTATAACCTGTGCATAACAATATAATGTACTTAGAACAAGGAAAATTAGTCTACGTATATCACCCAATACAATATATTTGAGACATTTTAGACAGCTATTTTTATCGCCTAAATGTGTACCTATAACGTAAGTGTTGCTTACAGATTCGCGTTGCCTACCCTTGTTTTATAAAGTGGTTTCAACATGAGCATTAAAACTAGTAGGAAAAGATTAGCGGATATTTCAGAGAATGTTCAATAGATCTCTGCTTATTTATAAAAAAACAGTAATGTTTGATTAAAGACTGCTGCCGTATCCATATATCTCTGCTTATTTATGAAAGAACAGTAGATTATATTTGATTGAAGACTGTCGTATCCATGTTTTATGATACTCACTTGAACAAGTTACACGCCTTCAAGTTGCTGGCGACAGTGGAGGTAGGGTGTTGGGCGAGGTACACACTGAGCACTTCTTGGGACACGTCGTAGTAATCCAGTTTATAGTAGCAAAGTGCAACATATACGTTAAGGGCCATGTAGGTGCTGAAATTTACAAGTTATGACAATCTTCAAGTTTATTGATCATAAAATAGTCGGAATTATTCTTTATTTTAACTAGCATACATTATCTAAGCCTTACCTTAGATTCTAAGGTCTAGCTATCGTTTTATATTGCTTCCGCCTTGTAACTTCATCTAGCTAGGTATATACATTTGACTCCAAATTCATACCAATTCACTTTGCTTTCTAAATATGTCTCTGTCTCTGTCTATTCTAAATCTTTTTACATTCTCTGTAAAAGTTTTTACACGACTTGCTACTAGCACAATAACGAAAGACACAACTAAATGTTACCCCGAAGTGTGCGAAAGAACTTTGATCCAGTCCATATCATCTTTTTCATATCTCTTGAATCTGCAAGATTTTAATTGTGAAGTTCATAGTTATGATAGCGTGACTGAATTGCAGAAAGCCCCCTTGACCTAGATTTAGCTATTAAGTAGATTATGGCCCCAAAACTTAATTTAGTAAAATTAAAATAGAGCAGGTAATATTAGTGTATTAATCCTTGACCGTTATTTGAAACTTTTTGGTTGAAGAAGGCCCTTCTGTTTTCTGCTATGTTTTACCATATTTAGCCTCACTATATTGCCCTCTCGCTCGCACATCTCCCATCTCACCTGGCAGCGCTGCGGTGTATAAATGTTAAACCCGAGCGAACTTCCATCATTGGCGTCTTGTTTTCTGCAACGCACGGTCGTGTTTCAAGGAGTACCTACCTACTTGCCTAGCTATACCTATGTATAGCATAATCGCATACTTTATTACAAATTTATTTTCATTTTGTACTTCAACAGTACCTTGAACTAGTTTATGTCTCCTTAAAACACGACTTTCTTTGGGTGTGAACCTATCACGTGAGTTATTTTACTTTACCTTCTTACATGCTGTTAATATTTAAACGGTATTACCGTTCGATTTTTAACGAAATAGTAGATTAAAGTTTTATCTTTTCTAGATTCGAACAAGTTCTATTTTTAGATTCGTGATTCTTGTTCAACTTTAAATCGAAGTACCCTCACTAAATTTTTACATTTTATTTTGCGTTTTATGCTAATTTTTGTTGTGTTATGTTGCCCTAGATTCCAGTATCTGTGTTAAATGTTAGAAATGAGTCAAGAAGAAGATTCCTCTATAAATAACCATGAACTTGAAGTTCAGGATAAAGATAATATGTCTAAATCGCAATCGAAAAATACCGTCAGTGGCGGGTCTCGTACCAATAAACAACGATCTAAGAGACGTCGTAGTCCTTCTAGTAGTAGCTCCTCGAGCTCTTCAAGTGAACATAGTTCATCATCTTCATCTAGTTCTGATTTTCGGAAACAAAAGAAATCTCATAAACGTAAAAAGAGGGGGGGCAAACGTAATCGTCATCGTCAACGTGACCGCCGCCTTTTGAACAAGTTGTCACAAGAAATTCACGAACTTCGAGAACAAAGAAATTTAAATTTTATGAATTCGGAATTAGTAGATGCAAATGTTAGTGGTGAACTTTACAACGATAGCAGTGAGCACGAATCAATTCTTAAGCAATCGGAAGCATCGTCGGAACCGAACTTTGTATTCGAAATCGAAACAAAGCTTAAAGAACCTTCAGTTCCCAAGACTCCTCAAAATTATTTAACGACTTTAAAAGAGATTCAACGTTTTGAAAGCAGTGAATGGTGTGAGGTTCGTTACGCAGATACTCAGAAGTCGTATAATCACACTCCTGGTTTTGTTGAACTGGAATCCAATGAAGAGATCAAAGCTTACGATTCATTGCGACATCTTGCCCATTCCGATAAGGCATTCGCTGGCTTAACGTTTTGTGTCCTAAAACAACGTGAGGTTTTACAAACTACCCTCCGAAGTCTACTGCAATGGGCTCGTGATTCTGAAATAACCTATGAATTGCTAAGTGAGAAGATTAACGAACACTTTCTAAATGGTGAGTTTTATAAAACTTCAACCGAGTTACTTCAACTCGTTTGCGGTCATCGGGCGGAGGTAGTTCAGATGAGAAGGGACGGTATAACAAACTTTGTACGGGATCCTTTAACCAAAGCCGCTTTAAGAAGAGTGCCGCCCTCCTGTCACCATTTATTTGAATCTGAGTCACTGTCTAAGGTACTGGAAAAAGCTGGTGGCGTTCGAAAAGCTTTCCTGCCCTTGAACAAACAAGGCTCAAACGTTCCCACTTCGCAAGCTGGAACAAGCAAACCTACAAACCACCCCTCGCAGGGGCAGGTGAATCGAAATTTCCCTTCTCATGGATGTTGCGCTTCTGGACGCATTTCCCAAACAAACCAGCCCTCGCAGGGCTGTTATCATTCTCATCCCTCGCAGGGACAGAGATATAATAACCTTAATGACAACCGCCCTTCATTTACAAATAGTTACAGAGGTTCTTTTCGCCAAAGAGGAAGCCGCCAAGGTAACAGACCTCAAGAAAATACTAAGGGACACTATAACAATCAGAAACGTAACGCAACCTCTTCGGAAAACAACTTTCGAGGAAGAAAACGTAAGTTTTGACGATCAAACATTCAGAGCGGGTCGACTACTTCTATACCACCGTCGATGGATTCAACTCAACGCACCGACTTACATTCAGAAGATAATTCAAGGGTATCGCATACCTTTTTTCCAAAAGCCGCCTCTGGTGTTACCAGATTTAGCGAACAAACAGTTCTGTACTCCGACAACAGACCAAATGACTACCGTTCTAAATCAAATGATAAGTCAAGGTGTTTTAGAAGTAGTCGACCCTGCACCAAGCTTTATTTCGAACATGTTTCTGGTACCAAAGAGCGACGGGTCCCACAGACCCATCTTCAACCTGTCGGCTCTCAACAATTATGTACGAACAGACAAATTCCGACTCATAAACGTTTACCGTGTCCCCGAGTTTCTTCAGGCCAAGGATTGGATGTGCAAAATAGATTTGTCTCAGGCGTATTTCCATTTACCGATAAGTACGTCCCACAGACGCTTTCTTCGACTAGTTTACAATGGCCAATTGTTACAAATGTCTTGCCTTCCCTTCGGTCTCAGTACGGCTCCAAAGGTGTTTGCTTCCCTAACAAATTGGGTAGCCCAGTCACTGAGAGAACTAGGAATACGTATTATCGTTTATTTGGACGACTTTCTCCTGGCCCACCAGAGTCGTCAAGTCTTGCAGTCTCAAGTAAAAATTGTTCTAAAGAGGCTTCGTTACCTAGGTTGGCAAGTAAATCAAAACAAATCAATAACAAGACCCCAACAGAAACTCATCTTCTTAGGAGTACAATGGGATACTTGGAAGAACGAAAAATCTTTACCATTAGAAAAAGGTCTAAATCTCTCTCGAAAGATTACAAATATATTGGGCGACGGCCTTGTTACACTAAAAGAACTGCAGAGCCTAGTCGGCCTTCTCAACTTTTCGAGCTTTGTAGTCCCCAAAGGAAGGCTTCACTATCGGGGTCTACTCGATCTTCTCAATGCTGTTTGCAAAAAGAGAGCCAACAAACGGTTTCTCCTTTCAAAGGAAGCTATGAAGAACCTTCTGTGGTGGTTTCAAAATCACCATCTACCGTCTTTAATTCATTTATCACCCCCAAAACATTTTCTGGCGACGGACGCATCCGACCTGGCCTGGGGAGCGCAATTGGACAGTCGTGCGTTTTCAGGGCAGTGGTCCAGTCAGGAACAAAGCTTGCATTGCAATCAGAAGGAACTTCTTGCTGTATTGAAGGTTTTACAAGATCAACATCGGTTCCTGAACAGTTCCACAGTTCTGTGGCAAAGCGACAATCGAACAGCGGTTGCTTACATTCGGAACGAAGGTGGCACAAAATCCAAAGCTCTCATGAAGATAACATTCCAAATTTTTCACTGGTTAGAGCTTCATCAGATCCATCTTTCTGCTTATCACATACCGGGCAAGTACAACGGCCACGCAGATCATCTATCTCGTTACCGATCACCTCCAGAATGGCACCTGCTACCTGCTTGCACAGAAATAATTTTCAGGAAATTTGGAATTCCTATTTTAGATCTGTTTGCTTCAAAGGACGCTCATGTAGTTGCCAATTATGTCTCTTTAGATCAACACGACAATCAGGCAATGTTTCACAATGCCTTTTCTCACCAATGGAATTACCAACTAGCTTGGGTTTTTCCTCCACCTTACTTGATACCCAGAGTGCTAGCACATCTCAATCAAGCACAAGGTACATTTCTTCTGGTAGTCCCGTGGTGGAATCGCGTATTTTGGAGGTCGGACCTCAAGGCGAGGGCATTGACAGCGCCATTCACGTTGCATCACCTAGATCGGTATCTAATAGACACATCGACAGGCCTTCCGCCTCCCAACGTACGGGAGATGACATTAGAAGTATGGAAGTGTGGGGCTGGTCTAAAGATCTAACTAATTGGAATGATTCTCAAATAGAGCTGTTACTGTCATCTTGGCGTCCGTCCACACGTAAGACGTATAAAGCAGCATGGAATAGATGGCTTACTTGGTCTAAATCTTATAAAGTCAATCCATTTAGCCCCAATGGTTCTAATCTATCAAGGTTCTTAGCTGACTTACATTTAAAAGAAAATTTGTCTTACAACACAATTTTATTACATAAGTCTGTTGTATCCACTTTATGCAATACAGAATTATCGAGTCACTTAAGCTCACATGTTCTGGTTAGGCATATTTTAAAATCTATATCCTTGAAAAAACCTATAAATCATAAGAAAATAGTTTGGAATATTGATGTTCTTGTTTCATTCTTAGAGAAATATAATGTCGATGAAAATAACCTTTTTCAAACATCTAGACATTGCGCTGTCTTGCTCCTGTTATGTTCAGGTCGACGCGTGCACGACCTTACTCTACTGGCCGTAGATGATGTTCATTACGAAAGGCATGATGGTCATCTAATTTTATGGCCAAATTTCGGTTCTAAAACTGATAATTCTGATTACAGACAGTCGGGGTGGAAACTACTAAAGAACCCAAGAGGAAAGAATCATGATCCAGTTTTTTGGGTTAACTACTGTAAGGAGCTTCTTCAGGACAGGCGTGAAGCAGCAAACTCCTCTAGCTTATTTGTACATTTAAGAGGTCACCCCAAACCTGCCTCTCGGACAGTGATTGCTGGATGGGTAAAGACCTTACTAACTGAAGCACAGATTATAGCGTCTCCGGGTAGTATTCGATCGGCGGTCGCTTCGAAAAGCTGGGCTGACAACGTTCCTATTGACGACATTCTCTCGCGCGGAAATTGGAGATCTGAGAATACTTTCAAACAATTTTATAGGCGTGAAGTTATGAAAGTTCCTACTCAATACAGCATTACTAACTCTTTTGTACCATGTGATTAATTAATAATTATTGTTCTAAATTAATTTGATCGCATAAGTTTTGCTATTTAGTTACAGACTAAGTAAATTATCGTTGAAATAAAAAGTTTGTTTTATTACCTCGTCCTAGGTACCTATTTATTGTTATAGAAAAATTTTTCTCGCACATCTAAACCTTTGAATGCAATATAGGTACTCCTCCTGATACCTACTTATTTTTCTGTTGCTTAACTACCTTGATCTGTTATTTTATTACACATTCTATATTGTAGTTAGATCAGTCACATTGGCGTCCATCTCCACCAGGCGATAACAAACACGTCTTCAACCAAAAAGTTTCAAATAACGGTCAAGGATTAATAACAGCGTTTTACCTAAAATAAAACGCCTATTAATACTTACCTTATTTGAAACTTTCATTTTTAATCCTGCCTGGTTGGTTGTCGACTCAATGATGGAAGTTCGCTCGGGTTTAACATTTATACACCGCAGCGCTGCCAGGTGAGATGGGAGATGTGCGAGCGAGAGGGCAATATAGTGAGGCTAAATATGGTAAAACATAGCAGAAAACAGAAGGGCCTTCTTCAACCAAAAAGTTTCAAATAAGGTAAGTATTAATAGGCGTTTTATTTTAGGTAAAACGCTGTTATTACACTATTGCTTTGCTTATATTATACATACATATATTAGATTTTGCGATACTCAGAATTGTTGCCGTCCCTTTCATAGCGATGGAAATAAAAAGGATGGCATAAATTTTACTTAGTTTAGTTTAGCTTTTGCGACACTCCGAATTGCCACTAATAGTATATTATCTAATCGGTGGTAATAGTAGTGCAACAATTTCAGCATGACTGAAATATAAATTGAGCAACGTCATCCGAATGTTAAAACTAAAAAAGTAAGTACTTAAGTTTGTTTTAGCAAGTGGCCAACTCTGGTGACGGAGTTTTTGGGACGCCTAAGGCCTCCGTCATGGCTTAACGACTTTAAAAGCTGGGATCGACAATAGTATGACGACCTCTGTGGCACAGTGGGCGAAGGCTCGCCTGAGACGCAGAGGTTGCGGGTTCGATTCCTGCCGCGGGAGAAATATTTGCATGATCTGCAAATATTTGTCTCGAGTCTGGGTGTTTTGTATGTAGGTATAATAGCTTGGAACTACGAGTAGATGACACTCTGTGAAATGTCCAAGGATATTTATTTATTATTTATTTAACGTGCCCTCCGAAGCACGGAAGCGCTCAGATGTTAATGCCACACCCATCCAAATTGTGACCGCTCAGAACGTTGCTTAACTTCAACGATCTATCAAAAAAGTCTTAGCAAGCGCTTCGATTTCACAAGACTTACCGTCTATCCAAAAGCAGTTTCTTATAAACATCGATGGCCTCTTGATAGTGCGCGCGCAGATAATGCACAGAGGCCAGGCTAAGCTGGTCTTCATGGACATCTCGCAGAGACGCGTGCGCTTGCATGAGCGCATCCTCATCACTCAGTTTGTGAGCTAGGTGGAAGAGGAGCCTGTTCTGAAGGAACAACTTAGGCCTTTACATCTTTACCAGATAATTACAGATATAAGGCACATAGTGTTATGCCGGGTTCCTATATCCAACGTACAGATGTCCGTAGGTCGGTCGTCATAGCAACGTTGTTATCTGTCAAAAAGTGCCATACATTTTGTGTTGTATAAACAACGTTGCTATGACGACCGACCTACGGACATCCGGACGTTGGATATAGGAACCAGGGGTTAGTAAGTGTAGGAAAAAGTTGCCTACACTTAATACTTGAAAGACAGTAGGCGTCGTATTGAAGATTACACGAAGTGAAAAGGTCATATTTTATGACCGAAAAATAAAATTACCTACCTTCAAATCACACTTGGGCGCCCCTTCGACCGATTCTTGCGACTCCTTGTACATGCCTGGAAAAAAACACGAATTAGCGATAGTAATGTGTCCCTAGCTCAGAGCGACTATGTGTTATTGTTGGAAAATTCCTACAAAATTTTGATCGTAACTCCAAAATGTATTCGGAACCATTCCTAGCAAATAAAGAAAAGATTTAACTACGATTGAGACACTGTAAATGCATAGTTTGTATAATTTTTATAGTTTCCTCCATTCATATTTGCCTAAGTAGAAGTAGCAGACAGCGATGTCAAGAGCGAGTGTGTCAGCCACTTTTTCTTCTTGTTTGTCATTGGAGCGTATCACAAGGTACAAGTCTAGGGCCTTCCGGTATTCCCCGAGGTGGAACCAGCACCAAGCAGACCAGACATCCACCCATATCTGAGTGTTGCCTTCGTGCTTTAGGAACTGAAATAGATAATTTAAACTTAGTTTATAGTAATTTAATTGGGAAAGCCATAGCCATGGATAAATACAAATAATAGTACCTAATAATACAAATAATGGTTTGTAATTAAGTGGTGTAGGTAAATAAGAATTTCGAAAAGTAAAAAAAAAATATCGAAAAAGGTGATTAAAAGATATTTTTATTAAAAAAAATAAACGAAGGTTACAAGGATACAAGTATCATCCGTAGGCACAGCCTATAATATACCTACCTACTTATGCCTATAGTGCTGGGTTTAAACTCCTTTTGTAATAGCAAGTAACCTACTCTGAGAAATTAATTTAGAAAGTATTCTGTCTGATGTCGTAGGATATTTATCATTAAGATTTATCATTAGGATCAAATGTAGTTAGTGAGGTAGGAACTTAGTTTAATATATTTTATATTGTTTTTCTTTTTCCTATTTTAGTTTATGTTAATAGTAGCTCACGATAACTCAAGATAAACCTTCGTGGTTTAAAGTGTTATCCTAATTAAGCTTAAATTTATTTTCTGTATATTTGGTAATAAATAAAAAAAAAAAAAAAAAAAAAAAATATTTATTTATTCTAGGCCCGCCCAGGCTGTTTTAAAAGTTCTAGAATGATTAGGTACTTAATTTTAAATGTTGCTTACCTCTAGTAACGTAAGAGCGCCAACATAATCTCTCTTCATGATGAAGTCCTCAAGTTCTGGGAAGTGCTTCTTAGCAGACCCGCCGGTGCTGGCGCGGCTGTCCGTAGCTGGCTTGGAGCGAGATAAGATCTAAACATTTACATAAACTTTATTTCAATTTCGAAGAACTGACTTCGGTACAATTGGTTATAGCACCAATTCTCGGGTTTTTGAAACTATTTGATACAAACAACCTCTACTTACATTGAAGTATTAATCCTTTTACTTACCATTTTATGCTATTATTTTTTATTTGTGTACCTATTTTATTTGTGATCCACAAGCAACACAAGATACACTTGAAATTACACGTGTTTGTTTACGAATAGTTTTGTATTTTCGTTGCCATTGGTTGCCATGGTAACTCCCGCAAATTGACCTAACAAAGAGGTTGCTATCTATAAGCGCGGCAGAAATTGAATGTAAACTATTTATTCCTAATACGAGTAGACTAGCTATTGATCCCTCAAAAAGGTTGCTATTGGAAATCATTGTACCTAACCTTTTTAGTAAAATAAAGAATATTATCTCGTTGCCTAGCAGCAAATGAAGCTTTCAATCATTTTTGAGTTTTTTGAGCATATTGAAATAAACTTGCGCGAATTATTTTTTGTATTGTAATTCTGTGTTAAAAATGTCTGAATCTTCTAGATCTGAATCTTCAAGGACATGTCCTTGTTACATGGACAGTTCAACTCCTGATACACCTTTGTCGCCACACTGCGAATGCCCCAGAGACGAGCACGAAATCGTGATTCATGAAGAGACCTGCCTTCTCTTTAAAAATGAGACAATTATCTTTCCTCACGTAAGCGCACATGATCGAATTGTATCGGTTGAAACACCAATAGGTACCTTCAATATCAAACGTAAACAGGCTCACGATATGTAAAGAATCCTGAGATTGTCCATCGTAGATCCCCGTTACTTCTCACGAGCCTTCAATAAAATAATTGAAGGTCCGTGAAGGCTTATTGAAGGAAATCAATATTTTCAGGAGCCAGAAGTGTGCGAGTGCATATCTCCTACGTTTGAAGATGGAATATGTCGATGCTGCGGCTGCCTGCCCGACCAGTGTCGCTGCAGGAAAGCCGGGAGAGAAGTCTTTGATGAGTGAGTTTCTTTTTTCGTTCACTTCCGTATATATTACACTAGTGTAGTGACCCTCTCCGACTCCGCACGGATGTTTTCTCTTTGAACCATTCCGTTTATTGATAGAATCGCTAATAGGTAGTAGGTACCTACTATTAGTTTAAAAGATCTAAGATAAGGTACCTACAGACGGCGGGAAGCAATGTTATTTTATACTACTTAGTATTTACTAGTATAAGTAGAGATTTAGATGCGAGCAAAACCTGGATATGAGATATGCTTAAAAAGTTTAGCAGGAGCGATAGGAGGCCTATGTAAGCAAATGGTAATACTCGGTCGAGTTTTTTTCGTTTCTTTGACTAGGTTATTAATTCAACAGTTGTGATATTATAGCTGGCGCAGTAAGCGTGACATTGGAGCAATGCCGGCGGTCCTCGAATCTTCCCACCCGCTGATGCAGCGCTTCCAAGAGACCTTGAGGCAGTTCCTGCAGAAGGAGAACGCTATCGCTGAGGAACAGATCCTCAACTTGGTAATGTCGCTGTTTGGTAATGCAAGCTGAGTGCCCAGTGGCATAAACCTTTTCGGTCTGAAGGTCTAGACACCATTATTTCGATCCCTTGCGCAAAAAGTCACTCTTTTTATATTTTTCAGCGCGACGAACTAAAGCTAAGCAAGCAAGGCTATGAGAAGGATCTAGAAGCTATCTACCGCAGCGACCACGACACGAACTCACAGAGAGTGCTCATAGAGGAGTATGAGAGCACTCTGGCGCAGCGGACGGCGGAGAGAGAGGCCGCTGAGAAGAGAGCCAGGGAGGCCAATGATAAGTACAAACGGGCTAAGGAGAAGTTGGAGCAGGATCAACAGAATGGTGAGAACTTTAATGACATTTTGTCTAAGCTTTGATAATATTTTTATACTAGCTCCGCCCCGTGGTGTTACGGAAGTTCCGTTCCCGTGGGAATACCGCAATCAAAAGTAGCCTATGTGTTATTCCCAGTCATAATCTATGTATATTCCAAGTTTCAGCCAAACCCGTACAGCAGTTTTCGCGTGAAAGAGTAACAAACATCCATCCATCCATCCATCCATACCTACTTACAAACTTTCGCGTTTATAATATTAGTAGGATCTTGCGGAACTGAAAGACTTAGGTAGGTACTGCCGGAGGCATGGAAGTGACAGTTTTTCTCCGAAGTACAAGCGTGATTAGGAGAAGTTGAAGAATAAACAGCATGGTGAGAATGACGCGTTGGCATTATGCAATTTCTTGAATGCCGGTGTGACGTCACATTTGCGTGTGCTAAAGGCTACCTAGAAATAACAAACATCTACAAGGATAACAAGGATCTACCACGACACGAACTCGCATGGTTCCCGATTTCTCCGTCTTCGAAAGTTATTGTTTTGTTTGAAACAGGACTTCTACTCCAATCAACTAAACTGACCAACTGAAACGGATCAACTATTTTTTTTTCTCAACGATACAATTATTTAGATGTTAAATTGTTAACTTTCAATGTGGTCTCATGTGTATGAGACCACATTGAAAGTAAGCCCATTTTTGTGAGGATCTATCAAGGAACGAGAGTGCTGAACAGAAATGCACCTCGAAAACGCTCAATTGCTTTCCTTAGCACATTGAAGGAGGAATAACGAAAACAGAGTTTGGTGTCCACCAAGTGCAACTTCGCTATAACTCCTAAACTATACAAAATGAAACTATTACATAGGTATTAAAAAAAATCTTATGATAGGTTTCACAAACTGTACATTCAGTTTTTTTAAATTCCTTTGTTCAACGTAATAATAAAATAAAATCGGCGGTGGCGCTAGTTTCACCCATAGAGGCACCTTAAGTTTATCTTATTTCAATAGAACGTGAAGCAACCGAAGAGTTAGAGGCTCTCACGACGCTGTGTCGTCAGCTCGAGCAGTGGCGCGAGGAGACGGAGTCCGGGCTGACGGTCAGCCAGCGCATGTCGGACAAGATGCGCGCAGAGAAGCGCGCGCTGGCCGAGGAGAAACGGGAGTTGGTAAGCTACTTAAGCCTGCAATACATGTTGGCAAAGACAAGTGCTATCGTACACATGTTGGCCGAGCGCCTTTGATTTATGCAATTAGGCAAGTGATAACGACCTCTGTAGCGCAGTGGGCGAAAGCCCGCCTGAGACGCAGAGGTTGCGAGTTCCATCCCCGCTGCGGGACAAATGTTTGCATGATCTTAAAATATTTGTTTGTATTATATTTGTATCTATGTAGTTTATCAGTCATCTGGTTACCATAACACAAGCATTAAATTGCTTAGCTTGGGACTAGATGACGCTGTGTGGAATGTCCAAGGATATTTATTTATTATTATTTATAACGAGCGATTTCAAGGCAAGGCAAATGTATTGGCGTTCACTCTCGCCTACGCTCGGCCAACATGTATTGCAGGCTCTATAGTAAAACGGTAACATGCTTCTATATGGCTGCAGTTAGAAGCCGCAAAATATTAAAGCCGTCGCGAGCCTTTGATCTATCATCGCAAATTTAAGCTCTATTGACTAGGCCACAACATTCAAATTCCCAACAAATTCTCAACCACTCGGCCACGTAGCATTCTACGTGATATCACGATTTTTTTCCAAAGTTTGTATACAATGTATCTGCTGCAGCGGCGATGGGCTTGCAACCTATCATGTTGGCGCTACAGTCATGATCATGTTTAGTTTTACAATGTACAGTAATATAATTTAAGAATGTATATACCAAAGCTGGGAATAAAATTGACAACTTTTCAGGATTAAAATACTACTTATTTTGCAATTCGCGTAAAATGATCCCTGTTGAACGGATAATTTGGGACGGAGGAACATTCGTCCTCAGATTTCAGTGCAGGCTCCTTTTGTTTAACTTTAACTTAGGAGTTAATTTGGCAAATGTGTTTCATTCAGGATATGATAATCTTCAGCGTCGGCCAAGAGGTGTGGAAGCTAGAGTCCAAACTGGAGATGTTCCAGAAGCAACTTGAAATCAAGAATGTTGAGATGGAGCAAGTCAATGACAGGGTATGTGCTAAAGAATATCTTGTTTTGTCTATTACTAGCTTACTCGCCCGCGGCTTCGCTCGCGTGTTACCTACCTTGATAGAATATAGCCTATGTTCATTCGGAAAGTCCATGCTACACATCGGTGAAAGATTTTTTGACGTATGAGTAGTTTCGGAGATTAGCCCAAACATACAAACCAACTTTACCTCTTTATAATATTAGTATCTATACCTTTAGGTAGAGAATTATCAATAATTCACGTCCACTTTAAAACAATTTGAATGTCACCTAAAACAAAGAAGGGATATTTTTGTAGGTAACAGCATACGCAGCAGAACTTGAAGATTTGGAGCTTGATAAGAGACGTCTGGTCAGCCTGTGGAACTCCGTGCTCGTCAACATACAACAGAGGGATAAGGTGTATGACGCCGTCAGAGATGACTACAAGTATGTACTAGTTACTAGTAACTAGTAACTAGTTTGTTCGTTCGTTCGTATGAGCAAGTGGCCAACTCTGTTGACGGAGTTTTACGGCCGCCTAAAGGCCTCCGTCATGGCTTAACGACTTTAAAAGCCGGGACCGACAATTTAACGTGCCCTCCGAAGCACAGAAGCGCTCAGCTGATAATGCCACTTGCGGTCACCCATCCAAGCTGTGACCGCTCAGAACGTTGCTTAGCTTCGATGATCTATCAAGAACGTCTTAGCAAGCTTCGCCACGAGCGCTTCGTAGTTCGAGTAAATAGTTATTTCAGATTATTTAATTAAAAAAATCAATCAGGTACGGTCGGCCAAAAATGTGGTCTAGGTTGAGTTTCGTGTGAACGTCATGAAACAATAAGGTCGATTTCCATTTGCAATAACATTATGAAGTGACAAGTCTTTTTACTATATTTTCGTCATGCCCATGTGTCAAGTTCGATTTCTCGCAAGAAATACTTTCTTAGCAGACCGTACCTACCTACACTATACAACTTTCAGTAAAATTTATTGTTAATGAAACGAAGATAAAGGTAGGTACTTGTTTATATAAGAAACTAAATTAAATAAATTTTGTAAGTCCAAATCATTAACCTTTTGAAAATATCCAGAGTTTTGCAAGAAAACTACCGAACTTTGCTGAACAATTTGGAGATAACGAAGAAAGTGGCCACTGAGGAGATGAACAAAGGGAAAGAGATCGCTATGAACAAGGACAAGCTCATTTACGACATCGAACATGCCACTAAACTTTGTAAGACATTAATTGAATTCTTAGGATTTTGTACATCCATTTTGACTACGGAATAGTGCCACGGCTTTCAAACCGAAGATTGTGTTTTTCTTATGAGAAAATGTATAACTACCTACTCATTAACACAAGCAGAAATAATTTTCTAAAAAACTTGTAACGACCCGTGTTTGACGTAGTACCTACTTTTAACCGTAGTTTTATTTTTTTAAATTATCACGTGATTATAAACGCTTGATTGCAACCATTGAAAGAAATTAGGAGATCCTTTGCCCAGCTGTGGAAAGATATAAGATAGGAAAAAAATATCACGTAGGTATTACGAAGTGTTCTTCAATGATTTTTAATTGCAGTCGATACAGAAGACGCGAAAAGGGTGAATCTAGAAGCCCAACTTGGCGAGTTCACTGAATCTATAGAATTGACTGAACGAGATGAACAAATGATACAAATGGTAAATATACTAAAAAAACTACTTAATTTCACACAGCGTCATCTAAGTCCAAAGCTAAGCAACTTAATGCTTGTGTTATGGTAACTAGATGACTGACATTCTACTCTTAAAACTTTTTTTGTAAATACATGTTACATTATTGTAGATAGAAAAAAACCCAGACCAGAAACAAGTAGGTATCTGCAGAACACACAAACATTTGTCCCGCGGCAAACTAGCGAACATTGCTTTTGTGTCAGCCGAGTCATTTTATTTTTTACTAGCTTACTCGCCCGCGGCTTCGCTCGCGTGGTACGAATGGTGCTCCGGATCGTGTGTCTACCTTGATAAAATATAGCCTATGTTCATTCGGAAAGTCCATGCTACACATCGTTGAAAGAATTTTTGAAATCGGATGAGTAGTTTCGGAGATTACCCCAAACATACAAACAAAAAAAAACAACTTTACCTCTTTATAATATTATTAAAGACTAAGCTATTGTAATGTTATAGGAAAACCAAGCAATGAGGAACATACTAAAGAGCACGGAGAAAGAACTGGATCGCAAGACAGAGAACAAACTGAAACTAGAGAATGAAATCCTGGCGAACCTTCAGGATTGCCTGCTAAACGACAAGGCGGTGGAGTCCATGGCTAATGGCATCAAGAAGATGAGAGAAATGTCCAGGAAACAGGTAATATATAACAAAATCTTTACTAAGGAACGATTTAATGAACATTCAACGTCTCTGAGTGAGGCAGAAAATGCTGAACTGATTACGGTGTAGCTTAATTGTGTTGAGAAATAGAATTAAAGAAAAATACAAATCATTGAACTGTTGAATCACAACTGATAACGATTGTAAGATACATTTCATTCGAATTTTAGATTTTGTTCTGCCTTACTTTAAAATCCCTTTGATTTAGTTAATTAAATTCAGTGTATGTACCTTTATTTATATTTAAACTACCCTGCGGCAGATCATACTAAGTAAGTATTTACAGACGAGACGAATTTTGTTTGAGGTCCGTTTAAATAATGGACGTATTTTCCCTGCAGTGTTACCTAAAGGCTTTTTATAATAAGTCAGAATATATTATGATCTTGGATGCAATAAAATAATATCATGCCTTTAGCAGAAATGTTAAAATTCGATGGATGGATATAGAGTTCAGAAAAGTTATAATTCCAATGTCCTAAGGATATATATATCGAAATATAGAATTTAATGGTGTCAATCAATACGCTTTTATGTTGCTGTAGAAAGAAGATAAACAACTTATGTTATACCTATGACATTGTTTTGCAAATACAATTAATAAGTTTCAATGTGTTTGTTTAAATTCTAGGAAATATCGCTAACAGCGATGGAGAACCAGCATGCAAAGATGATGTTAGACATCGAAGTCCACAGGAACAGACAGGCCAAAAACAACCTTATTCTCGAAGAAACCCTCGCGAAAGTCAAGGAACGCGAGAAGGAATGCGACCAACTCCAAGAGAAGTACGATCAGAAGGTGCTGGTCATCACGCGGAAGCAGAGAGAACTGGACATCATTATTAAGAAGTATCAGATTCTGAAGGAAGTATTTGACGTGAGTTGTTAATGAAACTTAGAAAATGGGTTTGTAAATAACCAAGAAGCATGTGCAACGAGTCGAGACGACAATACAAACTAAATATCTCGATAATTTCTGGCAGGAGATAATTTTGTCGACGATAAGGTTTGTCGTGTTGCACATGTCGTTTACTTAGATAGCAAAAAGTATTTTTTTATGTTGTTTCGTATATCATATAGAATTGGCGCAGGCGGAGGATAGTAGTGGCAATTCGGAGTATCGCAAAAGCTAAACTTAACTAACTAAAAATGTTGCCGTCCCCTTCATAGCAATGGAAATAAAAAGGATGGCGTTAATTTCAGTTAGTTTAGTTTAGCTTTTGTGACACTCCGAATTGCCACAAATGTGTTTATTTTTAACTGCTTCAATACAAAATATTGCCTAAATTAGAAAATAAATTGCAAATATAAGTATTAAGTTAATTTCCAGCTGAAGTCCCCTCAAGAGCGTCGTATCGAGGAGTTGGAGCAGCAGATCAAGGCACTGCGCGAGCGCACTGAAGGCATGCAGCACGAGTGGCTGCGTCTGCAGGGCCATGTGGTAAAGCTGGCTGAACAGCATCAGAAGATGCTGGCTGACATCAACCTTATCAACAAACGTGAGTATTCACAATCTGAAAATTTTACTGGATGCGCCAACCCTGTCTCCAATCAGTACAGACTACGGCAATTTAAGCCTTACACTTATGCCCAATTCCTATATCTAACGTACGGATGACCGTCGATCTATCTCTACAGAAACGTTGCTTAAACAACACGAAATGTGTGACACTTTTTGACAGATAACAACGTTGCTATGACGATCGATCTACGGTCATCCTACGTTCGATTTAGGCATTATGATCCTGTGCATATACTATAGTCTGTAGGACCACGTGGTCGTACTGTCCGAGGAGCGCCAGAAGATTTTAGCTGACATCAGCTTTATCAACAAATGCGAGTATTTTATCCACCTGGTTAAAATTGAACCGGCTGCGCCAAAAATGTTAAATTTAAATTGAAACCTTAGTTCACACACGCCTGAGACTATTCCCAATCTCTTGGATGCCTTTTGGCATAGGCGCATACCACGTTGCTAACCCCCGGTTCCTTTAAATAACGTACGGATGACCGTAGGTCGGTCGTCATAGCAACGTTGTTTATACAACACAAAATGTATGACACTTTTTTACAGATAACAACGTTGCTATGATGACTGACCTACGGACATCCGTACGTTCGATATAGGAACCGGGCATAAGTCAACGGTTACTACAAACAAGCATGCTATTACTATAACCAGAAAGACGAAAGTTAAACCATGCATAATTTTATTACAGAGATACAGATTTGCGAGCAGAAGACGATGCGCATCCAAGCGGAATGCGCGACGGTGATGCAAGAGAGAGGCCGCGTGGACAGAACTCTGCGCGAACTGAGAGGAAGGTTGGAAGTACTAGAGAGGACCCGCAAGGACTCGCTCGAACGAAACGATATCGTGCAACGAGCCAACGTGGCGATCACTCATGAATATTCTGCTAATCTTAAGGTAAGAACTTAGAACCAGTAGTTGGGTCTGACCAGCCTCTACTCCATACGCCAAAAACGATAGTACATCGTGACAATAAACGCAGGTCAGCTTATGTTGGCTATTCTTCCGAATTCAGTTTTCACCAACATAAGCTGACCTGCTAATATTAGCACGATGCATCGTTTTCGGTTTGTAGAGTAGAGGGGCAGTCGCGTCTCAGGCCCACCCACTGAGCCACAGAGGTCGCTAATAACACTGAGATAACACAAAATATTAAAATATTTGGAAAATTAAAATTTAAAAAAGCTGATAGTTGTAGGTGCCTATTTTAAATATTTTGATAAAATAACTGGTTGTTTTTAGGGTGCAGAAACAGAAATCTTGGAGCTAGAGGAAGAAATAGAGGAAATGGACAAGGAAAAGATGAATCTGACGCAGGACCTCGATCGCATTCAGAGGGAGGCGCTCATCTGGCAACGAAAGGTAATATATATCAATAGTTATTATTACCTACTAAGGTAAGAATAAGTACCTACCTACCTACAAATATCTAGGCTGTTTCCTTAAAACCATATTATAACTCCTTGGTGTAACTTCACAGGGGATTCTGGCAGTGGAACTGAAAAAGAACATGAAAGAAGCCAAATCCGCTGCTGGCGAAATTGGACAGATGAGGACAGAAATTCATAGGATGGAGGTAAATCTATGCCACCGACTCCTACGTCAGAACGACTAGTGCCCGATTCCTATATCCAACGTACGAATGACCGTCTATCTTTCTCTATAGAAACGTTGTTTATACAACATAAAATGTATGATCGATCTACGGTCATCCGTACGTTGGATATAGGAACTGGGCATAATAAAAGTATGTATACACGGTGTATCTGGAGGGGTGGATCAACGCTGGCAGAGCGATGGGCAACCTCAATGGCTATCCATTTAACCCCCCTGTATGTTCCCCGATTTTCAGTCGTTCAAAAGTTATTCTGATTTTTATGAAATTTTGATGAAAATCCGATTTTATGCTTCATGTCTCAAGTGTGGCCAAACTGTTAGGTCTAAGACCGTAATTTTTGTTTTAGCTTGTAGCTCAATAGTAGACCTTTCGTCCTACAATATCGGTTTGAGTCTTTATTTGATTAAAATCCAAATAAAAAATAATCTTTGCAGAAACAAACCTCAAACGAAATTTTTCAACTAACTTTAAAGGCTTCCAGAGAAAAAAAACTACTAGATTTTTTTTCTACAACCTATCTTAAAAACTACTTCCATTCATGGAGAAGTAACCCTGAAATTTTCATTTGGCTAGTACCATGGCATCATGTTAAAAAGTGGACTTGAAAATTGTACTAGTGCTAAAATCGATATTTTTCTGTCTATCAAAGGTAGGGAAAAATGAAAAAATGAAAACATGAAATATGATCACGACTGTATCCCGGGAGCGGTAGACATTTCTTACAGATCATAAGGCAATTTTTAGATCTTTTCGAAGATGTCTATTGGGGGTAGTCAGAGGTATGTCCAAATACATACATATTTGGTACATGCCTACCTTTTGCAGAAATAAACTTTCCATACGTGACAGGTTGCAAGCCCATCGAAAGAAAGCCCGGCTTTTAAAGTCGTTAAGCCATGACGGAGGCGTGAAGGCGGCCTAAAAACTCCGTCACCAGAGTTGGTCACTTGCTCATACGAACGAACGAACGAACCTTAGATGGAAATGGAT
This sequence comes from Xanthorhoe designata, assembly GCA_963582015.1. Classification (NCBI taxonomy): domain Eukaryota; kingdom Metazoa; phylum Arthropoda; class Insecta; order Lepidoptera; family Geometridae; genus Xanthorhoe; species Xanthorhoe designata. Next base: position 2,447,736 of record OY757042.1, on the reverse strand, counting down.
GTTGCGCTCGTGGCGAAGCTTACTAAATCGTTCTTGATAGATCATCGAAGTTAAGCAACGTTCTGAGCAGTCACAACTTGGATGGGTGACCGCAAGTGGCATTAATATCTGAGCGCTTCCGTGCTTTGGAGGGCACGTTAAATTGTCGGTCTAGGCTTTTAAAGTCGTTAAGCCATGATGGAGGCCTTAAGGCGGCCTAAAAACTCCGTCACCAGAGTTGGCCACTTGCTCATACCAACTCATACGAACGAACGAACGAACCTTTGATGGACAGAAAAATATCGATTTTAGCAATGGTACAATTTTCAAGTCCACTTTTTAACATGATGCCATGGTACTAGCCAAATGAAAATTTCAGGGTTACTTCTCCATGAATGGTAGTAGTTTTTAAGATAGGTTGTAGAAAAAAAATCTAGTAGTTTTTTTTCTCTGGAAGCCTTTAAAGTAAGTTGTAAAATTTAGTTTGGGTTTTGTTTCTGCAAAGATTATTTTTTATTTGGATTTTAATCAAATAAAGACTCAAACCGATATTGTAGGACGAAAGGTCTACTATTGAGCTACAAGCTAAAACAAAAATTACGGTCTTAGACCTAACAGTTTGGTCACACTTGAGACATGAAGCATAAAATCGGATTTTCATCAAAATTTCATAAAAATCAGAATAACTTTTGAACGACTGAAAATCGGGGAACATACAGGGGGGTTAAATGGATAGCCATTGAGGTCGCCCATCGCTCTGCCAGCGTTGATCCACCCCTCCAGATACACCGTGTATAGGTATGTACTTAGGTGAGGATATCAGCCTATCAATGGATTTCCTGAAATTTTATTATTCATACCCAGATTTCTAGGTACTTAATTGTGTCCTAGACTCATACAATCTTGAGTAAAGTAAAGCTTTTTGTAATCTAGGTTCGTCGCGAGCAACTTCGTCGTACAGGCGAGAAGTTAGCGGAAGACCTGGCTTTATACGTGACCCGGCGAGAGACCGCCATGGAGAAGACCCGAGCCGCGGCGGCCGTTGAGAAGTCACATGGCTCCGGCAACACCTCACAGTCTGCTTACCATCATAAGCTGCGTCTAGCCAGAGCTGATGTGGCAAGGGTTACCAAGGTACTATTTGCTATCGTTCGTTCGTTCGTATGAGCAAGTGGCCAACTCTGGTGACGGAGTTGGCAATTTGCTATGAATCACAGAAATAGAAAAAATCATAATGAAGCTATTTACCACGTGATGAGAGGGGCATAGAGCGACATCAGGACTTTAAAGTGTAAAATTAAATATATTTTTAATGATTTTTATCACCAGATTTAGTTTCTTGCTCAAAATGACTAGGTACCTCAATTCATGTTGGATTCTTTCAGGATCTAAATGAAGCTGAAGCTAAATTGAAGCAGTTAAGAGAAGAGCAGGCGAGATTGGACCGCGACGTCGCAGACACCAGCGCCCTCAACGCACAACTCGAAGAGCAAGTTGCGACGCTGATGCGTGAAGTTCGCGACACTGATCGGCAGAAGCAATGGGTAAGGATTTACTTAGGGATAGAGATAAGATGATACTTAGGACCTTGGGGACAGATCAGGCGAGTTTGAACTGATTGCTCTCTGTGCACTGCACAACTCATGGTTCAAAGGTTGCTCACCTGCGACATTGATGCGTGACTTTGGCGACACTGATCGGCAAAAGCAATGGGTAAGATGACTTACTAGAGGATAGCAGACGAGGATTGACCGTGATGTTGTCGAAACCAGCTCATTCAACGCGCAACTTGAAGAGAAAGTTGCGACACTGGTGCGTGAAGTGAAAATCGGCGGAAGCAATGGGTAAGGAGTTAAGAACTTATACGGATTTTGAGTGCGCCGAAAATGCACTACTCCTTTTGTGCACTAAGTATATTGTGTTGCTTATACCAACTCTCTCAACGCGCAACTGGAGACGCAGTGCCAGCAGTGATTCACACTTCTCGGAATGCATCCGATTCGAAGATTTTCTTCGCAATTTTGATGTTTTTGCAGCAAATAAACCTCGAATGCATTCCGAGAAGTGTTAATCGCACTGCAGATATTCTTCCACAAGAAACATTTTATTTCAGCTTCTAGAGCGAGTTGTCCGAAGCCAACGACTCGGCAGCGAGCTCGCGACCGCCATCAAACGTCAATCCGTACGCGTTAAGAAGCCGAAACCCTCCGTTCTGGCCGAATACAACCAAGCTCGCTCGCTCAACGACCGCATCAAATACATCGTGGAGTGCCTCACTAAGGAATACCCACATTATGGCGATAAGTTGGACGTTATAGCGAACACTCTGAATATCTTCACACCTGGCAACTCGCCAAGACTCACTGAGGAAGGGACTTGTTCCACGATTGATGAAGATGGAGAGAATGTTGCTGAGAAACCACTGTGCCCTTAAACCATATTATAATGGTAATAGAAAACCTTACCAGTAGGCCTAACATGTGCAACGCGTCGAGACGACAAACTCAATATCTCGCTCGATATTGTCAAACTGCTCTAACGTACTATGTTAGAGAAGGAGAGAATATTTTGTCGACGACGAGATGATTTCTCGTGTTGCACATGCTAGGCCCGCAGGTAAATAACACTATATCTACCTGCCTAAAAGTGTATATTGTGTCTAATACTATACCAATTTGTGGTTTTAGAGACTCGATAGTTGCCCCATATAATAATCTATTGTCGATTTTTATATTTTTTACTTATCGTCTATTGGAGACTTATAATGACAGTTACCGAATAATAAAATGCGTTTTGACTTAGGTATCTAATTTGCTCAACGATGACATTCCATAAAAAACAAATAAGAAAGTTAAAAGTCCACATTCCAATACGATTAAAGACTGATTAGATACCTATCATGACTGCTAGTATCGGTATCGTAGCTAAGAGCTATAATAATAAGGCTGGGTACGATCAACATGCCTCGCTTATAAATACTGCTCAAGAAAACTCAGCAATGTTATACTTTAACCCCCTTATTAATAAACGAAGATTAACAAGGAACGTCAGTGAATGAACGAATTAGCACTTTATTGTACACAGAATAAACATACAAATACAACTTAAAATTAATACTTCGTTGATCTTTGTTTATTTAAGAGGGTTAAAGCGTGTCTGTACTTCTACATATCTACGGATTTTGTATATATATTGTTTTGTGTGATGTACCAGTGTTCTTAGTGTTTAAAAGTAGTTGTAGTCGATCTACACTCACCCGCGGATCGCAATTAGTAGTTTTTCGATTAAATAAACAGTTTCTTAACAAAATACGTATATTTATTTAAACTTAATTATCAACCATGTCACACCTTACAACAATTATAATAATCAAGATTTTTAAATACTTTTTAAATCATTGAGGTATAAGTAAAGGTTGTTGCTTCCAAAATATTGGTCATTAATCAGAAAATACTTTTATTTAGGTACAATAATAATTTGACACGAAAAATATATTACTTACCTATATTATTTCTAAAATTATACTTTTTACAAATCTCAAGCCAAATAGTTATATCCTACACCAGATGAAATTGTATTAAAATTGAACTTCAAATAACAGAATAAACTTTTATGCTCTACAGGAATTTAAAGGTGCCTTTACATCAGTCATGTATAGAGCATCTTAATCTGTTATTAAGAAATACTTATATAACATGAAAATATGACTATTCAAGAAAGTTTAACAAAAGAGACGATTCCATTAGTAGGGGAAAACATTGTGCAAGTTCTTGCATGCAGGTATGACGTCACGTGCAAGTTACTTAAATCCGATACGTGATTAGATTACTTTATAAAAACTTGCTATGATTATAAAAAATAAATACATTTTAAATATTATTAAGTATTATCATTTGCATGCCTATTAGGTATACCTGGACTAACCATAGTACTTTATGATCTGATTGTAACTTATATTCTGGCAAATAAACGAATCTATCTATCTGTAAGTTATAAGTAACCTACTCGTATCCTGCAACGTTTAATGCATCGTCATCAGTAGCGTCTTTTGTTTAAACATGATTGTCTACCTAACATAATATAATAATTCATACATAATTACTCGTTAACCAGCAACTGGTTTGACTGTTGGACAAAAAACTCAATAGTTTGACAACGTGGAAGAACAGAGATTTGCAGCTTACACGCATAATGTTTCTGAAAGATAACTTGCATGCAACTTGCATTATTGTCTTATCAGTGCTTCTAGTTTCGAAATAAAAAGGATGGCATCAGTTTTAGTACTGTCATTAGTTTAGTTTTGGTGACATTCCGAATAGCCACCAATATATAAAAATAGAGAAGGAGGAATCATTATAACACTTTTGTAGCTGACTGTACCTTGTGCAGTTCACGCGGAGGAAGTGGCGGCGTGTTTGACATGCGCAGTGAACTCGTGTCGCTTGCGATGATCCGAGCGGTGGAACCTCACGCCGCAGTATTGACAAGGAAAGCGTTTCTCCTTCGTGTGACTCAACATGTGAGCGTTTAGGTATCTGTAACAATCACATCACTGATAAATCGCTCAATTTGTACGTAAAATTATAAAATAAAGAAAAAACTCTGAGAAACAATCTTACTGATAGTTGAGTCTTCGGCGTCATGGGCTCGATAGGTCCCATTTGTTCTATGGAACATGACGTAATATAACAATTTTAGAAAATATTGTCCCTATTTGTAGTTATAGAACAGTTTGTACTTTTTGTCTCAAATTGTTCCATAGAACAGAAGTAGCACATAACTCTCCTTTTAATGCTAGAGGTCCTACAAAATAAATGATATTTGAATGGGACTCACCCAATCCTCACGAAGCTCATATCACAGAGAGAGCACGCGAACTTCTTATCCTCACTGTGTATCAGCATGTGGTTTTTGAGAATGGTCCGAGACATGAAGCATTTGCTGCAAGTCACACACGTGTATGGTTTCTCTTTCGTATGCGTTCTGTTGAAAGAAGAGGAAAGATATACAATAACTGGGTGTTTTCTATCTATAATAAGTATGTATTTACAAAAAAAAAACAAAAAGGTATCTATGTAGTTTATCAGTCATGTGGTTACCATAACACAAGCATAAAATTGCTTAGCTTGGGATTAGATGACGCTGTGTGGAATGTCCAAGGATATTTATTTATTTATTTAACTGTAATAGGAAAATTTGTCTTTTATCAAATACCCTGAATTTCAGATGTCTTTATTCTTTATTGTACACAAGAAAAAAATACAATTAAAAGGCATGTACAAAGGCGAGCTCAACCCTAACTAGAGTTTTCTTCCAGCAAACTTTTGAGGATCCACTAAAATAATTTATATCTGTTGAGAGTTAATAATTATAATTAATAATTATAGAGTTAATAATTATAATTAATAATTATAATAACATCTCTAAGTGGGCGGATCCCGTCCATGACAGTACGGTATTCCCTGTAGTACATTGTATCAAAAATTATTATAAAACTTTATGTGCATGATCTGTCAAAAGTTAAATAAACGATTGGAAAGACTATAGTTGGTCCTTAGAATTCACCCTTACCTCAAGTGTATTTGTAAATGGTGTTTCTTGAAGAAACTCTTCGAGCAGTACTGACAGAGATGGGATCTCTCTTTGTCGTGCACCGATCGCCTGTGTAAACACAAAATTATTATAAACATTTTATATTAATTACTAACTATAAAAAATAAAAATAAAACTATGTAACTATTTACTAAGGGGATAAAGCAGTCACACTTTTAGTCCACCAGTTTTGACAAAAGTTTCTGTGAGATCTAATTATCGATAAGGTTGACTTTAAAACTATCATGGTTGAGAATATTGTAAACACTAAAGCGAGAAAACCATGATTCGTGGATATTTGAGTTTTCCGATATTATTCGTTCAGGAGCTAGGTTGCCTCAGACAGATATACCTACACTACAAAACTTAAGGTGCCTTTATGGGTGAAACTAGCGCCACCGCCTATTTTATTTTATTATTACGTTGAACAAAGGAATTTAAAAAAACTGAATGAACAGTTTGTGAAACCTATCATAAGCTTTTTTTTAATACCTCTGTAATAGTTTCATTTTGTATAGTTTAGGATGGTTAGTTCGCGCAGTATACTTGCGCCTGCCCTACCTCAGCTTGTATCAAAAAAACACCTACTGCGCATCGTCCATTTTTTACCAAGTTGTTTGCCGACATCTGTAACACTAAAATCATGGACCTAGTATAGTAAGTACCTAGCTAGACGAACAGCGAGCCTGCCGCCGAGAGGGACAAAAAATGCAGTGAATCCATAGTTTCGTAGTACAAAATTCGGAGCATCAAGTTTCCGGCCATACAAAAAAGCGGCACGCGATGAGGGACAAAATATATAATGCTTTGTCTCTTTTACTCACAAGAATTTTGTATATATCCTTCTTTTTTTTGTGTGACTGAGAAAGGAATATACAGCGCTCTATTTCTTACTTTCTCTTTGACTAAAATAAATATGTAAAGCTCACTTGTGCATCAGCATGCTTAGTTTGAGCCGGAACTTGGCCTGGCAGACTTCACATTCGTAAGGCCTGTCCTTCGTGTGCACGGACACGTGGAGGTCGAGTCGGGACTTGCAGACGAAGCGGCGGCCGCACGGGGCGCACTCGTACTTCAGTTCTGCGGGGTCGTGGATCTTCATGTGCTCTTTTAAATGGAGGACCACTGAGTAAAGAAAAATATGAATTTTGGTAGAGTCTAGCCTAATTGAACATACCTCGTACCGGCCTCCGGCCATCTCGCAACCGGACGGCCGAGTCTTGGCCGCCGAGACATTTCTGTAGATACTTTCGGGCTTAAGTTGGGTAGCTCATACAAACTACCTATATTTAGAAAACGGTATAAGAACTTATTTTGCATATTTCGCTCATGGCGAATCTTGCTAAGACGTTCTTTATAGTTAAGCAACATTCTGAGCGGTAACTTGGATGGGTGACCGCAAGTGGCATTAACATCTGAGCGCTTCTGTGCTTCGGAGGGCACGTTAAATTGTCGTTAGGCGGTGTCGGAGGCTTTTAGGCAGCCTAAAACCTCCGTCACCAGAGCTGGCCAACTATTTAATTCAACTTACTTTATTGATTTGGCTCAAAAGATCAACATTGCCATTCAGCGCGGCAATGCTGCCAGTGTCTTGGGCACGCTTCCGTCTGGCAGTGGTTTGGATCAGTTGAGCTACCTATAGATCATTTCTAACGATCCTTAGGTGGCTCAACTGGTTCTAATTGTATTTTGTAGTTATGTAAATTTGTAGTAGTTTAGTTTCTGTAAATAAATCTCCAATAATACTTACTTTTATGACAAACAGTGCACTCTTTCTTCGTTCCAAAATGTTTCCGTTTCTTATGTTTATACTTGGACTGTGCAGAAGCGAGCACTTTGTCACATATCTCGCATTTGGTACGTTTGCGCTGTTCTACAGGCAAGTGGGTGTACGAGTGTGACTTCAAATCCCGCACGTATTTACCGCACTCTTCGCAGACCTTCATGGGGCCCATCTTCAATTCTTGCTTGCTTTTCGGAATTTTTATTTTGATGGGTTTTAATTTTTTTACGCGGCCTCTTTTTATCTTTTTCACTGGCTCTGAAATTTAATCATAAATGGACTTAAATAGATATGTCTCAAAATTATTCAGTACCAGCTGCGCCCCGCGGTGTTACCCGCGGTTAATAGTTCCCGTTCCCGTGGGAATACCGGGATCAAAAGTAGCCTATTTGTTAGTCCAGGGTATAAGCAATCCTGGTTCCAAGTTTCATTCAAATCCGTCCAGCTGTTTGAGCGTGAAAGAGTTCGACATGATCATATTGAACCTTAAAACCTTTTAGGAAGAAATTCGACACTGTCACGTGACTTGGCCGTTGATTAGTTAATTTTGGAGATGATCTGCATTCGAGAAACTGGCTGTGAATCTTTTAAATTGTTAATTTCCAGGAGAGTAGGTAGGCATATATAGCTTTATTTTTTGTTTAGTATAATGTATTATGCATGTTGTGTTCTCATCTAGAAGGACATGCAATCACGCATGTATTGTTACTATGTATAAACAACTATGTTATGAGTTCGTGTAATGTCCAGTTTGGGAACCAAATAAAAAAAACCCTTTAAAATTTGGGGACATAACTATGAAAAATTTAAAGTATGGAACTAAGAAATACTTTTCCAATAAAATAAATTTAAAATATTAAAATGTAGTTAAAATAAAAATCATAGCTAATAGCCTGATGGTACAATACGGCCGACGTATCTTGGCGAGTCCGAACTTCGCGCAGAAGGTTGCGCAATAACTTTTTTTAGGAACCAAATGGTGGCATGAGGCGACGTGCGGGGGGCGGTGGTCTCGGCTAGAGATTGACCATAAGTAAACACAATCGACCCTTTATTCAATCAAATGTCGCAATCGATTTGTTTTATTTAGGACTTATTGATTTTCGTTTATTTATGATATTAAACGAAATAGATTTACAAATATAGTGAATTTTGTCGTTAATAAACGAAATGTCGACTTTAAAAAAAAAGAAAAACCAATAAAAATTTATTTTTTTAGTTGAAAGAGATGATTTACTTAAATATCAGTTATCTATTAACGACTACTAGAGTAACGACTATTTGAGAAAATTTTAAACCTCCTTTTATATTGAAAATAAATATATTTTTACGATTTAATTTCAATCGATTTGAATAAAAATCGATTAAACAACACCCTCAGGCACGCATATTGGACATCCCTTTTTGGTTACTTTGTAAAGCTTCGTGCTTATTCGGCAATGCTCGGTACACGGTAATATGTCTCAGTCACACCTTCGCATTGGTGTCGTGTTCGTGTCGCTATCTCTGTCTTGAGCACAGTCGGTTACAAAAGTTTTCGTTGTTATTGTTGTTAATTGTTATTCTTATTGTTAAGTTCTTTGTTTGTGTTAGTTTGTTTTATTTTTGTTATTTTCAAGTGTTAGTTGGCACTTATATTATTCGCCAAATATGCCACCAAAGCATAATAGTGTGTTAAATCGCCAGGCAAGAAAAATTATTTATGATTTAACGCAGTATATGAAAAAAGAAAAAGAAGAAGGCGTAAAAGACGTAGATAAAGTTTATTTACGAGTTGCTAACGCAACTGGTGTGTCCCAACGCACAATACAGCGGATCGCAACTGAAGGCAATGTTTCGGGCTTACTTTCGGTATTCCGCACGCCTGGTAAAAAAAGGTCTAGATCAAAACCAATTACTTACTGATATAGACAATTTTGACCAAGGAGTCATAAAAAGATGCATACACAACTTCCACAAAACCGAGAAGGAAATGAAATGGTGAGGAAAGTGAATTTTTAAATTACAAGTTATTTTTATAGCTGTCTGTCTCAAAGTGGTTGATATTTCATTTTATTTACTTAGTCAGGTCACTGTATTAGGGATTTTTTATTCATAAAATGGTATAAAAAATAAATTGGCAACAAGTAACAGTTTTCTTCACGAGTGTACCTGCGCGAAAGTTCGCAAAGCCTATGTTCAGACTCGCCAAGATACGTCGGCCGTATTGTACATACCTTAAATTCTATGAATATTAAACAATGTTTACTAAATTATTTTGAGAATAAAATAAAGTTTCTTAGAAATGAAATGAAATGAAAAAAATTAAATATGATCACGACTGTATCCCGGGAGCGGTAGACAAGTTTCTTAGACCGTTTACAATATTTCAAAAGTAAGTTGGCGATCCTACAATCGAAGCAAACTAAAGGCTGAAGATGAACTGAAAGTCTATAAATACATCAAGACGGAGTAATTATCATATTAAAAACAAGTTTTCCATCTGTTTTTCTCATTTCAACATCGGAATAATTTCAGAACTAAGATATTTAATATTGTTTTATTTTTGGATCTCATTAAAATTAATAAAGGATGTTTTAATTTCAGACACTTGTAGCTGGATATAAATTAAATTAAGTACTTTTTTTTAAATATTCTGCTTTTTATTATCTATGGTTTATATTATAGTGTTTGCTATTATATTCAACTTTGCTTTTACTAAAAAAAAGTACTTAATTTAATTTGTATCAGGTGTTCATAACAGGTGTTTGAAATTAGAACATTAAATGGTAATCATCAAGTAAAAGCAAAATTGTCATTTTATTTTATTTATTTATTTATTATATTTATTTATTAGATGATAGACGAGCAGCTATAGCTGGTATGTCTATATCACACAGTGTTGGAACAGTCATTGGTAGTTTATGATTGGTTAATCTTTTTGAGCACTGTTTTGTTAGTTTGTAGCCAGATGTCGAGCTTGTTTTTAAACGCGTTGATAGAAGTAGCTGTAACAATGTCATCTGGTAGTGCATTCCAGTTATGGACCACCCTGTTGCTGAAGAAGTGATAAGCAGCGAGTAAGTGGGTAGGGTCACGGATGAGCTTAAGTTGGTGGCCGCGTGAAGGTCTGTGGTTATCTTTTCTTCTCAAGATGTCTTGAATGTTTGGCAGATTGTACTGATAGGTCATGATCTTAAATGTTTCGATGAGATCTCCTCGAAGACGTCTTTCTTCAAGAGTAGTGAGGCGCAGTGAGAGTAAGTTGTATTGTACAAAATATTATATTCACTAACAACTCGCCCTGGCTTCCCGTTCCAATGAATCCTAATAAATGAAACCTTCCTAATAAATTTATTCATGTAAAAACCACACCTGTCAACCGGCGGAACGACCCCGGGGTCGTTGGTACTTTATCTAACTAATTCTGTCGAATAATTCGCGAATTTCGACATTTCGAATCTGAAAGCGATTACCTAAAATTTAAAAAGTCATAGAAAGTTAAAATTAAAAATTAAATACTAAAATTAAATTAAAATTTTTAATCTTGAATATTTAATTCCAACTTTCTGTAAAAGTACCAACGACCCCGGGGTCGTTCCGCCGGTTGACGGCGGTTCGACATAATTAAATTCGCCCGCCGGTTGACAGGTTAAAATCAGTTGTGTGGTATTTGTATACCTACCTATGCGTACAGATGACATGAAGCAAGTTTGATTTAAGTACTTTAAGATACCATCATGAACCAATTTTTCACACCCTGTTCCTTCCATACAATTATTTAAAAGTATGTGACAATTAAGGTGTTTATTGACACAAGTGGTATGTTAATCTTATCTTGTATATTTTTCTCATGTGTATTTGATCAGTTGATAACTATTGGTTGTAGGTTCAAATATAATTTTATCTGTGAGAATATTACGCAGGTAATGGTGGTATGGTAAGTTTTGCGACAGCACCTCAATTTCTAATCTTGGACTTTGAATTGAATTCCTAATGTACTTTAATGAAATATTAATAAACTAAAAGTTCCATAAGATTTAAGACCTTGTGAAACAAGTATTCCATTATATACCTCAATAAGGAATACTGACATTCTCAAAACTCTGGCATTCATGTTATATGATTTTGTTTTGATTATAATAATGAACTTTATATTACAAACACTAAATAAAATGAATCATGTAAGTAAATGTACTATCAAGAGATTGTACATACCATTTTCTTTTTCTTCAATGTACTCATATTTGATTTGTTTAATAGCACTAAGAAGTTCATCCTCTGATTCTTCTTTCGGTTCATTTTTAATTTCGATTTCCATTTCATCATACCGGGTCTCCATTTCAAGCACATTGTCAACAGCATCATCATCATTATTGATATTTACCGATTCGATCTCTGATTTAATTTTACTTTTGGGAATTTCATCTTTCAACTCTATTCTGATTTCTCTAACAGATTTTAAATATTCTTCATTTTTCAAAGCCAGGGTTTTAAACTCAAAGAATTCAATAGTTTTTCTGAAGCATTTCAAACACAACTTAGAAGTAACTTTTGAGTCTTCTTCAACCTGAAAAGAGAAGTAGCTTCTGTTGAACATTTACTAAACACTAGACAGGCAAGGCATTTTTGAAACATGTAGATTTTATTACAAAAAGTAACCTGTATTCCTAGGCAGAACAACATGATATCTGTGTAACTTTTGCTACCATCAATTCTCGAAGCTTTTAGTTCAGTAACATCTTTCCTAGGTTTACTGGCTAGGCAGAAACGACAAACACTCATGTTTTCAGCGAATAAATATCGGAAAACAAATAAGAACAGCAACAGTGGGAAAAATATCCAGCCAGCTAGCCAGCCAGCACAACAAACTTGTTGTCAAATTAAATTTGACGTTGACATTGACATTTTAACAACTAGTGACTTTCCATTTTTTTTTTGGCTTCGCGCTGTTGTGCATTGATAACTCGTACATTTTCAAGAATAGACCTAACATTTCTGCTCAAATTTGTATGCACATTACCTACCTAGGTAGGTGATTATTAGAACTGACCGGGAAAAGTGATTTGCAGTTTTATAAGAAATTCTTCTTCTTCTTCTTCTTCTTTATTTTGGCTTCGCTGGTTTTTGCCACGTATTCAGCTGCCTAGGGATGGGCAAATGGAAAAAAAATATCGATATTTATCGTATCGATATTTTTCAAGTATATCGATATATATCGCCCAAGAAATATCGATATTTCGATATATCGATATTTTTTGCCCAATATGCAATTATTTATAAAAATTCGAAATTTTAAAGCAAATACACATCTGGCTGTTTTGACATCAGTTTTATTATATAAAAAAACAGGTTTTTCATTGCTTGACCTAAAAAAAAAATTAATTAGGTACACAACAAGTAATTTTTGTTTGTGTTTGAAGCAAAGAAAATGTGACGCATGAGCAGACAGCACAGCAGAGCTTTAAAAATATATCGATTTTGATATCTGAAAATAAATATCGAAAATTGATATATCGCTGGAAAAAATATCGCCGATATATATCGATATTTTTCTAAAAAAATATCGATATTTTGATATATCGATATTTTTTGCCCAAGCCTACAGCTGCCAGCCTAAGAATTAAAAAAAATCAAACTGTTATGTCAGTCTGACTTTAATATAACTGTCAGGTCAGAGCACAGTCAGAGATTCGTTTCGTTCCGTTCGTTTCGTCGATATACAATAGTACTCTGTGGTTTCGTTTCGTTCGTCCTTGTTTTCAAAGTGCTTGTTTTGTTGTTCGACAAACAAATTAAATTACCAAAAATTAAAATGTCGTCGAGTATTTGTCGATTTTGCCTAGCTAGTAAACCCAGGAAGGATATCACTGAACTTCAAATCACGCAAAATTGTAGTCTAAAGAACTACACCGATATCATAATGTTTTGCTTAGGAACACAGGTAACTTAATTTTTTTATTGTAATAGCTGCCTAATAAACTGTAAGTTCTAATAAAAGGAACTTGATAGTGTTGCTCCTATTTCAGGTGGAAGAAGATCCAAAAGTAAGTAGAAAGTTGTGTGTGAAATGTTTCAGAAAAACTATACAATTCTTTGAGTTCAAGACTACAGCATTGAAGAATGAAGCATATTTATCTGGAAATATAAGACTACAAGATGAAAAAGAGGAGAGTTTTAAAGAAATAAAATCTGAGGACAAATATGAAGAGGATAATGTACTTGTCAAGGATGAACTCAAATCAGAAGATGGCTCAGAGGATGAATTTCTTATTGATATAAAAAACATTAAATATGAGTCATTGGAAGAAAAAGGTATGTATTGAAGTAGTAAAAGCTAGCACTATGTCTACAAAGGCAAACATCATTGCCAAGCATTTCTGTGGAGATGCGCTTCTGGTCTGGTCTCAAAGTTTCTGTACCATTGACTCTATTAAAAAAATATGTTCCTAATTAATAGCTTGACTGACCAAGGAGTGCTACCATGTTAAGAAAGGCTTGATACATCTCAGCTTTAAAAACATTTTGAGCTATGATTTTGGCCTTCATAAAAGTTTTTAAAGTTCCTTTCACAACACTTACCCTTTATATTTACATTTTTCAGCATCGCATAAACCTACTAAAGCAGAAGAAATAAAAGATTGTCGAAAATCTCTAACAACAAAAGTATGTGAAGAATGTGGGAAACATGTAAAGAACTTAAAATCACATGCACTCACCCATTTGCCTCTAGAACAGCGCAGACAAACCAAGTGTGAACTGTGTGACAAAGTGTTCACATCGGAAAAGTCTAAATGGAAGCATAAAAATCGAAACCACTTTGGGAAGAGACAGGAATGTCCAATATGTCATAGCAGTAAGTAAATCAATTTAGCTTTATAGTCGCGCCACGTAAAAAGAGCGCTGGCTGTCAAACTGCGAAGTGGTCGATGATTGGTGGAGAGGTTATGCGGCGCACTTCATTCATACCATTGATTTAGCGAGTGCTATTGGTTCGTCAGCGAGTTAACACAGGCACAAACATACACCCACTACTTCTCCTCAGCGCTCTTTTTACGTGGCGCGAACTATACTTCTGGTAGTAAATGTTATATTGATGATATTGCCAAATAAATCTAATATGGGGATCTAATATGTCGTTGTCCTTTACAGAGGTATTCTGCCTGGATAAACATAAGTAAGTAATTGTTTACCTATACTCTAGTCTGACCTCAAGCTTATTCCATCTCAACAATGTCACAGGCACTACAGTGTCCTGTTAAGTGTAGGCAAAGCTTGCCTCCTGACTGTATAAATCATCTAATAAAGATGTAAATCTCAAAAAAAAAATTTTTTTTATCCTAATCTATTCTACTTTGCTCTTGATGACATCTGTAAGTGCAGGGCAGCAAATTTGAAATAAGTGTTTGCAGGACTTTCATAGAAGCATTTGGGATAGAAGCATCAAATGCCCACATAAGATACATTGGCCTTGCAATCACATACATTACATGGAATGTTTTGTGATGTATTTAAAAGTAATAAGAAACCATAGAGCTTTGCCGCTCCTTACCAAAAGAGCAATTTTTATTTCACAGACGTCAAGTACATGACAAGGAGAAGACGCATCTATGCCAGTATTGCTCAAGGTGTTTCTTCAACAAAGGACATTTGCAGACACATCTACGGTAGGAAAAAACAGAAAACTCTTAACAGGCTCACATCACAATTCAAGAACTGTACCGTTACGGTACTACCGTACAAGTGTACACTGTTCTAATCTTGAAAACATTCTTAAATTGAAATTCTGAAATATCTAGGATTCCTTCGCCAACATAAGGCGTTAAGTTATATATAAGTATATAAGTTAAGTTATACATAAACGTAATATTAATTTTATTCCTCCTCATCAGGTCTCATACAAAAGAGAAACCATTTATGTGTGTGGCCTGCGGGAAATGTTTCATGTCACGCACTATCATGAAGAATCACATGCTGATTCATGCTGGCGACAAGAAGCACGCGTGCTCGCTATGTGATATGACCTTCGTGAATGTCGGGTAAGTAATGAAATCGGTGGCGTATACGTATTTAAGCCTGCAAGGCTTTTTTATTCTGCTCAGCATGATATACATGCAAACATGAACGAATATTCATTCATGCATGCAAATTACTGCTATAAAGTCATGCCAGAAGGCAAATGGCATTCTGAGTCAACAAGTTTAATTTTAAATATTAAACCTACGCGAAAGTTTGTAATGTTTGATGCTCACACGCAAAACTACTAAACGGATTTGGCTGAAACTTGGAATATAGGTACTTATCTAGGTATATAGTTATGACCTGGAATAATAGGTAGCTACCTATGGTAGGTACTTATATCCGGGTTAGTACCACGCGAGCAAAACCGCGGGCGGAAGATTGTTATTCCTTTAGGTACCTACTCTACAATGTGTAACGACACCTATTTTTATTACAGATACCTCAACGCACACATGCTCAGTCACACGAAAGAGAAACGCTTTCCTTGTCAGTTTTGTGGTGCACGCTTCCACCGTTCGGACCATCGGAAGCGGCACGAGTTCACAGCCCATTTGAAAAAAGGCATGGCCAGGATATGATATAAAAAAAGAATCTCTGGTTATAGAATTAAAAGAACAAGTACCTAGGTACTTACCTACAGAAGACCATCAAAGTGCAATTCATTTCGCACAAGCGCCTCATGCTGATTGTCTAATCATGCTATCTCATTCTAACAAAATTATCCATTAAAACTCTGTTACGGCAGGCGCGTAAGTAGTGGTAAGTAGTTCCCGGCGACTCGAGAAAACCAACCTTAAAATACTAACTACGCAAAAAAAATACTAATTGGAAGTTGTTATTATTGTCCACTGTTTCATTAAATATTGTTAATATCTTGTTGAAGCTGTGTTTTATTACAAAATTATTATGGGGAAAGTAGTTACCTTTAGGTACCTTCCTAAAGTAGCTTTAACAATAGCTTGCAATAGCTAGCAAGTAAGAAATACCTACCTATCCTGTCATGATGAATAATGAATGACTGATCATTACGCTTCTAAAAGGCGATCTGTTGAAAATGTTGGTTTGATTTATTTTGCTCGATCATTGATTCAAAATTTATAAACCTTTTATAGAAATAGGGTAGAAAAATAGAAGAATAAATTGTCAAAAAGGTCTCTGTATGTTGGCTTTAGTACAGGCACGCTTATCAAAGGTCCGAGAGTCCGAGACAAAAAATTAATTTAAGAGGCCGTAGGTAGCAAATAGTGGCAATTCTGAGTGTCGCAAAAGCTAAACTAAGCTAACTAAAATTGTTGCCGTCCCTTTCATAGCGATGGGAATAAAAAGGATGGCAATAGTTTTAGTTAGGTTAGTTTAGCTTTTGCGACACTCCGAATTGCCCCCAATATGTGGTTTGAATCGTATTAGATCTCAAAATCCGTGAGTGCTGCCATCTTTTGATAGCTAGTCGAACTGATATTATCGCGATTTGATTGGTTGCGTGATTCGTCGTCACGATAGTACCCGAAAGTAGCCGAATCGCTCGAGACAGGGCGATACGGCACGTTCTTAATGCGGGTTGTGCAATACACGCACATGTCTCTGTGGCATCTAGGTAGATGCTTACTGCATGGTGCAGCAAGCATCTTTATTACCGGCCCGTCTCCCGTCCGATCATTTACTTTGTCTGGCTTCACAAGATGAAACGAGGCCCCTATGGCGGCTAGTCGAAATCGAAATGTTAGCTAGTGATCATTGTTACGCCACTAACGTGAGGAGTGGCGTAAACAGATGGAGGCCTATACCCAGCAGTGGGTGAAATCGGGCTGCGGATGATGATCATTGTTAGGAATTGATCAGTTACGCCTGCACCATTAGTGGGGCAAATCAATGGTGCAAGCAAACGTATCCGCGGGAATTAAGGTTGGTATAATTAAACAACAACATGTAAATTATATCTTATACTTTAATTTTCGTGTAAGAATGTTAGGATACAAATAGCAAATTTCGTATCAAATATTTAAAAATGCCACAATACATAGAGAAAAATTGTACAACATTATTAATCGAAGCATGTAAGACGTTATACAAGTTCGTAACGCTTCCTACAGTATACCTTTGCTTTGCAGCTCAGTAGCTTAGAGATGTTATTTGAAATAGGCAGGCATTTATATAACTTACATCTAAGTAAATAAAATAATAATGTCTAAAACATATCAATCCCTTATATCACAAATTGTGATGTAATTGTGGTGTGCTTAATAAAAATAACAGCTGCCATTATATTTCAATCTTGCAACAATAAAAAAATACTAGTAGACAGTGCACAGCACGCAAACGCAATTGAAGGTACACAAGTTCTTAGAACATACATGGATGGACTATTTTACTCGTAAGTACTAACAACATTGAACCCTCCATCTCCTCATTTTACGTGCAATGTAGCACTGTAATAGCAAACAAAAATGATTATAAAAAATACCTATAATTCTAAAACATATTGCAATTCATTTATGTTAAAATAACTTAAAATACTGAATTTACAACAAATAAAAAATAGTTAAAATAAAGCGTTGGATATTTCAATTGAACTTTTACATGAAAAAACTAATATAAAAATAACTATGTAGTCATATCTAATTGTCAATTAAATCTACTTACCTACGCACAATTTCTCTTCAGTATAAAAATGGAAATAAATAGGCACGTCACATTCGCTGCGAATGTTTAAATTAACTTAAAATTGCTATAACAAGTATATTTTCACAAATCATTCACTTAATTAAAATAATAATATTGATTGATGGTACAATCCACAATAACATTGTAGCATGTATCGCTGGTGCTAACTATTTCAAGTCCAAGGATATTTATTTATTTATTATGGCTTTTGGGGTTTGTACTAAAATGATAACTTTTCGCTATAGAAAATATTTTAAAGTACCTATTTATATGTAAAGCAGTAATCTCAAGCGATACTGTTAAGTACAGGATTAGGCGAAGTAAATTATAACGATTATTACATCCATGTACAGCTAAAAAAACATGCAAGCTTTAAAATATATCGCAAAAACTCTAGACATAATTTTACAATATTTGGAGCAGCTAGACCAATGTGATCATAGATATAATGAGACAGATCATCACAATGATGTGATTATAGATTTTGTATTTTATTTAGTAACGACAAAACGTTTGCTCGTGTCAACTTCGTGGTTCGCGATAAGTTTACTCACAAAATACAGAATCCATGTTAGATTATATTACCAGGGTGGTTGACCACCACCTATTTATTGCCACAATAAATAGGTGGTCTTGTATTCCTTAGTAAGATAATAGTGGCAATTCGGAGTGTCGCAAAAGCTAAATCTAAAAATGTTGCCGTCCCTTTCATAGCGATGGAAATAAAAAGGATGGCATTAATTTTAGTTAGTTTAGCTTTTCCGAATTGCCACTAATATCCATAAAAACATACTTTCCTTTTTGCTGGTACAAATTGTTTTCACGATATGCTCAGCTGTATATTATTGAAGAGAAAATACGAATGTATTATTATAAATTAAAAAACTTGTATTCTGTCACTCCTTAAAAATTAGGTCCGATATTTGAAGTGAATTTTCGGTGGTGCAAATATCGGATGTCTCTAGATAGTTCTAATGACGACAAAATGCACGACTTTGTTCATTATTAATTGCTAATAAATATTGATATAGCTTATGAATATGCAATATTGAAATGCTTTAAAAGTGACGACGCCATCAAATAAATTTGATATGGTAATGCCGGCCTGCGCTTTTTTCGATTTCGATAATAATCAGGCAATCTCTCTGAAGTTTGAACGCCATGACATACCAATTTATGATGATTTGATAAGTTAAAGACTACCAATTTCGAATCTCTGTAGGTAATAAAATTGCAACAGTGACAAGTTCATACGCAAATACGCACGACAAAAATGTAATATTTAAAATATAATTATGTGAAAATTAATTTCTTAGTAAGTATATACACTTCTAAACGGCTGTACTAACGATGTTGTTTGGTTCACAATGTTGAAGAGATAACTTTCAAGGTAACAAAATCGGAATACATTGGTAGTTCAACATTTCAAGATTAAAAAAAGACAAAAAATTACTCTAAAATCATGTCCATCGATATGTCGACGTTTTGATGTTCCTCACGGCGATCTTCACTTTCCTTAGGGTGTGTTTCGATGCCCGTTTGACTAGTTGGTTTGGTTGGCCTGCGCAGGCGGCGTTGGCACGGCTAGAGGCGTGCGTTGTCGTTCGAACATGTCAAGAATCAGCTTCGGATCGGTCCCGGCTGGCACTGTGACCGTCCCTGTCTGTATAACACGGCCTTATGAGTACCATCTCACGTTCTTCTCGGCAACGCGTGGCTCTCGCGAGTTTCGCTCCGGTTCTAGTGTTTTAAATATTGAATGAATGAGGGCTTGAGGTTAGCCGTGCGGGGAATATTTTGTTAGCCCTTACACAAATTTTAAATTGATTTTAAATTACGAATTTTCTTTTTGTTTATTAGCCTATTGAGTTTATGTCAAATGAGGTTAAATACAAACATAATAATATGAAAGTTTTTAATGCATATATTATACATTTTTGATTTGAACTTCCTCTCGCATTTGGAAAAAATATTTAAACAAACTTTGTGTGGTATGAGATCAACTTTTACGATCTATCTTAATTAACGGTAATTATTATCTGTGATATTCTTATTTTTCCTAGGCATTCCAAATCTATTTTTTTTAAAGATGTGTAAGGGCCAATCAAAATAATTCAAGAGGACGGACGGCTAGCTTCAAACCCAATTTATTTATATTGATAATCTTAATAATAAACACTATACTGATGGTAAATGAGTTTCGGAACAACACGAACGAACGCCACAACATTGCTAAGAAAAATACAGGGTTATTTGTTAGTATCACAACTAGTCACAATATAAAGTTAGTAGAAATTTTAGTTACTTGAGGCATAGAAAGCTGGGTTGCAGTATTTAGATATTGAATCATAAAAATTACGCAAAGATAAGAAAGAGGCTCAAAGGGCTTTGTATTAAAGGGTAAAGTCCTAGTAAGAAAAGTATTCATGCAATATTGTCTGACAGTCTATCAAAAGTCACTACAAATAGCATAATTATTTGTAGTGTCTTTTGATACTACTAAGGCTTTACATGATTATATAATCGATAGAACTGACTGTATTAAATATAGATTTGTAGTTCAAATCGTAAGACTTTTTTAAAGGAAATCGACCAAATCTGATATACCCTTCGATCTTGAGTACTATTTATCCGCGAACTTTCTAATGCTTTCTAATGACGCGACCTTCAGAAAAATGATTAGCAAAAAATAATTCGAACTTTTTTTCACATTCCGTTCGGTAAATATCTCCATAAATAATTTATTTACATGTTTGTATTATTGGTTTAAGCTATTATTACGAAAAACCTAATAAAAGAAAGAAAAACATAGATAAAAACACGCGACCTTGATATTACGCGTTTGCCAATCTACTATGAACCTTATTGGAGTGACGTATAGACTAATACTACTATAGCTATTTATACGAAAAATGGCGCCCACAGATTGTAATGTGATTTTCTTTATAATCTTTCATTATTGACACTGACATAAAGGTTGAAATGAGTAGAATATTTATCATTCATTCGAATAAACACAAGTTGTTCAAACAAAAGTAGTCTGTAACAGGGTGAAAATACGGATTTTTTTAGTTTATGTTCATGCGGAAGCCGGTTACCGCTTGGGGACTGAAGGGGACAGAAACACAGAAATTTATCTCGTCATTTTTTGTGTCTGTCTTAAAACATGATTGGAGTAAAAATTTGGTCTTTGTGGTGTTTTCTTAAACAATATAATGGATCTAAAAACAAAAAGACTTATTTTGAAATCAATATTGAATATTTATGACCAAAATATACATTCAAACTCAAATTAACATGAGAATTTATTGGCTAATTCTTTGTTTATATTAAAGATATGATCACAGTAATTATTGATCTTATCGTATAAACTTGGGATAATGTTGTCAGACAATATCAAGATCTACTCGTATTAAAATAAGGTATAATTAAGCAAAGTGTGGGATACCTCGATGCGCGTGATGACTCCTTCCTCACGACTGTGCTCTAGGACTACGAACAAAACATAAGCACCCGTCAACAAACAAACAAATAAACAATAAACATATAAATTGGGGTGTATGAAGCGATATTTTTATTATTGAATTCAATAGTTCTGATTGAAAACTTTCAATACTTATTATTATACATTTACAACATTATTTATAAAGATTTGTCAATTTAACAAAGCTTCTAAGAATGTTTTTTTTATTGTTACTCTTTATGGCTTATGGTTCTTATGGTTAGATATAAACGCCATTTTAACTAGTGTAAGTTTACTATTCCATTATGAGTAACGAGGTTAATCTCGTCCCTGCTAATTAAACTAATTATCCTCCACAATAAACATATTTCCTGTCAGTTCTGCGGTTCGAGTTACCTAGCTCACGGAGCACTCGATGTGCGTCATGGGCACTGAACGCTATGGTTAATGGAAAACACCGATAGTGAATTTAAAACCCGTTCATAGAAAGTTCAAACTCAGTATTGAAAGTTCCCAAGACATAAAAAATACGAGTTTAAAACTATAAAGTTTTGATTACTAAATAACGTAAGCAACATTTGCATTCATGCTGTCTTTGATATAATATTAAGTTCTATGATAAAATATAATGTAAGCTAAAAAAAAGTATGTTTGCTATGAAATTTATTTTTTGTTATTTATAAAATTTATTATGACGCGAGAGATGCCGGTTTAATTCTTTATCCAGGGCGCCCCATTATTCAGAATTCAGATATTTATTTCTTTAATATTTATTTTGATAAAATTTAAATAGAAATTACAGCATTCCGCCATGTTCTGTTAAACAGCAATCAGAGCGCAAGACGTCACACATAATAACATTCTTATCATTTAGTTTCGTTTGAAAACTTTGAACTTCCTACCTAGGTGTGACGTCACGCCTAAGTATAAAGGTGAGCGTGTTGGCGTCAAACACAAAATGTGTTATTATGAACTCCATTTTGGGCTATTTAATATTTCTCTCTTAAAATGTTTTTTTTTTTATGAAATGTAACTAAGTATATGGTATCATTGAATTGTTCTTTACACAAAGGAGACCGTTATGAACTTGTTAAAATGGTGTTTCAAAATGAGTATCTAGTGTTGAATGATTACTCACTGTTCTCTGTGGCGGCGGTCGTGGTGGTGGTGGTGGTGGTGGCCGCGCCCTCAGCGTTCTCCGCTATCGTGGTACGAGTCGTCGTCTTCACTACCATTGAGCTGGTGTTCACTTGCGAATTCTGGTTGGCAGGACAATAATTGATGTTTATTTATAATGAAAAACAAAAGAAAATTCTTAAGATCTGAAAGATGAGATGAAAGATGCTTGGCAATGTAATAATGCTTAGCAAATTCACCTGTAAGTTGATGTTGAGTTCTGGCGTGGCTTCAGGCGCTGCGTTGGTGTGATCCCGCACCGAGTCCACGGTGATGTCGGCTGACGCAGCCGTCACGTCGTGCGCTGTTTCTGGTACTTCTTCCTGTATATTGTGTAATAATAATAATAACATTCCATCACACCCCCATAGCCCGGTAGAAGTTTAGAAATGCATCCAGAGGACTGCCTTTGGATGCATTTCTTGTGTTATACAGGGTAGTCACCAGTACCTATGTGTCTCCATCACAAAAACATCAAAACTGTCAAAAGGGCCTCTGTGTGTTGGCTTCGGCCCCATGCATGCCTACCAAAGGTCCGGGACTTCATAGTCCCGTGATGGTAAACCTTGACATACATAATAATAATTTATTCATTACACTAGAAGTTTACATGTTTATAGTCTTATTATTGTGTGTATTATTATAAGCCGTACTGCTCAAATATTTCTTAAATGATGCGAAGATCGTGAAATTGAATCTTGTAATTCACTTCGAAAAGCCGTTTAATGATAGTGTGTTGGATTTTTTTCTCGTGGCTGTATTTGACAGTATGAAAAATTATAATGTTTTTATTGCCATCCACGTAGATTAAAAAATATATATCCCTGGACATTCCACACAAAATATTTTCATATTATAATGAAATAGTTCATAGCTATAGTTTCACAATTTTGAAACTTACCTTGTGTTCGCCATTAGTTAGCGGCGTCTCATCTTGAGAGCCTCTCAGCGCCGCCGCCCATGGAGAAAGGAGAATGTGGCATTGAGCTATCGTCACCTGTCGTAAACAAATTCTCGTTCTACAAATATTTATTTTGACAAATACGTTAGGGTATCATAAAGAAGGGCCAGGTATGAAGTACCCTAAACCAGCGAGCTTAGACGAAGAAAGTGATGAGAGAATAAGGCAAAAGAAAGTGTCAGGATCATAGCAAGTGGAGATCCGTGATCTTTGCCTACCCCCATGGGAAAGAGGCGTGACCTAATAATGTATGTATGTAAAATTAAGTTAATGGCCAAGAACATTTTAGAGAGCCATCCACCATTATTTTGTTTGTGATATTTGTGCCTTTGTATTCGTAGTGGACTTTTTTAAGCTACTTATGTTTAAGTAAGTAAGTTTGTATAAGCAACTCTAACTTAACCAACTCTAGTTTGTTTAAGTATTATCATGCGATCAGTCATGTTGACTTTAAGCAGATAAGTGATTCTAATAAGCTCACTACAGCTTAAGCGGCTGATAAATATCTTGATAAAGATAAAGATTTTATTTGTTAGGACACACGCACACTATAGAAATACAAAAAGAAAACATAGAATATAAAAAAAACAGAAAAATACATTATCTTGTTATCTTTTGTTATTTGTGAAAAAATAATAAATACATGCGTACCTTGTTGGCTGCCAGTGAAATCCTCTGTAACTCTGATGAGGAGTGCAAGTAGAGAGCTTCGCCTCGCTTAGAGAAGCACAAACTGGAAATGCCACTGTAAAGGAAAATACAACTTGACTTCCCTGAAAGTTTATTACCAAAATCCAACAAAAGACGAGTAAGGTCAAAAGAATCAATGTTTCTCTGCATAAGTTAAATTGTGTAATTTCAACTACAAAGAATAAAATAAGATTGTTGTCTTTTAGCATGTAAGACGAAACTGAAGCGATCTTTGAGGTCCTACCAAAATAAATGATTTTTCTTTCTTTCTTAAAACAAGCATTAGTGACTTTTACATTTTTGTGCAGTTAAACTTTTTTCGTCATATTTTCTTATATGTTTGGGTAGATATTTAACTATATTGGGCATAGCTAGCGCGTATAGATTATTGCTGCCTGTCAAACTGCGCAGTGGTCGATGATTGGTGGAGAGGTAACGCGGCGCACTTCATACCATTAATTTAGCGAGTGCTATTGGTTCGTCAGCGAGTGACGTTACGCCTGTGTAGGCGTAAACATACCCCCGGTACTTCCTCGACCGCGCTCTTTTTACGTGGCGCGACCTCTACACTGATATTATCATAGTGCATACTTGATGTCTTCCTTCCTAACAGCAGCTGCGTTGATCTGCCGCCGAAGCTCCGGACTGAGCACGAGGCAGTCGCCGAGGTTGGTGAGGCACAGCAAACACCACTCGCGGTGTTTTTCCACACCGGCGCCGCACTCGAACCACGAGAACGCTGTCCTTCGCACCTGTTATTTAAAAGCTAATAAATTTTACACATTTCTAGTTAATAAATAAGGTAAGGACTTTTTTTGCGAGCGTCAAAATAACAACCAGCTATGTATTTTTTGAATGTGTTGACTTAGAAGTTTTATATTATTTCCAGATTCAAGAACATAAGAAAATGATATAATTGACAGTATAGTCGTGATGGCGACGAACTTCGTTTCGTGAAATGTTAGGCAATAGCCTAGCTGTTGTTAAAAATAAAGCTAAATAGTCAATTTACAAATTGGCACCCCTATTATTTAAATTTGATTATCGATGGGCACTAGGCTGATTATTTATTGAGTGTATTATTGAGTGGCGATGGCTTATACGTACCAGTGCGTTATTATTTTAGCTGACAATTATAATGATGATAGATTCCGATTTCGCGACAAGTTAAGCAAAAGCCTAGCAGATTCAAAGGCTATTTAATACATAGGCGGATGAGACCGTCGGGCATAGCCATCACACTAATCACACTAATTATAAAGGTGAAAGTAGTGGCAATTCTGAGTGTCGCAAAAGCTAAACTAAGCTAACTAAAATTGTTGCCGTCCTTTTCATAGCGATGGAAATAAAAAGGATGGCAATAATTTTAGTTAGTTTAGTTTAGCTTTTGCGACACTCCGAATTGCCCCCAGTTTGTGTGTAAGTGTGTGTGTTTGTTACTCTTTCTCGCTCAAACGGCTGGACGGATTTGAATGAAATTTGGTACCAGAATTGCGTATACCCTGGATTAAAGAATAGGCTACTTTTGATCCCGGTATCTCACGGAAACGGGAACTATTCACCGCGGGGCGCAGCTAGTAGATTTAAATCCACTTACCCTAGCGCCTTCATGCGCGGTAAGCTTGTATTTATTGTGAGGCTTCAAGGACGGCAGCGTGAACACTTTGAACTGTTCCTCGGACGTGATGACCACGCGGTGCGTGCCTTGCTCTGGCAATGGAGACACTCCGCGCTCGACCTAAAGAACAAAATGTAAGTGTATTAAACACACTACTAGACACTGGTAGAGATACAATCAGTGTTGCGTGTCTGAATATCCGAGACACTGAAGAAAGGATGAGTGAGTAAGACGCAGTGTAAGACGCGACCGCGAGGGGTGACCACACTACCCAGATGAAGATTCTCCGGAAGAATCGAAACATTGTCGGTATCTAAATCGACGATAATTTTACGTGAGTAATTTCCCGTGTGCTATTATAATGTCTAATATATTAAACGTCCATAAATTACGTAAGATGTTTAAGGGGGGGAGGGGGTCGAGTCAAATCTCATCTAATCTTACGTTGGAGAGAGGGGGGGGGGGTCTAGGCAAATAACACGCATTTTTTTTTCTGATTAAAAAAAAAAAATTATACTACTTTGGTCCGTTTAATCCAGATTGTACATGCTTAAGATGTATATCAGTCATCTGGTTACCATAACACAAGCATTAAATTGGGCTTATAGATGACGCTGCGTGGCATGTCTAAGGATATTTTATTTATTATATTATACCTCATCTCTAATGGTAAATTTGCTGGAATTTGATTGAGTAGCTTACCTCTAATGGGTCGGGTAGTGGCACCGAACCACCGTCAAGAATAGTGATGCCTATAACCGGCGCTCTGTGCTTCAGCTGGATTTCTTTCGCGAGCTGGCAGGTTACCTGTACAAAATAACATTTTAAATACTTTCGTAGTCAATATCAATTTACTATCACTCTTATAAAAAATTGTTTGATGTAGTAGTTTTTCTCTGATTTATTATTTGAATTACTTTTTTGTACGAGGAAGGTCCTAGATATTATGTCGTTCAGTAGCTGGCGATGTTTTCAAGATTAAAACTGAACATACTGGATATAATTTAGAATAAATTGTAATACTAACGGGTTCTTCTTTCCTCTTGTTGCTGTTGGGCACGTTGAGTGTGAACGCGAACACAGTTCCATTGTTCGTTCCCGCCCATAGTGTGCGTACACTCATTTGCGCTGCAAACAAATAAACAGAATAAATAAATGAATAACTTTAGAGAATGAGAAATTTCGATTAATATTCAGGGTCGTTTCAGATTTTACAGGATATTCTACTTCAATATGTCTGTTTAGCTATGTTGTATTGAAATGAAATGCATTTTCATACACATTGCTATAGTTCGCGCCACGTAAAAAGAGAGCTGAGGGGAAGTAGTAGGGGTATGTTTGCGCCTGTGCTCACTCGCTAACGATCCAATAGCACTCGCTAAATCAATGGTATGAAGTGCGCCGCGTTACCTCTCCACCAATCGTCGACCACTGCGCTGTTTGACAGCCAGCGCTCTTTTTACGTGGCGCGACCTATACAATCACTTAAGTCTAATTTAAGAAACTTTATTGAGTAAATTAAATAGTATCTCTATATTCTAAATAAGTTATTTTGGTTCCTATAGTACAATATATAAGTATGCTCAGTTCGGTATGTGAAATATCCACTACTTTTTAACAATAAGAAATAGCTATAGGCAGTTTGAAATAGGATATCCACAGTACCTAAGCTTGAATACAGTAGGCAGAAACAATTTCTAAAACTAAGCAGCAAACAGGCTGAGCTGTGACCATACATATAGCGCAATAATATATTCTAGCTAAATGTGAAATGCAATGCACTAGCTTTATGCGCTATTCCCATTGAGATGTATTAAAGAGTCACAACCTAATAGCTGACAGCACTCAAAAAATGTGCGAGAAAATTCAATGTTCTAAAATGACATTTGACATTCGAATGTAGACGTTATGTCGTTTGTTTTAATGTTCAATGTCGCTTGTACGCAAAATAGAAAAACTCTGCGCACTACGTAGTGTGCGCAGAGTTTTGGCGTTTACATTTTATTTGTCTGATTGTGGCTCTATAATACATCTCAATGGCTATTCCCGATATACTTTTGACAATTTTAATATATACCTATATCTATACTATTATGCTGCGCTATCCCTGATATACTTTTGACAATTATATATATCTATCTATATCTATACTAATATTAAAGAGGTAAAGTTTATTTGTATGTTTGAAGTAATATTCGAAACTACTTATCAGATTTCAAAAATTCTTTCACCGGTGTGTAGCATGGACTTTCCGAATGAACATAGGCCATATTTTATCAAGGTACCACGCGAGCGAAGCCGCGGGCGTATAAGCTAGTATGTGATAATAATTATAATAGAAACACAGATCGACACGACAGACAAATGCAATGAAAGGAAGAAAGAAAGAAAAAAACATTTATTCTTGTAGGACCTCAAGGATCACTTTAGTTTCGTTTTACAGGGCTAGGTGATTCTAATGCCTGTCCAATGACTGCTATATAGTACTGTGCATAAGAGGGCAAACAACTACGATGGGAGGAAGCCAATCACAACGAACATAACTCACGATCAGATGCATCATCAGCCTGTTTGTCGTCTATAATACAGAAGAAATACTTAATTCTACGATAAATTACTATGTTATATGAACGAGAAACATTAACCACCGGTTCCTATATCCAACGTACGGATGTCCGTAGGTCGGTCGTCATAGCAACGTTGTTTATACAACACAAAATGTATGAGACTTTTTGACAGATAACAACGTTGCTATGACGACCTACCTACGGACATCCGTTAGTTGGATATAGGAACCGGGGGTTAGAATAGTTACCAAGATTCGCAACCGTAGCAACTTATATCTTTCCACTTATGCCAAACAAAATTTTTTATTGTCTTAACTAGCTGCGCCCCGTGGTGATTAGTTCCCGTGGGAATACCGGGATCAAAAGTAGCCTATTTTTTAATCCAGGGTATAAGCAATTCTGGTACCAAACCAGCCGTTTGAGCGTGAAAGAGTAACAAACACACTTACACACAAACTTTCACCTTTATAATATTAGTGTGATAGTGTGATTAACCAGGGGCCTTACTCTAAATAACCAACGAAAATTTCGTGGCAAAAATCGTAGTTCAGTTATGTTGGTGTACTATTACGAATTCGGTATTCACCAACATAAGCTGGACTACGAGGAAACGAAACTACGTTTACGGTATTAAGAGCAAGACCCAGCATATTTAGGTATCAAGTGCAATGCGAACTACCCAATTTTATGCATATTGGGTAACGGTATAATACTTATTATCGCGCCTTCTCTGCGATAATAAGTATTATAGTAATGAAAATAAAGTTGAAATTCGTATGACACTGAAACTGCGCTCCGCTTCGCTGCTCTTCGATGCTCTTTTGGTGTCGAGCCTAACTTAGCAAAATACATTCTTGGAATATCATTGTTGCTACGGTTGCAATCCTAGCTATACCTAGTTTATATATAACATAAATATATATAAAACAGAGTAAGAATACATGAAAGGTATCAGAACCTACCTGTAGCTTTCAGATCGTGGGAGTCCGATTCGCCAGTTAAGCCAAATCAGAGAAAATAACATAAAACCCAATTGTATTTACAAACAAAACAGTAACTAATTTAATTTTCACAAACAATTTTATTCACAGAAGTTGGCGAATGTTAGGTCTCAGTTCATCAGTTTGTTCGTTGCATTAAAACTCCAACATTCACGAAGTTTCAAACTAAGAACTATTTTGTGATTTACATAAATAGTTATTGCCCCAAACCCGCGGCTAGTCAGCCCCACACGTATTGACCATTGTCTTTCCTGTGGATATGGCCGGCTAAGCTGAGAGAATGGTTTAGGTGCTGGGCAAGCCTATTCCATCTCAACAGTGTCCCGTTAAGTGTAGGCAAAGATTGCCTCCTGACGCTGTATAAATCATCTAGTAAAAAGATGTAAAGGCCTTAGTTTATTGCCCCAAAGTAATGTTCTTCATTCGTTCTACTGTAGTCTTTCTTAATAAGTATCATTACCACCAAATTAGATTTGACAAACTACGCGCGCGCTACTTAGTTGAAATAATGTATGTAACAATTTAGTACTTCATCTATCCGCTAGGGGCACTGTGAAAAGTTTTCAAACATCATTTGACAAATAACTACACGCTATCGCGTATAGATTGATCAGGACATTGTGTAAGCACACAGTTCAATCCATAGTTTAAAAAAGCTTTCGTTAATATTTTGCTCAAATATGAACCGTATACATACTGTTAATAAGGAATGTCCTGGCGAAGTAGAGGCATCGCACCATAGATCCGAACGCGTCGTCTGTGGAACGCGCCTCGACCGCTCGCTCGATCGGTTTGACATCTGCGTCTGCTTCCGATACCGCTTTGTCTAGCGGCTTTTTGGGGGGCTAGAAAATATGATGCTGTTAGCATTATTTATGATAAACATACCATAAAAGTTTATATATCAAACTCAACTTTTCTATTTTCTATAAGCCATGCATTAGTTAGGCAATGTTTTTTTTCCAAATAAGTGTGAATACTTAACCTGTCTCACATCAGTTGCAATCACAATTTTATCAGATAAATCGAAACATTTTAATTGTTCGTCTCACTTCCGCAAAGACCCGCCCCCTGATTGTGTACACTTGTCTCGGATTGTATCCAAGTTGTATCAAAGCAAAAATCACAGTAAATCGCGAAAACAACTGCCAGATTTATCGCTGCTTAAGTAAATTAGTAAATAATAGTATAACAGTAATTAAGTAAGTTACTTACTAATTTACTGAAGCAGCGTTAAATCTGACAGTTACATTTGCGATTTACTGTAATTTTTGCTTTGATACAACTTGGATTGCGACGATATCAGAGAGGTAGCAGGGAATGAATGGAGAAGAATAGCACAACAGAGATCAATTTGGAATGAGCTGGAGGAGGCCTATACCCAAAGAGGGGTTCCTATCCAAGAAATGGAAAATTAATAACAAAAACTTTTTCTTTTTTTTGTGTGAAATTAAATAGTGCAAACTGTATGTAAGTAGTTATTAAGATAAAAAATATGTACTTGTTTAAGGGATTGGAAATAAACAGGCTTTATTATTATTACAACTTGGATACAATCCGAGACAAGTGTACACAATCCGGAGATACACGAAGATTGCCGAGCACAACCCGAAGTACGTCGAAGGTATACCTGTATTGGTGAAGTTGGACTGGCAGCCGTGGTCTGTCTCCGCTGTGACCTTCCTTTCCGCAGCCGCCTGAAGGATTCCCTCAAGGACTTCTTGAACGATTTCCTTCGGGATATGGGCGTGTCACCGGCGCCGGAATGATCTGTCATATCAAACATAGTCGTTAAATCGTCCATAAGGTAAGGCTTAAGGGTGATCGCTTGTATCTCGCGGGTTCGAATCCCGTCGAAGCCGTAAAAACTTTTAGTAAGATTTTACATTTAAGAGCCTATACTACCTCAGAATTTTGTCTTTGTCTCTCCACGCATCGTCCAGTATGTTTGTCCTACTCGCGCGCTAAATTTTCGCTGGATTTTACGCTCAATTTTATACCTATTTTGTCATTACAGCAAAAATATTGCCTTTTTTATAAAACTAAAATTTGAACAATCTGCTTCTTAGTCAGTTACGTTATTAGACAAAGTTTCATGATCTAATTTAAAGTATTTATTAAATGCTAAGGTTTTTAGTTCTTTTGGACCTAACTTTACGATTTGTTTCCATCGAGAAAATTTTAAGGAATCGTGTTTTCGAAATTTAGAATGCTTAGTATAAATCCTCAACTTTACAGTGTATTTTTTTCAAAGTGAATAATACAGTATCGTAGATATAGTAGAGGATAATCAGAAGCACTCCGACGCCTTCTGACATCCTATAGGCTCTTAAGAATAGTTTTAGTAGCAGGGCCCTTACTCTGGAACAACGAAAAACGAAGTTTCGTGACAATTTTCGGGGTCAGCTTATGTTGGTGGATACTGAATTCGTAATAGTTCACCAACATAATTAGAACCCGAAAATTGTCACGTAACTTCGTTTTTCGTTTTGCAGAGTAGACGCCCAGGTTACCGTGCGGGTTGAGCGTGCACTTGTGCGCGAGGGGCGCGGCGCGCACGGCGTCCACCAGCGCGAGCCCGTGCGCCGTGCCCGCGCACACCACGCCCCACTCCCACTGCGCGCCCAGCGCCGTCACCGCCGCCGGGGGCGACAGCTGCACCACCGATGTCGCCTGGACACAACGCACATTACCTAATGCTGGGTTCCTATCATTGAGATCTATTAAAGAGTCACAATCTAATAGCTGACATCATCATTCTCCTGCCCTTCTCCCACGCTAAGTGGGGTCGGCACAACATGTTTTCTTCTTCCACTTACTCCTATCACTCGTCAACTCTGAATCTACTCCTCTAACATTCATATCCTCTTTCACACAGTCAAACCACTTTTTCTTCGGCCTTCCTCTACTTGCATGCCCCTCCACACTCATACTTATAGCTCGTTTGGTGACATGTTGTTCATCCCTCCTCATAACGTGTCCATACCATGATAATCTTGCACTCCGCACCTTTTCGGTAATGGGCGCCACTTTCAAACTTCCCCTTACATACTCCTCATTCCTTACTTTATCCAAACGTGTCACCCCACACAATATCCATCTTAACATTCGCATCATTCAACTCAAAAAATGTGCAAGCAAATTCAATGTTCTACAATGACATTTGACATTTGAATGTAGACGTTATGTCGTTTGTATTAATGTTCAATGTCGCTTGTACGCAAAAAAGAAAAACTCTGCGCACTACGTAGTGTGCGCAGAGTTTTGGCGTTTACATTTCTGTGCCACAAACCGGTGAAAAACAAGATGTCGGTTGAATTTTTTGTTACCCGTTTCTAAACTTTGCAAGAAACAGTGTTTGTTTCTACCACAGAAACAGGAGACTTGGAAATACAAATATAACGGTTACGGTTCAATGTTAAGGACTTACTTGATACCCTTGTGGGAATGTCAGCGAGCCGGATCTCAGCGTCAGCTGATCATGTCCCTTCCATACAAAGCCGTCGCGATCAGAAACTATGTTCACCGACACTGACTACAAAACAAAAACATAATTAACTTCAAAATTATCACGATACGACCTCTGGCGCAGTGGGTGAAAGCCCGACTGATTGATAGCGGGTTCAATCCCCGCTGCGGGACAAATGTTTGCATGATCTGCAAATATTTGTTTCGTGTCTGGGTGTTTTCTATTTATAATATGAATGTATTAACAAAAAAATATCTATCTATGTAGTATATTAGTTATCTGGTTACCATAACACAAGCATTAGCTGCTTGCTTAGTTTGGGACTTGATGACGCTGTGTGGAATGTCCAAGGATATTTATTTATTATTTTTATTATAGACTAGCTAACTTGCCCGTGGCTTCGCTCACGTGGTACCTACCTTGATAAAATATAGCTTGTGTTCATTCGGAAAGTCAAAGCTACAGCTACATTGGTGAAAGAATTTTTGAAATCGGATGAGTAGTTTCGAAGATTACCCCAAACAAACAAACAAACCAACATTACCTCTTTATAATATTAGTATAGATTAACACTTTATTGTACAATATGAACATTAATTCAGATAACAGACACATAGAACATTTTTAAATGAAGTAGAATGTACGGTCTTATCGCAATGAGCGATTCCTTCCAGGCAACTAGGATGAACGGGATGTAAATACCTTAACTTCAGCAGTGTTGGACGTGGTCTTCAGACTGGCAATCACAATGTGTCCCGCTGCGCCTCCGATTGTCAGCATTCCAGACAACGGGCAGAGGATCACCTGACAAATATAATGATTGTCTTTTTAAAACTTTTTCAGTCTTCCCGCGACCACGGTTGGTGCAATCCGGTCGAAACGTCAGGCGAACATTGAGATGTATTAAAGAGTCACAATCTAATAGCTGACAACACTAAAAAAATGTGCGTGCAAATTCAATGTTCTACAATGACATTTGACATTTGAATGTAGGCGTTATGTCGTTTGTTTTAATGTTCAATGTCGCGTGTACGCAAAAAAGAAAAACTCTGCGCACTACGTAGCGTGCGCCGAGTTTTGGCGTTTACATTTTATTTGTCTGATTGTGGCTCTATGCTCATCTCAATGCAGGCGAATATTAAAGGTAAAATTTTTGATAAATACCCGTTTGCATATGTTTTAAAATATAAATAACTTGAGACTTGTGTTTTTATTCTATTACCAGTAGATCCGCGCGGCTTTGCTTGCGTGTTGTACCACCCCATTGCAACCATTTAAAGTGTAAACACGCGGTAAAATGGCGTCTATTTTTTAAGCTGGATGTTGCTAACCTGAGAGTAAAATTTTTGTACTTACCGTTTAGTTTTAGTGGCAATTCTGAATGTCATCAAAACTTAACTATCCTAATTTGACAGCTCTAAAATTGATGCCATCCTTTTTATTTCGATCGTTATGAAAGGGACAGCAATATCTTTAGTGCTGTCAAATTAGGTTAAAGTTTTCGCGACATCCAGAATTGCCACTAGTGTTGTTCGAAATATTCTCACCCTTTTAACAGCTAGTCTAGGATCGTCGCTATACGGATCGAAGGTGCCCACTCGTCGGAACGGCGGCCATTCTTCGTCGTCCGTTTGACTGTCGTTGTTCTCGCCGATTTCTTCACCGCTGTAAAAGACAATATATCAATCTTATACCGAGTCACACTTAGCCTATGCCCGGGCGTCACAGTTAGTCCCGGTCTAAGAGCCGAGTATATAATTTTTAATAAACATAATATGATACAAAAATTCAAAAGACAAGTAATTAAAAAGAAGGGCAAACGATTTACAACTAACCCGGCAATAATATTCTATAATTGTTTTTATTTGTGCTTTATTTATCGACCTCAGAATAACCAGTTGTAAACTATCATAATAATTAACCTGACTTGTTGTCTATGGTATAATACAATGTCGGATAATTGTCAAAATAAATCATGCATCAAACACACTGACATTATATTGAACAAAACGTACTCATAATGCATTATTCTAGACAATTTTAAAAAAATAGGTTCAAATTGACAAATTAATAAGAACTAAATTTCGAAGCGGTTCAAAAAGCACGGATTGATGCGAAAACTATTGGCTTGCATTAAAAATAAATGTTATAAATCACTATAATTGTACTACAAATGCAGTGCTCGATACAATATCTATCGTTTTACCTCGGAGATGATCTTTTCAGCCCACTTCGAAAGCGACAAGCAGACAAATAGCTAGTTATTATTTTCATATATAGCTTGTAAAATAATAAAAATATTCATGGCTTAGGACAGTACTTCTTTCCACAAAGGAAAGAAGTATGAAACGGAAATTGCATCATTACACCGACGAGAGCTGAGCTCTTAATATTTATATAGGACAGTACATTTTGTCATACTTCCCTAAGGTTCTAAGGAAAACAGCAAGTTTGATTACGTTGTCGTTGTTAATGGCGAGCGAAGCGAGCTATTTTAGTTCATTATTTCGTAGTATTACTAATTTATCGTTTAAACAGAGGCTTCATTTAACGTAAATTTATTAGCTTGATGGAAATATTATATTTAGCTTTAGGAAACAAGTAGCAGAATTTAAAAAAATATAGACACAGACTTTAAAGAGCAATTTTCTGCACTCTCAAGTTACTTTTCTGTTTATAACTCAGAAGATCTTCCTCAGATTCCCAGCAATTTTTTCTGAGACAAACTCAGAAGTCAAGCTCAAGTTCAGAAGTCAAGAAGTTTGCAGCAGATTGCAAGAATAAAATTTAATTGTACCAACATTTACCAGTGACATTCCTTTTTCAAGTTTCAAAAGGGATTATGAGCTCGTTGAACGAATCAAGTTGAAAACCGACGGACATTTTCAAACCGTCACTATACATGGCAAATGCCCAAATAGTGCGAGGCCAATAAAAAAAAAATTGATAGTAACCTGAAAAGTTGAGCAGTGGTGTACTTGTAGAGCGGGGTCATGGCGACGCCGGTGACGTCCCAGAAGCGAATGGAACCGTCCTCGTGGCCGGTGAGGAGTAACTGGCGCTCAGCTGTTTCTGGCGACTCGACAATCCCGCCGGAAATGGGCCATGGACTATCAGAGTATACATTCTCTGTTTGTTGTTGTCCTGTGGGAGATAGCTTATTTTTAGTTTATGGGACTTTGAACCATGTTGGTTTGGACGAAGGATCGGATTGATACTGTCACAAAAGGATGATCCTAGCGGCTAGGATACCGTACATGCCCATTGATACTAATCGGGCTAGGACCTTGCCTGATTAGTAGTAGTAGATGTAGTAGCTTTCCTAAAACTTTCGACATTATAATGTCATAAAGGCAAGGGAGACCTAGATAGAAAGAATACTATAACAAGTAGTATAATTTAAAAAAAAACTACTTCTATTTGTAAGAAGAACAATATGCTGCGCGAACTCAAAGGAACTTACTTACTCTCGTTGAAGTGCATTTCTGTTCATAGATCTGCAGATCCGCACCAGTTTCTCTCTCACCAGTTCTCACCAGTTTTTTGTTGAGGTGTTATCTTGTTAACTTTACAATTACTTTTACTTTTTTTGACATGCCTTACTTTGTTCGACTGGCTTCCCACTGAAGCTTGACTATTTAGATTATTTTAGATTGTTAAGGGATCGCTTTTAAAAAAAAGCTAGGCCCACACCACCAGGTTCTTGCCTGATTCTTTCCCTGGTGTAGGGAGTCGCGTTGGAACAGGCATTAGAATCACCTAGCATGTAAAACGATACTTAAGTGATCCTTGAGGTCCTACAAGAATAAATGATTTTTCTTTCTTTCTTTCTTTCTTTTCTCGCCTTAAAATTATACTTTATCCAACAATCAAGGCGTCTTCTATTATTTGGGGGCCATAATATTATAAAATATTCTGACGAATTGGGAACCTAGACTTAAAATAAAGTATGTTAAATAACAAGAAGTTACCTGCAGCAATAATATTGTCGTAAACATTGTCAGCGACATTGTCTACAAGTTGCGCCGTGGTGACCGCTGACGCGTGAATGGACACCAGGTATGGGAGCCGCAGCGGCCGCCATTTTGCATCGCACAGGTCTATCACTACCAACTCTTCTTCTGCTAACACCACCTGAGAGGAAAATAATAGATTGTCATCATGGTGTCGCTTATTGACTTTTATATTATTTATTTTATGAGCATATTTTGTAGCTATACTTCAGCCAAACTCACTATACAATTTAAATTGAATTAAATTACTATCAACTCTGTCAAAAAACCAACTTTTAGGAACCATTCAATTTTCATATTCATATATTGCTTCAAGTTAGTACAAAATGGTCTTAAAATTTAGGTTTGACAAAAGCCCCGTTGGGACACCACAATGTTATGAGGAAATAGTAGTAAAGTATTAAAAAAAATTGTAGTACATTTTAGGAGTGACTTTATTTACTAAAATGGCATGTCGAATTCGGCTGAGGTTTAGGTAATGCTGGGCATAGGCCTTTCCCAAACTCTTCCCACACCATATCCTTCATCTATGGTGACGAGAACGCCCCAAAGTTAGGAGGAGGATAAGGAGTCTACGCTACGTATGTCAGTCATGCTCTGATTACTTTGGGTACAGTCAGCGTCAAATTGATATGTGCGTCTAGAGTAGTCAAAATGATCTGAAAAACATAAAAGCAATTTGATGTAAGCAGTTGGAATCATCATATCGTTGCAAGCTGGTCAGGTATAGGTGCTTGCAAGAATATGATGATTCGAACTGCGTCAATTTGATCAATTTGACGCTGACGGTACTACATGCGTAAAATATCCAGCATTTTTTTATATCATTTTAGTATAAACTCACCAACACACAACGAAGCGCTCGTGGCGAAGCTTGCTAAGACGTTCTTGATAGATCGTCGAAGTTAAGCAACGTTCTGAGCGGTCACTACTTGGATGGGTGACCGCAAGTGGCATTTTCATCTGAGCGTTTCCGTGCTTCGGAGGGCACGTTTAATTGTCGGTCCCGGTTTTTAAAGTCGTTAAGCCATGACGAAGGCCTTTAGGCGGCCTAGAAACTCCGTCACCAGAGTTGGCCACTTGCTCATACGAACGAACGAACGAGTATAAACTCACCAAAGAAGCGGCAACTTGGTTCACAGTATGCATTTGCAATTGCGCCGGCGTGTCGGGTCTGTCCTCTTGTAACGGCACGCCGTCTGGCGGCACCGCTGTGGAGGTGAAGAAGTCTATCACTCGACTTGTGAAGTCGAATGCGACATGCTTCTCGCCTTGTTGCACGGTCACTGTGTATTTGTCGGAGTACGACGAACGGGGCATGCCACCTGTATAGGAAACAGTGATGATGAGTCAGATTAGAGTTAATCTGTACCTTCTTTAATCTCAAACTCAAAATGTATTTATTTAAAACTTTGAAAAGTCACGTCTTTACCAGGGGATTCTACTGCCTGTTCTGACGCAAATTTGAGCATGTACCAAATGTATTGAAACACACCCCTCGACTCAATTAATCATGACATACATCGCCGGTCAGCTTATGTTGGTTAATCTTCAATTCAGTAACCACCAACAAAAGCTGACCTGCGATTATTGGCACGATGTATCGTTTTCGATTTGCAGAGTAGACCTACTAACAGAATGTCTACCTTAGGAATACAGTCGTGATCATATTTCATTTCAATTGTATTTTAATAGTCGCACTTACCAGCATATATAATAATTTCCTCGCCGTCAATGCTAGTCCTGTTCAGTATCTTGGAGATGGCCTTGCAAGGGTATGGCCCGTAAGGAGTGACTGGTTCTTTGAGGGGGCGGTCGCTCGCCGCGCCGGCCACTTCCCACGTCACGTATGAGCCATCGTTGTGTGATGATGTGAAGTGTTCTCCTGCGAAATAAAAAAACCACACTAATATTATGTGAAAGTTTGTGTGTAAGTGTGTTTGTTATACTCTTTCACGCACAAACAGCTGGACAGATTTGAATGAAATTTGGTACCTGAATTGCTTATACCCTGGATTAAAGAATAAGCTACTTTTTATCCCGACTTTCCCACGGAAACGGTACTTAACTATTCTATTAAATGCCACCTTTTGCGCAGCAAGGTGCTTCGAAGGAGGGCTGGGGCATCGGTGGCACTGAACGTGCTGCAGGCTTAACAGGCTTGACAAATTTTGGTCAGTTATGTCGAACTGCCTAACATAATTACGTTGAGTTATAGAGAACATTTTGTCGACTGGAGTAGGTTTGTTACGTTGCGCTGGTGTTGAAGAACGCTTTAACATGACAAGCATGAAATGTAACTTTGCATCAGTGGCTTTTAGGTATATTTCTATCACTGCGACCTTCGTTGACAGTCACAGTTGCGTGACTGTCAACTGTGACCAACTCCGTCACAAGAGTTTTCCACTTGCTCATACGAACGAACGAACGAACGAACTGCGACCTTCAAAGTCCATCCAACATACCATCATCATTCCAGCACAAGCTCTCCAACTGCTGGTTCGACACGAAGGTATGGGTAGGCGCGGCTGTACCACGGTCCCACAACACCACGAGCCCTCGGTTGTAGCCAATCAGCAGTCGGCTCGGAGTCTTAGGGTGTTCGCAGACAGCTTCCACTGCACCTGGGTTCACTTTGAAGTCTTCTGGGCAGCTGGAATATTAGGTTAATCTTAGTAAACCGACATTTTTCGTACCACTACGGGGAATAGCGTGATTATGTAGTGCTCGTGGCGAAGCTTGCTAAGACATTCTTGATAGATTGTCGAAGTTAAGCAGCGTCTGAGCGGTCACTACTGGACTACTTGGATGGGTGACCGCAAGTGGCATTATCAGCTGAGCACTTCCGTGCTTCGGAGGGCACGTTTAATTGTCGGTCCCGGCTTTAAAAGTCGTTAAGCGATGATGGAGGTCTTGAGGCGGCCGACATACATTTTGTATTTGTGCGGGCAGAGGCATTACTGTGAACGCGTTACATCAAACTATGCACATTCGAGATCTAAGGGTTTACTAAGGAACAATTCAATTTCTAAACGATTAAAGTAAAGCACGTAGACATTGGTCTTACTCATAAAGATTTGTCAATTTAATATAGGTTTAAAGAATGTTTTTTCCTTGTTACTCTTATGTCAATGAAAAGAGATAGAAACAGATTTAATATCCGTTTTAGCTAAAGCAGGGTCACTAAAACAATTCACTTACTTCTGCATAACAACCTCCTGGTAAATCACATCCTCGCTGATACTAAAGGTGGCGAGCTCGAGGCTGTACAAGTTCCCTCCCTCTGTGCCAAGGAGGAGATGCTTGCCGGAAGACTCTATGCATAATGCGGATATCTTCTTGTTCTTCCCCTCGAATGCGAGCGTTTTGATCTCCACAAGGGACTTCTCGTTGATCTCCCATAGGTGCAGGTTGTTGTCGTCACAGAGGGATACCAGTCTTCCTGTGCCTGGAAAAGAAAATATTATTGGAAAGAGAAAATACTCAAAAGATTCATGATAGGAAGAATAGGGACGTTACAGGTTCATAAAATAAGATGCATTTTGAGAGTACGGAATCATATCCTTCTATCCTACTAATATTATAAGGGTGAAAGTTTGTGTTTGTTACTCTTTCATGCTCAAACGGCTAGATAGATTTGAATGAAATTTGGTACAAGAGTTGCTTATACCCTAGATTAAAAAATAGGCTACTTTTGATCCCGGTATCCTTACGATAACTGATTAGATTGGATCCTATCGGACGTAAAAAGAATTCACTTAAAAAACCAATTTGTAGGTCTTCATATATTTTCGTCTATACAAGACGCACCTTACTTGTTTGTGATGATGTCATACGTTGTAAAACAGAACTATTTGTAGAAGGTGCGTTATCAACCACTCCTTGTTTCCAATGAAAGAATCTTATGATAACAGATATCTTGTATTATTATTTACAAACACTAAACTTTGGATATGAGTTTATGATTGTAATTGATTATTGCTGTTATAGAACAATTGGGGGTTTTAGACTCTATTACCAGTCAAATCAAATTTGATTTGGCTTGAACTAGTGTCAAAAAAACACTCGGGCGAGGGAAGCTGCGAACAAGCCGCGAAACAGAACTATGTATAAAGTGGCTTTGCTGCTTTCTTACTACTAGTTCTAGTAGAATGTTGATTTACTTTATGTTTTCAGTCTCGTTTAAATCTTGATAGATCGTTTATGGACTTATTGTCTCTCTTATTCACCTGCTTCTCCTGTTTTCAGCTATACAGAAAATAAGTATCGTCACTTCAGTTCCATTTCTGCCCTGGGATAGGCACATCACGTTATAACTATCCCTACGTAAACGACCGACGAAGAAGATAGAAAATAATTGAAGTACATACCAGGTATAAACCGAATCTGTGTGACAGTGACCTCTGGGTTGCTGTGCTGTCCATATAGTTCCACGCCAGGCCGTCCGTAGACCTTGAGCGCGCCCGTCGCCGTGCCCAGAGCGGCCAGTCTGAGGAGAGGATCCCATGCGAGCGCTGATGCTCTGTGAGGGAAGCCGTGTTGTACTGTCTGTAACAAGAGAAACACCAGTTACTAAAAGATTATGAGTTTGACGACCTCTGTGGCGCAGTGGTATGGTCGCTTTGGATACAGACAATGTTTCGATTCAATTTTACCGGTCACTCCTCGCGGTCGCGTCTCAAACTACATTTACTACATAGAAATGACATGAGCTCTTCAGTAATGCATAAGAGAGGAATGAAGTGGTTCGATTGATGAGTGGAGTTTCACGACTCCTTGGCGAGGAAGATGGCTTTGACAGAAAAACTATGAGTTGCGGGCTTTATGAGGCGTGTAGACAAATATTAGCATAATGTAACTATGCTTGTATTTGTTCCTAAAAATGACAATAAATTACTAGCAACATCTTAGTGTGAGGTCAAATATATGAATAGATCAGCACAGTCAGTATTAAACTAAACCTGTTCTCGTAAAGACCTTCTTAGATAACTTATGACCAAATGTTCCTTATGAAAGACTATGGTGATTGTGGGAACTTGTGGAACAATGCGCTATGTAATTTTTAATACCTTCGAGAAGAACAACCGCATAGTGCAATGTAAGCAAGGCTAGATAAATTATGTCTATTTGTTATATAAAACAAATTTATTACTCA
This sequence comes from Xanthorhoe designata, assembly GCA_963582015.1. Classification (NCBI taxonomy): domain Eukaryota; kingdom Metazoa; phylum Arthropoda; class Insecta; order Lepidoptera; family Geometridae; genus Xanthorhoe; species Xanthorhoe designata. The sequence goes on along the minus strand of OY757042.1, from coordinate 2,405,607 downwards.
AAAAGAAGATGGATGGATTGGGTGGAAGATGACATTATGTACCTATAAGAAAAGGTTAAGTACTGAGATGACGGCTAGCGAGAGATATGGAAAATAATATTATGTTGTACCATAAATATGGGACAAGGGCAGAAAGATAACGATTTATTACATAAACTCGCAATAGATTAGAAAAACTACACCATCATATTGATCATAACAATTGAACAAATTGTAAAATCGCAAGAGGGATTAATTGCAAGTATATTTAACAATTGAATGGGCAAGCAATAAAGCGATAGAGTTTTTGCCGTGGATCTAACACCTTCCCTCTCACAATAGAACAACAGATGGTCACGCAACTGGGTAATAACGAAACGTATTACCTACTCATTTTGTTTCTGCCTGCAGATTTGTCGGTTTGATATACGAGTAGGTATGGAATCACTGAGTCTGATTATGCGAGCTTCGTGACGTGATAATGCTTCATAAGAAATTACGATGCGAGTTTTTAAATTCTATCAGAAAATACGACAAACACGTGAATAAGAATTACACCTGAACAAGTGATGTGTTGTTTTGCAAGGTTCGGACGAATAAGTATTAGATTTTTCGCATATCAACCAGTGTCTAATTTGTTACTATACTGATATATTAAGAACATAAAATTAAATTGCAATGCACCTATATTATGACTGTTTTTTGTTTACAGTCAATTTCAATGCAGACAATGCATTTTGCTGAGTTTCAGTCATTTCGCCGCCGTGGCAAGGTGCCCGAGCTTTTATATTTAGTTCATCAGAATGATTACCAGTAGCCTACCGTACATTTAAAATCAGACATACATTATAGAACTTTGTTATGTATATGTTGTTTAGACTGAAAGTAAGTTCAAAAGCTTTGAACGATTGCAGTATATTTTTTATGAATGTATTTTTTATGTTGTAGGACACTGTGACCGCTGTAGCTTTGCAGTAACATTTAGTTTAACTGTTCATCTCTAAGAGAAAGCAAAAGCACTTAGATGATTATGCAAAAAAAAAAAACAAATCTTTGCATTTACTGTCTGCCATGGAAATAGTTCAACTTCTCGACCCAGGTTATTTGAAGGACTCATTGTATCATCGTACCCTATCTAGGGCATCGGGTCAGCTACTATTACAGCAGGCAAATAAAATATGCATATCCCTTCGTATGTCGATAAAAATGTAGAAGCAAACGTGGGAACCATTAGTTGCATTGTACTCGTTACTGGTATTGTGTAAAAATACGTGATTTATTGTGAATCTCAGAGTTCGGCGAATGGTGAACGCGAAACCGAACTTACGTAAGGCTACTCGATATTGTTGCTAATATCTTGTGATTACCATCGGTGGCCAAATTCTTAGAGGCAATACAGAGATCTAGTATTTTCAAGTTAAATAGATTTTTTTAATTAATGATCAGTTGTAGGTATCTAAATGCCTTTTTTATTTGTATCTGTGTTCAATTGGGATAATAAATGGGCAATTTTCAATTCCAAGTGACAAAAAGTTTTAATGCTAAAAATATACTTACAATCATTTGCTGAAAGAGCTTCTATGCGTCGGAGCTTTTAATACATTTTGCATTATTTTGGATTCAGAGGTGTGATACCATTCTCTTAACCCTCTCTACAAGACAACCTGAGGGAGATTCTTAAGGCGTTCATTAAACCAACAGAGGCAATGACAACCAAGAATTTTCTTCATACGGAGGACTTGAAAATGTTAAGCCATGATGGAATTCTTAAAAGTCCTTTTTCGGAAATGACCAGCTCATACATACAATATAACCTTTAGGTAGAATGCAAAGTTGACATGAACACACTAATGGTATGCCGTAAAGCTATCGCCGTTTGTTGAATAAAGTTTGCGGTAAAACCTTATTTTAGAGCGTGATTAGCTTCCGTTTAAACCGCAATAGATTTACTTCGAAGGTTTTTTGAGACACGACTTGGCTCCAAAAGGTCTCTCGTTCCAAACATTTCGAATATATTGTTTATCAAAACGGATAAAATGGATTTGGTTGAAACTTGGAATAGGTAGGTACATAGCTTATAACAAGTACGATACTTTTTAGCTAGGTAAGTACTATATGCGAAGCCGCGGACTGAAATATGATCACGACTGTATTTTAAAGGTCCGCTAGGCAAATTCTTTCAGATAGTCTTAAAATTTAACGGGAACGGGCTTGACGGCTACTCCTCTAGCTGGCCGACAGAAGCCCTACACAGTGGCGCATGAAAAAGGGAAGGGAGGCCTTTGCCCAGCAGTGGGATCCAGTGGGATTAGATTAGTCTTAAAATAATTTCCTTTTTATTATCACAATTACTTACGTGAATTAGCATTTTAAATACAGTTGGTTTCAAAACATCTCAATTGGAAAGTAGAACTGATCTAAAAGCTTTTAGTCGTTTTATAATAACGGTGCATTAGAACAATAATAACAGACGTAGTAGCCATACATCATAGAGCAATGATTAAAGACATTTGGGCCGACCGACGTGAAAGTCGAATTGCATACAATACAAACATTCTTTTTGTTAGCAAGCAACGGTATCTGAGATGCTAATGGAATTGGAACCTAAAGACAGGTTGGATCGGTTTAGATTCGCATACCACCGGGGTTCACAGTTCACTGCATCTCGTGAATACATTCCTCGTTTGAAGCAGCATGACCGATGACCTTAATACGGCATAGGTATCGTTTGTAATATGAAGCAAATATCTAAAATTTGATGACATGCTCTATGCAGACTATTTAGATTCTAAATAGTCTGCATAGAGCATGTCATCGATAAAATTCTTGAATGGAATTATCGAACATACTCTATGAGTCTATGCAGATGGGGATTTGGTCCGATTTGACTAATATTACAAAAGCAAAGCTATATATTTGAAGTATGGCCTGCCTGCTGAACCAATGATACTGAAACTATAAAGTGTTTTGTTTTTAAATTACGCGGGGAAAGTCGCGAGTATAATCTCATATTTCTATTTTTTAAACCTGCGCTATACTTTCTTTGATTTTGCTAGGTGCAATAAACAACGATTCTTCCTATTGACTTCTTTCGATAACATTAAATAAGGAGCTTTTACTTTGAAGTGAGATTTTATTCCCGAGTACTGTAGGATACTTAAAATAAACTAGCACCAAAGACGATTAATATCTAGAAGACAGACAAAGGCCATACACAAAATCGTAACCCTAAAAAATAGCCTGAAAACTCTAAAACATCAATTTTATCCAAGAAATTTCAATTACTTTCTAATTAAAAATGTTTAAATATTGAATATTGTTGCTACCTACTACTAAGTATTGAAATTTCTTGGATAAAATTGATGTTTTAAAGTGTTCAGGCTATCTGGTACTGCGGGATCGGGTTACGATTTTGTGTATGGCCTTTGTCTGTCTTCTAGATATTAATCGTCTTTGCTAGCACTAAGATTTTGTATCGTGATTCGAGCTCTATTCAACCGGTTATACCGTTAGAGGCCAGTCGAGCTTAGATTTACTAAAGGATAATCTTTACTTTGAAATTTTGAACCGTATTAAAATTAGCTAGGGTTGGATATAAAGTGTTTTGGCCGTGGAGAGCTTTTGGCAAATAATGTTGCGTGCATTCTACTTATCGTGGCGGATACATTGTAACTCTCTTTACAGGAAATTGTTTAATTTTGAACTTATAAGATGAAATAGTGTTATTGTTTCTTAAATAAGAATTCGCTATAACAATTATTTTAGGCATAATGTTAAGCGTAATTAAATGAAATGCTAAAACTATTAATCTCGGTTAACTCATATCTCGGTAGTAAGTAAATCATAGAGTACACAATATTTGCATGAATCAGAAATTCAATCAGACATGCCAATTAGTTGTGAATTCAATCAAAATGAATATGCAACACATACGAATATACTACAAATTAATGTCCTACCGTCAATTAGGCATAAAGCGAGTTTAATTCAAACATTACACGCGTATAAGATACAGCATCCTCTATAGCAGACAGGATAATTGAACTTTGAAATTAAAACGGTATTTGTTTTATACATTAGAAATGAATACTTTGAACTTTGCCCAGCAATGGGACGTACTATAGTTTAGTAAAAAAACTGGATTTTATATACGTTAGTCATCACTAACGTATGTAAAATCCAGTTTTTTAATCTCAGTTTTTGAATTCCATTAATTTTACATTTGAAGATCAAACAACTATACTTCTGGATAGTGCTAATAAGTACATTGCCTGTCAGCGTTCCGCGAGCTCTCTGAAGAAGATCGCGGGTCGCTGGCATTTACCATGACTCTACCGTGTGGTTTAGTGGCACTGAACACGCAGTATTTCAATTAAAAGTTAAACTACAAATACAGCCAGATGACCCCTTTACTAAATGCGTCATCTTTTTACGAGTTGATATTGTTAGAACCTAACTACTACTTTCAAGAACACATTATTACCCGCTCCGCTACAGCAGGTATTGTACTTTATCATTTCATTCACATGCACAGAATTACGTTGGAATTTCATCAATTTGGACCATTTAGTGTCAATTAGAGCGACGCGTTTATCTATTTGTTACGCAAATCACATAATAATAATGACATTTTGTTATGATTGTGAATTCAGATTTCCATGCAAATATGGTTATGCCATCTGATAGCTACTACTTATGGTAAACGGAGCAAAGGAAAGGTAGTTTTCGTTAAAAATGTAGAAAAATCTAGAACGTTCTAAAAATATAATGCAGATTCCCAAGTAGAAGATTCTTCTCAAATAGATTGTATTGTAAAGGCCAAGGTTCTAAGATACAATACTGATTCAATCTTTTAAAATACAACTACATCGTGTTAATTCGTGTTCTTTCTCATATCGTATCAAGTTGTTATACAAGTATGTAAATAACATCCAATAGTATTAAAACTTACAAAAATGACGGTTCGTGCAAATATGAGCCAAAGAAAGTACAATTTGAAGACTGGTTTACCTTTAAAAAGCTACTTTAGGCTGGTCTGTCCTAAAGTTAAAAAGTTTATTTATATGAAAATAATGTTTGGTAAATACCATCCTGTGCCAATCTAAAACTTGTTTACACAATGTCGTTGTCCCATCAAGGCTTATTCTGATGACCTATTCTTATATAGCCATCTTGGAGCTCTAGCTTATGTAATGTCAGTGAGTAGGTACTATGGTAAGAGGACAAGCTCAACTAAGCGACTTAAGTCGTGAAGGTTACAAATATTGGTCAAAGTTTTCATGATTGTCTATATAAATAAATATCCTTGGACATTTCACACGGCGTCATCTAGTCCCAAGCTAAGCAATTTAATGCTTGTGTTATGGTAACCAGATGACTGATAAACTACATAGATACATTTTTTTTTGTAAATACATACATATTATACATAGAAAACACCCAGACACGAAACAAATATTTGCAGATCATGCAAACATTTGTCCCGCAGCGGGGATCGAACCCGCAACCTCTGCGTCTCAGGCGGGCTTTCGCCCACTGCGCCACAGAGGTCGTCAAAAAAAATATGTTTTATATATTTTATTATAGTGTTAAACCACACTTAGTATTTCATTATAAATGAAAAATCTTACTAAAAGTTTACGGCTTCGACGGAATTCGAACCCGCGAGATACAAGCGATCGCCCTTTAGCCGGGCTGCCATAACCATTCGGCCACGATGCCTTATGACGCCGAAGACGAAACTATTCGTAACTCTATATAAATGAATTAACGGGTGCTAGAAAGTCGGCCTACTATTAAGAACGAACATCTTCACTTGTATTTAAATAACAGCATGGGTAAGGGGATACGCGCCTACGTAGCATGCAAAAATGATGTCACCGTTTCAACAGCTGTAGCTTTCGATGCCAAATGACGTAATATTATGAGGACAATTAAATGTCGGATTCAGTGTGGCATCAGGTTATCCTGATACCACACTGAATCCGGACTACTTTTGAATCTACTTTCGTTCCATTATATAATGAATTCGGTAAGTCCGTGTGAGAATATTCTCTTATCTAAGCTTTTTGTGAAGAATATTGGAGACTGCATAGAAAATATACTCAAACTCAGGAGAACCGACAGTATCACTTAGTTCTATCGAAACACGCAAAGAACAATGACAAACTTTAAGAAAAGCTTAGTTGAACAGTTTATAAAAAGCTTTAGAAACGAACTTCACCGTCAGAAATCAGAGCAAACATGTTAAAGTTTGATCAAACTATACACAACAGTTACGCAGCACTGAGTAGGACAAAAGCATTAGGAACTTTACCATAGGCAAGTTCAGGAGGTGTATGAAAAGGGCTGCAACTAAGTACTTAACCAACTCGAAGGAGGGGAAACTTTTATGTCCTCTAGTTTCCGGGTATACAATGTAACCAGTAATTGAAACCTTGTCAAAGTCGAGCTAGCTTCGTTTGTAGTTCTTCTGTGTTCAATTTAATTAAAAAATAAATGAATTATGCGTTGCTTTAAAAATCTATAATATGCTAAAGTCGGGCATGTCTGCCTCATGCCGGAAGATCTGTGGGCCAAACTGACCACTAAATGGAGCCCTGACACAGGGATCCGGCAGCGCGGCCGACCACGAATGATAATATATATTATAGCTGCGTGTGCGGTCACTTGAATATTTGTATAGAAAATATATCGTAATATATATGCCTTGCTATAATTTATAGTAATACATATTATAGCTACGTGTGTGACGGGCTTGAGATGGATGGGACGAACTAGACGCCTTTGAGAGGGACTGGCGGACGACGGCACTGGATCGGCGTGACTGGCGAAAGTAGGGGAGGTCTTTCCCCAACAATGGGACAGGATGGGCAGATAGTAGTAATAGTATAATTATGCTAAAGATTACAAAATCATACAGTATAAGCTGATCATGTTTGACGTAGTTTAACTCGCTTCTACAATAACGTCTCTGCATAATCCTTCTTGCTTTAACAATAGGGGTGATCATAATGTTATATGTATGTATGTAACTGGTTTTCCGCTGTAATGTATTGTGTTAGAATTCGCAGACATTCGAGGTGTCACAGCCCAGCGGTTTCCTGCTGTATTTCCGGAGGGCAAGGCGTGAGCGACCGCCTCCTATTGTGTGTATGAATCGAATATTAGGTGTTTGACACGTGGAATTAACATGTGAACACAGCTGGGTAAACTAGAAATCGATTTCATGAAATGGAGCCATCAAATTGGTAGAGATAATGCCTTGTTACTTTGTGTTACATGTGGGTTTCACTTGGTCATCATTCGAAATGCGAGTTAGAAATTACTCGTAAAATGCAATACTTAAAGAAGCTGCATCCGTTTTGATATATAATTTAATTCTACTAATATTATAAATACGTAAGTTTGTTATTAAGGATAAATGGATGTTCGTAACGTAACTCTTTCGCGTAAAAACTACAGAACGGGTTTCAAACTTGGAATAAGTTTAGGACTTGTTATAACATAAGCTACTTTTGATCCGGGTAGGTATCCGAAGGAAGCCGCGGGCTAATACGAATGTTCGATAAATGTAACAATCGTCAGAAACAACGTTTGGCATGAGTCTTATAGGATAAATTGTGAGATGCCACGGTTCACATGACAATAGCCATCGATTTAACGGGATGTGTTGACATAAAATATGATGTCATGATCATGATAGTCACAAGCATCAACGGATGACTCATGGAGAAATAGTGATTTATTGCATAACGCAGAGGTTAATTTGTGGCCGATAATAAGCGTGCAGTGCTAAATTGATTTGTTTAATTCAAAGCATGAAAAATCAGTCAGTCGAGGAAAAAATATCAAAATGTACCACTTTTAAAGAATTATATAAATAGAAACCTCTACAAAGTTCATGTTATTAATTTATTTTTATTTTTTACTAACATGTTATCGTAGTAAATAATAATAATAAATAATATACTTAAACATAATTGCGAGAGGAAAGTAGAGCATACTTTCCTGTCTTAGTTGAGTAAATTCATTCACACAAGCATTAGTATGAGTAATCAAAGAGTAATTACGTCAGTTATGTAACACGGTGCCATATTTGTAGAGAATAAATGATTTCCTCTATGGATACAATAATATGCGATGCGTGTCGTTGTCAGTATGACGGGATTGTTAGTTCAATAATATGATTGCGCCGGCGCCGGCGCCGCTTAGCTCATATTACCATGGAGAATAGGGGAAGGGGACGGAGGAGAATGATGGGAGACAATTTGTACAATAGATTTGTTTATGAATTGAGCTAATGCTCTTTTGAGGGGCTCTTTTTATAGTGCCATACAATATGGGTTCGATCTAACGTACAAAGTATAACGGATTTGAATATGAAATAAAAATGAACAAAACTGAAGTGTACAACAAATAGCTGACTCCACTTTCTGCGAATTCAGATTATGTCATATGATCGATTTCCTAGATAACGCTTCAAGAACCAGATACGTGTACCGGACACAATGCAAAGAATGAATCAGGTTTTCGGTAAATATAACCTGTTCCGCACAGTAAACTGGCTATCGTGTGACAAACATCATGAATCAGTTATCAAACATCAATAGAGAATTGAGTTAGTGGTACGTTGTGTCACTAATGTCGTTCAAAGCGATCAGTTTAATCGCTATCTTTCGTATATAGTAGGGACTCTACTTTGTTAGTAGGAGCTAGATTCACGAACTTTGAGTAAAGTTTTGATAAGTTACTTCCCAATTAAACATTAGGATCGTAAAGATATCAACAACAAAAAAGGCTGATAGGACCTACACAGTGATGGTGAAAACCGTGACAGCGGTACTTCTTACTTTAACTGATATTCATTTATTAGGAACCTATTGTTTTTTTTTTGTTTTTTTATATATTTTTATTATAGTGTTAAACCACACTTAGGTATTTCATTAGAAAATGAAAAATCCTAGAAAAATAGGAACCTATTATTCAGAGATAAAAACAATTAATATTAACCTATATTTAAAGTCTGCAGCAAGAGACAGTAAAAACCAAAAAGCACAACAAGGCAGGATGTCTATGTATTGGAGTAACTAAAAATAAATCAAATAATAAAACAAACTTTTCAATAAAATGATAGTATAAATTAACATCTTAGGTACCGCCACGTTATTTTGAATTACAAAATGGTGCTCTCCACGGGTTTGTAATTTACGAGTTACTCATACGAATCGTGTTGCCGTGTTTATAAATCTGTTTATTTAAAGCCGTGTAAACTCGAATGGCAGACGTCATTGATAATGTGGCCACAGAGTATAATGAAACTCGCAGGTGATTGCGGAGGCATGCGCGTGAGTCATACCCATTGACATTCTGTATGGGTTACTTGCTATGACAGTGCTTGGTTTACTACACTGTTGAACAAAAATTTCGAATTTTGCAGTTTTTTTTTAAACCGAAATTTGTAGACGAATTACATCGAACTAAATGAAAACAAAATTACTAAAATATAATATTTATCATAATTTATAGATTTCTGAGTTAACGATATCCCGAAACTCATATAAATATCCCATTCTTAGTGTTCATAATCATGATAGTTCCAAAGTTTTTTTGACATTCTGTTTACACCGAGAGCAACAAAATATGAAATAAAACAAACAACACAACTATTATAAAGTTCTTTAGTGTAATAGGGAAATAAGTACCTATGCTAACAAAAAATAAAACAATAAAATGAATGAAAGACGCCTTCCTTGCTTCCTCCGCAACTACTGTTAGCTGTTAGCTATTTGTGGAGCGTGGGTCTGGTATAAGGATTACATCACGACATGTTGGTTATTCCCGTAACCTCAGCGAAATTTCTAAGAGGACTTCTAATGGTGCAAATAGTTGTTTTAATTTTTATATTTTTGGGCGAACTTATTACAAATTCGACTAGTATTAGAAATGCAAAAGTTTGTGAGGATCGATGGGTGTTTGTTATTCTTACGCAAAAACTACTGAACGGATTTGGCTGAAATAAATAATAAAATAAATAAATATCCTTGGACATTTCACACGGCGTCATCTAGTCCCAAGCTAAGCAATTTAATGCTTGTGTTATGGTAACCAGATGACTGATAAACTACATAGATACATTTTTTTTTGTAAATACATACATATTATACATAGAAAACACCCAGACACGAAACAAATATTTGCAGATCATGCAAACATTTGTCCCGCAGCGGGGATCGAACCCGCAACCTCTGCGTCTCAGGCGGGCTTTCGCCCACTGCGCCACAGAGGTCGTCAAAACACGTCATTTACGACCTGGACTTCATAGGATACTTTTTATTTGGGTCTAAGTACCACGCGAGTCAAGTAATAAATAATAATAATACTATAGGTTTGCTAAGGCCTCCTAAGTTTGCTCAGCAAGAAAACATAAATCTGTACGAATTTAAAGTATTACTAAAAGTCCAATAAAATATACATAGTTCACTTCTCTGCAGAGTCTTCATTAATCAACTGGGTGAGTCAACAAAGCAGCATTTTACCATTCCCTGCATTATTCCTAACAGCTACGTCATATTTTTGAACACGACTTTTACCAGCGAACTCTGATTTTGCAAGCTTCACGCTAAAATCAGTAATGAACCTTAACGGTACATTTGTGAGTTGCAGTTTTTTCTTTTGGATGTTATGTGTTCATCAAAAACAGCATTCATTCCAAGGAATAAAAGATACTGCGTATACACCATCATTCATATTAAACATAGTCTAAAACAAATACAACAACAATTTCACTGTACTCAATTTTACATTAAATTTTAGTGTCGAATGCGATAGCTTCTTTAATTAGTATGATTTCTATAGAATCACGAAAGTGAAAATCGATTGTCGTATCGTGTTCAAGCAACGATTGAATTATGCAATGGTAGGAAATGGAGCACGCAGCATGATCTCGATATCGAACAGCGGAACGCAGGCGTGGTCATTGAGAACCGACTGAGATACCTAGTTGTATGTAAATTTACAAGATAAGCCAAATTCCTTTGTTAGATTGCTATGACCGGTTAAACGCTATTGAGAAGTACCTTTTAATCAAAGCAGTTGATTGCCAAACTGGTATGAGGTTTATGAGGTATCAACACTTCATGAACAGCTAAAACAGAAGCAAAGCCACTTTAATTAATTAACCTTGACTACAATGTCAAAAGACATGAATTCTATTTTAGCTGTCTCACAGTTATTCCCCTGCGTACAATTTAAAACTAGACGTCAAGGAATCAGGATAAAGAGCTCAGAATGAAATGATGTCACTGTTCTTATTCAGACAAGTGCAAAATGTTCATTGAATCATAGCTTTATCTCTTCAATTTATTTCATTGCATCTTATAACCTACCCACTTGTCACATATCCTAATCTTTATACTTCTTAGTCACAGACTATGAAGCCTTTGTTTCAGGTTTCAAAACATTCTTTGTTAGATTATGAAACTCTCGAAAAAGCACATAGCAACTAGCGTCCATAATAGGCATACCGATAAAGGTATGAATGGCCAGATAACATACCTACCTGTTCGATACGACCTTCAGACAAGAATGCGTCCCGTCCGAAATTTAGGCTCAAACTAGACTGAATTTCGACCCTAAAAGAAACGCCTTTCATATTTTGCCGATGGTATTCTATATTGTTTTATTTGTTGCACAATTTAAGATATTTCGAGGGTGGAGTATCAATTTTTATGTTGAAGAAGTTGCATAAATTAACTTTGATATAATCTTAGACATCTTCAAAAAGATCTAAAAATTGCCTAATGATCTGAAAGAAATGTCTACCGCTCCCGGGATACAGTCGTGATCATATTTCATTTTTTTCATTTAATCTAAAGAAAACATTTTAATTTTTTAACACTCTTCAAAACTATAAGTGATTAATGTTTTAAATGCCGCTTGGTAATATAGATTAAATGAAGTCACTTATTAATTGTAAGATTTCATATCATGCAAAGATAATAAAGAGTCAAGATCACGATAATTTCTGTAAATAGTAAATTATCACATAAAGTTTGAAATGTTAAAAAAAAGTTTGTAAAATCTAAAGTTTTGCATTCATCTTGACTTGAGAGATATTTATTATACTTACTTATAAATAAAACAATTATATAAAAATAATTGTTGACCAAATTGGCCATTAAATAGTAACAACAATAAAACTTATACCAACACATTAATCCACAATTATTATGCAGCTGTATTTGTTACATACATACATACATACATAAAATCACGCCTCTTTCCCATGGGGGTAGGCAGAGACCACGGATCTCCACTTGCTACGATCCTGACACACTTATTTCGCCTCATTCACTCTCATTACATTCTTCATACACGCTCTCCGGTTTAGGGTACTTCGGACCTGGCCTTTCTCCAAAATGTCACCAATTTGGTCCAAATATGTTCGCCTAGGTCTTCCCCTTCCAGATGTCCCATTTTTGTTAACATCGTGAGTTCGTGGGAATTGCTTAGTTTGTCCTAATTTACATGCTGAGAGAAATCATGTTTTTCACAAGTCTTGTTTAAAAGAGGCCATGGCTTGAGATACTTAGGTATATATACTTATATTATGAAATGTAGGACATCGAATCATAATACTTGGGGCACATGTCATTTCTAAGTAATATATTATATCAATATTCTGTCTTACATTGTAGTCCGAATGAATTAAACAAAGGTGTAGCCTTGAACTGACTAATAAAATTTTAGTCAGTGGTTCCCGTAGCGTGCATTTTACTATGAAATTACGTTCATACCATGAATTATGGGTTTACGATTTGCATATAAACTAACTCAGAGATCCCGCTCGTGTTTTATAATAATTAAAGTTTAGCAAGGTTTCGCATTAGATACGTGATGCACGTGACTTTAAGTTATCATAAAATTAGTACGTTCAACAGTCAAAGGGTTCAATATTATGCTGATAATGAAAACCGCGAGAGTTCAAAAGATGTTTGGACAATGTGATGGACAAATCAGGGATGGCCAACCTAATTAACTGGAACCGAGACTTGATTAAACCCGAACTACTCTTTACTGAAATTGTACGATCAACCAATTACATAATCTATATTTCTTTAGAAACTGAAATATTGATTTTAATTTGCTACACCAATACATGTATAATTTTTACTAAATAAGATGAGAAAGAAACACAACAAAAATAAATTCTGCTGTGAGGTTGGCTCCCGAAGTTGGAACTTCTCAAAGGCTTTTTGATATAAAAAAAGTATTTCTTAACTATTGATATACAAAAACGTTTTTTGTACGAGTGGTGCCTTGCACGATCGTCAGTACTAATAGCCGAGATTGACTGGCTGGCCACCCCTGATATAGATAGTACATCTGAAATAATCTGAAGCGTAGCCAACAAACATAAAAAGGCAGCAAAATCAATACTGAGTGCGTCGAACCCAGACGCAGGGCTTCAAAGCTTCTGCAGGAAAGGTGATTTCTGATATCCACCCGACTTTCTAAGGTTTCGAGTGCAGCAGACCATTGCATATTATGCGTTTTGCAACAAGATTATGGTTGTATTACCAACTCTATGTAGTATTTTGTCGTCAAGGATACCCATTTACCCATTGTCGCACGATGATTGTTGAATATAAATTGTAAGTATCAATAATTTTGACTGTTGCGCATTAGAGTTTAATGGTTATTGAAATCCATTCAAATAATTAATGTTTACAGTTATGATTGAAAGCTGTGTTTCCATCGGCAAACAGTTTATTATCCAATAAGAATTTAATTTCAATTCAATTCAAATCTTCATTTCAAGTAAAATACCGAGAACGTTGAAATCAAATTGCAAAGGAGAATTTTGCCCATCTGTATAAGCATCTAAGAAACACTTTCTTATTACCAAAATCATTACGATTGTTTTTGTCTTCGAAAATCATAGACGAACAAACGAACCGTTTCGAAGAACCATAAAGGTGTTAAAGATGAATACACAGGCGCGATAAAAGCCTGTGACCTTCAGTTAGAGGTGATCGCCCTGCTACAAAGACTTTACTTGTTACTAGATACAGGTATAAGTACAAGCGTTCTTATAACATTGGCCACAAAAACCTTTTCGATACCACCCGTTTTCACGTACTTACATAATTAAATTATTTTTTGTGGTAATCCACATTACGTAATCTATCAATATCGATAATACGACACTTCTAAATCACAATTAAACTTTTGTTTGAGAACTTTGTAATTCCATGCAAATAAAAGCTGTGAACGTGCTTTTTCGTTGATCTATGAGATTTTACGAATAAGGATTATTAATCGTCACTATTGAACTGGTGCAAAGTTGAACCAAGTGGCTATAGCACACGAAACTATTTTAAATCGCAAATTAAGTGCTTTTTTTACTTATATAAAGTTTGGGAATAGGTGAAAATATTTTCGATGTTTATATTCTCTGGACTTATTTATTTAAAACATATAAACTTTGTCCTACCAAGAGTGCAAGGGGAAAATAGAGAGAAAAATAACGAAGGCAAAAGAAACTCAGATAGTCCATATTGCTTCACGCAACCTTTAATACCAGCGCTTTCACAGCAAAACTTCAGTTTGTGAAATCTATCATAAGCTTTTTTTTAATACCTCTGTAATAGTTTCATTTTGTATAGTTTAGGAGAAGTAGCGAAGTTGCACTTGGTGGCCACCAAACTCAGTTTTCGCTACTCTTCCAAAACGTTTTGCCTCCAACTACGAGTACATAGATAAATTTTAACGGTTATTTGTGGAATAGAACGGTATTTAAAAATCGATAAGAATAATTCGGACAGATATTAATCTGCAGGAAATGCGTAGACGGTGTGAATGAACTCTGAAAGTGTTATCGTACAGCGACTCTACCGGGTTGCGGAAACATTTTCAAATGCAAATATTTGCAGGGATCTTGAAATGCTCAAACAAATAAATGACACTGCTTAACAACTCCGTAACGAGATAAACTTTCAAGGCGGAGACTACGAGACGCTAGATTGATTAAAGTTTTTAATCTTATTTTGCGAGCGACATTAAGATGTGCGAAAATTGAAGACAAAAAGTAACGCTTCGGTTGTGACTTGTGATGCGAAATTGTGCAAATGTGATAGCCTGAATTGGCGAATGGGGCAAGTAGGAAACCGTGGAAGGCCGTCCAGGCAATGATGCGGCTTAATAGAGGTTAAGATATGTGCCCCGCGGAACGAGTATCGCGCCTCGTTTGACGCAAGCCATACACACAAATTGGATGGGTTGAGAGATCACATGCAATGAATGAAACATAGTTTATTGAATGTAACGGTGAACAATCGATTGAAGAAATTACACTCAATAAACTCAAAACGGGGAATATCTTATAAATATAATCATTTTATTAGTAGGATTTTCTTACTATGTATATCTTATTCACATCACAGATATACCTTTTCTCTAAACTATTTTATAAATTATGAACACTCTTCCCTCCCACTTATACGAGTAGTTGTTATGTATAACGATTTTGAATTTGATTATATTTAGTGCCTCTTTCACGATATTCAAGTAAGTTCCGAGTAGGCTAGTCACCAAGTAAAGTGTCGAGTAATTGACGTAATTGACATTTGGCGCATAGAACGAATGACGTTACTCGTTAAGTAACTAATCAACACTTTACTTGAGGATGGTGAACGAGGCCCTAAGTCTCAAATCACGGAATAGCAACGCTGACAGAAGTATTAAATATACAATAATCTGTTCATTATCCGTTTAGACTTTACAGGCTATCAATCTTCCCATCGGTTTATACATTTTTATTTGCGGCTTAAAGCGTGATCTTTGCTAACAAATCTTACATCTTTACAGTTTGTTATGAAGATATTTACTAACATTTATGTTTAGAGAGTTATGAATGAAGTAAAATATAAAATATTTGCGATAAAAATGCTAACGAGATTGAAAATATGAGATGTGTTTAAAAATATTTATTTACTCAATCTCACAGAATAGACACAGTACTACTATCAGTAATATCAGTACAATATCAGTACATCACGTAAATAGAACTCTGAGGCGAAAAGGCGGGAGGTAAGTTTGCGCATTGGGACACTCGCGCACGAAAGTACTAGGCCTATAGTATTATTTTTAACAAGCATTTTGCTTGCGGCTGTTTAGATTAAAAATAATTTAGATAGAGCTTTCTTCATTATTTGAGTCCGAATCATTATCCCACCATACGTGAATAATAAATGTTTCTGTAATCATGTCGACTAAATAATCGTCACCAGAGTTGGCCACTTGCTCATACGAACTTACTTACTTACTTTATCGCTTTTACAATATCGGCCTCTTCTTTAAATAACATCAATTTTATCAGCGTCTCTCCTCACATATTATGTGATAAATATTTTTTCTATTTAAAATCATTTTGTAATCAAAAACTTTTGTGTGCGTTATTCAGACTTATAAATCGACTACTGCGCAGCTTTGACAGCCAGGGTACTTTTTACGTGACGCGACCATTGAGTTACTTTGTACTAAATGTAACCGGTAGGATCTGGTCCTGGTAGTCAGGAGGTGTTATGCCTAGCTAGCCTAAGGTTCTATAACAGATACTACCGGTTACATTTGGCGCCCCCCTCAATGGACGCGACCCATAAACATGACACTAGTTTTACGTCAAGTAAAAATTTTTAAGAAATCCAATTATCGAATAAGTACTTTTAAAATTGAGTATGATGACGTTTTAGTGGCTGAGCTCGTTGTGTTAAGAATTGTGTGCTTGTAAATAACGTACTTTCATTTTAATAACCAATTTACTAGTTCGAAATAGAAGCTGAATGGAGCAAATGTTATGAAATTTGTTCCCTGAACCAAATTGAAAAACAACATAATTTATCAAAGATAACTTAATAATAATAATAATAATGAACTCTTTATTACACCAACAATAGGAATATACAATTACAGTAAAAACAACTTAATATTAGTATAATGGGCGGTCTTATCGCTTATCATTGATAGTTTATCATCCTACTAATATTATAAAGGTGAAAGTTTGTGTGTGTGTAAGTATGTAAGTGTGTTTGTTACTCTTTCACGCTAAAACTACTGAACGGATTTGGCTGAAACTTGAAATATACATAGTTTATGACCAGGAATAACACATAGGCTACTTTTGATTCCGGTATTCCCACGGGAACGGAAACTACCGCGGGTAACACCGCGAGGCGCAGCTAGTTTAATATAAAGCGTAAGTAAAACATTTTACACAATTTTTTAAGAACAACATTGAGTAAGGTCAAATGAGCGTGTTTTGAGCTGTGAAGTCTCAATTTACTGATGATAATATGGATTTCATAACAATAGGACCACGACTCGCGTCATAGCTAAAAAATTACGATCGTTTGGCCTCACTTAATGTTTTACGACACTATAGTACAATTATATACCCACAAAAGATTGCTATGAGGACTTCCGCACATACTAAAAAGTATTGTTCCGTTAGTTAAATTAAAGCCAATTAGTTAAAGTCAAAAGTTTTAATGTTGGAAGAGAAACACTAAAAAGCTTAGATACTTAAATAATAAGAATAACTGAAGGCTGAAAGTGGAGTTAAAGAAAGACAAGATGATGAAAGTCAAAAAAGAAGGATGCTATTCAAGGTTTTCTTTCTCTAATCTTTTCTAAGATGGGAGCTAAAAAATTTCCCTAGCATAATATGGAGCCACATTTATTTTTAAATAAGACCTATACCACCGTAGAGCTACTACGGAAATAAAACATTCCTAAAACAATACCTTCGTTTTGAACAGGAAGAATAACATAAATAGCAAAGTAACAGGTAACTCCATTCATTCATAACTTCTTCGAATTCAAAACCAAGCCTCGGTACAAGTAGAGTTAATAACATTGTATTAGTATTTAGCTTAGTAGAGCCGTGTCCGCCGATGCACGAGACAATGCCTTGGCTTTCGATCTGAAGATAGTGGGTTGAAATGCCGGCCGTTTACAAATGGATTACGGATAGAGGCAGTAAACGGTGAATGAAACAAATCAGATAAACTCTCATTAGCAGCGAAGGGCATGCAAAAATCTAATTTTTGAAAAGGTGCATATGCCAGGGTCTACTCTATCTACTGTTTAAGCTAAAAATGATATAATTATGTTGCCAATATTCGTAGTTCAGCTGAAGTTAGTGAAATGTTTTGAGTTCAGCAACAACCAGTAAAAGCGGAAAGATAATCACCGTTAAATCGATTGTTGATTTGTAAAGTAAGGCTACAACATGTGTTAATTGATGGATGCATCTCGACTTAAGATTCAAGATTTGATTGGATGTCTACAATACTTAGTGGTTACAACCGTGGACCTGTTAACGTTTTCCATTAGCTTTGTTTTAAAGCCGCCTTCTTCCTCGGGGCCGAGGTGTGGTTAGATGCCCTAGTTTTATGTAGTTTACTTTTTTATAATATAGGTTAATTTTGTAGCACTTTTCCTAGCATGGTCGCTCTATAAACCCGATAATTTGAAGTCAAAGAAAAAAATTAAATAATTTACACCTTTGGGTGGGGAACCTAAACATTACATAGATCATTGACTTATCCGTTTCATTTAGTCTTCTTCTGCACAACTTCATCAGCAGAGGTATTAAAATCTAATTAAAGGTACGTCAACAAGGAGAAGAGAAAGTATCCAGATTTCTAGCTGTAATCGAACTAAATTCCTTTTAACAATGCTTAGTAGCAAGAAAGAATTGCTATTTAAAATATTCTCTCACGATCTTAAGAAATTGTATTGACAAGCAACCTGTTTGAGCCTATTATATCATCAACCTCGGGCTACGATGGACCTGTTTCAATCATGATTAAGTCTTAAATCGGTTCAAGTTCTACTAACCACGTACGAGGCAAAAAATATCGCGAAATTAATAGGTTGGGTGGTTAAAGTAAGGCCGTGTTACCTATTTCGTTTTTATATGTATTACCAATCATAGTTTTTTGTAGATTGCTTTAGGACAAGAGTACTATATACAATTTTTGAGTAGTAGGCACTACTTCCTAAACCGGATTTAAAATGAAAATTTATTTTAAAAAAGATACGAGCAACGACATTAAACAGTAGATTACTTACCTTAAATGTGCCTAAAGTAAGATAAAAGAGTACTTCGTTCAAACTCTGTAATGTAAACGAAAACAAAGCTAATCTCAAGATAACGGTAGATTCATCTCTATACACAAAATGTTCATTGTTTGCCAAACTGGAGTATTTTCAACGTTCAATAACGAAAGCTTCAACTATTCAAATGGACGAACTTTGCGTTTGGTGCATCAATAAAGGGAGTAGAATATAACGCTGATTAGGTATCTCAGATTAGGAAGAATTTTTGCCAGTGCAATGATATGACCCAATCACACTAATATTATAAAGGTGAAAGTTTGTGTGTGTGTAAGTCTGTTTGTTACTCTTTCGCGCTCAAACGGCTGGACGGATTTTAATGAAATTTGGTACCAGGATTGCTTATACCCTGGATTAATGAATAGGCTCCTTTTGATCCCGGTATTACCACGGGAACTATTCACCGGGTAACGCCCCGGGGCGCAGCTAGTAGAGAAATAGTTTGGAATGAGTTCCTTCTAAAATATCAAGAAAAATAGAGGGACTTGAATAGTAGGTTTCAAAATGTAAATTACTCTCACGGCACAGATTAAAATAAGCTACTTACATAAATTCAAGAAGGTTAGAGGTGTTGTTAGAGAATAGGAATAGGAAAATTGTAAAATATATTCTTTATATTTACGGTTGACTGATTGGTAGGGTAAACGAAGTTGCATCTTATCGGACAAAACGGTGTCATTGACGTTCAGACCCTAATTTATCTATTAACTTACTATCAGTTATATCGATATCGATAAAAATAACGGCCAATATCAATAAACCGACATTTGGCCATTTACTCTTGAAGCTAAAATCGATAGTTACATCGTGTCAATTCTCGTTTTGCTTTTGTAGATGAAAGGAAATGTTCCGAGTAGGTCGAAATAATAAAGATGTCAATGTTTTAAGTATTTCGATATATTTGAAGAATCTTTCCCTGGTTAAGAAGACTCGTGGAACCTATAGCTTAGCAGAATTAAACTTGATTAAGTAGTTTAGACTCCTCAGCATAATTAACCATTATTAGGGCTTTTTAGAGCCAGCTTGGGATTATCTCTTTTATGTATGTTTGACTAGGTACCTACTTATATCAAAAACACATATTGATGACTTGTTCTTAAACAATTGATTTTCAATAAAACACCATGTTACTGTTCTATTATCATATCAGTTATCGATGACAAAGTTATCGATTGGACACAATCGTTATCACACGATTGATAAATGGTTTGGCTGCACTGTGTGTACTTGTTTGATAGCATTTTACAAAAAAAAATTGTTTCGGTTTTATCTGCTTTGAATATCTAATTATGATTTTTATGAATCAGCTTGCATCAGTTATTGGGTAGAGACGGGTAAGTTTGGATGCAAGAGGTATTGCAGAATCTACATAAGTATTTGCTTTAAAAAAAAACATGATTGTGATGATGAACGCTACGTTATTCTGAATGTTGTAGTATTCTTTTCGTAGTCAGTTCTACGTGAGAAGAAGCGAGCGAGCTAGAGTTTTATAAATTAGGAAAATGTTGTTTTGGAAATAATCTAGGTTCCAAGTTATGACATGAATAAGAAAGTACTAAAATAGAGTAGAGGTACCTACCTAATTAACACTTCAACGGAGAGGGGCCCAAGTAGACTTCTAAGACAATAAACAAAAAATCCAAGAATGATTTGGCCAACTATCTTTCAACAAGCTCTACTTGCGTTATTGCTTTTGAATAAGGTCCAAATTCCTTCATCAGACCAATAGAGTTGAGTGAGATCAATCAGCATAACATCAGACATCCAATTAAACGATATGATGTCCTTGATATCAATCTACGACTATGGAGGAATATTTTAGAATGACGTGTCATTTGATTGTCTTATGAACAAATATTTAGTTATTTACCGATAACAACACTGTAGTGTTCATACCTAAATACTCAGTACTCAGGCGCGGTATTTAGTATTTTTCCTCTAAGTTTTGTCATTGTAAGCTGGGCGAGGCAGCAGATTGAAGTAATATTTTGTGGGTATTTTATTGTTAGTAGTTTTTTTAGGAGTGAGTCATTCCTGTTATATACTTGTTCATTTAGACTTGGCCACTTACTTATTGTAAAGGTAAGTTGAAAAGCTCTATGAATTAGTCAAAAACCTGTTTCCAGTGTGGCTGAAGACCTAAGATCTAGCCAAGTATAATTGAGACTTCAACTTTTAAATTACGAAATTGAAATATTTTTTTTAATTTTGTACTTGTTTTCTAAACCAATATTTGAAATAAGGATGGCCATGGCCTGATACAGCCGAGCCCAAAACACTATAAAAATTACCTGACACATCTAATCTTATAGCAAATAGCCTAGGGCTCTGATAAGATAGTTGAGCAAACATTTTGAAATTCAGGTTAAGTTCTTTGAATTCTACTAAGAATTGTGTAGCTTTGATGATTTTCATGTACTTACATAAATAAAAGGTATCTAGAAATGATTTATACTTTAACCAACTTCACAAAAGGTGGTTCTCTTTTACGCTGAATGTAGGTTTTGTTGTATTTTCACTGATTATTCCATTAATAGTTGACCAATATTAAAAACTTTATTTGAAGAGAGACTCTCAAGGTGGTCCCATAAAAATTTAAAAATACCAAGAACTTCTGACGAAGATCTTGCGGAAATTAACAGAAATGCACTTCAAAAGTGCAGGAAATAGCTCTCTTACAAAATTTAAATGGGTTTTCGTAAAATAATAATTTTGCCACAGGTAACAGTGATTCTATTAAAAAAATAGTTAATTTCAGACATTGTTACAGTCCATAGAAATAACTATAAGTATATTATTGTATTATTGTATAAATATAGGTGCTGGGCAAGCCTATTCCATCTCAACAATGTCCCAGGCACTACAGTGTCCCGTTAAGTGTAGGCAAAGATTGCCTCCTGACACTGTATAAATCATCTAGTAAAAGATATGCTATTGCCTGTGGCAAAATTATTATATTAGCATGTAACACAATTTGATGTGTCTTGAGCTTGAGATTTATTATTGTTGCTCAAGAGATACAGTTAATGTAAAGATTGTTAAAAATAACAACCTTTTCAAGTTTGTTTAAAACATTTAAGATTGATTGGACCACTGCTAAAAAGTTAATAAACTTTCAAGATCTCATCCTAATCAACCCCTACTTATTAATCTGCATTGATTTTCTTTCCTCAGTCTGATCTATTGAAACATCTAATAAATAGCAAAATAATAAGCAAAAATTATCAATCTCCCGGTTTTCAAGTGTGATCTATTTCAGATTCAATCAGATCAGAACACTTGAAAATGATTGATGTGTGTGATTCATGATTCACTGTACAATTTTTGAACAATGACGGAATGGGCTGATTTTAAGAATACTTTAGCTTCAGCTATTTTACTACAACAATCACAGAAATAATAATATTGGTAATACAATTTATGTAAATGAAATTTTCCAAAACTGTGATTCATGAACAATAATGAGTGTATGCATAAAGTAAAGATACCTATTAAAAAACACTTTACTGATAGGGAAAGTCACAGTCAAGTCACACATTTATTGTAACCCTATGAGAATACAGAATTTATCCCACCTCTTTCTCTAAACAAATCATAAAACAACTTCCTAGATCACAGAGCTGCACACAAAACACAGGTTGAACAAACTGTGAAAAGTAATTACAAATGATCTATTCTTTTCACAAGCATAGTACATACCTTGCGGAAGGCAAACAGCTCATTCTGCAACTTCTGTCTCTCCGCAGAGGGCTGCTGGCCCTTGCCTCGTATGAACTTTAGCATCCTGCCGGCCTGCAACAGAACAACCACTTAGCACTGGCCACAAACACCAAAACAAACAGATGATACAACACAACTCCCCACCATAATTACACGCGCGGCACTAGTACACTGACCGGCATCGAAGAGCCGACTAGTCGATGGCTCGAGTGCTAGGTGACTCGCGACTAGTCAGCCCCCGCACTACGATAATCACACGAGTTTCTCTCGGAATCGAACGATAGCCGGCTTACAGATAGCACTATCTACGACCATTTAGCCAGAAAACATGCAATCTAACACAGCCCTACATCAAATGAACATCCTAGGCAGAACGAAAACTTGGAGACAACGCCTGTCTGACGGGTTTTAGGCATTGCAACAACTACATTCCAGGTAACCTTACGATCAGTTCGAAGGTGAAATGAAAGGGTACGTACCGTTAGACGACAGTTTGATGAATTTTATTGATAAAATCCAAAATAAGAGTGATGACAGTCAACTCACAGCGGGCTTTCAAAACACACAAACATGAAAAATCAAACCAACCACTCACAATTTCATGAACACGCACGCACGCAAAACGCACCCACACTAACGCTGCAATGACGAATTTTGTTTGATTTGATGACTGACGAGCGTTTTGCTTGACGTACAATTTGACGTTGTCATTTTATGTCAATGTCATGTCATGACTGTCAGCCCATTATCTACACAGGCTATATAAAATTGTGCTGCCAGCCTAAATTAGCATTTCCCCTCTAAATACTCTAATTATTTATCATTAAATAAAATATCAGGATCGGGATCAGGCAAGCGCAGGACCGGGAGAAATGGCAAGAACGAAGGGAGGCCTACACCCAGCAGTGGTAGAGATCGGGATGCGGATGATGATGATGAAATAAAATATAACTCTCACTAAGGACGACTTCCACTGTCTTATATAAATAAAATGTATTTAAATACCTGTCAATCTTTGTTTACTAAAAGGAGGAAATTTGTGTTTAGGTACCAAATTGTAAAAGTAGCAACATTGTTAAAATTTATATTTGACAAAAAATTAGGACCTATTCCGAGGTCAATTATTTACGGTCTTTGAAGACATTATTCTCTGCATCATTAAAGTAAACCAAATAATATTATTATTTGATTTTAACAATGTTATATTTACACATTAACTTAATTTAAGTAGTAACTTTTTTGGCTGTAAACGTGGACTTTTTTGAGTTTGGCAACATTAGTTATTTCGTTCAAAAACAATATTCGTAAAAAACTATTGTAAAATTTTTCGTCTGTGGTCTCAAACTTTTAAAATAGCAGCGGGAAATTCAAAGAAGTCTAACTAACGTCATTTACGGTCACTTTTTGAATTTCTAGCGAAATTAGAGTTTGGTGGCCACAACCAATCTCTACCTAATCTGTGAGTGCAACTTCGCTACTCTTCCTAAACTATACAAAATGAAACTATTACAAAGCGTAAGATAGGTTTCACAAACTGTACCTACATTCAGTTTTTTAAATTCCTTTGTTCAACGTAATAATAAAATCAAATAGGCTAGGCGGTGGCGGCGCTAGTTTCACCCATATTTCTCTGTGCGTTAAACCACCTTAGATGCCTGGATTACGCATTCGTTCGTTTTTATGTTTTCTGCAATTTGCCGTAAGTAGGTACTTATGTTAAAAATATTTTAATATTCTCATTCTAAGCACATTCTTCACGCAGTGGCCATGCGGTTCTCGGTGCAGTCTGCCACAACGCTCTTTTTTATAGAGCACCGTGGTGGCTGGGCAGAAAATGTGTTAAAGTATATAAGATTATGATATTATAACATAAGTACCTACTTAATAATTAACCAATTATTGGTCTGTAGGTAGGTACACGTTAGGTACCTGCCTAGCCTCTGTGAGAGTAGGTACTATGATGTTCAACGTCGCGTTAATAATGCTCAACGTTATGACCACATGCTCTTTGGTTATGACGATTTATGTAAGTAGGTAAGTACATAAGTAGGTAGGTACTTGCAAAAAACCTGAACCAATATCTTAGAGTAAATATTTATAACTCAATGACCAATAAAAATCAAAGATGATAGGTACCTACCAACGGAACCTACACCTACCCTTTGTCTATGTGTAGTATCGTATCCCGATACCGTTGGAAAATCTGTGTGATTAGATTTAAGGAGGGTCCCATGCTAACATCTTCGATGATAAAGTTTGCAAGCGAACAGTAACTAAACTCGATCTATCTCCTTCATAGGTTGCCAATTTTGCGTGCGGTTTATTTTAGAGCGGACGATTAATTTCGACATTATATTATTTAAGTAATGTCATTGTTAGTATGAAAACATATTTAGACCTTCGGGCTTAAAAAGGCCGTTTTATTTCATATTAAAAATAAAGTGTTTTAGCAATATCGTTCCTATGTCATATTAAGAGTATGGTGCTAGATTATTGTTCGAATTATAAAAATGACTTCTATCAGCAGAATTGCCCGAAATGGCCATTTTAGCCCCCCTGGTCAATGTGTCACGTTGGCTGGCCAAGTAAGAGTTAGAGGCAGAGATAGTCTAAATTTAAATTGATTGTACCTAGGTATTAATAAAGGTTAGAGTTTTGATTCTCAATCATTTGTTAGCCGATTAATGTAGGTACCTACAAATGCCTGCTCCCTTTTCTCCCTGCGTTTGAGCGTCATGGGCACCGAACGCGTTAATCTTTCAGAACTTTTATGTATCTCCTCGTTCTTGACCAGTTCTATAGGTACCTACCTACCTACCTCTAAAAACTAACCTACTTACTTACACTTTTATTGTAAAATAACAAAGTCCAAGTCGCAACCTATAAAATGCTCGTCTGGCCGTGGGCGGGCGTTACCATGGCAACCAACATCGATTGACGTGCCGGGCGCATCTTGCAATGTGCACAACACAGACCTAATAAGGCTTCGGAGGAGAGATAGGACGTTTTGTACCTCACTTTGTATTCTGAATCGAGATTTTCCGCTGCAAAATATTTATAGGATGTTGCAAACGTTAGGTAGGTAGGTAGGTAGGTACCTATATAGTGTTGCGGTTCGTAGGTTTTTATTTTAATACATAGGCACCTACCTAGGTACAAGCATATAGGTGTACAAGTTACTAGTAAAAAGGATACTGAATGATAAATGTTTAGGCTGATATTTGGATACCTACCTATTATATAACCTCCTGCTAATTTCTACAAAGATCTGAAATTGCGAATGTTTATCGTTCCATAAGATACCTACCTAGCCCTACACTCAGCAGCTATGACCAAGTTATTGAGTTTATTAGGTAGGTAGGTACAAACAACTGTACGGAAACAAAAAGTATCGAAAAAATGCCTACCTACTACATAATTAACACTATTTTCAGCCGGGACCTCGTGGCAAACAGCAAACAACGCCGATTTTCCGAGGCTTAAAAATTACTTAGATGAAATTTTCATGAACACTTCGCGAGGTATTTTTACCAGCCGGCCCGACCGAACGCCTGTCGGAATTTAATTTCGTTTGGCTTGATCTCCAAGATGTTTAGAATTATTCTGCTTCGAAAACCTGATAGCGCTAAAATAATTTTATCATAGCTTTGAAATTGGGAATCGGGAATGTGATCAAAGGGTAGGTAGATATAGAACAGTCAACGGCTTACGAAATATTTACTACCCTTACCAACAACTTTATAATCTGTGGCTGTAGCAGGCTAGAGATTTTTATAGAACGTTTTTGATTAAAAGTTTCGTAAGGCAGTAAGATAAAAAGTTTTTTGGAGGTTTGGTGATTGAAGTCGTTTTGGAAGACTCACTAGAGAGTAGGTAGGTAAAGTTTGTTTTATGAAATGGAATACATTAGGACTCTAGAGTCTAGCAAGATGCGGTGGACATTCTCTCACACCACCAGGTTCTTGTCAGATTCTTTCCCTGGTGTAGGAAGTCGCGTTGGAACAGGCAGTAGAATCACCTAGTTTTAACTTTAACAACGTGACATGTCAAAGTGGTCTATAAACGATCGTACCTACTGAATAAATATATTTTGATTTGATTTGATTTGATTTCTCAGATCTTTAGACATTGAAATAATGTTAATACCTATAGTAGCGTGGCAGCGACCACCACGGAGATGTCGGAACGAGTTAGATGTGCACCTTCCAGACTGGCTAACTGCGGCCAAGGACAGGAAAAGCTGGAAAGAAGAGAGGAAGGCCTTTGCCCTGCAGTGGGACGATATGAGTTAGAAAAAATGGTATAATAAACCTTTAATTAAAATACTTAAAGAAAAAAATAAACATCATAAAAAATATAAAATGTACCAAAATCTACATGATCATGACTCATTCGTTATCTTAAGAGATAGAGCGCGCATATTAGAAAATGAGTTGTATAATGGCTACATACATAATATTGAAAATTTTATAAAGACGAATCCGCGCGCTTTTTGGTCATACGTGAAGAGTAAAAACTTCTCGAATGCCTACCCATCTGTGATGCAGTATGGCGATCGTTCGTCTGACAAGGGTGACGAGATAAGTAATATGTTTGGGGACTATTTTCATTCTACTTTTCTTAATTCCAACTCATCAACCGACATTCAATATATTAGCGAAAACTCGGTTTTCCCTACATCATCCTCAGATATAGCTTCAATCGAGGTACTTGGGGCGGAAGTTCTTAAATTACTGAAATCCCTCGATCTAAACAAGTCTGCGGGGCCCGATAATATTCCTCCTATTCTGATAGTTAGGTGTGCTGAGAGTCTGGTCTTGCCTCTGACTATACTTTACAGTCGCTCACTCACTGAAGGAGTAATGCCTAATATTTGGAAGACCGCCTTTATCACTCCAATACACAAAAAAGGTCCAAAAATAAAATAGAAAATTATAGGCCTATTTCTAAATTATGCGCATTCGCAAAAGTATTAGAAAAAATTGTTTATTGTCAATTATACTCAGCCCTTAAGAGTGATCTCGCACCTCAGCAACACGGTTTTTTAAAGGGCAGGTCCACTACTTCTAATCTTCTACTATGCTCTGAATTACTGTCACAGCATATGTCAGAGCCATCGCAAGTGGACATAATATACACCGACTACAGCAAATGCTTTGATAAAATTGACCACCTAATTCTTCTTCGTAAGCTGCAGCGGATGGGCATCAGAGGTAATTTGTTTAGATGGTTCTGTTCATATGTTCGAAATAGGTGTCAAACTGTGGTGCTCAGTGGTTACTCTTCCTCGCCAATGAACATCCCCTCTGGTGTTCCTCAGGGATCACTATTGGGACCTCTGCTTTTCTCAATTTTTATAAATGATATCTCCTCATGCTTTAATTATTCTAAAATCCTTCTTTACGCAGATGATATGAAGATTATCCACCGAGTGGCTAATATTGGGGACACACATCACTTACAAGATGACTTAATTTTATTTGCCAATTATTGCATTATTAATAAACTGGATTTAAATGTTTCGAAATGTTATGTCTGCTCTTTTACACGCAAACCTAATCCTATTATATTTGATTACACACTATGTAACTCACCGCTCTCACGAGTAGATTCTATCAAAGATCTGGGAGTGACATTTGATAGTAAATTGCTATTCGATGATCATATTAACAACATCGTCAAAAAGGCATCTCGAGCTTTAGGCTTTGTTCTAAGAATGTCATCTGAATTTTCATGTATGAAAACTTTCAAAATTTTGTATTGTGCCTATGTGCGGAGCCATTTGGAATACGCTTCGCAAGTATGGAACCCCTGCTACGATATCTACTCTACTAGGCTTGAACGTATTCAGAAAAGGTTTCTCAATTATATTCAGTTTCGAGCGAAGATATTTTTGCCAGACTATTTTGCGAGGTGTCGCAAGTTTCATTTTTTACCGCTATTTGAAAGAAGAGCAATGGCCGATTTAGTGTATCTTCTGAGAATAGCGAATGGCACGGTGGACTGTCCGGAACTGTTAGCTTTGATAGGATTACGCTGTAATACAGCCTCCCTTAGAAAGCCAAACACACTTCACATTCCTACAGTGCGGACAAATTACAGGCAAAACGCATTTGTTATAAGGTCAAGTAGCTCTCTCAATGCTTTGGTGAAGTCAGGTGTGGACATAGATATATTTAACACTTCTATACATACGCTCAAGCGATTATTAAGTGATCGTTTCTTTGATAATGATTAGTATACTTACGTTTTGTGATTGGTGTAAGTCAATTTTTTACCATTATTTTTATGTACCTACTGCGTTTAATTGTTTGGTTTGGTTTTTTATTTTTTATGTATTATGTCGTCTACCAACTTTTTTTTTTGTATCTATTTTCTGCTTAGAGCATAGTTAAGTGCTCTAAGCTGTCTACAAGTGGAAACTTTTAATTGGCCTTCAGCAAACCTGTACCTACAAAATAGGTGCATGTTAAGTTATTTCTTTTTCCTATTTTCTTTGTCTAGCTGTAAGTTTTCCTAATAATTTAAAAATAAAATAAAAAAATAAAAAATAAAATAAAAAATAAGGGGTCAAAATAATAAATAAGGAAGACCTACTTACTACCCCAGCCAGTCAGATGTCCAAATTCATACACCTAGGTTTCATTTCGATCTTATACCTACTCGGAAAGTAGGTATGCTTGAAGTTACAACAACAATTTTTTGTGTGCGAGTTCAATTTTCAAGTTTTTCTTCAGGTACCTACTTTCCAATATCCATAGATTCGAAACGAAAAGCAGTGTTTACCTCAGGTGAAAGATTAATGCATTCGAACTATTTATTGGTTGCTGTCGCTACCGCTCGCGCACCAAATCATCTTTCACACTTTCACTTTCAACCCTCATTTAACAATCTACTAATACTAAATAATAGTACCTACCTACCTAAATACTTGCTTGATTTTGCATCCCTCGGGATTTTTTATTGGGTGAAAGGTACTTACGTTTTATCTGTCTATCTGACTGTTCTCTAAAACATTTTTTCTAAGAACAACCATTTCTTCTCTGCAAAGACTAAGATAAAATTACGATGCACGTAGGTCCGTCGTTTTGGCCCCGCGCCAGCAAAGAAAGTGTTATCTGAGCGCGGCGGACGTGGAACCTACTATCTTGAAACTTTTACTCTAACTCCTGAATAGGTGCATTTCTCTTTTGTGTTATGCAATCTTTAGGCACGTATTGTACCTACCTACTTATAAAGAATTGCTTTGATCAACTTATGTCAAAGATTGAGATGATATTGGGGTCCTTCCCCGTGGTCAAACTATTAGGTAAGTACCTACTCCTAAGGTCAGTAGTTAAGTAGAAACTAGTAGTAGAAACCAGATGAAAATGATACGATTTCCTCTTATGAAATACCTGCATACCTACTTACTGCTGTAAAAAATAAAACGTTTGATTGAAGTTGTATAGCACCTTAAAAAAACAAGAGTACCTACACCCTCCAATGATTAGTAGGTACCTACCTAGGGTGTGGGGGTTCACTGAGTCACCGTATTTGTAGGGCGAACTAAAGCATCAAATATTCAAACATTTCGCGAGTTTACCGCTTAGGAAGGCTTTCTGGGTTATTTTTAGGTAAAGTTTAACAATGACGCTCTTCAAAGTAATAATGAAATTTATTTTTTTGCACTTTAGAGGGCTCTTAAGAACTGAACGAGATGGTCAGGTAACTTCTGAGAAAAGCCCACAGTAAGTAAGTTCGTATGAGCAAGTGGCCAACTCTGGTGACGGAGTTTTTAGGCCGCCTTAAGGCCTCCGTCATGGCTTAACGACTTTAAAGCCCAAATATAAATTTACCTTTGTTTAACTTTACTTTATTGATAGGTATATAAAGTACCTACCTAAGTACTTACCTACACCAAATAGTTAAATATTAAAACTTAGGGACTGATGCATGGTGAGGTGGCGCAATGGGTGGCCTTTTCGCTCAAAGCAATTTATTCCAGAATATTTATATTATATCCAGTATAAATACAATTTTAAATCTTGTTGTGTCATAACGACTTATCGACAGTACGCTTCGGATATCAGTATTTGAACTCCAGTCCAAACTCCAGTCACATCACGCCACTCTTCATTCGATAGGAGTTACTAATTCAAGAAGTTATCCACCATTATGTGGTTCATCCATCAATCACTATCAGCGAGGGGACATAGTGGAGACGGTGACGAGGGGTGGATATAATTACTACCAAAAGGCTAGGAGGTTGAATGAAAAAAATAAGGAATGATTATGCATTTTACAAACAAGACTGTGTAAAAATTTTGGAAGAATACAAGCTAAGATGACCTCTGTTACGCAGTAGGTGAAGGCCCGCCTGAGACTCAAGAGATTGCGGGTTCGATCACTGCTGCAGGACAAATATTTGAATGTTTTCAAGATTTTGTCAGGGTCTGGGTGTTTTTTATGTAGGTACTTATTAGTAACCTACTACTCGTATGTAGGTAGATATTTACAAAAAACTGTACTTAAATAAGTTTAAGTAGGTCATCTGTTTACCAAAACACAAACGTTATAGTTGGAACTAGATGATGCTGTGTAAACCACCAAGGATATGTATTTATTATATCATCATCATCATCCACAGACCACTTCACCCACTGTTGGGTATACCTAGGGAAGTAATATGACTTTATTGATGTCATCTGCCGATCTCGCTGGTGGAAGACCAACACTTCTGAATTATTTATTTTACATCAAAACAACTACCTACCTACTTACCATAGATGTTATGAACTGAATAAAATAAACATGATACTAGTGGCAATTCGGAGTATCGCAAAAGCTAAACTTAACAAACTAAAAATGTTGCCGTCCCTTTCATAGCGATGGGAATAAAAAGGATGGCATTAATTTTAGTTAGTTTAGTTTAGCTTTTGCTACACTCTGAATTGCCACTACTGACTCTACATAATCCCTAAGAATCTCAGATCTTAAAAAACATTGAGGAGGGATTCCTTGTCAGAGGTACGTCTGAATATATTTTTGGCACATTGAACTTTTCTTTTCGTATCTTGACTTCTTAGGTGATTAGATTGAAATGTCGGTAAATAGGTAGAATCAGTTGTAATAAACATTTAAGTGGGTAAATAGAGAACTATCGTACCTAACACGCGCCATGAACACAATGTAGGTTATCAAGAAAATAGTAGAACCAACTCTGAGTCATAGCATTGAATCACACTGTAACAGAGTATACGATCCTTTCCATGAATATTGTGAAATACAGTAATGAGGTACAATGAGTCAGGCGAGACAGCAGAAGCAAGGTTGTGGCCCAGTCAAATGAACAAAGAGCTTTTAAAAATCAAGCATTAATTACAGTTACTACTTTTTAGGAAACACGGTATATTGGGCAGTTTTGAACAAAGGGCAATTGTTTTATATTACACGATCGAATCAATCGTAATTCCATTTCCTTTTATGTAATTAATGACGTTTATGGACGACCAACACGCATGGTGCTACTTTGGACGATATTGTAGGTTGTGAGTTAACAAATATTTTTGTTGTTGACAAAATTTTATCATGGTACTTCAAAGAATGAGTAACAGTTTTTGTGAAAATTTTTAGCATAATTCTGTCACCGGAGGTAGTACACAGGGCTTGGAACCGGTTTGAAATTTACCTGTTCGGAACCGGTAAAAACCGTTATTTCAATGAATTTCGTTCGGAACGCAAACGTTATCGCGAACTAATGAAAAACCTCAATGAACCGGTATATCCAAGTGTATCTAAAACGCGTAGGTTTTCAAAGGTGGCAAATCTTGGCGGATAGGCGCGGCGCAGGCGTGGACGCTCGCTACGAGGGAAAGAACTAATCATTTTCGTTCTATACCGGTATTTCGAGCAAAAACCGCTTGGACAGTTCCGCTCGCATTAACCGCTACGATAGAGGTTACGTTAGAACGTTACCGTAATGAAAAGGTTGTAGGTATTTAAGGCCAAACCGGTTTGAAATTTTTTCCGGTTTCCAAGCCCTATGTACTACTAGTACATATTATTTAAGAAATAACATCTAAAATTACTGACATATCAAACTCAGGATATACGTTTATTTCCACTCTAAACTGTCTTTAGCTCCAAAACTTAAGTCGTTGGTCAAAAGGACGTATTGAAGTGAACTAGGCAGAGTACTTATATCAGCCGTTAGCTCTCAAATTGTGAGCCTTTTTGAGGATCTCACTGGACTTGAGACGCAAGTGAGGACGAACTAGACATCACTAAGCAATGTGAGGTATAGGCGTTAGACCGGAAAAATAGGAAAACACGAGGTCTCCTGTGGGGTTTGTCCATCAGTGGGATACTAAAGGTTAACAACAACAGCAAAATAAATGTATTTACTTCACTAACACTTTATTTAGTAGACAAATAAAACCCTAAGAAGCCTGATGCCGAGCAATTGAGTTTCCCCCCGCAACTCGATATCTTCCGGGTGTAAAGTTACACTTAATATAAAATTGCTAGCCGACTTTAAACCTAATTGCAAGGGCTTGATCGATTCGCGCCTCGTACCCTCGTCAGCGCTCGTTAGGCAAAGTGTCTCACAACAAAAATAAATATTATGGCAATAGAATTGGCGAGTCAATATCTGAAAATCTTGTTAGAATTTGTGCGATTGAATCGCTGTAAAATATTAAGCACCACTACCACCATGTTTGATATGATAGTAAGTTAAGAAGTTCGTCCATCTCAACAATGTTCCAAGCGCTTCATCATCTTGTTAGTGGAAATAGTTGGATGTAAATGGAACGTAGCTTATGACGTTAATAGAGCTTAGTTTCAAAACATTTTGTTTAATTGGGACAAAAGTACTAATACATATAATCAGCACTCAATATCATAATAATAAAAGAACCGAAGCCGATGACAGTTCGTAGCGGTGGCGTAGCGCCTCGTAGCATTCGTAGCGTTCGTAGCGTTTGAACGAGTGTTTTTGTCGTTTCTTTCAACTTGCGCTTTTCTGCTCAGAGCAAAAAGTTTCTATGGCAAGCATTGTTGCCCTTTTTACTGTGTTTCCGTCGCAGAGAGCGACATTATTTTTCTGAAAAATAACTGTGTTTTATGTCTGTGCATCGAACATGGCAGTTGGATTATAAACTGCGAGACTGCGAGTCTGATTAATATGCAAATGGAACAATTTTTATTTAATGCTAGTTGGATTTTGCTCGGTAGGTATAAAAAATTTATTGTTTTTAGTAGTACCCAATTATCCTTCATATCCTTGGACATTCCACACGGCGTCATCTAGTCCCAAGCTAAGCAATTTAATGCTTGTGTTATGGTAACCAGATGACTGATAAACTACATAGATACATTTTTTTTTTCGTAAATACATACATATTATACATAGAAAACACCCAGACACGAAACAAATATTTGCAGATCATGCAAACATTTGTCCCGCAGCGGGGATCGAACCCGCAACCTCTGCGTCTCAGGCGGGCTTTCGCCCACTGCGCCACAGAGGTCGTCATTATGATTTATAGGGAAATAGTGTATTTTAAACATGTTAGGATATTGTACAGTACATAAGCCACGTCTTCGGTAGCATGAAACTGAAATAAATTAAAGTAGCCTTTACAATTTGCAATTTATATGTATTTCACTTTCAAGTATTGAGATATTCTTTAAACACAATTATTTAAAATAAATATTAAGTAAGTTATGTATAAAGTATATTATTCTATTTTACGATTTTATCTTACAAAGCTTGTCAGTATGTTTGTACCTATAAATGTTTTATTAAAAAGAATTTATGCAACAAAACTTGATCTTATAGTAAAAAAATCATTAATCTTTAATTGATCATGGCTTAATATTTAATTTAAACTTTACGAGTCAAGTCAGATGGTTTTTTTTGAAAACATGAGAAACTTAGTAAAAACCAGCCGATGAAAGATCTCATTATGAAATATAGCCTATTTAAAGCCTAGTGCTTCCTGTGATGTTTATGATGTTTCATTCGCTGGTTTCAAAGCCTATATACGCATAAATGACAGCTTCAATTTCCATTCTCAATTCGCAGCCACGTTTTTAATATCACCGCGAATCGGCTTCTTGTTGAAGGTTCTGGGTTTGATTAAAAATACAAATATCGAAAGCCAGGTACAGTTGTATATCACGAAATCAGTTTAACTATGTATGTAGTTCACATTGTCTGTAGTAGTGCGGAAATGCTGCCAGTGTTTTGGGCACTTCCGTCTGGCAGTAGTTTAGATCAGTTGAGTAGCCAATAAATTTTTTTACGATTCTTAGATGGCTGGAATGGTTCTTAATGCATATTGTAAAGATTGTTCATATGTAGTTAATCGTCTTTGTATGTAGGTAGTCAGTAGTTTAGTTCCTGTAAATAAATGTGATAGATTACTATGTTTGTTTTGTATTACGTTTATATCGTTGAACTTTAAAATCGTTGTACAGAGCTCTAAATTTTAAAAGAAAAAAGGCAAACTGTTGCACATTTGATCAAAACCAAATCGACCATCTTTGACATTATTCAACTGTGTGGACTGTGCATCAATTATATTCTAAACCACAACACAAGTGTGTTAGGACCCATAATGGTACGTCCGTTAGCAGAAATGGTTTCACCTCGAGGAAGCCATCATGTCGAAGCAAATTTCAATGACAATGCTTAACTTTAGGTACGTATATGGACTTACTTTGAGTACTATTAGAACTCTAACTAGAATCTAAGGACTACATCAAATATAAATATATACATCTTATTATATAAAACGCTTTCGACTGACAGCGATTTTAATCACAAGAGGTCTAATGATCATTTGGAATGAACCCTGATGGCTCATCGTGTAAAGTTATGTAAGTACGATGTAGGGTTTCTTCAACATACAGAAATATATTTTCATTTGTGATCTTATTTAAAGATAGTGAGCCGTATTGGCAAAGTTAATTTGCATCAATGGACTATTCGTTTCGAAAAAAATAGGTGCGCAATGACACGATCTCTAAACAGTGAAGGAAAAATAAGTAATCTTATAGTGATACTGACAGGGAAACATCGTAAGAAAAAGAAATTCTAAAAGCGTCAATGGGCTTGCACTCTGCCATGCATGTATGGAATGGTAACTTCTGCAAAATGTGGGCATGTACCAAATATGGACATAGGTACCTCTGATTAACCTCCCTTTAGAAATCTTCAAAGGATCTAGGAATGCCTAATAATCTGAAAGCAAATATCTGATGCACCTTGGAAATACATAAATTTAATTATATGAAAAATCTTACTAAAAGATTACGGCTTCGACGGGATTCGAACCCGCGAAATACAAGCGATCGCCCTTTGGCCGGACTGCTATAACCACTCAGCCACGAAGCCTTATGACGCCTAAGACGGAACTATCAGCAACATGATATTTCGGTTAAAGCACCGATTAAACTACATATTTTTTTTATCTTTATAGATAGCTATCGACAAACAGTAGTAGGTTCAAATGCATGCATCACCGTTCGCGCATCCAATTTCACCGAGCCAATGCCCGGACGGCGGAGAATGGGAGCAGTACAGACGACACCAGTCTACCATACAGGCTTATTCAAGGAGAAACTGTTCTAGGAAATTGAAATTGAGGAGCTAATTTAAATCTGTGTAATGGTAAATGTTGCCATAGTGGTCTTATTCATAAAGATCTGTCAATTTAAAATACATTTAAAGAATGATTATTTCTTGTTACTCTTATGTGAATGAAAAGAGATAGCAACAGATTGAATATCCGTTTTAGTCAAAGTAGGTTTGCTAAACCAATATGCATAAGGGGGAAGTATACGGTGAATATTTGCTAGCGTCACTAGTGAATAAAATTCAACACATAGGTACAACATACAGTAAGTACTATGAAAACATTTGCTACAAAACTCTCTTAAACTAATATTTTTTTCTTATTATATACCTAGACGATATTTTTTACTAAAGTCTCTAGCTGTGTTACGTCCCAATAGGATGCTTAAATCATGAGTACTTATTGACTGTAAAAAGCTCAGTTTTGATGTCCGCTTGTGTTGCCGCCTGTCCTCTTCCAATAAACTCTGTTTGGACGTATTCCCACCGCCATCGCCGCTGAGAAGAGCTCTACTTCACTTGTTTTTCTGCTTGTTTTGTATTAGCCTGTATTTGCTTATCTATAAATAGAATAAATATTATCTCCTGTTGGTCCTATTGATTCGATCAGAGAAACCTAGATATAAACTGTTGTTATATATATATACAAGTAAGTACGGAAATGTTACTCGTATATAAGTAAATTCCGTACATTTGTGCTGTTTTAAACTTAGGGAAATGTGTGCTTGAACTAACGTACCTTAATGTTACATACCGAATACCTTAAATTAAATTTTCTTTTAATACTTCAAATGTTTAACTTTAAGTAGACCATTTTCTCATCTCTAAATGTAATCAACTTTAAACTATCAGAGGTCATTCCAATTTTAACAATAAATCTAAGTTTTCTAAAAAATTATATCACTTAAGTGCATAAATTATTTTAAGGGTTAAAATTCCCTGTTTATGAAATTGGTCCCTAATTCGAACTCAAGTATCTTGTTCCGTTATATTCTAAAACGAACTAAGTGGAAATACAAAGTAAAAAAAAAACGAAATATATTTCGAAAAGACTCCTAGTTCAAAAAATAAAATACATAAGGTATATTTTGATAACTATTCAAACCATTAATGTTTCCGCATCTCTTTGATAGCTCTCAGAAACTCTCCTCAGGATCATAATATAAATATATAATGTCTCCATGAAAAATTCATTTGTCAAGCTCTGCAAAGAAATAAGTAGCGAATTTCATATTCAGTGACGTATTGCGAGAAATGTATTTCTGCTTTCAAGGAAATATAGTTTCGACCGGCTCCGTTCCACAAATCTATTCAGGTGTTTATTATGTGTGTATTTGTGTACCTTTATAAAACTTAGGTCTTCACAATTTTACTCAATTCCAGATTATTATTATAAGTTCACCAGAACAGGGATCTTGCATATTATTTTAGAAGAAGTTCAATCGAATAGTTCAAAGCATTCCTTCGAATATGAACTAAAATAAAACAACTCTTTCCTCATGAATTTTAGAGTTATTGAGTCAGAAAATTAAATAGTTATTTAGTTTCGTAGATGATTGTATCTAGTGTAGAAATGGATCC
This sequence comes from Xanthorhoe designata, assembly GCA_963582015.1. NCBI lineage: Eukaryota > Metazoa > Arthropoda > Insecta > Lepidoptera > Geometridae > Xanthorhoe > Xanthorhoe designata. The sequence continues at coordinate 2,367,521 of OY757042.1, read as the reverse complement.
CTCTTTTTAGTAAGTAATTTGTATGTGCAACACAAGCTTTACGCCTTTGTAACGATCTTTCAGACCTTCAGTGCTCTATAAATCAATTTATCCCCAAAATAGTAGGTAGGTACTGTTGCATAAATATTATATATTTAATAATAAGTGATCATTTTAGATTATACCTCCTACCCAAAAGCTATTTGATTTTACACTAGCCACGAAACTTTGTGCAAAATTCTCGACAGGACGCTCGGGGTATTTTCCGTCAGCGGTTTGCGAATTTTACTTTATATCTGAACAGGCATTAAATTACATTTAAGTTTTCCCATCTAGGTATGTATTCGATGTAGCAAAAAATATCACTGAGGCTATTTAATAAAAAAATGTTTGGAATTTTAACTACATAAGGAATAAATAAATAAATATCCTTGGACATTCCACACGGCGTCATCTAGTCCCAAGCTAAGCAATTTAATGCTTGTGTTATGGTAACCTAGATGACTGATATACTACATAGATACATTTTTTTTTGTAAATACATAAGTACATATTATACATAGAAAACACCCAGACATGAAACAAATATTTGCAGATCATGCAAACATTGTCCCGCAGCGGGGATCGAACCCGCAACCTCCGCGTCTCAGGCGGGCTTTCGCCCACTGCGCCACAGAGGTCGTCAAGCAGTTATCTTTCTGTTCAATACAATTACCTACATATTATGAAATTTTGATGTTTAAAAAATAATTATGTCGGTCTAAACTTGACGTATCGTGTAAGTATTTAATGCATAAGTAATAGGTATTACTATAAAAAATATAATTTTTTATAGGTAAATTTATTATGGCTATACGAACATTGCTAATTGCAATAACAAACAGAAGGTTATGCTCATTTCTTGCAAGAAGTACTGATGTACGCTAGTCCAACTTAGTGATTTTGCATTACATCATACTTTTCTCAAATACACTAAGCTATGCTCGAAAGGATCCAAGCCACCTTTTAATTACGAGCAAAATGTTACCGAATCATTAATGCGACGCCGTAGCCGAGGGCCCTACGCGACTCGATAAAACGGAGCACCCTTCAGCTGCATACAGGACTCGATCACAAACATAATTTCAAGCAGAATATGTCTATTGTTTTATACAGCTGCACGTTTGGAGGAATATAAATTGTTTTGTATCTGGATGTTTGAGTCAAAAACTATTTATTGTAGAACTATGTGAAAATATTTTGCATACTTTCAGTTTTCTTCACATTTTTTAGTAACTATAAAAAGTTAATGTGTCGCCCTCGTATCGGCCATAACATAATATTGATTCACGGACGGAAGCTGTAGAAATCATCTCATGTATAAAAAAGCCAATGATGACCATAAACATAATTCTAGAAACATTCACTAAATCTTCCTACTTCGACTCAATGTCTTGTTCATAGAGGTAAAGACATCTCGATAAAAGCGCAGGCAAGTTAAATTGGAAGCAAGGAGACTAGTTCAGAAACTCTTGACGTAGATTAAACAGCGATATTGTAATATAGAAACGAAATTGTTTATGGACTCGTTTCTTCATCTTCCAAACTTAAATAAAGTTAATAATCATAATATACCCTTTATACGAACCTTAAAATTTGAATATGAGATAATTTTTACCTGTAAATTGTCCGCTAGGTACCTACCTAATAATACTTGCGTTAGTATTGTTCGTATGACTTGACTATACGGTGCCTTCAGTGGTTTGGCAGAGAGCTCTGTTGTAAAGCTGATTCGGGATTGTGGGACTATTTTAGCCATCAAAAAATGTAGCTTATAAAATGCAAGGATAATTGTTATTTTATTTATATTTATTTAGGAGTTTCTCATCTATCAGACATTATTGTGGTGTACAATAAAGCGAACACGCTCCTGAGTTCGAGTTCTACAGCTGAGTTCGAAATGCCTGGAGTTTTTTATTCAGCTATTCAACGGTAATTGGAAGTTTAAGGTTTGCAGATGTAAACGTAAAGACTCTCAACTTAGGAGAACAGACATGATGACAGCAATCAAGAATTACTATAAAAATGTATTTATCTAATTGAATACAATTCATGGATCCTGAAAAACGTTTTTTTTTTCTAATAAGAGCAAGATTAATATTTATTTTTATATATTATAAGAAAACTAGAAATTATAGCATTCCGCCATGTTATGTGAAACAGCAATTAGAGCGCAAGACGTCACACCTAAGTAAAATGTAAACGACAATTTAAAACTTAATCTAAATCTGACTTAACCAATACCTTATCATTTTTTTACTTTAAGATTTATAACAACAAAAAACCTGTATTGTATGTAGGTACGTCACATAATTAAAATTATATAATTCAATAGCAGGCAAATAATGTACGGTAGTCAATTTAGTATCAGGGTCACGAATAGGGTAATAATATAATGTTGTGAGTTCAAAACCCATCCGAGTGCATTTTATGAAATGCATTTTCAAAAACTATAGTTACAAATTCGCCGCCATCAGGTATATGGGTACATTTAACGTTATTCAAATTATGAATTATGAGGCTGGTTTAAATAATTTTTATTCAAATTAACCAAGGTTTTTACAAGACCTGTTCCCAATACCCTTAGTAGATATTCAAAGGATGTAAAAACCTTTGAGTAAAAGTATTCAAAGGCATACTATCTAATCTATCCAATGGAAACATCAAAAGCCGGAACACAACGTGGGTTTCTATAATTCTGCGAAGCGCACTGAAGAGTCCACGTGGAGCTTTGACGCTATAAGCTTCCACGAATCGCTTGTATATACCCAGCAATATATTCTGGCCTCTGGAAAATATACTGAAAATTTCATTTCTCGGAACAGATATAAGTAGGTATCAAGTTTAATTAAAATATCGTCAATTTTGTCAAGGTTTTTTTGTCAAAAACAGTTTTGTCAAGGGAAATTATACAAAACGATCATCAGGCCTATCACATTACAGACTAGTACCTACTGAAATCTCGTGATTTAATTCATCGAGTTAGATTCTAAAATGACTTCTTAGCTTGTGATAGGTTTTTTTACTTTGTAAATTTCAGCCTTAGGTCAATTTTTCTTACCAGAACATGTAAGCTACTCGTAGTAGCACTATACTCTGTTTCTAATTTTTTCTATAAAGCTTTGTATATGTTCTATAAAGCTTTGTATATAAACAATAGTTTAATGCCAAAGCGATTCTAACATAAACATCGCTATCAATATTCTTGCTAATGGAAAACCGTTATTACGTCCTATCCTACATTCACGTTATTGTACTCGGACAGTTATTGTGGAACTTTCTCTCCCCAACGAGCCTTTGATTTCTACGAAAGCATTCCATTGGGAACCAATCTACTGAACAACCACGATTACATAACGCTCCTCTTGCTTGTTTGTTTGAGAAATGAGAGAGATGGAGCACAGAGAATAATCTATAAATAGTAGTAAAGTAGAAAATAGAAATAAATGAACAAGCTGCAAAGTACGAGTAACTAAGTTTTTGTTGTTAATCGTGTACTTAGGTAAGTAAATTTTGAAAATATTTGAAAACTTTAAAAAAAATCAGGCCTAATATGTTAACTCTATAATCTTTTGAAAATTTTATAAAACTATGGTTCCCTATCTAAAAATTAAGCCGGGCTTCATCATATAATAAAAAGTAGATATTGTGCTGTTGTGGTCTTAAATCATTCTTTGTTTAATTATAGATGCATTATATTGGTTGTTTCCGCACCGAGCAGCTAACATTTAAATTTTTTCCGCTTTGTTTTATTTGCAGTGATTTACAAAACAAAAGGTACTGAACGCCTGAAAAGGTTCTATTATGAATAGTGGCGAGAACAAAGCTATATTTTAATACATAGGTACTGTACACCTATATAGCCATTGGTTCTACGCAACATTATTATGATATGATACAATATGTAGCAGATAGCAGTATAACATAAAGGTATTGTTATAGGTGTATTGCCCCAACGGTCATAGATAGCTTATTTGAATATTTAATTAAAATTCTGAATAGATACCAGATTTTATATGTTTTTAATTTGAGGAAGCGACGCGCCACATACCAAATGAACCGACCGCCCACAGGGGGCTGGGCAAAGAGTAATTACTGTTGAAATGAATACCTTCAAATTATGATACAGATGAAGATCGTTTACAATATGTAAATAAAATTACTGTAATAGTAGTTGAAAATTTCATGAAAATTGCTTAATATTTAGAATAGAATATAGCCTTTTATAATATAAACAGAAAACAATGTATAAGAATTTAATTGAATCGAATCGTTTGTCAATGCTACAACCGATCTTTCTACGAGTATCATCGCTATCCTCAGATTTGAAACTTTTGATCGCTCGAGTTTTCGTCATCGAATATCAGTTTCTAAATATTTTTCAACGTGTCTATTCTAATGAATGTAAATTTACTATTTGGACCAATAAAGTGAAGAACAAAGTTCAGATTATTTTCAAGAATAATCACGAAAAATAAAAAATAAATCATGTACGAAAACTCAATTTATTCTCATGTGCTATTTTCGCAAAGATCGATGAAGCATCTCAACTTTCGGTCAAAGTTTGGTCAAAAAGCAAATTGCCTCCCTTCTGTCCCTACCTAATCCATAAGGCTTCGCGGCAGTGCGAAGGGCGGCGGCGCACTCCACTCAGTCTCAGTCGTACCCCGCGCGTCGTAACGAAAACACGTGTATTATATAATCTTAACAAAGATATCTGTAAAAACTGTGAGATATCCGGGCATGTGGAAGGAATAGAAGAAAGAACTTGAAGGTATGTTTTAATCTTTGTTTAAAAGTATTTTTATATTCTGTATTTATTTGTGTTGTTGTTACCACAAATATAACAAGGGTTTGCAAACGAGAAGTGTAGCCAAGAATATGCTCGTATTTGTGAAATTTCCAATACCTAAGTGTGGTTTAACACTGTAAAATAATAAATAAACGGTAGATAATGTTCATAAAATGTTGTTTGACCTTTTTATTTGGCTTTTTCGTTGTTTAAACCCCTAGTGGTCAGCCATCTATTGAATAAACGCTATACCTTCGCTCAATTTCGACAATCAAAAATGAATAAAAAAAAGCACTACTACGAAAGCTTGATAAACAAAAAAAGTTGAGTTTTCTTTGTTCAGTTAATTATGACTTTCATTCAAAAATATTTCTTAAAAAAAATGGAAATCTGGTGTATTTGACAGTATCTATTCTCTCTTTATCTTAATTACTAACAAAATGTACTTATAATTATAACAGTTTGCTTGGTGACTGCTGAGTTGCTTTATTGTGATAAAAGCCGGCACGTGTAAAGGGAGCAAGTCGTAGGTCGAGCTATTTTTAGATGTATTTTGCTTTACAAAACATTTTCCTACAATGAAGCTTTTCTAGTAAACATCCCTCTTCAAAGAAATTAATCCTCTTCACTAAACATCATACGATAATAACCTAGCAAAGATCTACTTTCCACTTAATTCGATAATATCTTTGAAAGTAAAAGAATAAATATATATCCTTAAATATTCTTTGGACATGCTCACATAGCGTCATCTAGTCCCAAGCTAAGCAACTTAGTGCTTAAGTTATAGTAACCAGATGACTGATAATTATAATACTTTAGATTTATATTTTTTTGTAAATACATACTTAGGTAAGTACATAAAAACACCCAGACCCGGGAACAAATGTATGATAACCAAAACGAAAAAAAAATTCGAAATATATTTAGCAAATACGCTTTTATAATTATTCGAATAATAGTCAGCAGTTACAGACATAGACAGACCACCTCTACGCGTAGAGGTGGTCTGTCTATATATAGTATGTATGTATAGGGTTCCGCGGAACCCTACATTAAGCGTGGCCCGACATGCACTTGGCCAGTTATTTATTAAAGTTCAGGACGCTAGTCACACTCATATCCAGTCTAATCAGACATAACTACGCGTCGTATAATATTTTTGCATTTCAACCCTGTATGTAACTCTTAATGTAATGCTATGTAAATTCAATATTTGTAGAGTGTCTTAAATCAATTAGTAACCCCCCTAACCAACACGCTAGGCACATCCCAAGTTAAGATAAGAACACAATACTAAATTATTATCTAATTTTTTGGATCTCACAACCATAATTAAAATAAATGCGCAGCCTTATTTCAAATCAGTTAATTATAATAAGCTGTATCTAATGAGACTCTGCTGATTGCTTTGATCCCCAATCAGTATAATTCGATAGATTCTCTTGGTTTTCTCTCGGAATACCGATGGAAACATCCTCCTTTGATCATTACATTATATCTTACCTGGAAACGTTTACTTCGCTGTTGAAAACCTTATCTCAAGCCTTGTTTTGAGAATGTAAGGGTATTATGGAAGCTTTGCCTTCTCGTGTTGAAATAAAACTTGTTTTGAAAAATGCGTTTTTGTTATAACAATCAATGGAAAAGCCGCTAATGTAGGTATTTTCAATACCTTTTATCTCACTTTCTTCTTTCCCATATCACATTTTTCTTTCTTTCTGCACATTTTATTGTTTTTGTAAGATGCAGCCTATTCTCATGTCATTTCTTATTTAGCACAAACCATACATTTAAAGTTTGTATGAATGTTTTTGCTTTTTCACTCAAAAACTACTGATTTGGCTGAAACTTGAAATATACAGTTTATGACCTGGAATAACACATAGGTAGGCCACTTTTTATCCATGCAAGCAATACTCGAGCGAAGCGAATTAGTTACGTTATAAGTAGTCTCTGATTCATAGAATACTACCAACCACCAAGTCAATTATCGTGCAGAATATTAATAGAGTCATCAATACGATTGAAATTAAATGAATTCCCCCCCACGCCAATCATTTCATAATAAATGAAGTGCTCGATAGAGTCGTTATAAGACCATCAACGAATTAGTGACTACATCCTGAATGTTTGATGTGAACACGCCTTACTTAAATAATAGTGTGAGCACAGACAAATGTTAGTGAAAAGTTTTAGTTAGGCATTGGTAATTATAGGCGTTAGTTGAATATTTGACATTAGTGGCAATTCTGAGTGTCGCAAAAGCTAAACTAAACTAACTAAAATTAATGCCATCCTTTATATTTCCATCGCTATGAAAGGGACCGCAATATTTTTAGTTAGTTAAGTTTAGATTTTGCGACACTCAGAATTGCCACTATTGTTTTTCTATCTAAATTAAAAATCAAATTAGATCACGACTGTATTCTCAAGGTGCGGTAGACATTACTTATTCTTTCAGATCTTTTTTAGGCATTTTTAGATCCATCGAAGATGTCTTTGTGGATAGTCAGAGGTATGTCCAAATACATATTTGGTACATACCCACATTTTGCAGAAGTTAACATTCCATACGTGTCAAAACAAAAAATCCATGTTTTTCTATCTCAATAGAGTATTTAGCTTTGAAAGTTGATGATTCGTTGTACACGACATGTACATTGTTAATAAAGAAAACTATGTGTGCCAGGGCCGTAGCAAGTACCTACCATACGAGCTTTTTATGTAAGTACCTAAGTATGGAATAATCTGAAATATATGTACCTACCTATATAATAATTTATTTACAGAAACTAAACTATTACATATTTACATAACTGTACAAAATACAATTAGAACCAGTTGAGCAACCTAAGGATCGTTACAAACGATCTATAGGTAGCTCAACTGATCCAAACCACTGCCAGACGGAAATAATAAAATATATTATGTTAAAGTCATAGATTATAGTTCGTGGTACAACCAGTTGGACAATATTGAAAATTTCAGAATATCTAGTACTCCTCCGCTGATTTAATCTAAACCAAATCGTAAGGTTTTCTCACGGTCTAATAAATACTAAAAAAACTTGGACAGGTATGCCTGAACGAATAATTATCTTGGTCCTTCCTTTGTATTGAATATTGAATATTATTATGAATTATTATTATTATTATGAATATTGAAGATGTCTGTCATTTTCACTTTGAGCGTGAAATTTATAAATCTATCGCAACTTATCCATAAAGAAAGCAATATTCGATATAACTTTCTTAAAGATTCTTCAAAGCACTTGTAGCGAATATCAATTTTAAAATCTTAATTTAAAGCTTAGGAGCTATCCTACTCAGCCTGCTTTAGCCTATTCCAAAATAGTGGAAAGAATACAATTCACTTCATTAACTACGCACTATCTTCGTGGAGCTACGGTTCCCTTGTTCTATATTTATTATTGTTGGTACACAGACTAACCTATTAAATAGTAACAGAATTAGCAAGCCAATTTGTGAGGCGAACGGGGGCCGTCTATGGAGGCTTTTAAGAGGGGTGGGCTATGGGAAGGAGGAAGCATTTAAAGCGTGTTTTTATGGGGAACTTTTACTACTTATTCGTAAGGTAAAGTTTTTAAAATGTAGGTACCTAATCAACACAAACTAATAAAAAATTCTTATAAGAATAAATGTCCAAGGATATTTTTTTTTGTATGACAGTATACGGTCATACAACTCTATAAGCGAATTACTTGCGTGGCGGTTGGTATGGCACCTACTCTCTCTCTTACTCTCTTTAAAGCATTATTATTCCCATCTGATGGTGGGGTCTACTTTGTATGGCAAATTATACTAAAATTAAAAAAAGCCTAAAAATGTAAATATACAACTAACGTTAAACTAAGTTAAAATAATAAAATGTGATCATAATACGGCTACAATCGTTATATAACGGCATAAGCACTTTTTAGAAACGCACTTAAGTAACGGAAGAGGCGGCTTGAAGATAATTACTTGGGAAAACGATTTGTTTGTCCTTTACGATCACTATTAATACAGAAACCCTAAAAATGAGCAGATAAAACCAATTATTTGCAAAAACAGATTACGAAATACAAACATAATACTTACTTTGTATTATGATATTTATTTGTTATGTCTACAGACTGACGACCTATTTTGGGTTGTCTGGCGGCTAGATAGTAATGACGTAGGCAAAGTTAGAGGTCGTCAATGAAACATGATGATTACAATGTTTAAATAATAATAAATGTGTGAAAAAGTTATTTTCATCTCAGCAAAGAGCCCTGTCAAGTTGAAAACCTCTTATTTTTAAGCCGGTCTAAAAGCGGAAACATTTTCGGTCGCAAAACGTTAAGGACATTCAAAGCATGAGGGCAAATGGAGAACAATCAAGAAAGACAGACACAATTTCAGTCGAAGTGAGTGCAGTGTGACACATAGTGAATTAAAGAAGTAGCACAATCACTTTTAATAGCTTTTTACAAAAAAATGTGTATGGCAACCAGGAGTGGTGTGAAGTACCTACCATAAACTTTTTCCTTAGTCATCCAAGATTCTTAACTACCTCTAACAAATCAGCATAACTATCTATTGGGCTTCGGGGGATATAGTGTTTTTTTGTTGTAGTACTACATACTTACTTAATACTAATACATTGTCATTGTGTGCTACAGTAGTAGTAGTACTTTACCTAGTAGAGAAATGCTTAAAAGTTTTCGTTTAGTAGGTATACTTTTAAGAATCTCAATTGTTTCGTTTAGTTGAGTTCTACATTACGTTGGCTACGTTGGCTTTCAAAATATTCTGAAAGCATAGTTTGCCAAGTTCACGTGACGGATTTTTCAGGCAGCAAATTCATGTGTTTCAATAGGTCATAATTAGACTTTTCCATACAGAACGCCGAATAAATTCAATGGTCAATTAAACATTTTGAATAGGTACGACGACGTAATATAAAGAATGAAAAAGCAAGCTACACAGTATCAAGTTGGCCAGCTATGTTCTTAGCACTGTGGTACAGCTCTGTGCTGAACGGCTGCTCAAGGACTCTCGTGGCCCTCAAGCCCTTTGCAGGCATCGAACGCTGACCCCGCTGGCAATTAAAAAGGCTTTATCGTTGGCAAATTCGCGTTCCTTTGTTTAACTCTTCAGCTATTCTTTGGGTAAACAAAGACAATTTATTCAGTTATTTGAATAGTCTTACATAAAATGACAGTAGATACTGGCGATTTATATAAAATATTTAAATACGATAATTAATTAAAAGTATTTTTTTTATTCTGCCTAAAATTTTTGTGATTCTAAAAATTCCGTCATTAGAGTTGGGCCTTTGTTTTTTTGTCATTTTCCTCGCACACACGAAAGATTTTTGGATGGAGTTATGAAAACAGTTTACAAACATATTACCCACCACTCAAGCCCTAGTAGACATCGTCACTGAAAACGATGTTTAAACTCACAATTTGCACAAAACGACCACCTAAGTTGATTACCCCCAGCGCCGCAACTAATTGAGTTATAGTCGCTTCCTCAATTTATCTGTTCCCCGGAATATCGACGAGTTATTAAAAACCAGCATTTTGAATGCTTTTTATGTAAGAGCACGAACTAGGGGGATGAATTTATTTTTTATTTGTTCCGTTGAAGCTTTACTGGATTATAAATAAGGCGATATAGTTCATAAACTTAGTGTGATTGAAAATTTAATATTAAGAAATAAAAAATAACAAAATACGCTCAATATTAATTTTGATACTAAATGGCCGAGCATCCGCCCGATTGAAATCCTTAAATCTTTACAATTTCAAAGTCGTGGAAAATTAATAAATCTAACGAAAGCTGGGACTTTGTCGAGATGTTAACAAAGTCAAAGAAGACACAACAATAAAGCGAAGGGTGCTCTTTATCGATGTAACAGAAGGTTTTTATCCCTCAGCATCTGGGTTAACTTTTGGATATAAAACTGGAAAAGAAAAACCTTAGGAACTATTTTTAGTTTCGTTTTGTCAGTCCATCATTACAGTTGAATGATATTTTCATGTGAATAGATCGCAAGCACAAAAGGCATTTTATAATAATACCTTTGAAGAGAAGCAATATATTTTTACTTTTACTATTTTACTTTTATGCAAAAACATTTTGTTTATAAATTATTTATTCGTCTATCAGATTTATCAAAAAATAAAAAGGCCTCAAATTCATTTTTCCTGGATTTTCCACGGTATCTTGAAATCCGTGGCAATATTGCTGTCCAATTTCCGCGCAGCCATTGGAGAGGCATCGGAGTGGATGGCCATTGGCCGGGACAGCCTCCATTATACCGTGACAGGCTGAAAGCGCGCGCCTTTGTTCATAGCATGTTATAGTCCCTAGCGAAGGGCATTGGGAGATTTTGCTCTAAATGATCAAATTACTTTTGTGAACTTCTTGAGAAAACATGAAAATCTTTTTTGTAATGCTTGGCAATTCGAATGAAAGAATTTTTAAAACGTTCAAGGTTAACAATTAAATGAGTAAATATGTATTGTATCATATATTTTCGTGCCTACATAGATTTATTAAATTTTGTATTGCCTACAAAATACACAAGTTGAGTCATTAAATGAATCATTTATTATACAATTTACAGATGATACGCAGGCTTATTACGTATCTCGCGAAAGCAATGCGACTGCAACGCGACGGATGAGAATTTTTTGATAATATGCCTGCCGTATTACCGACAAACCATTTCTTTTGATATTACCTTTAAGAATTCTAAAAATTACTTTTTTACGACCCAAAATATTTACAGTCGCCACAGTCAGGCACTTTTCACGAGAGCGTTGAATAACTAAGCTCACCTTTCCAAGGACGTTATCATTGCTTGATATCGATCAGGTGTTGAGCTTTTGCTTATTTAGTCCGTGTCAAGGTAAAGCTCATGTTAGCCAAGGGCGCACTTCAAGGTTACACTAGCATTGTGGTAAGAATTTAAATTACGACCTGCATCGCGTGTGGTTTATGATAAAAGATTTTATAATATTCCACTGTTCAAGGGTTCCACTTTAAAGGCACGAGAAGTACCTACTACTTCCCTTTAGAATGGCAGTTCATTTTTCTAACTCAGAGAAATAGTTTGCTGAAGTTCTTTATTTGTTTCTACCTTTTCAGCTAAAGTTGACGCTGTTTTTTACCGTTTGACCCTTATAACTTTCTTACAAGAATGTATGGGTGCTAAGTCAGTATTTATCAGAGGAAAAAATGTTGCCATTGTGGGATTTTGGCCTATTGGGATATACTTACCAAAACTTTATATTCGAAGTGCTATCAAGTCTTGGTTGTTAATCAATATAATTAATAGTATGTAAGAACAAATGTTTTAAACGGGGAAGGGAAAAATCGTTTTCTGTAGTTATGTACTGCTTAGTCAGCTTTGTATGTATTAAATTATCTCATGTGGATGAAGCCGACTAACGGTGAAGACGATTTAAATGTTGGCCAAACGTACTCTATCTTAATAACACCCCTGGCAAAACACATGAACTCGTATATGCCTCCCAGGAAAAATTAAATAGCGTTTGTTGGCAGAACCAATTCGAGTATTTTTATAAATGACCGTAATAATCGTAGTCTGAATATTAACAAAACTGTACAATATGCAATAAAAACCAGTTGATCCACTAAAGATTGTAAACAATATGGTTTAAATGGGAAAAGTTGCTGGTAAAATTAAACTTAATTTTACGTACAGACGAAAAATAACCGCCGTGGTTGTACTCCATTAACAGTATACACATACATTTAAACCGCAAATTTTTCATGAATATTTTCGCAACTCTAAAAGCAATTTTAAACTAAGCCCCTGCCCTGAATGCTCCGGCAAACACCAGCCTACGCAGCTGGCGCAAACAGATTAAACGTGGACACAATGTAACTGTGTGCTGTACGCCATAACTGATGTGTTTACACTTACCAACTACTGTAGAAATGTTACATTATTTAGAGTCGCTTAGAATTTGTAAATAGTAAATAAAGAAACGATAGCAGGACTTTGTGTGTGATAGGGGTGAGTGGGCATGATGAGTAAAGGAATTTTGTTTTGGTGGCCAAACTTAGTGGGATAAAGGTAGGTAGAAATAATAATTTATAGACAATGTTATTGTAAATACTAAGGGGATTTTGAAACTAGGCCACTTTTTACACCACTTTCATTAAAAGAGTGTAAGGATTTTAGGTACCGCAGAGCTGTCAACATATTTATGGCAAACCAACTTGGTGGTCAAACAGCATAAAATAAAAAATGTTGGTTGTTTTTTGTTAATAGTTGGTTGAGAAAACGAAAATTTTGAATTAAAAAAAATACGAAAATAGTAAATCACCAGTTTTTGTTTCCAGCCAGGAAAATAAATATAGAAAAGTCGTTTCATGAATATTTCTGTAGCTTAAGATGATACAGTATACGATAAATATCATTCAAAACATTGACAAGACATATACTTAGTTGCTTTTGTGCGTTACTTTCTGATTTTGTAATATTTTTAATACAAATTTACACGTTTTCTTAGCATAATCCTTCAAAAAAAATATTGAAGCCTACAATATTTTTTTCAAAGTTTCAAGCAAATTAAGTATAACTCAAACTGAGAAGAACGCTTAAAACGGTTCTAAAGATCACTGTGTCCTGTATACCAACACATAGTAGCTATTGGTTACTTTTACCTACCGAGTTTAGTAAAATCAACTACTTTAAGATATTAAAAGAAGGCCTTATTCAAATAGTCTAATAATCTAAAGTTCGCGAACAGCATTGTTCAACAAGTGGTAAAAAACGATAGCTAAGAAACTGTACCTGAAATGAAAGGTTCAATAAAAGTTTTAAATGCCCATTGTGAGTTGTTTCTGAAGTTTTTCTTCACTTTTCTTGATAAGGAATTTGTTTGAGTCACGAGAACTACCAATAAAGTGTAGAACACGAACTTTGAAGTCAGGAAAGTCGGTTTATGGCTGTAGGCCGATATATATATTACTAGCTTACACACCCACGGCTTTGCTTGCCTGGTAGCTTACCTTGATGTACCTTGATAAAAAAAAGCTTATGTTCATTCGGAAAGTTCATGTTACACATCGGTGAAAAAATTTTTGAAATCGGAAGAGTAGTTTCGGAGATTACATACAAACAAACAAACCAATTTAGTGGGAACCCATTTCGTCTCCGAAAATCGATTGTCCGTAAATCACAATCAATAACAAGTGTCTCCGAAACATAGGAATCCATAATATTATGGTCCCATAACTATAGTTTATAATAAGGTATTGTTCATCCTTATGCTCCTAATCCATAAATTTATGTTACCTAATATTATAATCCCCAATTTTAATCGTTATAAACATATGTGTCATAATAATGAAGAATCATAATACTTCCACTTCCGAATAATAATGTTTTCGAACGTTTATAAATTATGTAAAACAGAAACAAATTCGGTTGTATCCACCCAGATCGAAATCAGTTGAACAGTGACCACTAACGCGCGAGGCGAGCGAGCGTAGCGAGCGTGCCGCGGTAGCGGCCGCCGAAGCGCCAATAAAATGTGGAATAAAAGTAATCAGCCACCCAGATCGAAATTAGTTGGTTAGGTTAGGTTTGAACAGTGACCACTAACGCGCGAGGCGAGCGAGCGTAGCGAGCGTGCCGCGGTAGCGGCCGCCGAAGCGCCAATTAAATGTGGAATAAAAGTAATCAGCCACCCAAATCGAAATCAGTTAAATTCCCTAATATGCTGCCATGTGCTTGAGACACAATGCTCTTATGTTAAAATTATTCTCATAAACTATTATGAAAATAAAGTTATGAGTTAGTTACATTATGGATTATATTATTTATTGAGAATGATTTTATGTATTTTAAACATTAGGGATGTTGATATTAGCCGTAACTATATTAGGGATCCTTATATTATAGATCCTGATTATACGGGCAATCGATGATTATGAAAACCCAATTTATAGATTTTTATTTTAGGGGTATAAAATTTCGGAGACAAAATAGAGACCCCAATTTAGTATTAGTATAGAAGTATTAGATATATATCATCGATACTACAAAATCCTAAATTTTAGTTGCGGCTTAAAAAAAAGTAAAAAATAATTTCAACAAAGAACTACTGAAAATAAACGAAAACAAGAGCTACCAACAGGAATCATTTAACAATTTTCTGAAACTATTCGTTTATAATCTGTTATGTTGAAACGAAACAGAATCATCAAAAAAAAAGCATTATTTTTGATATCCAGAAATTCTTTTATAAAGGCACCTTAGTGACTAGTAAAAAATAAAACAAATACAACTAAAGTGCTCAAACACAAAAACTACGAACTCGTATTTGCTGAGTCATTATTGAGATAAATAATTAAAATACTATTAGTCAGATATTGTATTTTCTATTAGGAAAATCAACGACCCGAGTAATAACCACGTAACTTTATACATTTTGATCTCATTTCAGAACTAAATGGTTTCATTATATTCCTCTAGAATATCATCTTAAATTAAATTCTCCACTTTATTATCGAGCATTGAATAGGTTTCAATGAATCCTCCAAACCGCTATAAAGCAACATTTTAATATTCCCCAATCGATATCGAACCGAGGGTGCTTCAGGAGGCAGTATAATGAACCGGCTTGAAGGCTCTCGGGGCTAGGAGCAGTGTTGGCGAAACAATGTCCTTAGGTAGCGCTACGAGCTACGAAGCGTAGCCGTTTCGTAGTGCTTCGTAGCACTTGCTTTAAGTTTATTTGGTGGGTTGAGTGAAATTAACTGATGATATTTTATTTAATTAATGAATGATTTCGATTTTAATTATTCAATTTAGTATATTTGGGGCATATATTAATAGTGATTCTTTAAATCAGTTTTCTCTATGACCAAGAAGAAATAATCGTATAGGTTTGTTTTCAACGCAACGTAAATTAAGGCTCACAAGTTAAAATAAGTTAAGGTAAGGCGTATAACCCACAAGAAAATGGTTTTTAAAATTATTTAATAAAAAAATCATGCATGTGACATTATTTGAACCATAGGCAGCAAACACCATTCATTTCTTAAAATGAAACCTGATTTGTAGGATATGAGTAACTTATATTCATTTATAAGTACGAGTTTAGGCAGCTTGATGAGGTGGATATAAGGGCTGTATTTCAAATGAGGCTCATTTTGTCCTGAGCATTTTCGCCAAGTATTTTATTTTGGGTAACTGGCCCTGAATTATAAAACGCGGGTATCTGAAACCTCGGGTAATGTATGCTCATCCCGGAAGGGTCTTGGGATGAGCACAGATTATAGAGCATTATTTTCTTATTATTCGCAGCATCGCTGTACGTTACACTAGCTCGAGCGGTTTCAGTTGTCTTTTACAACTTTATCGTCACTTTCGTAGGAAGTTACAATACAAATTCATTGGTTGTGATTGAAAGCTGTTATTGTATCTTTAATACAGTTTATAAAGTAAAGTTAATCAGAAGTTGCCAAAATTCGATGTTCAGACGCGACTTAATTTTATTATTATACAAGCAATGCTATCATTTTGAAAGTTTTTAGGAGATAGCGATCTTGCGGCTTCGCTGCGTAGTATGTACTAACCCGGACAAAAAATAGCCTATATGTTATTCCAGGTAATAAACTATGTACATTCCAAGTTTCAGTCAAATCCGTTAAGTACTGTTTGCGTGATAGACATCCATGCAAACTTTCGCGTATAAAATATATGTGGGATATCGACACACCGTCTACTAGATTTTCTTTTTTAAGCAATTTGAGGTTTGGAACGTTTTGGCATAGCACGGCCCAGTATCCGTGAAGTTAATAATCTTTAGTCACTGTAGCTTGAGTGCTTGTTTGATCAAGAAAGCAAATGGAGCGTGTGCTTCATTATTATGACTTCACCTCGCACGTCAGAAACAATGTAAGCTGACTTTATGTATTCCCCAGGCACATTGCTGAGAGGCAATAACAATAAATAGTACGTGTTGTGCGCTTATATTACCTACTAGGTTTGGGTTTAGACCGTACAGCGAATGAGATAAAAGTCTGCCAAGATAAAAAATGGCGAATTGAATTATTGTTTTAAAAAATTTGGTACTAAGGTTTTGTGATAAAATTCTGAAAACTCATCACTATCATTATCTATGCAAGAAATATAAAAGATAAATGTTCGATAGGTTATTAAAGTTATTACTTGACTGGCATCTGACCTCGACTTCGTTCGCGAATGTATTCCTATAAATGAAAACCTATACCTAGTACTGTAATAAAGGAGTTACATTGTGTAAAACTTATGTGTGTCAAAGGTGTGAGTACTGAATGGTGAATGATAGAGGAAGATGGAGAAAACATTTTGCGAAAATTTTATTAACAAATATCCTTACTCGAATACCCAAACTTTCCCAGTTATAGTATTAATAGGATAAGGAAAATATACACCCAACGCCACATTCACGATAAAAGTGAACTTGGTTTAAATGTTCAAAGAAATAAAGGAACTCTTTGTTACCATTGCATTGATTCAAGTCCCCCATTACCTTTACTGTAATGGCGTTCATAAAATGGAGTTCAATGTTCTCGTAAACGAGTCATTGTGATTTACTTCACCATTCGAGACCATTTGGCCGCATCACTGACAAGCCGGTGAACACATCATTGTATGTTTCCTGCTCGTTTGTATCTAAGTAAATCGATGTTTTTATGTTACACGTCCAACAATAAAATAATTACAAACAATGAAAATCTACGGCTCGTTGTTTTCTTTGTGTGCTATCAAAAATGTATTTATCGACCAATAGGTATTTCTTGAAAAAACACTTTCTAGGTAGGTATTATGAACGGGAAATTACTCACGTAAAAATATCGTTGATTTAGATGGGTGTGAGACTCGATCGAGAGGAGTAACCATACTCATACCCAGATAAAGATTCTCCGGAAGAATCGAAACATTGTCGGTAACTAGTAAATCGACAATATTTTTACGTGAGTAATTTCCCGTTGTGATAATAATGTCTAGTACAGCTCACGATAGTTATGAAAGTGAAAAAAAATGTTTTATATAAGACCGAGCATGGGTATTTTCAACCGAAGAAAATTTAAGGGAGACAGTGCCCCCTCAGTTTTAGTCAGTTTTTCGACTTAGTAAGAAATGCTAGAGTGCTATTCTGCGGACACAGTTTTCTAAGTTAGGATTTTTAACTATGAGTTTTAGCTTGTTTAGTCAAAACTTCTGAATCGCCCCCAGTAACAGCCATGCTGAATTTTACCTTTTTATATTTTTCGTATTCTTCTCAGCAAACGCTTTAAGAGAGGAAAAATTTAACTACCTACTAGAGAGTCCGCCATGTTTGTATTTATGAGGTCATTTCAAACTAAACTAAACGTGTATGCAAACTTCCTCTGAATCGGGTAACTATAATAACATTATTTTTCAAGATTTGTTAGAATAAAAAAAACTTATACTTAAAGGCAATTCTAATTTTTGATAAATTTATGCAAAAAACAAGCACGTAAATGAAATAAAATAAAAAGTCCTTAATTTACTCAAACATCAACCCAACCCTTCGGTTACCTTGATTATTTATGAGGAAGAGAGGTTTGCCATTATCCGGACGACTTTTGCATTTTAATTAACCGTGTTGCGTTTTAAATCACTCAGCGAATCTCACCCGCTAAAAAGGCTACGTAATTGTCTTTGTATTTAATATTTTGTATGTTTTTTTGAAGACTAACAAAACAAATAACAAAAAAAGTGCATTCTGATCTTGGTACAATTTATAATACGGGGTATTAGTGGGTGGTCATAAAAGTTATGTAATTTTAGTTCCACTTCTAGTATTTAATACATAATAGGCAATGATGATAAAGCTTTAGTAGTCAGCATTCGCCGAGAAATAAGCCTCGTTGTGAAACTATTTTAGTTCACAACCTAAACAAACAATGAGTTGTCATAACTGAACTTTGCAATCCAAAGTTCCCATCCCAAGCCACTCGGCCTCGTACAAGAGAATTTAATTAAAAGCAAACATTAGTGGGACAATGGCCCGAGGTCGTCCTTGGTTTTTTTACGTCGTTTTACTAAACTTGAACATCAGAAAAGCTAGAGCCTATTCGAATGAAGATTATCTTAAAAAAAATTAAATACAGCTGTTTCTTTTTTATTAGATTAATACCAAAACATTCTACATTTATTTACAGAAACTAATATTTACATACTTAACAAAACACATAATAATTAAACCACCCAAGGATCGTTTCATAAGGTCCATAGACAATTTACTAGATTTATAGATAGCTAGACTATTTATAGATAGCTTAATTGATCCAAGTCCCTCCAGGATAAAAGTTATAGTTCCAAAAGCTCACAGATTTATACAGGGAAAATTTTAACAAATACCAAGCCAATGCTCAGACAATATTTAAAAACCTAAATTTAAGTTGCGTGTTCGACTAAGCTATTCGAATATTATGAAGTCACTTCATGCTGACTGCTAAACTCATATTAGTCGCAAGGTAATAAATTGCATTTAACTACAACGAGATTTTAAATGCCATGTTTCTATGTTTACAGTTTTTATTATATTCTTGCTAGAAAAAAAATTCTGCTTTAACAAAATATATGTTTCTTAGCTAAAAACTTTTAGTACGCATTCTAGTAACATCAAAGTATTTTCAATGAAATGAAGTACGGTCAATGTTCTTTACTCTTGTAATTCTTATCTTTATGTTACTTATAAGAAACATTTTATTCAATAAACTTAAATTGGCAAGTCGGAGGTCACTCTGGAGTTCACTTGAAGGTGTTTCGTTATTAGTTTTGTATCTTTTCTATAAATACTTTAAGTTGAATGTCTCCTGTAACTTAATTCACTCATTTCAATGTGAAGGTAACATAAGGTTATTAGTTTCTCAGGGTATTTATAATTAAATTCTTCTTTATATACATTCATATAGAGGTTTTGAATGTACTAATAATGTAATGTAAGAAGCTTTATATTTATAATTTGTATTGTATCAAACGTATTTACGCACTATAATTTTTCAGTTATCGATCTATGTCGTCGAACACTGAATTGCAGAAACCGATCTTTAAATTTAAAGGTAACTTTAAATATTACTTAATGTGACATTAAAACGACCTTTAAATCTTTACTAGATGATAAATACAGTGTAAGAAGGCAATGAATTTTGCCCACACTTAAGGGGACCTGGGACATTAATAAGATTGAATAGGCTTGCCCAGAACCTAAACCATCATTTAAGCTTAGTCCATCATACCTACAGAAAATAAATATTCAAAACGTGTGGGGCTGACTATGCAGCGGTTTTCCTCACCATGTTTTCCTTTACCGTTCAGAGCTCGCATTAAAGTGCATATACATTTTTGGAAACGAAAAATCTATTGTGGCACGTCGGAATTTAAACTCATGACCTGCTGAACGAATGACAAGGCACTCACCACTCAGCCAACATGTCGGTGATATTATACCAATAGTACTCGTCATTATATCACATATTATCTCTTTAGTCTGAGTGATATCAATATTAAACTTTTATAAACAATTAATAACAAATAATTGATCGTTAACTAGAAAACCTAACTCATGGTCCTTGTCCCAGCGTTCTTAAAAAACATTTTTAATCTTTTAGTCTGAATTGAGGCGAGCGTTTTGTTCCTGTAGAAAAACATTAGTTAACTTGAAGTTATTCAGCCACAGATAGCCGGCGCTCTCCCGTGGTACTCACCGGAGCATGATGCCAGTTTTTGTTACCCACTCATTGTTCGTTTTATTACAAAATGGGCACTCGTTTCGCTCCACGACTTTTCACTGAAATATATAACCTTTCTGCTTTCATATCGTGTTTTATTTGCTAATCCTTTTTCCAAAGTTTTATGGCTCGAATGACGATAGCATAATGGTCGACATTGATCATTGGAGGTTGGAAAATGTTGCTGTAATCTACAAAAGGTGTAACTGATGCAACTTCCTTCTACGTTAAAATGTTTAATAGTAAAGTTTATGTGGGTAATAGATACATCGTTTGTAACGATCCTAAGTGGCTCAACTGATTCTAATTGTATTTTGTACACTTATGTAAATATGTAGTAGTTTAGTTTCTGTAAATAAATGTACCTACTTACTAGAAGGTAATTGTTAGAATAATGCCTCTATTTTGTACGAGTACTTTATGTTCAGAACGTACTTTAATTTAAAAGCTTTGTTAAAACGATACATGCTCTTACATCATTAAATTTGACAAAATCCGCTTACAAACTTCAATGTTTTAATTAAATACAGAGAGATGGGAGAGTCAGTTTGTGAAACAAGACAAGCTAAACAAATTATCAAAACTTCGTTACAAGTTTATAAGTCCAAGGCAAGTTCGAAACCATGCAGGCGCAAATTCTATTTAAACTAGAATAAAACAAAATGGCTCCTAGTATCGCTGCATCGCAGTGTAATTAATATCAGTTGTACAAGTTAGCTATCATTTCCTTTTAAATGTAAAAAAAATCGGTTTAAATTACAAACTTAGGTAAGTATATCTAAGAAATCGTAAGTAAGTAAGTTCGTACGAGTTAGTGGCTAACTCTAGTGGTGAGTTTTTAGGCCTCCGTCATGGCACAATGACTTTAAAAGTCGGGACCATTAAGTAAAAGTAAGTAAACATTTATACAAAGTCACGAGAAAACATACAGCCAGCTAAAATAAAATTCTACAAGTATGTCAAAGAGATCGCCAAGTTCATTTTCAGAACAAAAAGCCATAGTAATCCAAATCGCCAAGCCTCACGCGCACTGCACATGTTTACCGGAATACCATTGAATTACAGTGAAGTGCACAAGCAAGGCACTAGTGACGACTAAGGGTGCGGCAACCGCTTTGCCACATCAAAGGAGGTTGAATTGCTTAACCATTTGCACACTCGACTTGCCTTTACGAATAGCTTTGTCAGTGTGCAAAGCGCTTTATAGACGAGGTAGCTTAATCGGTTTCCGGCTTTGAGAAAGTTATTTGGAGAGTTGAGATTTCTTGTTTATAGATGGAATGTTCGCAAAGTAACATTTTCTAGGAATGCTTTTCGGAAATGAATACAGTTCTTTACTCAACATTATTTCGTTTATCCTCACATTTTATGAGTTAAAATTATGCATTTTATGTCATTCAATTATTCACACGAACGTGTTTACGTAACGGAGTACTAGGTTATCTGAAGGCATCCGTAAAAATAAGATTTACTCTACAATATTCGCAATAAATAAACAAACTTATAAGGAACATTCAAACCTTAAAAGATTACATCTCATTTCTAACCAACAGGAAGACGCTTCAGTGCGAATCACGAAAGCGGACAAAGCTTCACAAAAGGTGACCGCTCTTTGACACAGTACAAAGTATCGCCGTTGTCTGAAACTAGGCTAGCGCTAAAGCCGAGCCAAACGTCGGAAACAACTGCGCTTGATGTGTGGACTGCTACTTTTGTTTTTTGAAATTCACTGGATACGGGCAACTTGCATTTCGGCCTAGTAAACTAACATCTTTTAAACAAAAGTCCGGTGCGTGCGTTATTACCTTTTCTTGCAAACTGATTTTAAATTAAATGTGTTTGTTTTTGTACTAATTTACCTACATATATTTACCATTTCCTAATCACATTGTTTCACCATTTCCAAGAATTTTAAGCAAAATGGCAACAAATCCACACTTTGACACAATTGTATACTATGGTCGTATAGTGTTATTTTATCTGTGCTATGGTCAATGTACAGCAATTTTAAA
Organism: Xanthorhoe designata; assembly: GCA_963582015.1. Classification (NCBI taxonomy): domain Eukaryota; kingdom Metazoa; phylum Arthropoda; class Insecta; order Lepidoptera; family Geometridae; genus Xanthorhoe; species Xanthorhoe designata. The sequence goes on along the minus strand of OY757042.1, from coordinate 2,344,911 downwards.
CGTGTTAATGAAATGCGAATGAAGCGTGTGACTTGGCGCCTCTTATCTCCATGTGAGCCTCAAGAGGCAGGACCTTATTTACAGCTGTTGTTAACGACTTCCACACAATAGACGAAAATCTTATTTATTGTACGATAAACTTTGGATCTGTTGAGAGTTTTGTGAAAGTTTTAATAGTCTAATTTATTATAAACGTGAAAATAATTAAGGTACTGTATACAAAGTGTAATAGTTCCCTTTAAAGGGTATTTTTGAGAAAAATATTAATATGTATTCGTTCCTGATCCTCACCTCACAACAAATCCTAAATAATGTATGCTGATGTGCGTGTTTAAAATAAATATTTATCAGAATTTTAGGCATTATTTACCTTGCCTTACGATCTTCTCTTTTTATTTTATCTAAGTAAATAGCAATTCTAACTTACCTTTTTTAATTTCTTTCTTATAATAAAATCTAACATTTTTACGATTTGTTGTTATAACGTTTGTAGTTTTCGTTGTTTCGTTCTTTACGAATTCATAATGCCCCTTGAAAGCTCGACATATAACTTAATAGGTCACACGGGACACTTCATCATGTCCTCCAAAACACGATAGCACTTAGTTGCTTTTGCTAATATTGTCACTGATCTATTTTATGACTGCACAAAGCGTTGTAAACGTGCCCTAAGTAAGGTACTACTAGCCTACACCACGGAAACTTAAGTAAATTTTAGCACATTTTAAACTGTATTTTACTCTTGTCCTCAGGAGCCATGGCCCGTCTTTGGTGGCTGGTCTTCACGCTGGTGACAGCAACTGCAGCAGACGAAGCCTCAGATCCGGAGGGACTTCTTGATACCAGCAATGGTAAGCTGAAGTCTTTCATAACTTTGGGAATAATATTAAGATAAGTTATGTAGGTACCTATGTATATTCGTATGAGGAAATGGTTAACTCTAGAGACGGAATTTTAACCAGTTACTACTGGTTTTCTACATGTCCATTATGTGCTCTTTGACATGCGCAATAATACATGAGCGATAAAGAAATGCGGGCGTTCTATTCGTGCTTATTCATACGTTAAGCTCACCACTACATATTTAATGGAAAGCTGTGTGGTACAAAATATCGACCCACAAATGCTAAGAGTATAAGCGAAAACCGAAAACATTATCACGAATCTATACCAGATATGAAATTGCCCATGGTAGACATTCTCCCAGAACTTTTAGGCATTATAAACGCTTAAAAGTGTCTAGGATTGTTGACAGAGGCGAATCCAAATAATAAATAGGTAAACAAAATAACCTTTATTTAAGCCCGATGTTTCGTTCGACCGATTTGCACCAGCCGCCTAGCCGTGGTCGCGGGATGACTATTTGAACGATGGGATTGCCTTACAGTAATAAAAAATATACGCACAAAAATAAACATTACTCTCCATCCGCAATTAATAAACACAGAGGTTATTGCGGCGCGCGTAGCAGTTTCGTAGGTGGTCTACGTCGTAGCTACGAGCTACCCTTTTTTATTTTTCTGTGAGTTTCAATCAAGGAAGTATTTGCCTTTACGAGTTTTTTATCATATCAACTATCATCTATGTAAGTCTGTATCTATATGTATGGACACATCATTGGTAGACGCTGCGTGGTCCTAAATTATCTGTCAGCTATCTATCATCTATGTAAGTCTATGTAAGCCTGTAACTATATGTATGGACACATCATCGGTAGACGCTGCGTGCGCGGAGCCATTACCCATTATCCCGGCAGTTATTGTGTGCTATTAAGTTGTCTTGATAAGGGAGTTACGAGGGATTGCAGTTATAAATATATGGCCCCAGTTATTGCCCACCTGCGTCTAACAGAGATTACCTTGTATTATATTCCTGTGAAGGCATTTGAGCTATCTTTATTGGTGGTTTATAGGAAAATCAAAACCCTTTTAGGTATTTCCACAGCATATAAGATCTCTGGAGAATAAGGTAAGTTTGATGGCAGTCATGTGCGTGTCCAAGAAGGGTAGAAGATACATGTGTTATAAACTTCTGCCCGTGAATCCGTCCAACATTTTAAATAATCTAAGCCACGATCTGTGTAGCCGTCTCCAAGTTTCATCCAGATTTTGAATACTAGGATAGTACAGAAAGAAAAACATTAAGGCAACATGCCGGTATCACACTGAATTTTTCCGCTAACTACTTATAATAGTTTACTTTGTGTTCTCTTATTTACTCGTAAATTTATTGGTTACCTTTACAGACCTCAGTTTCTCATTATGTCCGTAATTTTTCTTCCACCTCACAATGACGTCGCATGCCTTTGGGTCGCAGTAAAACTATTTTTAATTATGAACCTGATTAAAATTCTCCCTGTTCACCGTTAATAATGGCAAAGAAACGTTCCACATTATTCCCCGTGGCACAATTACCTGGGGTCTGTATTTACACGTGTTTTTATCTCGATGGATTTATTCACTTTTGCCGGAAAACTGGGTCAAATGTGAACATTCACAGAAATCGTGTTGCTTATTCGATGTTTTTAATGCGATAGTAGAATTATACTGTGTGTGTTCGTTTTATTTATTAACATTGGTTAAATTCATTACGAAATAGTATAAAACTTTTTTTTGCACTCGGCTTCGTAAAAAGTAGCCAAGTCGTTGGCATTGGGTATAACTTTAATAGTGGCTCACAATTTCATCTTAAACCGTTCAGCAGACAAACCGTGATTTAAAGTGGAAAGGTCCACGAAAAACTTTACTATATTTAATTAAAATGTATTTTAAACTAACTTTAATTCTACAAATAGTAACTCTTAATGCATGCTTGAGTTATCAACACTGCGAAGGCGCAGGTAACCGACTCTTTTAAGCTTTAGGAATATCCCCCGACTTATTTTGATTCGATAACCTTAACCGCGTTGTTTTTATTGTAACCATCCTGATGTCACCCGGGGCACTTTGCAAAATAGCCTGTCTCCTACCAAGTCGCAAAAACAACGTCTCTCTTGACGTGGATCAGGGAAACATCATGGGGAATTCAATTTACGCCGGCGTCGCTCCCATAAGCCACAAGCTTATTATGGAAATGCCGAGCACGAATAGCCGTCAATATGTCGAAATATAGGTTACTTAGCTGTTTCCGGCTTGAGAAATGTAAATTATACTTACTCAGTTTCTTGTAATCAAAATTTAAGAGAAAACCTGACGATTTAAGTTAGGTAGACAAAATCCAAACAATTTTTTTATATTATTGTAAGAAATAGTTTATTTGAGTTGCAAGAAAATACGAATAATGTAAATAATATGTTGTGTCCTGGTTTAAGACGTCACTTCACTCACGAATAACTTTGAAACATATAATTTAAACGCTTTTGTGCATCCCTCAAAATGCATGAAACTTATTTGAAAACCCCAACCTTACTATAATTGAAAACAGTCACGTATTCGCTTTACCTGAACACCTGAAACAGAAAATGCCTTTGCCTCGCTAAGTTTATTTAATTCTTAGCACAAACAGCGTGCTTCCTTTCTGCTGAGCATACAAACATCTTGTAAACAGTGCTGCAAACACTTCTGCAAACAAGATACCAAACTATAACGCAAACAACTTGCGTCCTACAAAGCTCTGTACATCGGTACGTCAGGACAACGTAGAATAGAAATTTGCTCAGACTGAATGGATTTAGAAATGCCGAATTGCGATGGATTTGAGTACATAATATGTTAGTCCTCGTAGCCAAATCAGTTAGGCGAAATATTTCGGCCATGAGTATAACCCGTAATGGATTGCTAATTGCTGTGGGTAAATTAAACTATTTATAAGTATACATAACCGGCCCAATTGAAAGATTTGAACTAAAAGTTAAATGTAAACTTTAAGAAAAGCACTTCAATCAAATTCACAGTTTAATTTAATTTAGCATCTGCAAAGACAAAGTCAATCAGTCGTCGAGTTCCCTACGATATTTTCCTTTCCTGCTGATTTGATTTTAGACACGAATAATAATAATTATTTACCTACATACAAATTGTTCCTCATTATTAATCGCCGCTGGACAAATGTTCAAGTATGTTTTGCATATATTTGTTGCGGATCTGGGTTTTTCTGTCTATAATAATGTATGTATTTACAAAAAGTGTATATAAGTGACGCTGTGTAAACGTCCAATAATATTTAGGTATTGAACTGTAATTTCAAGTCCATTTACCTACTTCATTTTAACTTCTATTATTCCACAAACCTGGCTGTTAATAAAATAATTCTTCTCAAAGATAAAACTATCTAAGTTATAGATATATATATATATATATTATATAGATTCAATTAAGTACATCTTTACAAGACCGATAGTTTTTCCTTTCCAAAAAACAGTAATTTCCTTGGCAATCTTGACTTGGGAAACCGAAGAAGGAAATGATTTCCGGCTCCTCCCAGTGTTTGTTTAGGTCCGAACTCGTATGTAACATGGAGATTACTACGCCCCACAAATACGTTGAGGGTTAAATGATCATACGTTACGCATGCATAAGTTTAACCACATACTTTATAGATACAAGTTTGCCTCAGGTAGCTGTTTCTGATAATAACACTGCCTTTGACCGGTCATTGCTTTGAAGTTGTAGTTAAAAGGTATAAGTAAATCTGCAGCATCAGTTACTGATTTTTAATAACTCCTGTGTAGTGCCTCATAAATCATCGAAGTTAAGCGATATACTTTGACAAAGTAGGTATTGCCGCTAGTAATTGTGTTACGGAAGTATGTAAGTAGGTATGTAGGACAGCGCATTAAACTATCCATCCGCTCAGCCATGGCAAAGGTCGACAGGAGGCTTATAAACTTCAAGTTCAGATTAAGTTATCTACTCATAGTACAAACTTACTTCATACTTATACTTATGTAAGTACACATATAAACCTGGTACATTTTGATCTGCACACACACTAGTTCAGTCGCTGAACTATACTACTATATTAACTGAACTAGTGGAAATAGAGGGCATAATCTCCTGAGTTGAGGAAGCAAATTCGCGTTAGTCAAGCAACAAACACATTTATATAGGTAGTTGTATCTTAGACACACATTTATGTATACACAGTGTAGGTTATTGATCTAACCGGTGAAAGGATAGTATGCGTCGGCAGATGGATGTGGTTTTGATGCGAAGGTCGTAAAAGGCATACATCCTGAAGCTCCTATATTCCGCGCAATAAAACCCTGCAGCATCATATTTTGCAATATTGTAACGGAAAATACAGTTTTATAGCAATTCTTATTTCAAATAAATAAAACCAAGACAGCGAATAAACAATGAAATTATAACTAAACTGAACGAAGTTTAATGATTAACAACAAATAAATTATCAAGAAACATTATGATATAAAAATTAAAATGAAGAGAGCGATAGAACATTTTAGAAGAAATCGAATCAATTCAAGCATGATCATTCACTTACCTGACACTTAGAATTATACCTCCCCATACCTACCTAATTTCAGTTAGCTAGTTATAATTACATTGGTTATATAATTATGAGGGTAGGCCGATAAAATTATGAGGTCTCGCCTCAAGTCCAAATTAAAAGCAAATGTCCTTCACCGAAAATGGATGTAAAAGGCCTGTGTGTGGTTGATAAGGGCGCTCGGTACGATGCGTACATACTTGTACATTATCTGTTATTTATTCTGTCGTACAACGTGTAAAATTGCCTACTTGTGAAGCAAGCTGCGTTACTTGTACTCTGCAATTATTATTGTGGTAAACAGATAATTAATTTTGTGAGCATCATTCCAAAATCAAATTGTATCTGCGTATCAAGTATCTATATTAATATTAAACGAGTGAATATTAACTTCGAGTTCACTAATTTTAACGCTAGAATTATTCTCGTAGCGTTATTATCGCCCGCCTGAGACGCAGAGGTTGCGGGTTCGATCCCCGCTGCGGGACAAATGTTTGCATGATCTGCAAATATTTGTTTCGTGTCTGGGTGTTTTCTATGTATAATATGTATGTATTTACAAAAAAAATGTATCTATGTAGTTTATCAGTCATCTGGTTACAATAACACAAGCATTAAATTGCTTAGCTTGGGATTAGATGACGCCGTGTGGAATGTCCAAGGATATTTATTATTTATTATTATTAATATAACAATTTTTTGACACATTAAAATGTTAAGTGTAATAAATATTTCAAAGGCATTAATAGTGTAATGCCTTTGTTTTGTGTAGAAAATTCAATCGCAATTTCATATCAAATGGCCACTCAAATTGTCATCTGAGATCGATTTTGATTTCCGCCGGAAGCAGTAGGTGTCGCTGCGGTGCCGGCGTGCCGCCATTTCCTCGCCGTCGACTGCCGGAAGTGGACGTTACTTTCACCCAGTTTTTACAGATTCTTTTATGAAGTAGCGCTGTTTCTAGTTGGAAAGTTTGTTTATCTTTTAGAGTAAAAACTTTTGCACCAATTTCTTGTAAAATTTCAAAGTAGGTATAGGTAAGTAGGTGTTTGTTTTGTAACATATTTCCAAAATAAACTACTGCAAATTGTGGAAAATGCTATTTTTTAACCATCTTTAGCATTAGTTTATTAGTTACTTCCTACCTATTGATAGTAACACTCACACGGTAATTGGTAATCCTCGTTTAAACTGACAGCTAGCCAAATAGGTCAGTGGGCATTATAAAGAAATTGATAAAGTACCTACAGAATAAATGGACGAGATAAAAAATGACTTGACAAAAGAGCTTGCTAGTGAAAGTACCTACCTAAAACTAGAGAACTTCGTCTAGTAGCCTATGGTACGAATAAAGCCAGCGTTCCAGCAAGTATACAAAGTTTTGTGGTAACGTACTAACTTGTGGGTACTTTAAAGTGGTAAGTTGCAGTACGACAGTGTCACTGCGCGGCGTAGCGCCGTGTTGCTAATGCGCGCTAATGGAGGCAATTTGCCGCGCTTTGAGATCCACTCACCGTGTTTCATAAACGAGGGAAGCAAACTGCTAATTGGTCTGCCGTTTCGTATACATTTAGATTAGATACAAACAAATATACTTATTGTAAAGAGTATGTAAGTTTGTAAATTGAGGTATAAAAAATATTAAATCATTTGAAAAGTACCTACATTATTTAAAAATGTCATTATGCTATGGTATAAACCTGCGAGAAGTAGGGCCTATGCGGTTACTCTATCACACATGAGAGTCTAACTCATAAGTTTCATGAGTGTTTTGTAAATGATTACTGGAAATAACCTCTAAAATTTCCTAATAAATGGTCAAATCACGTGACAAGTGTCAAATGAGGAATAAATTCGACACTGTCACGTGGTTTGACCGTTGATTAGTTAATTTTTGAGATGATCTGCGTTCGAGAAACCGGCTGTTAGGTATGTCTTGTGGTGCGAAACCAACGCTCCTCCAATATATATCGTAACTATGTAAAGTTAAAACCAATTTTCAATCAACTATACGAATCGAACACTGCGACATAGGTACTCGTTATTGATTGACTCGTATTAATATGAAAATTACTCTGAATTGCTCGCTGATAATCAGCCTTATGCAGCACCAAATTCAGTATATTATGTGTGCTATTAGTATTCTCGCATACGTAACTGGTTAACCACGAAATGTAGCCACAGGTGGAATTTGCGCTAAACCTGAGTACCAATTTATGTTTAGATCCAAAAACATTTCGTAAGTATGTACTTCATTGGGAAAATAGTAGAACATTAACTGCCTATTATTGATCATGGAATGTATTTATGTTTTGTGAAATCACCAATAAATTCACTTGGCTAATTGCTTATATGAACTTCCTTTTTTACCAAAAAAAGTAAGTGAGAAACAAATTAAAAACTTGTTTAGGTAACTTTAAAATTGGTTTCACTTTGATCTCAATTTTATATTTTAAAGTTAAGCCCGTTTGAAAAAAACGTGACGTACCTACATTATCAGGTCAGGAGGTGACCAATGAGTATGACACAGCGGGAAAGTGTGTAAGGACATTGTTTAAGACGAAGGTTTTCCTAGCTCAAACCTCTTCTCGGCTTAATCGATCCCATCCACTGAGAATACATGGTCAATACGTGTGAAGCTGATCAAGCTGTTGTCCTTCACCGTTTAAAGCTCATATCAAACGTATCAAATAGTCCACTCAGCTAACACGACTCTCTTTATACCTATAGATAAGTAGGTACGTTAACATCCTACATGTTGTGTGTATGTGTAAATTTAAAAAATCTGATTTACTAGTCTAGCTTCATTATTTGTCTTTACAGGTAATAGAGAGCAAAAAATGAATAAAAAAAATAAGTAATGATCACGAATGTATCCTTAGGAAGCGTCGCCATCCTTTCTTTTCCTATTTTTTTCCTTTTTTTGACTTATTTATTTATTTTCAATTAGTTTTTTTCTTCAATTGATCCATGCTCATTTTGCAAAAGCATACGCAGAGAACAAGATCTTTTAAATTATATACCTACTTTGTTTCTGAAGCTCTCAATTTCTTAAGTTCTCATTTTCAACATTTCAAAAACCTTAAGCTTGCAATAAATCTTACTGCCCTCGTAAAAATACCTTATCTATAAACAGATAAAAATCTAATTTGAGTTTTACGATGAATTCAGGTGAATAAACACGAACATAAAAAGGTAGCGTAAGCTGTTTACGAAGACAGCTCGAGCGGTCGTGACCGCGCCCTGGGGGTTAAGCTACGCCGAAAATAGCCAAGATGAAATACTGGCAGGTCAACGAAACTGGATATACAATGAAGTCTCCAAAATAGTGCCATGCGGAAGTAAAGATTCAGAGCAACCGTAAGAAATAAATGATCACGACTGTATCGGAAGGATGCGGTACAGATTCGGACCCAGTACTAACTTCTTAGTAACTTAAGGTGCCTGTATGGGTGAAATCAGCGCCACCGCCGCTATTTTATTTTATTATTACGTTGAACAAAGGAATTTTAAAAAACTAAATGAACAATTTGTGAAACCTATCATAAGCTTTTTTTTAAAGCCTATGTAATAGTTTCAGTTTGTATAGTTTAGGAGGAATAACGAAAACAGAGTTTAGTGGCCACCAAGTGCAACTTGCTATTTCTCCTAAACTATACGAAATTAAACTATTACAGAGGTATTAAAAAAAGCTTATGATAGGTTTCACAAACTGTACATTCAGTTTTTTTTAAATTCTTTGTTCAACGTAATAATAAAATCAAATAGGCGGTGGCGCTAGTTTCACCCATACAGGCACCTTAAGATCTTCTGCTAATGTTTAAGAAGTAGTCATAAATATATATTTCGACATGCTCACATTTAGCAGAAATTTTTGCACGTGACAGGTCAGTCCAAAGCCACAGATAGCGAACTGTTTCCTCACGATGTTTTCTTGTGTCATATTTTTTTTAAACTACTGCCTGCTTGTCTTGTATTTCCCGTTAATAGAAATCACAAATCTGCACTAAGTAAGTAAGTAAGTAACTTACTAACTTACGATCATGGCACAAATATTTTGCCTTATTCACTCGTATAGTACATAGAAACAATTTCTACAGTTGTTACTGTCTTAAATCTCGTAAAATATTTGTTATATTGCGGCATTACTCATACTTAGTCAGCTTGCGACGTTAATAGCATTCAAAGCCGAGGAATGATGACTTGCTGCTACATGAGGCTTAACAGAAATACTTTTAAAGATGACTGTACTATACAGTCTACTAGATTTCAAACTTTAACCAACATTGGTTCGTGTAAAATAAGATTTGACGACGTATTAGTGGCAATTCTGAGTGTCGCAAAAGCTAAACTAAACTACTTAACTAAAAATAATGCCATCCTTTTTATTTCCATCACTATGAAAGGGACGGCAATATTTTTAGTTAGTTAAGTTTAGCTTTTGCGACACCCAGAATTGCCACTATTGCATAGCTAAACTAGGGTTTGGCACGAGCTCATTTAAAATTAGTAGGTAATACAAAACTGTATGAGTCCTATGGACACTCAACTTAGGGTTACACTGTACTTTCATAAACAAAATTGGTCAATTATTTTAAATCTAGTGCTCCCGTAATTACGGGGTATCACAACATGCGTTAAAAAGACAACAACTTCATTCTAAGTAACTAGATATATTGGTAGTTTCGGATTCTGATAAATATATTTGGTTTGTATGAAATAGTATTTGACAGCAATAATAATAGCAGTGAATGTTGAGATGGTTGTATGAAGTGAAATGAATGGGCAGGATCTGGAAATAATTTCTAAGAGGAAGTGTGAAAGTGGTCCCACTTTCACACAGTGAATGAAAATACATAGAGCAATAGGTTGTTATGGTAGAGGCATGTTATAAAGAGGAAATAATTAAGTAGGAGATTGTTATAGATATAAAATATGTACCTACACAGATAGAAAACAGCATTTCAATGCTAAGTATATCAATTTGATATAGCATTGGTTCGCATAAAAGGTTTCGTAACTGAGTTGTGCGTACCTACACCAGTACCGAAGTTTTAACAAGATTTGTAAGCTGCAAAGTTGGTTCGTATAACATAAAGCAATGACCAACTTTTGTGAAGTTCTTTTGACTTGAAGACTCATTTTGCCGAGTGAGACTGATTTAGAGAATGTGATATAGGCACACTATGTATTTATATATTTGCGCTCTTCGGCAATGTTGCCAGTGTCTTGGGCATGGTTCCGTTTGGCAGTGGCTTGGATTAAAATCTATATAGATCGTTTAAAACGATTCTTAGATGGCTCGACTAATTTTCATTGTAATTCATTATTTATTTAAATACGCGTCAGTTGGTTTCGTTTCTATAAATTAATGTAGGTACTATTTGCGCGCAGTAATAGATTTGTAGAAAATCAAGGTCAAAATTTCAAACCTCGCAATTTCAGTTTGAGGCTAAGTACCTCCTTCACATTGTAGAATTTCAGTTAAACCGAATTTAATGATTTTGTAGTGGGTCTACTAAATGTTTTTTTAAGCTAAACCTGGTATATTACATTACGATATCACAACAAAGAAAAAAAAAGACCGGTGTAACAGTTTAATCCCCTTTCAAAAAAACAACTATTCAAAAGAGAATACTCGATGCAAAGTCCAAATAACCCTATAATGAAAACAATACAGAAAGTATGGGTCCGTAATACACACATCAGAATAATATTGTGTGCAGTGAGGCGTACGATATCTGGCCCCGACAGGCCAATAATAGGCTTACATTACATCTACTCGCATGCGAGTATGAACATTCCTATTAGCTGGAAATGATCACAATGGATATGACTACCTATAACTTGCACGATACCTATTAGGTACTAGTTGTGCGGTTCACAGTAGGGATAAGTAATTGTTCTAGTATAGATGGCACAGGAAAAAAGAGGCCAGTACAAAATAATGGAGGACGTTATTTGGTCAAGATGGTGTGAATTTAATTAGTCAATCTACTTAGAACCCAGTTATTGCGTAGAGATGTTTTTAAATGTGAGTTTAAAAAATGATATTTGTATGGTGAAAGGTGTTCAAAAGGTTTATTTATTATGCGATATGAAAAATAATGTTATTTTCAGAAAATCTAAAACATTGTATTAATATCACTTGAGTCTAACCAAAAATCAAAAATGTTCTTGTCGTTGCCTCTTTCCCGGTGAAAATAAAATTATCACATAGGATCGCAAATACTCAAAATAATAATCCCGAGCCTTTTATGCTAAAGCCATATGAAATAGCTAAATTGATTCAAGTAACATTCAAGTCACTTGTGAAAATAGTTTGAAAAGTTAATTTGCACTAAAAATTCCACTTTCACTGTTTCGATAAGTCTGAGAGTGAAAACAAGCTGACGAAAGTAAACTCAAAGTGCTGCCAAATTGTGATGAAACTTTCAATTTAATAATATTATAGGTTCAGTTAAGTTCGTATGAGCTAGTAATTCAAGAACAAGAAAAGAAAAGTGATATTAATAACAAGTTAACTTTTTTGGTTTTATTTTTGTAAGATGTATAATGGCTGTATAGATATAATTGCAGAGAAAATTTGCTTAAATAGACTAAGCAACATTGTTATACTACTAAAACTTATGAAAATGATGTAAAGGATTTTTTTTATTAATAGTGTGTCCCACTGCTGGGCCAAGGTCTCCCCCATATCCTTCCATGAATCTTTTTTTTTTAACGAACTTTATTACTAAACTAAAAGTTTAAATGCACTGAATAAACCAATTCATGCGAGTTATAAAATATTGGTACTAATAACATGCAAAACTACTCATATTTTAGTATACCTGACAAAATAATTCGGACAACTGTTGATGTGTACTAAAAACGAGTAGGTAATATAATTAAACTCAATAAAAACAAATTCTGTGTTAAAAATATTTCCCTGTCCGATGTCTGTTGTGATGGCAGAAACGACTTTCAATCAAAACCTGAAAGCCAGAAGATTTAAGGTTTATCTCCCATGAGGATACGTGATTCAGCTTACACCAAGCAAGATCCAAACTCGAAAAACATGAAATCCATTAGCCATCTCGCCCTAAATTGCCACACTCTTATGGCTAGAATTAAATTTGAGAGACGTTCTGCGTATTTGCTTTACTGTGAAGAAGAGCGCTTTATCGTGAACGCTTACGCCTGTAAATCGGTAGGTATCCCTCCCCTTTCCTAGGGGCCACCCCTTATTTCCACCCCATAATCGATCGACTCTCGGTGTCGCCAACCGCTCCGGGCCTTTGTGAATGAAAAAAGTATTTTTGCTATTAAAATGGATATATCGTGTTCGTGCGTTATATTTCATTCAATTAGTAAGAGATAGATGTATGGAAAGGTGATATACCCGAGTGTTGTAATGGAAAGTAGAGTATTTGCGTTTCCGAAACGGGATATGGTATTATGACAAAGGCTGGCGTTTTGATAGTTTGTAATTATATTAAACAAGCTTACTCGCCCGCGGGTTCGCTCGAGTGGTAACTACCTGAATAAAAAGTAGCCTAAATGTGTTATTCCAGGTCATAAACTCGGAGAGGTACAGTCATATTTCAGTCTTAGCCAAATTGATAAACGCATATTACATTGAAATATTAATGACCAAAGTTATTTGATTGACGGCATAAAGGAGGTCGTAAATTACGAGATAAATTCCAGTGTAAAGCTGTAAATTAAATTAAAAGTTTAAATAAATGATCACGACTGTATTCCCAATGCGGTAGGCATACTTATACATTTTCAATCCCTTGAAGATATTTAAGGAGGCATGTCCTAATATATATTTGGTACATTACTCAAAGGTTACATTCCAGACGTGGCAGATTGCAAGCCCATCAACGCTATTGGAAAGAAAACAAATAATGATTTTTCTAAGTTTAATCTGATTATCCTTCAAGTGCCGAAATGTAACTAGATCTTATCTTTTAATTGTTTTTTATCAAGTTTCTTTTAAAATTCCAAAGTTTCATTGTGCGCGGCTTTACCCCAATATCCAATCGTCAATCAAAAGGATAAGTAATTTGAAAGGATAATAGAAATTGATGAAGGCTACGCCGCCCGGGTAATACCGTTGATTAATGATAGCTGAACCCAAATTATTTATACAAACAAACACAATAGTTATCAATTTTCGAAGACTATTTTACGTGTTTATGTTGAAACATATATTTACGGGTATTTATCGCTATTAATTTTATTTAATTTTATGCCGACGTTTAGAATGGATTGCACCAGCCGCGGGCATACGTGTTTAGTTTCAAATATACTTTTATAAAAGTGCTTCATTATTTTTTTGCTTATTTAACTCATTTCAAAAATTTCACATGACTATGCTATCGTTTTTAACGACGACGCGACGTGGCCCTGTTTTTACTTCGTAAAAATGCGTAACGCGTGGCGTAGACAAATCGTAGCCCGTCGTAGACTTGACGTAGCAATCGTAGAGGTTGACGTAGCATAATCTACGAGAGTGATAAAAGTTTTTATATTGTATTATTTACATATTAAATTCTAGCTTTTTACCGAATTACCTAGAAAGTTTCTACACCTGCTTTAAAGTCTCTTAGAGTAACATCTCAAGTAAGTCAGGTTTAGTTGATATGCCGCGCTTTTACCATACCTAAGTAGTATTTATGAGAAACTATAGGATAATAGACAAATAAATAAATAAATAAATATTCTTGAACAGAACATTCCACACAGCGTCATCTAGTCCCAAACTAAGCAATTAAATGCTTGTGTTATGGTTACCAGATGACTGATATACCACATTTTTTTTGTAAATACATACATATTATACATAGAAAAACAACCAGACCCGGAACAAATATTTGCAGGACATGCAAACATTTTGTCCCGCGGCGGGGATCAAACCTGCAACCTCAGCGTCTCAGGCGAGCTTTCGCCCACTGCGCCACAGAGGTCGTCAATAATAAAATATAATATATTGGAATTACTTGTTACTTTTGCTAAATAACGTTATAGAATTGGATGTTTTCAAGCAATATTTTAAATAAATACTTAGTTGATGAAAAAAGCCCTTAGCTGAGGCGTTATTAACATAAACATCCAAACAAAGAAGTACAGTCTTTTATAACTTAGATAATTGTTTTCTAATATTATTTGTGTTTAAAGCTAATAAATTATCTCGTTAAATCCCTGAAAAAGTTTCCAATTCAGAACAAAAGCGAATTTACTTAAAACTAATCAAACAAACATTTTCGGAGCTTACTGTTGCCTAATTTTTTATTTTACATAAAATATTCTCTCGAGACGCATAATCTGGGATAAAGTAAAGCTGTTGGTTAGTAAGGAAAGTAACAAAATGTCGGATGAGACTTTTTCGCGGGTTTAATATTTTGTTAATTGATTTAAACCGTGTTTGACACATAAATATAAATTGCAAGCTTATCAATAGCTATCCTTCAATATACTACGATAGAAATATAATTTATAGTAGCAAAACATCGTGTCATAATCAACTCCTTGCCCAGAACCACCTCCTACTTTCAATAGCCTGTTGTAGTTTGAGTGCAAATTCAGCACTAAGCCATAGCCTATGAGATAGTTTATTACAATGTATTGTAACACAACTCATTCAGACGTCCTACAATAAACACCTGAATAAGACTGAGAGTGAATATGTCAAATATACTTCTACAGAATATCATTAGCCAGTAGCTAAAAATCGCACACGCCATCAACTTTTCAACAGTTCCAACAAACACAGCAGAGTCGCGCAGAAAAGTCGCGTCTTACACTTAAGTTTGTATTTCATGAAGGGCATCGGATGAGCTTACCTCAGCCATGGGCTCGCAAATTGCCGTTGTTCATTAGCCGATCCTCTAACGTTCAAATGATGGACTTGTGTATTTAGGGATTATCTTAAATGAAGGAGGCCTGTGATTGGCGGATGATAATATTGTGAAAAATCAACACAACGAAAATAAAAAACACAAGGAGTTTCTATTTCATTGATAACAGTTTCAAAGCTGATTTGTTTTATGTAAATTGTGTTACGTTATAAAGTCAATTGTATGAAAATTTTCCTAAGTATGCATTTTTAAACACACACCCGTATTCCATAGTACTCACTGTCAACAACTTTCCTGAGTATAACGAGCACGTTTTCTTGCAATTCTTATTCAAATCCGCGTTACAAATACAAACGACCATCGAGAGTGTTTTAGTACAGCGACACTGTCAGCGTTGAGGCGATCAAATGCATGGTAAAAGTGAAGATAAAAAGCTAATAAAGTCGAATTGGATGACTATCGGTCAGTTTTAGTAATCTGTCTTTCTGGGATTTTGCTTACTGTGATATTTGTATATATATGATATTTGTGTAAAATATATAACAACAGTAAGCACAATAATCACAGATAGATAGAATATTGAGATAAGACGTTAAAAATTATACTTCTTAAACCTTCGCTAAATCTTAATTTAGAATTTAGTTATTGATATTAAGAAAAACTAGATTATTAAATAGTAGCATTACGGTAGTTTTAATTATATGTTATGAAATAGGTAGGTACTTCCTAGTGTTTGTTAGACGAAATAATTACTTCTATCGTTCCGTTAATTTTCTTTATATTTTGAAACATGTATTGTATATTATTATATA
This sequence comes from Xanthorhoe designata, assembly GCA_963582015.1. Lineage (NCBI taxonomy): Eukaryota > Metazoa > Arthropoda > Insecta > Lepidoptera > Geometridae > Xanthorhoe > Xanthorhoe designata. The sequence goes on along the minus strand of OY757042.1, from coordinate 2,328,803 downwards.
TTTTATGGAAGAAACTCAACACTAATTATGAAAAGTAAATGTCAGTGTGTAGTTTGAATTACACTATCGCGTGGAATAAAGTCTCAAAACAATCAAAATCCGTTTCTCGCTCGCAGTCGAACCAATCCCTCAGTATGCGAGTCACGGGTGTGTAGGTGACTTCATCTGCTCCACTGATTTATGAGAGCATTTTCCATAGTGACGCCGCGGGCGGGCTATATTTTGCACTTAGTAATGGGAGTGATCCATTGACCAAACCAACGGTATAATACAATACACATTGAACGTATCGTTATATTCGCCGTTAACTTTTAACTTTTGAGTAAAACGTTTTAGGTAATCGTAGATACAGTAATGTTACAATAATTATGTTACTTAGAGAAAATACATTATATTGATAACTGGCAAACATTAGAAATATTGCATTTAAACTGTATTTTTATTTTAGTAACGTGTATTGTGTATGCTTTCATTAAAGTCGAGTGTTGTTCTAGTTATTCAATTTTTACATTATTTTGTAATTATGTTTGAATGATAACCAACTCTATGAGGAAATAGAAATCATTGAATTAAAACTAACGAAAGTAAATGCTAAATATCTGCAATGAGAATACTTTTTGCAAGAAAGCGCTGAATCGTTAAATAAGTTCGTATGAGCAAGTGGCCACTCTGGTGACGGAGTTTTAAGGCCTCCGTCATGGCTTAACGACTTTGAAACACGTTCAATTAATTTTAAATTTGACTTACTCGTAACGTTAAAAAGCAACATTTTATTTCGGTCGACGGAATACCAAACCTGTGCTGCCAAATCTGTGCGAGTCGAGTCTGTTTGTTAATAAAGACGAAATTTTCCTTATTTATTATTAAGTTCACATGTTTATTCCAATTTTCATAACGAACTCGATTCTCGGATTTTTCGTTAAGCAGCAAGTGGAATAATAATCTTCGTTGTGGATCACTTCAATCATTTCGTGTTTGGACTTTTTATAAGGCTTTCGTTCCGAGAGCATTAACCATTTTCTGTTTTTGTTAGTTTTTTGTTAAATTCTTAGCTCTGTAGATACGTGTAATCTTATGCACGTTCACAAAATAGATATGCCAATGTGTGGTCAGTAGGTACCTACTTTTGAGTTTCAGTAAGTGCCGGCTGGTAATACTCGTACCTAAGTCATGACTGAGACTTTAAACATAACACTCACTAAAGGTTTTTCAAAGTACTTACATAGCTTAAATTAGTGTATCATATCAGTTATTAAGTAAAATACATACAATCAATCAATAACTGAATAGCATCCACTTATTCGTTTATATTCGAATTTGCATATTCAAATACACAGCCGGCACAAATTACACAGGCACATCGTAAAATAAGGACTAAAAAGTTTGCCATATTTAAAACATGAATAAAGAACGCCACAAAAACGGAAAAACGACTATTCTCACGAGAACGTGGAGAGAATAATATATTTAGCCGTAAAAGGAAGGTTAGGGCGTTGAACTCAAGGACGACTTTATCACGGACATACCAGAAAGGTTCCCCTACATCGGTGCGGAAGTTAGTTTCCATACGAGTGTTTGGTAGTTGCTAACTCTTGTGAAATTGTCTAACACATTCACGATAATAATCAATTCAAAATATAGAAGTGTTGCTAGGTCCAACACTACTATTATTGAATTGATTTCCGAATTTATGTATTTATATATTTATGTTAGGGATTCAGAAGCATAATCCTGTTTTTTGAAAAAAAATGGACATTAACACGAGTTCTTATTACAAATTAAAATACTAACTGGTTTCCTCGCTATGTTTTCCTTTGCCGTTTAGTGATTTACGTCTATCTACCTAGTACGTAAAACCTTAGGAAAGTCGTATGAAGTCACATCCAGCTTTATTCCAAGCCAATCCTGCCCATATATACAGACACGGTATACAGACCTTATATATTTTGTACATAATATAATATGAATACCTCATATACTCATAATAGCTACAAATATACTATACCTACCTATGAACATAATGCATATGTTTTCGTAGTGCCGAACCAGTAACAAGAGTAGGTAATTCGTGTGAGCAACCCGATAGTCAACAGCTGCTAGGATAAATACATATAATATAGGTATTATATACGTACAGTGTAGCTATGTTGTTCAATCCAGACTGCCTATGTTGAGGTTGTGCCTAATTTGAATCTAACTGTGTTTCTACACGTACCTAATTGATATGTTTGTTACAAAGAGGACATGTAAATTAATAGCATTGATTACCTGTGGTAAATGCTGAACTAACTAACACACACATCTGCATTTGAAGATCTTGCACAATTAAAGCATAAAAGTATTTTTATTTTTTCAATGTACAATTATTTATACATGAATTCCCTTTTCCAATGCGTATGCTATAATGTGTGTGTGTCAAATAAATTTATTACTAACGCATTGTAATAAAGTGCTACGCTGGAAAACTGCTGTATCGTATGCAAAGTTTTATGATAATTATATTTTACTTATTTCCTTTCGAATACTCTTGGCGTGGTTTCCATTTGTAATGTGCTATAATTTAATTGAAGAATTCATTTTTTTATATTCAGCCCAGACACTGCGCCGTATTTCAGGATGCTAGGGTATGTCCGGAACTTTGTTCGCGTGAATTTTTAAAAAAGTCTGCAGTCGTTTGAACACTAATAAGTCTTGTACAGATTCCCATTATCCATAAAAAATAAGCAAGACGATAATTATGTAGTTTATTCTATACATATTATAGTTAACATTTTTGAATTGGATTTTTTTTCCATAAAACAGTACCGTGCCAGAGCTATATTATAGGTATCTGCCCAGAGCAGCGTATTTTCTCCAAAACACGAATAAAAGTGCAGTTACGTTGAACAAAACATGTTTTTTCAAGCTCTGCCATTTCCCAAAAGCTTTACAATGATACGATAAAACTAGGTCGAGAATAAAAAGCGGTATTTTGCCGTAATGTCCGACTAGCGGACATAAAGTATGTTTGGTCGGGATAGCCGCATTTTTCTAGAAAGCAGGTTACCACAACTATTTGCACTGGGAAATAAAAATCTAGCAACATACTTGTGCTAATTTTTAAGTTTAGTAAGTACATGGTCGGTCTCATCAAATCCTCAAAAGCATTAGCATATTGCGACACAAATATCGACCAAAATATGTATTTATAGATATATATTCTGTGGATGTATTGCAAGTTTGATTAGATGGCATTCTCAAATGTCCCAAAAAAGGTCTCACACTGACCGTCTGTTTTCTATGCAAAGCTGAGTCCAGTTAGGGTGGGAATAAAAAGCGCAAACGGCAAAGGCCGCGTCCGAATATAGGGATAACAAAGGGCAAAATTTACGAGGGAAATAACCGCTCATACTTCATACACAATAAATATTCGCGTTGGTACTTACGTACGATACGGGAGAATACACAATATTGGACTTGGAATCGAAGTCACGCCATTTTAACCTATGGCGGAGTATTGATGTGATTCATTTCATCTAAAGCACTTGTGTATTGTTTCGTTCTTTGCATAGATATCTGCCCATACTGAGCATACTTGGCAGAGCATTTATATTGGTAACCGCTAGTGCAACAAATATCGGCCAATCTCAATAACCTATCTTTGGTTTTGCTTAATGTGGGATGTCCGTCCGTCATTTTTTGTCTAAAAGTAATGTGTAATGTCAAATATCTACTGACAGATAGTTTATTGAGGCCAGTCTCGTAAGTTATTTTGTGCTTCGGAAAACAATTCCTAACCTAACCAGATCTCTACGAATTTATTTTGCTAAATACCTAATCAAATTTTCTAAAGTTGACCCTTAACTTTTATGACTAAATTAATCTTAAAACTAAGGCCACGCATATTTAAATAAGGTTTATGTAGCATGTTCTAGCTGCTCTATAAAATCACTCTCTGTAAACAGTAACTCTGAAAAGTAAAGTAATTAGACACACGCTTGGTGTAACCATAAAGAAATTAAATAAACTTATTTATTTAAGCAAGGGTCCATTATCTAAATATAGTTTTGTTACACACGTAACGATCCCAGCCTTCTGAAAAACTTCTAATCTGACCTAATTATGAAATAAAATACAGCTCAACAAATAGGCTCTACTCAATTTTGCTTTGTGTTACACATTACATAAATGATAAGTTTTTTCAAAAAATACGCGCGTCAAAATTTTTTGCACACATATTTCTGTTATTTCTGTAACTAGTAGGTATAATTAGTATAATTTTAGTAAAATCACAGAATAAAATAATACAACAAGTAAAATGTAGATCCAATTCCAGAAATAAACTTAGCTCGTTATTTTCAGCTCAATTTTTGAATCCCTCCGGATGAAAGTTAAATGGCCGTCCGCTTCTGGTATTGTGGAGATAAAAAGCCGGTATTGCCAGCTTTGCAAATATTCTCGCAATCTAGAGTTGCCATGCGTCCGGCTTTCAATGGAATTTGGCTACTTTGCCCTCCGATCCGGTCAAATAGGTCTCATACGTGACTTTTATAAAGTTTCAAAAATTGTTTTGAGCTGCGTGATAAATAAAAACGTAGAATTGTTATAGGTAGGTATTTCAATATGTATTCCTTAATATTGCAACAAACGACAAAAAGGATAACGGAAGGGTCTTGATCATCACCTTTCAGCCTACGTATCAGTTCAGCTTGTTTCAAGACGTTTTATAAGCGTCTAGTACTTTTAGTGGCTAAGCGAATCGAAATGACTGGCCAAAATAGACCGTCTCTACTTCCCGGGCACGGGCAGTGACCGTACAAACCAAGCCACTCGACTAAGCCGAAATTGGAAAAGTTTGTGTGAGTTTGAGCTGTTTTGTGCGGGATCATAGATTCCTCCCGGGGCTGATTGATGTGGAGAAATAAGTTCTGGCGTAAAATGGAAGCGGCCATTTGTCGATGCGTACCTACATTTACAAATTTTACATACCTACGGCATATCAGACATTTTGCACGCGTGCTTATATATAAACGAATCCGTCAATTAAGGAATAATGTACCTACAATAGATTTACCTACAAATATAATCTCTAAATAACACACCTAAAGAAAAGAGTAGACACAAATAACAAAACGCGGACATGCCCACCTAAATAACTCAAGTTTGAATAAACCTTATATTCAGACTTTACATGAGTATGGCCGGAGTAGTTTTGGTTGTTAGTGTACCTATTCTATACGAGTATATTCTTGTAGGTTATATGTAGGTTATATATGTATATTGTATTCTAATATTTGTATTTCAGAAATAAATTATCCTTACGTTCCTCGTGTTGCCGTGGTAGGAGATGGTAGGGAGAACCCATTTTACTTCCAAACTTCACAGCTATTCATGAAAATATTTCGCTTTCCATCTCTCGAAACAAACAATGCGAAACTAAATCGTCTTCACGGCGGAACTCATTGTTCTAAACTACCGACCGCCGACGAAATAACACAATTATCTTCAGCAACCGAACCTAGCGGAAATGGAAGCGATTTAAGTCCTGATTTTCAAATTACTGGAACTGTTATAGGTACGGTCTCGTAAGATAGTAGAAGATAGACGAGAATACTTTTAAATCTTACTCGTTATCGCAATCATCACAACATCATTTAAATATAACTAAAAAAACCCTCATACGTCAAGTAAGTAGGTGTGAGGGTCATTCATTACATTACGGTCGTCAAAAACCGGTCACCGATTCTTAAGTAACAGAAGTTGCTATGTAATCTGTGGGGCTGATTGCATTACCGCCAATAACAACTCAGGGAATAATGACGTTTCAAATTCCCCCCGCGTCGCCCGCTCCGAATTAATGGACGCTTTCCTACTTTACGGCTTGAATTTCAGTTATTTTAAATTCAATCCCTGTATTATAGCTTCCTACTTTTTTATCCTATCAGCCTGGATAATGTTCACGTGTTTTTTGTTTAACTTAAAAATATAAGTAGGTAATAAATCTCGGTTCCGTCAGAACTGACAAAAAAAAACCTATTCTGATTTGGATAGGGCAAAATGAGATGTAACTAAAAATATCAAGAGGTAGGTACTCTTTTTACTACTTTTTTTCCAGAAAATTCGAAACTATGCAGGAACAAGAAGGTCTTGGCTCTAACTACCTAATTGAAAATATGAATGACTGTTACATTTTTATAGAAACTGTATATAATAAGTTTCACCGCACGAGTTACTGTACCTACTGCTAAACTACTCAAATACGCAGTAGGTACATGTCCTATTTCAGCGTCGTAAATTCCCGCATCATCCGATCTAACCTCAAATATACCGGCAACCGGCAACTGTTTCAGTTCTCGTTCAGAGCACAATATACGCCATAATCAAATAGCACCGTTCAATGAACTTTATCTCAGAGGGAGAATAGTACCTAAAGCATGTTTTGTAAACTGTAGTATGAACAATGTTTTTTTATCTTAGAGGAAGTTTAGGTGCCTATAAACGAAAAGGTTTTGTCAAGCATATTTTTTTTTAGTTTAACAGTAACATGTTTTAGACAAGATTCATATAAAATTGGTGATGTTTTTCTACTCAGAACGCACATCATGGACTTATGAATTACACTAATTTTGAAGCTTTCCTAATGAAAACTGAAAAATGTTTTCACTGTCGTTTGTTATTATTCTAACCCGTATCCACATTAACACAATGTGCTTTCGTAAATGAGAATCCAGCATCTCAGATGCCAAGGCTTAGATCCTTGAGACTTGGCGGAGCTTGCGGTAGTCCACAGCTTGGGATAATTCCGTGCCAAATGAACTGTATAAGCTTTGATTTCAGAATACTGGCCACAGATTATGACGGTAAGAGTTAAACGTTTGACAAGTTAAAAATCCATATTTAAATACATTATACCTATTACTTTAGTACTTACCTATGTAAAGTACATTTTAATACTTAAACTTACCTACTAAGATTAGGGCATGATTTTTACGAACTATTTACCTTTATTTTGTCTATTGTTTCTGGAAGTTTCGTGAATCGTGGTCACGGGCTTATAAAATCTTATGCAAATGTAAGTAAGTACTTATTTAAACTTAAAAAAAACAAAAAATTCAACCGCATACCTACAACATCCAACAGGTTAAAGTTTCATAACTATACGTCATTGTGACATTTTTTTGAAATAAACGTTTTACTCATTTATCAGGACTTTCTTGTGAGAAGTGGTCCCCCTCCCGTAGGTATATGTCATATTTTTCTACTTCTATTGCAATAAAATCTTATTAAATGTATGTAGGTATGAGGAGGACGCTACATAATATTTGTTGCTCGAAGCATGTTCGCCTAGGATTTCCTTCAGTTTCCTCTTCCGGTTGTCCTGCCCTGTACCTATACAATATTATGTTGCAAAATGAAGGTAATCAACTGTTATTTACTCTGTGGTCGCCAAAGGTGGGTCTCGGTTATCGATCAAGTTAATTATGCAAATAGCATTCTCACTGCATGACGCTGATTTTACATAAATTACAGCTACATGCAAATTAATGGAGCGGGGGACATCAAAGGGGTAATTTATCGTTGAGGTCAGCGACCAATACCTACGGCGGGAGTTGCTTATTACGAATTACCTACTGCAATTTCCGATAGTATTGTATTAAAACTGATAGGTACATAATGTACAATGGACATACCTACCTCTGACTTCATAAACATCTTCGAAGTTCGAACGATCTAAAAACGGTTAAAAAAAAAGTAAAAATGGTTACGTACTGAATTTATTTCTTTATTTTTTATTTATGTAAGTAAGTACTTGTGAATTCAGTCGTGCGTAAATATATATATATATTTTTATTAATTTAATTATTAACAATCTAGTAGATGCGACTACTCGCATCTACTACATCTAGATTATCTATAAGCTCAGGTATTTCCTTTTTTTTTCTTAATTTTGTTTAAGTTTATTCATATTAAAAATGTAGGTAGGCTGCCCAACTGATATCATTTGCAAGGGATGCAAATGATTTCAGTTGGTATGCTATGAATGCACCTTTGTGCCAACAAACTGCGTCTCATTTGCTATCCAGATAATATTCCGAATCTCCATGATTTTAGACGTTCCCCGTATTTCACAAGGAGAATCTGAATACGAATGTGAATTGCAAAGCTGATTATAATTAGGGCAGTGAGAATTTCTGTAATGTTTATGAATATTGATAAGCCACTTGTGATTATGGCGTAGAAATGTTCTCGTAGTAAAACATTAGAGAAGTCGGTTAAAACGAAGGTCATTTTGCAGTTTACGTGAGAGACAATGTGTCATTTTTATTATTTGTGGAAATAGAGAAATCTCGAGGTGCACTTCTTCAAAAGATCGCTTCGTTAGATCCCTTAGTTATCTCCCGAAAGTAACAAAAAATTTAGCGAATTTACAGTTCTGTAGAATAAAATTTCGCTAAAACTTTCACTGCATTTTATGTCCCGTTTGGCGACACTCGAGCGAGCAAGGAGTCTATTGTGCTAACTTCATTAAATTTATAAACAGACAATGTATTTTTTTATGGCAACAGTCCTACAGTCATTCGTAAGTACTTTTTTTGGCTTCGCACTACTTGTCCATTTGCCATTTTCATTCATTTCATCACTTTGAAAAGGAACATGACATTGTTGAATAAGGGTTCGGCGCCCTAGCACTCCTGGTGCAACTTGAATGTCGGTATTTGTATGCAAATGTTTTGTCTCGTACAACCTTCCCAACTACGTTGCCTAGTTTGCAAGTTAAGTCACTATTTGGGTTCAAAATTGTCCGTATTAATTTTGAGAGCGTGTGGGATATTAGATAATATTTTAAGTACCATCATTAACCGAATGAGAGCACTGTGTTTTCCTTTTACTCGGATAAGTTAACTTTTATATTTTTAAGAATTATTTTAACTTATATTGTCATGACAGTCGAAAAGCATTTGGTACCTTAACTTCAACGCTTTTTTTAAAGATTGCAATAGGTACCTGCAGAAAACAAAGTAGGTAGGTACTTAGATTGTTACAGTTTGTTGAAAACATTACCTACTTTGTATGGTCTTTAAAATACTTTAGAAAGTCTATTTTATTTTGGTCGACATGACATTCTTTAAAATATCTAACGACCGGTCTCAATATCTGTTATCTTTTAGCAAATAGCAATACATTTTTGCGTTTCATTAGTCTTTTCGGATGACTTTTCACTTACCAGAGATAAGTAGGTAGATGTATGGAAAAAATAAATAAAGAAGAAACAGTATTGACCAGATTCCTCTGGACCGATGATTTTTGATAGACGAAAGCATCCGCAACCGACCGTTAAAAGTCATCGGAGCATGGGGCGCCTGTCCTACACATTCCCGTTCCAAATTCAAACGCTTTGGAGGTTCGCTTTGTAATCTGAATATTTGTGATGACCCTTTAACACGCAGTTGGCGACTTTCGTCGTTGGTTTTTGCGGGAAACAAATAATATAAAACAATCTGGACGTAAGGTTGAAGAACAATCGCAGAGGATCGGGAAGAGTGAAATGTAACGGACGGAATAGGCCATTGCCCAGCAGTGGGACAGTAAAGATGTAAAAGTCAAAAGATGTTGAAATTTAGATTTCAAAACAGTTTGAGTTTTTTTATCTAAGTACTTTTAGTCATTGTGCATAAAGTGTTAATTCATTGTGTAGATAATGTATTCTTTTATAGAAGAGTATCTTTTCATGCGGTTCAAAAAGAAATATGAAGCTATTCTTCATTCATGCAACCCAACAATGGATTCCTATTGTGTATACCTACACACTTATGTAGGTACGTGTGATGATGACTAGAGGAGCTTGCATGAATTCCTATCATTTCCGTTTCAGGCTATGTTGCGTTTGATCAAGCTGACGCCTTCATTTCTATATTGATCGTAGTTAAATATGTCTGTTTGAAACATACCCTGTTATTCATAATGAATTTAGAGGCTTCCTAGAGCTTAGATGATTGCTAAACCTGTTGCCATCTGTTTTCAGACATAAGAGTGACATAAAAAAAACCTTAAAGCAAATTTTGTGAAAGGACATAAATCATATCTTACTCCTACTAATATTCAAGTTTGTGGGGATGTTTTTTGCTCTTTCACGCAAAAACTACTGTAACTAACGTTTATGAACTTGGAATAACACACAGACAACTTTTTATCCAGGTACCACGCGAGCAAAGCCGCGGTTGTAAGCTTGTTATGAATAAAGTCAATAAATAAGCAAATAATAAATTAAATCAGTTAATATGTTATGTTTTATAGAAGTAGGTTCTTAGTAAACTATCTCGGATTAATATAAGGCTCTCTTGGGTTTAAATTATAAACTGAAACTCGAACAATAGAAAACTTAAGAGCAAAATTACAAAGCACATAGAGGAGACAATTGAAAATTACGAGTTGGACAACTTTCTAACGAAGTTAACAACTTATCCATTTCGCTCAAAGTCAGCAAAAACTTTTTGTTTTTGCTTTGCAGACTAGTTAGTTGGGGATATAGCTTGTATTTTAGATTTCAATAACTTCACTAACGAGCTTTTCATCTTACATCGTGTGATAAAATCACCCAGATTGAAATAGTTTATCTTTGAACAAATGTTATTTTTACCCACGACGGACCGGAGACGGTAGGTATAATGCGTTTGGAGTGAGAGGTTGTTTGTTTGTTTGTGCTATGAATGTTGCCATTTTTTTCCGAAAGTACTAGCCCGATTTAATTCAAAATAGTATTTTTCGATCCCAAATATTCAAAATAGTATTTTTCGATTCCAAACTTAATCAGTCAAAATGTAATCTCATCGGCCGTGTACCGGCATTATCGTACAAAATAAAATAAAAGTTAACAAGCTAAAATCGGGCTTTGTCAATGCTCAAGCGATGAAGATAACAAGCTCGGGCAAATAGCTATGATCACGCTTTTTGGGGAATTCCACGCTGTAGGTAACTTATTTATTTTGGACAACAAACAAAGAAATTATGTAACATTAGCTGTGTGTAAATGTTATATTGTGTATACAATGTTATATGCTATTTATTATATTATTATGAGTGCTAATGGTACATTATTAGTAATGTAATAAGTGACTAAAACAATGTGGTTCCACAATAGCGGGATGCCATTACCAAATATGTTCTGTGGCCATCATGCCGGTAAATTAAATAACATTAACCATTAACCTTAATATTAGCTTTATCTGAAATAAAGTGTGAACAAGTTCAATCAGATCGAATTTAAAAAGAAATTAAGAATTAAAATAAATATCAATTAGGTATCCACAGAGATAATAGGTCATTACGATTATGAGCATTAAAAACATTGAATATGAATACTTACAAATGAAACGACAAGTACAGTCAGCAGCATAAAGATATTATGTAACAGGGTAGTCAAAATTATATTCGAGTCACAAATTCAATTTTATATGGGTTGTCAGAATAGTCATATTATTGTAACCATCAAAATGGTCAATAATTTCTTAGCAACAGTTGGCAATTTTATATAACGCAACAAGATGTCCAATATTATGTTCGCGTATGAACTATTCATTGGTATCTACGCACCAAACTTTCCAAAAATATCTTCGCATGAAAGAAAAATGAACTCTAATGTCTCAAGTCACAGTCTTTTATTCGTTTCCATAAAAGTCTTGATACCTTCAAGAAATCTTATGATTATGACAAATTTAATCTATGAGACAGACTTAAAAGATCAGTTAGGTATTTAAAAATATTTTTGTAGGATCCTAAATATGTAGCATGCTATGTACCGCAATAGAAAGGAAATTAAGAAAAAAATATAATTAGGTATTATGTTATAAAATTTATATTAAAAAACTAAACACATCATTAAAACCGAACAAAAATGCTTATTCATGAATAAAACTAAATAAAATCAATATCTTGTGTATCCTCCTTCTGCATTGATAACATCTAAAAGGCGTTGTCTCATTGACCGGACAGCATTGTAACAAAAATGGTCACCTCGCAGGGATTCCCATATTTGTGTGACATGCGCACGCAATGTTTCTGAAGTTCGAGCTTGAGTGTGATCCCACAGTTGAACCATCTTACCCCACACATTCTCAATAATGTTTAAGTCCGGACTCTTGGGAGGTAATCTTATTAGAATTAAATCGTCGTTGCCAGCGATATACTCGTTCACGACCCTGGAATTATGTATGGAGCAACCGTCATGAATGAATGTAATCGGTTCTTCATCATCATAAACATTTCTTGCTGTAGGAAAGAACGATTCTTCTAAAATCTCTTTATATCCCCGTCCATTTAAGCGGCCCCCTATCTCTACTATTTCACCGGGTCCGGCCGCAGACACCCATCCCCAGAACCCTACGCTGATGCGGCCACTTCTGTTATTGGGCCGAACGTTTGCCTCATCGTATCTAGTATTGTTGACTCGCCACAAAGATACACGTCCGTGAGCCGAAGACGTAAAAACTTTCTCATCAAGGAATGCTACTTGGTTGAAATTATGATTTAAATATTGAAGAGCGAATTGTAGCCTCAGTTGTTTATGCCTCGGCGTTAGGCCAGGTTTTTTTGCAGGCACCCGATGTTTCAGACCAGCTTCGTAGAGTCGGCGTCTTATGGTGCTTTGCGACACCTCATTTGCGACTGCTAACTCCGACGTTTTAATAAAGCGGTCTTGGCGCGCTGTGCCAACAATGGCAGAGTCTTGGACCATGCTGGTTTTCCTTGGTCGTCCGAAAGAGACGTGTTTGACCACGTCTCCCTCTTGACGCCATCTTTCAATCCAAAGTCTTACAGTATTTGTCTAAAAAATAAAAAAGTTATCGTTAAGAAATATCAATCTCGCCATTTCCTGCTCAGATGGTCCGTGGAGATGATGGATACTTACACTTATGCCAAGTTCATCCGATATATCAGTATTGCTTACGCCTTCCTTATGTAAATTTATAATCTGATGCTTATTTAGTTCAGTTATTCGGTATGTAGCCATTATTAAACTGTATATATGTATAGGTATTCGATATATTTCTAATTACATTTAATGTAAGTAATCAATACGATAAATCGAATGTCAGAATTGACTTGAACTACGTACACTCGTAGTTTGTAATCTATGATAATGAACTCCAAGGAGGTAAATGATAATCTATCTCGAGTTCTATCAATGACTATTTCTAATCTAAAGAGTTTCTATTACTATACCTATCTAATTTTAAAGTTTTTTCTTAAATACGTTGTAAGTGCGATAGTTTGTTTGTCATTATGGTTTTCGGTAATATTAAATTTTCTCTACGTTTTTCTGATCTGCGCGAACGAAATCGAGGATGTAAGTATGCACTTGAATAAATAAATTTATTGATTCCTCTTTTCGTAATTCGTAACTGACATGAAAGGAAATTTACGCCGTAACGAGAGAAGTTTTTAATTTTAATTTACTAGTAATTAATTTAATATCATTCTTATATAGTTTATCGGATTTTTATTTCATCTCTCTATTTAAAGCTTAATAATTACTCTATAATATTATTCTAGGCATGCAATATTATTTAAATCAGTTTCTTTAAGACAGCAAGTAAAACCGCGGGACTCGCTAAAACTTTGTACCAAAAATCTGTCTTCTTGCAATTTTAATAAATTTACTAAGTTTTAAACAAAAGACAAGTCAATGACGTTATGCACGAAATGAAAGAGATAAATAGAGATGGTTTATTACACACGTAAAAAAGGAATGGACGATGATACTTTTGAATAAATAACGAATAAAAGACTGTGACTTGAGACATTAGAGTTCATTTTTCTTTCATGCGAAGATATTTTTGGAAAGTTTGGTGCGTAGATACCATTGAATAGTTCATACGCCAACATAATATTGAACATCTTGTTGCGTTACATAAAATTGCCAACTGTTGCTAAGATATTATTGACCATTTTGATGGTTACAATAATATGATTATTCTGACAACCCATATAAAATTGAATTTGTGACTCGAATATAATTTTGGCTAACCTGTTACATAATATCTTTATGCTGCTGACTGCTACCTAGTTTCAGTCCAGAATGAGTTATAAGAGTTAGAATATTGTATTGATTTAGGTTAGAGTGAAGGTTATTTTTGATCATCTATTATAGCTACATAAGTTACTATACACACACTCATGCATTTTTAACCAAACATCATGAATACAAACATTATGGTGATAAATAGATAGCTCCAGAATAAACAGTTCCTGAAATCAGCATAACATTATAAAATTATATTCTACACGTTTACTATCTCATTTCTCAACAAAGAATTTTAAATTCCGAACAAATACTCCCCCATTATTGGTTAGACGAAGCAAACAAATCGAGTGCCCTCAAAGCTAATTCGATATAACCTCCTCCACCCCTCACTCCTCATTGCCTCCACAATTAATTAAGACTCAAAACTGCTTTGTCTAGCGTTCCTGTAACGACCATAATAATATTAAAACCCGCCATGTTTTCAAAGGGGTTTTCACTGTTGGCTTCCATTCTTGTACTTATGTAAATAAGGTTTTGTTTTTAAGTTGAAAAAGAGTTTGAATTATAAACTATCTACTTCGATAGGCGGGATAGACCTCCTTGGTCCTCCTTGGTCTAAAAAACCTAATCCTTCTTGATATTTTTAAATAAGTTTTCAAATAGGTACTTACAACCTTTTTTGTAGGAACACTTTCATCTCAGAATTAAAAAAAATGATAATAAAAAATAGAACACCTACACACACCTAAATATTATTTAGCAGTTTGAAATGCAAAAAAATAATTTAGAAGGTAATCTTTTTTAAACCCATGATGAACTCAAAAAGACTCCGTTATTTCGTCTTTAAAGACAACATAAATTTTATCTAATGTAATATTACCAGAACGCAAAAATATAGACTATTCTTTTTGTATTCGGTAGGTATACAATTTCCCATGAGCTTATTTTGTACAAAAGGCACATTATAACTGTGTTTTTCCTATATTTGTTTCAGAAATCGTGCGAGCAGAGTCACAATACTCCATCTACGTCAGCCGATGGACTGAATGCAGCCCGGCGGGAGTAGGCGAGCACGCGCGCCCCGCTCAAAGGTATCCTTTCATGCCTTATTTTATGCTATTCCTAGCTGTCCTGAAAAAACGGTCGTAATCCCACTTTTTAGAGTACCGTGGATATAAAACAGGGGCTGCCAGCTTTACAAATATCGACTTTATTTTACAAATAATAAATACACCATGCTGCTGTTTGGCCGGCCGTTCGGCCGATTTGGCAACTTTGTATTCCGATCAAGTCAGTATGAAAAATAAAACTCATAAGCCTATTAACATCATCGCTGACCCGCAGTCCTACAGAAAATATTGCATTGTTATAAAATCACCGCATCACAGAACCCTTTACTCTACACGAGGAATAACGTGTAGTGCGGGAGTGTACGCTTTTATATTTGTTTTTGAAATGGCCTGTGAATTTGATGCCACGAGGCATGATGGTACTTTGAATTTTTAACCGAGTTATTTTCTAGGCCAGGCGGATTGGGTTTATTAAGCCAAATAAAATAAATAAATAAAATAAAATAAAAGACAATTTTTTTTAAATATATTAGCAGTAGGTATTTTGAAAAATATAACCTCTTGTTTCGTAAATATATTCTACTTCGTTCATGATATATTATTGAATAAGGGTCTGTAGTGATAGTAAGTACCTATATGCAATGTAGGTATATGATATAAAAAATATGCTTTAAGAATTACTGAAAATCCACCCACCTTTATAGTGTACTGTAAAAGTAAGCTATGTAGTTAAAACATTGTCTAAACATTGTAGCAATAAGAAGTATAGCCGATATTTAATATTTTTATATACTTAAATTATTTGTACTTATATACTTTATTCAGGTCCCGAGTAAAGAATTTGGAATCAGACTCGCTAGTTCACACCCCGCGGCTTGGGTTGCAGCGTCGGCAGGTGCAGTGTCAGGACAAAGACGAGCGCTTTGTTGAAGCTATGTAAGTAATTAATCAAACAGCCCACAGGCACATACATAGTCCTGCGTTTTACTTTATCTGTGGTTTTACACAAAAACTACATGTGTATTTATTATTTATTTATTTATTTTTAAGGATACCCAACATAGGGTTACACTGTACATGCATCAATTGATAGCCAAATATATTTTATTTATTTATATATGTTATTTCATTTCATTAAGTGCCAATGTTCGTTAGAGGGAGCTCTTGGACACTTGGACAGTTAAATATTCATTATGAAACATAAATAAATAACCGGCCAAGTTCGTGTCGGGCCACGCTCAATGTAGGGATCATATTTGCGCAATATTTCGTTTTAGATTTACACGCATTGGGTTACGGTTCAAAAAATAATTTAAGTATTTTTTTACGATTTGTTTTATTTTATTAGTTTATCAACTATTACTCGTCAACCAGTAAAGCCTACTTGACCTTACTCCTCAATTGTCCATTAATATCATTTACTCCATAAGTTATCTTATCCATCTGAATGTCTAACCTAACCCTTTACCAGCAAGAAAAATATTGAATTGGAATATTCAAATTCGCCACATCAACTAGAGTGGCCACTGAAGTATTTTACTTCGTGAATTCTTCAGCCATTCTGAAAGTAGGTCAGCTCGATGGCATATTGATCTAATGCTAAAGGAAATCTTTTACGTGCTACTTCTTTAAGTGTATGATTCTGAATGAACTTTAAATAAACTTGGGAATCGTATCACGGAACTAAAATGGAGCTGGGCAGGACACCTGGCACGGAGGTATGACGACAGGTGGAGTAAGGTGTCAACTGAATGGCGTCCAAGAACTGGCTACAGAAATGTCGGCCGCCCCGTTGTGAGATGGGCGGACGATATTACGAGCATTGTGGGGCGAAATTGGATGAGGCTGGCACAAGACCGTGAGGAGTGGCGTAAACAGATGGAGGCCTATACCCAGCAGTGGGTGAAATCGGGCTGCGGATGATGATGATGATGAAACTTGAAGTGCATTTAAACCCATGCTAAGCAATGGTTGACGATCAATTCAGGTTAGCATCCAGATACTGAACTTAGAGATAACTAGAGCTTCGCTCTTGGCTTTGTTTCTTGGCAGATTCAGATTCAGATTCTTTATTGATAACTATACTGTTACATGTCCTTACTTATTATCTAAAATACAATGAAGTATAATAATAATGATTGATATTACATTTATGTATGTTTGTTCAGAAGAGCTCGTGACTCTAGTGATAGTTTTTTTAAGCCACCTGAAGGTCTGATGGCTTGACGAATAAAAAGCCGAGATCGACAACTTAACATGCTCTCCGAAGCACGGAAGGACCAAGTTGTTTAAGCTACTTGCACTCATCCAAATTATAGTCACTCAGAACGTCGCTTAACTTCAACGAACTATAAAGAACGTAAGCAAGCTACGCCACAAGAGCCTCATATAGTACCAACATAACAACGTTTTTTAGACTATGACGCTCAGGGATACTATAGTTTTCTACCAGTAAAGTATTTTTGAAAAAGGTTGACAATCTTCAGACTTATAAAAACTGTTTTAAGTAAAAACCTGATAACCTCAATCTTTTGAAACTAGTTCCGTTTAAGTTCCACGTCTGATCTTCAGTCTTATATGACTTGGCATGCATCGTAAATTAAATGCTTAAAGTTTTTAGTGCTTCTGCATTTTATAGGTCGCTTAGTACTCATATCGTTTTACTGCTCGACTGTAATGACTTTTATCGGGATAGTTTATGCCCAGCTTTCTCGCGGAGTAAGTAAAGGTGGACTCGGTTGTTAAATAAAACAGTAGATTTTCTTGTACTTTCGTATTTTAGTATTAAATAAATAAATTCCACCACAATTAGGTGTTTTTTTAATCATCATTAGACATGGTATGCTACCAGTAATGGTAATTGAGTCTACGGAAAGCTACGCCAATCCTACGACTCGCTACGCCAATGCTACGACATGCTACGCCAATGCTACGACACGCTACGATCTCGCTATGACGTTTCCGAACAAGAAATACCTATAGTTTATTTATTATTTTACAATGTTAAACCACACTTAGGTATTGGATATTTCCTAGTATCCCTGTAGGTGGCGCTCATCGGTGCTTTAACCGATAAAAATCATCTTACTAATGGTTTCAGGCCTCGGCTTAGAGGGTCCGTAGCCTAGTGGTCAGGCAAGCTCGGCTTAAGAGCGATCGCTTCTACGCAGGTTCGAATCCTGCCGGAGCCTTTAACTTTTAGTAGAGGATATTTATTTATTTATTTATATTATTATGTGTGCGAGCTCACTATGACCCAGAATAAAGGTCGCTTCCACATTTGACGGAAGATACCTTGCGAAAAGTCGTTAGAGCAGCGAGCGTACAAAACACGGTACGCCTGATGTATCTTCCGTCAGATGTGAACCAACCATATAACAAAAATTCTTGTTGATAGGTACTGTGGCGCAGCAGAAATAGCGAAGATCGGGACCACACGAGTGTGCGTGATCAAGGAGAACTGTACCTTAGTGGAGTGGTTGCCATGGCGACCAAGGCCAGACGGCGCTCTCGTGCGGACGCGGAGACTAAAGCGGCTGCCCCAAGGTACCTTATAGGCTATTGTTTCATAGTTCGTTGACCTTTGAGTTTGACCTCGTAAGTGTGGGGAAATCGAAGTTTTTCCACGTTTGGTTTTATAGTTGAGTTGTAATGAGGTTAGAGAAAAGTTAATAGACATGTAAATAGGATAACTTTAAATCATTAAAGGCGGCATGCACTACAAATGATTATTTGTTGAAATACATTTGTCTGAACTGATTTGTCCAAACCTTTGATCATCTACCTATATAATCT
This sequence comes from Xanthorhoe designata, assembly GCA_963582015.1. Taxonomy (NCBI): domain Eukaryota; kingdom Metazoa; phylum Arthropoda; class Insecta; order Lepidoptera; family Geometridae; genus Xanthorhoe; species Xanthorhoe designata. The sequence continues at coordinate 2,309,936 of OY757042.1, read as the reverse complement.
AGATCATCCAAACCCGTTCTTTACGCTCTCTTTCTTTCTCTCAACTCGTACAAGTTTACCCTACTGTTTAAAGAATTGCTATGGATAAATACGATAGTATATTCTATAATACAGGTGGTGGTAAAGAGTGTGATGTGGTGGAGGAAGTGCGGCCCGCAGCGCTGGAAGCCAGCGCGCACTGGACGCCCGGCGCCTGGGGACCCTGCAGGGTGGCTGTGGAGCTCACCGCTTCTCCTCTTCCTTGTGAGAACCAACCTTCTGCTTCCAATTAACTTCTGACAATGGTCTTCTCTATATCGAACTACAATGAACTAAAATTGCTGTTTGGATTAACTTTTATTTGCAAAACTTCAATGACAAATACTTTTTACTACCTAAGTACTTGAGTTCGCCCGCGACCACGGTTAAAAAAAGGTAAATTACGCGATAAAATCCTGTGAGTTCAATTTAAAGTAACTTCTTGAACTTCAAGAATCAATAGAACAACTTACGTAGATATCAGAAACTAACTGAACCATGGTTTATTTAAAAACAACCTTGAACAAATATGAGAATATGATAACAATGCAATAACCATAAACTTATATTTATAAGGGTTAGAGATCTACCGAAGTTTATACAAAATAGCTTTAACCTGATTAAAACACTCAAAACTCATGCTTACCCAGCCAATGATGAAGAGGATGACGCAGACGACAACGACGCGATCTACGACGACGACGACGACATGGATGAAGAAGACAAGGAGGCGCAGGCGAGCTGCGGCGGCGGCGTGCAGCGGCGCGAGGCCACGTGTGTGCGAGCTGACGGCCGCGCACTGCATCCGGCGCAGTGTGCGCATGCCTCAGTGCCGACCCTGGTGCAGCCTTGCGAGGTAACCTAGTACCACTTCTGGATAAATAGGTATATTAGGGAAGCCAGGTAAACTGTAGCAGTAGTTGGTCACGAAAACATAGTGCAGGTGATTTACGGCGGCGGCGTGAGGATAGTGCGAGCTGACGGCCGCGCACTGCATCCTGCGCAGTGTGCGCATGCCTCAGTGCCGACCCTGGTGCAGCCTTGCGAGGTATCTTAGTACCATCATTCATTCTCCAGGGGGTCTATCACGAGTTAACCGTAGTATTGAATACTATCCTCGATACCGAGTCAAGTATTACAAATGTATGAGAATCCAGTGCAGCGCCGCTCTCGGCAACTTACCTGAACTAATAACTACATACATTTGAGATACTTGACCCGGTAGCGAGGATAGTTAACTATACCACTCGAAATCTGATGCAGCCTTGCGAGGTATTCTACAGTTACATCTTGAGGAAGAAGCCAGATGAGTTACCGTGGTGGGAAGTTGTAAGCACGCTAAAAAACATATATTAGGCGGCCCTTAGTCAGCCTTGCGAGATAGTCTAAGATGTTGTTTGTAAACATTATGCTGTATGAGAAGTAAACAGGACTATAAAGTAATTACAAAATTGTGGCTCATCTTGATTTGTTAAATCACTTTCAACTTACATAAGATCTCTTTTATTTCTTAGGTACCATGCCCAAGAGATTGCGAAGTAGGCGAGTGGAGTGAATGGGGAGCCTGCCAGCCGACAGATGGATGCCCGTTGTTCCCCGTACAACAACTTACTACTACTGGTACGCAGATAAATCCTTAAAAAATCCGCCACCACATTATAGTAAAAGGAAGAAGATAGAAAGAAAAAAAACATTTATTTTGGTAGGACCTCAAGGATCACTTCAACTTTGTCTTACATGCTAGGCGATTCTAATGCCTGTTCCAACGCCACTCCCTACACCAGGCAAAAAAGATAATGACAACATCTTGTGCATCTAAGGAAGCCTCTACCTAGTGGTATTTACAACTAAACACTTCTGCTTGTTGTTAAGAAAGTCGTCAAAGCGATGACGGAGGCCAACAGGTAACCTAAAAACTCCGTCCGTTTTTTACTTACTTACCACTGTTAACAGCTAATACGATCTTGCTTAGGTACGAGTACTTTTCTTTTCTGTACAGGCTACAGTGTCCGCCGCCGTCGAGTAATCTCAGCAGCCTCAGGAGGTGGTGCACCCTGCCCCCCACTTGAAGAGAAGAGGACCTGCAGCACTCCTCGCTGCGCCTCCTGGAAGGCGCTGCCGTGGGGACCCTGTGTGCTGTTCCAACCTCACACCACCTGCGGACCGGGGAAACGGACCAGGGAGTTGAGATGCGTTGGTCATGATGGGGTAAGTAAGACGTATTAGGGTACTGGCATACAACTTCGACAGAAAATATTCTCGAGTGCAAAAGTCTATAAAACATTTTTTGCGCCAGACGAGGACAAAATCGATAAACCATTTTCAGACAGATAGAATTATGTTAATATTTATGGCTTTATCAATCACTATGTACTGTGATTCATCTGAATGATGTTATGTTATGAGCCTGTAATGTCCCACTGCAGGGCAAAGGCCTCCCTTCCTTCTCAGTCATCCCTGTTTTGGGCCACTGTGAACCAATGATAGATTAGTTTATTTTTTGGTGAAGGTCACCATCATTTCCAACTAACAAGCCTTTCCCCTTCACAGAAAGAAGCTCAAAACGCATGGTGCAGTGGAACCCGCGCGCCGGCCCGCGTCGAACGCTGTCGTATTGCTTGCGCTGGGGACTGCGTCGTGTCTGCCTGGGCGAACTGGCCCCCCTGCCCCTCCGCCTGCACCGTGCCTTCCCGACCCACGCCCACTAGGACACGAAGAAGACATATCCTAGCACACGCAGCTTCAGGTAATAAACCCCAGAAAAGAGCAGTCTTCTCACGACCACGGCTGGTGCAATCCGGTCAAAGCGTCGTGCGAATATTAAAGGTAAAATTCGTGATAAATACCCGTTTGTATATGTTTTATAACCCCTCAAGATTTTGCGAAAGCAGAAGGCTGTGGTTTCAGCTTGGAAAAAAAACTTTTTGAACCTTTATCAACCCACGTCCACCAAAACACGCCAGAGACCATTCGGGTACACGAGGGTCCAGCTAACAATTTGACTCCTATGAAACTCTGTTAAGTAGATGGACACGAAGAAGACATATCCTAGCACACGCAGCTTCAGGTAATAAACGCCAGAGAAGAGCAGTCTTCTCACGACCACGGCTGGTGCAATCCGGTCAAAACTTCGGGCGAATATTAAAGGTAAAATTCGTGATAAATACCCGTTTGTATATGTTTTATAACCCCTCAAGATTTTGCGAAAGCAGAAAGCTGTGGTTTCAGCTTGGAAAAAAAACTTTTTGAACCTTTATCAACCCACGTCCACCAAAACACGCCAGAGACCATTCGGGTACACGAGGGTCCAGCTAACAATTTGACTCCTATGAAACTCTGTTAAGTAGATGGACACGAAGAAGACATATCCTAGCACACGCAGCTTCAGGTAATAAACCCCAGAAAAGAGCAGTCTTCTCACGACCACGGCTGGTGCAATCCGGTCAAAACGTCGGGCGAATATTAAAGGTAAAATTCGTGATAAATACCCGTTTGTATATGTTTTATAACCCCTCAAGATTTTGCGAAAGCTGAAAGCTGTGGTTTCAGCTTGGAAAAAAAACTTTTTGAACCTTTATCAACCCACGTCCACCAAAACACGCCAGAGACCATTCGGGTACACGAGGGTTTAGCTAACAATTTGACTCCTATGAAACTCTGTTAAGTAGATGGACACGAAGAAGACATATCCTAGCACACGCAGCTTCAGGTAATAAACCCCTCAAGATTTTGCGAAAGGTGAAGACTGGTTTCAGCTTGGAAAAAAAACTTTTTGAACCTTTATCAACCCACGTCCACCAAAACACGCCAGGGACTATTCGGGTACACTAGGGTCCAGCTAACAATTTGACTCCTATGAAACTCTGTTAAGTAGATGGACACGAAGAAGACACATCCTAGCACACGCAGCTTCAGGTAATAAACCCCTCAAGATTTTCCGAAAGCAGAAGGCTGTGGTTTCAGCTTGAAAAAAAAACTTTTTGAACCTTTATTAACCCACGTCCACCAAAACACGCCAGAGACTTATTCGGGTACACGAGGGTTCAGCTAACAATTAGACTCTCATGAAACTCTGGTTAGAGAAGAGAGCACGCTGCGCAAAAGGAAATCACTAGCGCAATTTAGACATTAAAAAATCACTAGCGCAACCAGAGTTGGCCACTTGCTCATACGAACGAACGAACGAACGAACGAACGAGCGCAATTTAGAGCAGAATTGACAGGGCGAGGTACCTAGTGGGATGAGAATAATGCACAGAGCAAATTGCTGTGCCGAGGCCCACATAATTCAGCTCATGCAATATCCTAGAGTTCCAAGTGTTATCTGGCTTTGATTTGTCTCCTGTGGTAGGGCAGTAAGGCACTGTACAGTGGCATGTGCATTATTCTCATCCCACTACCTCGCCCTGTCAATTCTGCTCTAAATTGCGCTAGTGATTTCCTTTTGCGCAGCATGCCCTCTTCTCTCACTTGAACCCACCCTGTGTATACGCAGATAACTTAAGAACCATGTGATTTCAGATGGCTGGCCATGTCCTCCAGAAGACCAGCTGGTTCAGAACGAGACGTGCAATACGCATGCGTGCGCGACGTACTCGTGGCTCGCGACGCCGTGGGGGCCGTGCGAGCGGCGGCGGCAGGACTACATACCATCTAATAACTACACTGATTTCTTGGTAATACAGCTCTTAGAACCTACACGAGTTTTGATTCACCATCAGTTATACCAACGCCAAATTTTAGTATGATTTAAAAATTTGTAAATTCCTAAAGCTGGGTTTCGACAATGCAAGGCTGTCCAGCCGGTGTAGAGAAGCGAACCTCACAAGCCAGCCTTGACTTAATACTAAAGTGAGAAAACTCGCAATCAGCCTCCTTAAAATTTCCGATAAATATGTAACGTTTTAAACTTGTACCTACTGTATTTTTGTAATTAGAAGTTGAACAAGACGTTTCTTTTATCCATAATATTGATTACTTATTTTGACCGAATTGTTTGAGCAAAACCAAATACGGCCGTCACGTCTTACTAAAACAATAATTAAACTGTAGCATTTCGACATTGTAGGACGTATCCTACAATGTCGAAATGCTACAGTGGAATGTACATTACAAAGAGTATTTCTTTCAGGATGGAGAGGCGTACAATGAGAGTGACGATGAGGAGCCTTGCGTGGAAGAAGGTGAAATGGCCAGAGACGTGATGTGTGTGCAGAACAATGCTGATGTAGTGAGAGAAGCTCTGTAAGTCACTTTTCCACTTTAGTTTACAAATTGTTTGAGTCTTGTTGACTTGACTTGACTCGAAAAGTTTTATTTAGATAAACTTCATATTTTAATATTATTTCAATTAAATCTAGAACTCGCTAGCTCGTAGATATTTATGCAAGTAATGTTAACTGCTTACAAATACATTTGATTATTTAAGATTTTTTTCCCTTGACATTTTGAAAAGATCTTGAATGCTAATAAAACAATGCAAATCCATCCACCTAGGTTTACTTGCTGCTAAATCTAAAGAGTGGATTTAGTTATTTCTAAATATCTTTCTGTATTAGTCCCTAGGGACTTTAAGCCAAATCAAAGACGATTATTAATCGTCTTTGGCCAAATACACATTTATCAACACACTAATGAATTGAAGACCCCATTAACTTATCGTCCTTAACTCTTAATAATTCACAGGTGCGCTCCTCTGAAGAGACCGGCATCACGACGCACCTGTACCGTCAGATGCCATCGTGGATGCAAAGTGGAAGCTTGGATGCCATGGTCCGCTTGCCCTAACACTTGTGGTAAGTTATTTGTAGGTTTTCGTTTTTGAAATTTGTTGGCTTTGTGGCACAATGATAAACTCTAACAGCAAAGGACATAGACAAATGGCTTAGTGACTTCCTTGAAATCCAAATTAAAATCTTCGGAAGCTAGTAAAACTTGATGGATTTTGATTCAGAAGGTTATAGATCTATCCATCCATCCATATCAGCCTCCATCCACCCACTGCTGGCTATAGGCCTCCTCATTATCTCGAATCTCGCCACTCTCTCCGATCTTGCGCCAGTCTCATCCACTGCTTGCCACACAGTCGTGGTCACCAAACTGGCTGATGGTCTGCCAAGTATAGATAAACATGCTAAGTAGTAGCCATTTTTGTCATTTTTCTTGTTTCTTTCTTCTTTTTATATGTAAGTAATGAGTTTTAATATGTAATGACAAAATAAAGATTTTTCTTTCTTTCTTTCTTTCTTTCTTTCTTTCATTCCTTTCTGTTCATTCTGATCCAAGTAATCATATTTGTTACATTTAGAGCCCGGCAAGCAGACCCGCGTCCGCACCGTCCACGGCGGCACCAGCTGCGGCCCTCGTCAGGAGATACGTGACTGTCCCGTGCCGGCGTCGTGCCGGTCACGTGCCGTCGCCTGGGTCGCCGGCGAGTGGTCGGTCTGCCGCCTGCCACCAGCGCAGATCTGCGGCGCAGGGTACCGGGTCCGAAGTGAGTATTACAGCCTGTTTCAAAAATCTGTCTTTGAAAAAAAAATTAAATTATGATCACGACTGTATCCCGGGAGCGGCAGACATTTCTTTCATTAGGCAATTTTTAGATCTTTTCGAATATGTCTAAGGGGATAGTCAGAGGTATGTCCAAATACATACATATTTGGTAGGTACATGCCAACTTTTTGCAGAAGTTAACTTTCCATACGTGACCTTCGGATCGAAAGTCGAGGTACTAATCCACTTGACCAACACGGCTTTGGTTCTGCTTAATGTCTGTAGATATTTGTCGTTTGTTGTATAGATGAACCTAATGTCAAATATCTACCTACAGTAAAACAGGGTCGACAGGGCAGTTAAAGTGTTAATGCCTTCCTAGGTATTAACACTTTAACTGCCCGATCTGATGGAAGATGCATCGCGTGAGTCGTTAGTGCATCAGATGAAATTTGTTCGATAGCTTGATGATCATCTACTTTGTTATTTTTGAAGATGAACCTCCGTGTTTCATGATTTTTATTATGCAATTGTTTCTGATAATACAAAGAAACCATCCACAGGCCTATGGTGTGGAACAGAGTCACACCGAGTAGAAGCTGGCGCATGCGCAGGGCTGCTGGTCCCGCGCGCCGTGGCGCCCTGCAAGGTGCCTTGTGACCACGTCGCGCCTCTCACTTGTGACCTTATCTGCGTTGATCCGCTCAAGTACGAACTATATCTTCTACCGTCTTCAATGTACAGTAAGCGCAATATAACGTGACCGGGCCGAACTTAGGGCCTTCGGGCGGTCGCGCATTGTAAACAGTCGTTATTTTGTGAACTGAATTTTAAGTATATTTACGAAACGACAACGAGCCGAGCATCTGTGTTTAAAGGTTAGATCATTTTATTGTAAACTGTTGAAATTGTGCACTGTAACCACGAGCAATGATTGTGATAACTTAGTTACAAGATACTGTTAGTTCGCGAATTTGGTCCTTTATACCGGATATAATCAATGCTATTTCTTTCCGCCAGTTACTTGGATGCTTCAGAACCTGATATTCCGAACTGCGTTTGCAAGAATGTTGGCTTGGAGCTGCTACCTTCCGATTCTGATTGTATTCTTCCTTCGGGGTAAGTTTCAAATCAAAACGTTTTAAACAACTTTCCAAATTACTTCATAATAAATGTCTTTTCTTTCTTTCTTTCTTTCTTTCTTCTTTGATGATTGATCACGATTCAACTGGTTGGTACGCATACATTGCTTTATTTCTTGTAGATTGGAATGTGGAGAAGGCAGAGCGCTGCGAGCTGCCAGGTGCATGGTCGGCGGCCGAGATGTCCCAATGGATGTTTGCAAGAAATACCATCCTTTGACTGGTAAGCACTACACTTCCAGAACGGCTTTACAGTCGTAAACGAATATTTAGCTATGTTGAAAAAGAGCAGTGCGTTCTACAGATATGGGGTTGGCACAAATTTCTTCCATTTCCTTCTATCAGACGTCATTCCAACATTCACCCCTTTCTCATTTCAACTTTCATACAATCCATCCATCACTTCCTTGGTTTACCTGTACCTAATGTTGGTTCTTTCGGATGAGCAAGTGGTCAACTCTGGTGACGGAGTTTTCAGGCCTATACCTATATATTATATCCATCCAAAAAACTCCGTCACCAGAGTTGACCACATTGCTCATACGAACTTACTTACTTCCATCCAAATGCATAAAAATAGCAGTTTAAATCCATAATAAAAACCATGCAAATATACTTTAACGTAAACGAGATCGAGTTGGTTATAAACATGCACTTGGTAACCCGGAATCTTGACTAAAGTAACATGGTACATCAGGTCCACAAAGAGTTCGTGAAGCGTCCACCGACGGCTACTCCTACGACGAGGAGTTCAGCGGCCTTCTCCGCGGGCCCTGCAGCGTGCGATGCGCGCGGGACTGCGCCGCGGGCCCCTGGGCCCAGTGGGGACCCTGCGCCGCTGAGCCCGGTTCTAGGGCTGCTTTCAGATTCCGGACCAGGTAACATTTGAATTTTACTCTAAATCATTTACTTGTAGCCAGATTCCAGGAGCTTCCAGGTTTTGACGACCTCTGTGGCGCAGTGGGCGAAAGCCCGCCTGAGACGCGTTGCGGGTTCGATCCCCACCGCGGGACAAATGTTTGCATGATCTGCAATATTTGTTTCGTGTCTGGGTGTTTTCTATGTATAATATTTATGTATTTACGAAAAAAAATGTACCTATCTATGTAGTTTATCAGTCATCTGGTTACCATAACACAAGCATTAAATTGCTTAGCTTGGGACTAGATGACGCTGTGTGGAATGTTCAAGGATATTTATTTATTTATTGAATCTTATTGTGCCTGGGGCTAAGTCTAGTGGTGGTAATATAAAAATTTAACCTCCTTTTTGTGATCGCAGAGAGGTGATAGAGGAGGGCAGCGCGGGTGGACGCGAATGCGGCGCGACGCTGCAGCGCGCGACCTGCGCCGTGTCTGAGCCGCGCTGGGCGCTCGGGGAGTGGTCCGTGTGTGCGCCGCGACGCGCGCTCTGCGGCCGAGCTATCGTCAACAGGACTGTCACGTACGTACTCACTAATCCTACTAATATTATAAACGCGAAAGTATGGATGGATGGATGGATGTTTGTTAGTCTTTATCTATCTATCTAAATAAATATCCTTAGACATTCCACACGGCGTCATCTAGTCAAGCTAAGCAACTGTGTGCTTGTGTTATGGTAACACGCGAATGTTTGTAAGTATGGATGGATGGATGTTTGTTACTTTTTCACGCGAAAACTACTGAACGGATTTGGCTGAAACTTGGAATATACATAGTTTATGACCGGGAATAACACATAGGCTTTTGATCCCGGTATTGCCACGAGAACGGGAACTACGAATGGAGGGATTTGTTTTTAGTGATATAATAATAAGACGCAAGTCTCACATGTATTCGACACAAAGGAGAATGAAGTACCAAATATTGTAGCAGGGTCTAAATTGTAGCTAAGATAATGTCGGTAAATTAAGAAATTTTTTTATTTTTAAAAGTGAGTAAATAATACTGCTTTCAGAGCCTTTAAATTCTAGTCTGGTATAGGCATTGAACCGACTAAATGTGAAAACCTGTATTTCATTATGCCAATCGAAAGAAAAATCCCCCTTAGGTTACAGTAGTGGCAATTCTGAGTAATGCAAAAGCTAAACTTAACTAACCAAAAATGTTGCCGTCCCTTTCATAGCGATTGGAATAAAAAGGATGGCATTAATTTTAGTTAGTTTAGTTTAGCTGTACCTACAGTACCTACCTATCTCAAGTCGAGTTTTTTATAGAGTAACCAATGTTTGTGCAGATGTGTGAACGCAGAAGGCGAGTGGGTGGAGGAGGGAGTGTGCGAGGCGAGCGGCGCGGGCGCGGCGCCGGCGCGAGACATGCCCTGCCGCGCGCCTTGTCCCGCAGACTGCGTGCTCAGCGCCTGGTCCGACTGGAGCCCCTGCGAACAGGTCACCATAATATTCTACCATGGACCTAGGTCTATAGGTGTCTAGGACCTATAGGTCGCGCCACGTAAAAAGAGCGCTGAGGGGAGCACTGATTCCCTACCACGTGTTTACCACAAATGTAAAAAAATATAGGTCCTACAACTCTATTTTCACCAGTTAACTTTATCCTGTTAACTTTTTCCTGTGGATGGCCAAAGGTTACCTGGAAGAGATCGCTTTCAGCGATAAGGTTGCCCATTGTTACAGTTTTTTTTTGTTTTGTCACGTGATTACCTCAGAATGTTAAAAAATATAGGTTCTACAACTCTATTTTCACCAGTTAACTTTATCCTGTTAACTTTTGTTAACTTTTTTTTGTTTTGTTTATCTAAATTGTTTTGTTTCTTTTATGGTGTACCTACAATAAAGTAATATTCTATTGTATTCTACTTTTGGTGCAGACGAAGTGGGGCGGGCGTCGCGACCGCACTCGCGTGGTGCTCCGGCCGGCGGAAGACGGCGGCGCCCCGTGCCCGCAGCTCGTCGCCGCGGAGCTCTGTTCGCCGCACATCTACTCCTGGCACGTGGCGCCCTGGGACGACTGCCAGCCGTTAGGTGAGTAACACTACGTATAGGTTGCGCCCATTGAGATGTATTATAGAGCCACAATCAGACAAATAAAATGCAAACGCCAAAACTCGGCGCACGCTATGTAGTGCGTAAAGTTTTTCTTTTATGCGTACAAGCGACATTGAACATAAAAACAAACGACATAACGTCTACATTTAAATGTCAAATGTCATTGTAGAACATTGAATTAGCACACACATTTTTTTAGTGTTGTCAGCTATTTAGATTGTGACTCTTTAATACATCTCAATGGTTGCGCCACGTAAAAAGAGCGATGAGGGGAATTAGCGGGGGTGGCTTGGTCTAATAATCCCCTTAAAGATTCCCCTGCGAAGGGGATTATTAGACTTTTTGTCTACAAATCCCCTTACAATCGGATTTAGCTGAGGCAGGGAAATATTAGACAAAAAGTATAGAAATCCCCTTAACCGTAATTTATGTTGGTGGAAGGGGGTTATTAGACAAGAATAAATGTTGTTGGTCAAAAGAAGGTAAACACTTTAGTGGAAGTAATTATAAGTCGCGCTACGTAAAAAGAGCGCTGAGGGGAAGTAGCGGGGGTATGTTTCCGCCTGTGTTCACTCGCTGACGAACCGATAGCACTCGCTAAATCAATGGTATGAAGTGCGCCGCGTTATTTCCACCAATCATCGACCACTGCGCAGTTTGACAGCCAGCGCTCTTTTTCTTGGCGCGACCTATACCAGAGGCCGTACTTGGGATCAACGAAAACGAAGTTTGGTGTCAATTTTCGGGGTCAGCTTATGGTGGTGGATACTGTCTTATGATGGAAAAAAACCTTGCGGGCTGGTTCTAGATTACCTATGATAGCTTTAAGTTGGATAGTGGACCGTATTTGATTTGCAACTATGCCTAGATCCCTAGAAACGCGGTTAGGTACTAACAGCACTTGTAACGTTCCTGAGATGAAGGATAGAACGACTGCCGCAGAGAGAAACACAGGAAAAGAAAATGAGTAACTGAATTCGTAACAGTTCACTAGCCGATGGCTCAGGGGAGGAGGCGTAGGATTGCTTGTACACCGTATTTTCAGGACATCGTCGAAAACCCGTCAAAACATATTCATTTTTTATTTGGAATCAGTCTTCATATATCAGTAAATCGTCATAGAATTCTTATCCAGACCTTTCATGGCTAAATTTTTGTTCTATGGGGCAGCTGCATGCTGTTTTCGCCTGTTTTCTATAATTCTTCTTAGTGACCCGACTCTGTTATGGTGAAATAAATGTTTGGAAAACCTATTCCACTATTTCAACCAAATTGCTGTAGGTATAAACGAAACAAAACGCAGCGGAATGGTAGACGTAGAAAATTTACTTCGTCATCAAACGTTAGTGTTTCACTGAAGAGTGGGAGGCCGCCGTGGCAGCCACGCGTGGTTCTGAGACCTGTAGAAGATTTAAGTAGTGCTGCAGAACCTCCTTGCTGACACTTCTTCAGTGTTCTGCAGGTCTTAGAACCACAAATCTACTCCTGGCACGTGGCACCTTGGGCGAAAAGTGAGTAACCACTTAGTTAACACGCTTTTACCTATGTAATGGGTAAAAGCGTGTTAACTAAGATGCTGAGATGGTTTGAATCCTATCTACGCAATCGTTCTCAAGCTGTTGTTGTCGGAGGTTTTCGCTCGAATTTTATCGAAATTCCTTCTGGCGTCCCACAGGGATCGATTTTAGGGCCACTTCTTTACGCGTCCTATCTGTACGATGTATACCAGTGTTTTAAATACGCACATTTTCTTATGTATGCCGATGACACTAAAATTTTTATGAAAATAAGAAGCGTCAACGACTGTTTGAACCTCCAATCAGATCTTGATAGGTTGGGACAATATTATTCTCAGAATAGAATTGGTATCAACATAGGTAAATGTGTGTTTGTCTCGTTCACCCGAAAAATAAGCCCAACAAACTTTCAATATCGTATTAATAACACCGAAATAGTAAAGGTAAACTCAGTTAAAGATCTTGGTATCCTTATTGATTCCAAATTAACGTTTTCTGGGCACATAGAGGCAATCATTAACAGAGCATACAAAAACTTGGGCTTTATATTGCGTGTCAGTCGTCCTTTTTCAGATGTGCATTGCCTAAAAATTCTTTATTATTCCTATGTTAGAAGTATTCTTGAATACTGTAGTTCAGTATGGAATCCTCACTACATAACCTACATTCACGGCTTGGAAGGTATTCAAAGTAAGTTTGTTAAACACCTAAACTATCGCTGTTTCCAAAACTTCAGTACCTACCAGGATGCGTGTCTTTATCATCATCTAATCACTCTTGAAAACCGAAGGAGCGTTTCTGATATGGCACTTCTGCATGGCATATGCAATGGATACATTGATTGCCCAGAATTGCTGTCAGAACTGTTGCGCCTCAATGTCCCAAATACTCGAACTAGACACACCCAGCTGTTTGCCGTTAAGCGTACTAGAACTACCTATGCCCAAAACTCGATTGTCTCTCGGTTACACAGATGTTATAACAAGAAATTCAAGTCTGTGGACATTTTTTGTTGCGGAAAAGTTATGTTCAAGCGTGAAGTTCTGGCGTTACTTATGAAAGATGTATGAGTCTTTCTTTATATATATAATTATGCGTAGATAGGTTATACTATATAATTATACGTAGGTATATATTTGTATAATGTAAGTATGCATATTATAGATATATTATATTGTAAAATATGAAAATATATTATTTGTAATATTATTTGCCTGCCTCTTGATAAGCGTTATAGGTACAGGTATTTGCAATTGTTTTTTCACACACACATACACACCCTCTCACACACACACACCCTCACACTCACATCTGCTAAAATATTTTTCTAATATACTTAGTGACTATCGTAATATAAGTAGTACTCAAAAAATGTAAATCCGTCATTGGCTGTATGAAATATAAATAAGTTTGTTTTGTGAATACTGAGAGCTGTGGATTTTGTTTGATAAATAAATAAATAAATAAATAAATAAATGGGATTTTAGATCCACTCTACAACTTCGGAATAGGTAAATTTTAACAATAATTTAGGTAATAAAAAATAAACCACTATAAAAAATACCAAATCCAAGGTAGGCAGAACTAGAAGAACTTTTTTTAACTATTTATTAGGTAGCTATAGTTACAACAGTTAGAGTGCCACACTGCTGGGGAGAAGTGGGGCGGTCGTCACAAGCGCATGCGCATAGGTACCTAGTTCCTAAATTTTGTTGGTAGGTACCTAACCTATAGTGTTTCAGAAAAAAATAAAAAAACATTTATTTTGGTAGTAGGATCACATCGAATTGTCTTAGATGCTAGGTTCTATTGCCAGGGCTGGAGCATTAGGTACCCCTCTAAAAAGTCTCACACTCTCTCACCTCTCACAGTCGAGGTTAGTCTGCAACATCCCTCAAGTGACAGTACCTACCTACAGTACGGGCAGTAGACATTCTCTCAGCCATTTTAATTTTCAAGCATGTAAGATACTTTGAAGATGTCTAAGGTGCCCATCAAAAACCTTTCAGAAAATCAGATCAATCAACATAACATGATTTGAGTGTTCTGTTCTTGCGATTTACAATGGCTAAATCATTTTGCAGGAGGTTCACCATGTGGTGAAGGAATCAAGAAACGGGCTGTTCGATGCTTGAGGAGTGATGGAATATTCGTCAACGATTCTTTCTGCCCTGTAAGTAAAGAAACTTATTTACTTGGTAGGTACAATGCTATTAGGAAAAGTCCTATTAATAATTATGTGTTCAGTTTTTTTCTCTGTTATGTTTTTGTAATTCTTTCTGTATGTCCTGTTGTAATGTTCGTCTGTGTCTGTGTTGTCCAAATAAAATTTTATTTTATTCTATTCCGTACCGTTCCGTTCCATTCTATTCTATTCCATTCTATTTTTTTAAATAAAGCCTTACTACATTGCTTGCTAGATTAATATAAATGGAGAAATCGTTTTTCCTTTTAGAATTCAACTGTTATTGAGCCGAGAGAGTCATGGTGCTACGTGCCATGTGGCGTGGACTGTGAACTAGGAGAATGGACCCCTTGGGATACCACTGCTTGCTCCTGTGGCGAAACATCTTCGGCTAGACATATGCGACGAACCAGGTAATACTATTTCATCCAGATATCTTATCTTATTATCTTGTACCTTTAAACGAGCAATTATTGTATATAGGTACCTATAATTATATATAATCTGAATCTCGGAAACGGCTCGATAGGTGGTTCCGAGATACCTAGGTGGTTTCGAGGTCACTTGGTGGCCACCAAACTCTGTTTTCGCTACTCTTTCTAAACTATACAAAATAAAACTATTCCTTACTTACAGAGGTATCAAAAAAAACTTATGATATAAATCACAAACTATACCTATTTTTTTTTAAATAAAAGAATTTCAACGTAATAATAAAACAAAATAGGTGGCAGCGCTAGTTTGACGCATCACTTACTCCGGTGTTCTCTAAACAAGGGGCCTAAAGTTGACATGCAAACCGGCATTACTCAACTAGGGCTAAGATACTCTTGCACAGTTAAGGTATCAAGTCCATCAACGTATTCTTTCTATTGAAATCATTGAGATGTATTAAAGAGTCACAATCTAATAGCTGACAACACTCAAAAAATGTGCGTGCAAATTCAATGTTCTACAATGACATTTGACATTTGAATGTAGACATTATGACGTTTGTTTTAATGTTCAATGTCGCTTGTACGCAAAAAAGAAAAACTCTGCGCACTACGTAGCGTGCATTTTATTTGTCTAATTGTGGCTCTATAATACTACCTCGATGATTTAAATTCCTTGTTGAGAGTACAGCTTGTTATTTGCAGACAACACTTGACGAGCGCGGTGTGGCCCGGGCGCGCGTGTCCCCCGAGCGAGCAGCGCGCGCCGTGTCCGCGCGAGCCCTGCCTGCGCCTAGTGGTCAGGCCTTCTCTAGCTTGCCGAGTCAGGGTATGTAGGAACATTTATTTATTATATCATAATACAACTATCTTCACAGGTTAACCATTAGGTTAACCCAGATATTAATCTGGGTTGGCGTTTTCTCTTGCACTAAAATAATTCTATCAATTTAAAAAATACGATAGCGTAGTCAACTTAAACATTACAAAAAAGACAATAACATTTTTGATCCATCATTCCAGTCAACTTAACATTAAATTTAAATTAAATAACATAATAAAAGCTAAACCAGATTCTTGCCTGATTCTTTCCCTGGTGTAGGGAGTCGCGTTGGAACAGGCAATAGAATCACCTAGCATGTAATGCGGGCAACACACATTGGCTTCAACGTGGTGGCACGTGTGGTGCACGCATCAGACGAAACTGAAGTGATCCTTGAGGTCCTACCAAAATAAACGATTTTTCTTTCTTTCATACATAATAACGATTTAATGATCACGCATGATATGTGGCAATATTTTTATTTTGCAAATATGACGCTAATGTAACCAACGATTACGATTAAAAACTCATCCCCACAGACGACATCTGAGAAAGAAACATTCGCTTGTGGCTGGGGAGTGAAGCTGTCGCACGCCCGCTGCGAGCTGACCGGCGCTGAAGAAGATACCTCTTCGGATGCACATCTCGAGCCCTGGCGCTGCGCCACCGTACTGCCTGGCAGGATCGTCACCCCACCACTGCATCATCAGGTTAGGAGTTGGATAGAGTTTCAGTTATCTGCACTGCGCCATGTCACAGTTGACCATCACCGGGGAGGACTCTTTCTTGGAGCAAATCTGGAGCCCTGGCGCTGCCCCACCGTGTTGCCTGGCAAGATTGCTACTCCGCTACTGCATCAAGTAAAAATAGGAGTTAATAGAAAGGGACTGCTTTCTTAAAATTTATAGAGATTAAGAGCTTCTTCAAATCCTTACATTTTTGAGGGTCTATCGAGACTGTTTTCAAATATGGCCTTTATTGCTGCATTTCTTTACGTCTTACTATGAAAACTGCAGTAAAACAGCAATAAACCAACCCGGGTGAATTGCCCCAGGTGAATTAAGTATACCGCCCCATTTTTTCTTTGACATTTATTCATTGAGATGTATTATAGAGCCACAATCAGACAAATAAAATGTAAACGCCAAAACTCTGCGCACACTACGTAGTGCGCCGAGTTTTTCTTTTTTGCGTACAAGCGACATTGAATATTAAAACAAACGACATAACGTCTACATTCAAATGTCAAATGTCATTGTAGAACATTGAATTTGCACGCACATTTTTTGAGTGTTGTAGCTTCTAGATTGTGACTCTTTAATACTTACATCTCAATGCATTTATTATTCAAAGTATAATAATTGTCGCAGGAGGAAGAAGCGTGCGAGGTGGAATGCGGCTGCGCACACTCTGAGCGCGGGCAGCCAGGGCCCTGGGGCGCCTGGGGCCCGTGCCACAGCGGCGCGCGCTCGCGCACGCGACAACTGCTGCTGCCGGCGCGTCGCCGGTGCAACGTGCCGTCTAGGTGAGCCAGGCGCCTCCTAGAGGCTAGAGGCACAAAACGGGAAAAAATATAATCTTACTGATAGTTTCGTCGTCGGCGTTTAATGCTTCGTGGCCGAGTGGTCGATGGCAATCCCGCTAAAGGATGATCGCTTGAATCACGCGGGTTCGAATCCCGTCGAAGTCGTAACTTTTCGTAAGATTTTTCATTTTCTAATGAAATACCTAAGTGTGGTTTAACACTATAATAAAAATATATAAAACTATAGAGGCACAAGTCTTGGCCAAGGCTCAAGGCCACACCAAGCGGAGCGCCAGCTAGGCGAGGGGACACGAAGGCACCGTCCTCACTCTCGCACTCGTGTAGCCTCGTGGAGAGTCTGGATGGGACTTTATAGCTCACACTGTAGATACCACTGACAAGCGAGCCCCTGGAGCACCTGGGGTCAGTACCACAAGTACAACGTTTCTATGTGAATGGACTTCCTAGAAGTCGATCAGCTGACTGAGTGTTTGAGGAAGAAAGTGGCTGCAAGTACCTTCCGACTGCTACGAACTACCGACTGGAATGCCGACACTTGCTACAGAAATGTAGGAAAACTGGTAGTATAGGGTAACTTGCAGCATGAATTGTCACCGTCGTCACTCGCTCAATCTTGCAAGGAAACCTAGAGGAAACCAAAGAAGAACAGGGCAACAAACAATCCTTGAATGTCTCTACTTTTATCTTCATCTCTTACACCTATAACTCGTTTCTTTCTGACCCATGTTTATATCCTGTCAATATTACAGATTCGTGACAATTGAATGGGCGAATTGCACCGGAGATATGGACGAGATACCGGACTTGCTGGCTATTGAACCGCACGAGGACAAGCCGCGTCGCGCCTGGGCTGATAAGGACAAAGACATTTACCATGATGGATATCTTGGTAAAGAATGTTGCTATTAGAGCTTTACATTTAGGAAAATTCGTGAACTACTAAACTTATTAATTGCTAAAACACGATCTAAAAATATTGTGTGTTATATTGACATGTCATTCAGTCTACACAAAGAAGTATTTCCAAATGAGCACCTATGCATTGAGCACCCATGCTATTCCCATTTGAGCAGCCTTCAAAATTTGACGTGGTGCTCAAATGGGAACAAAAAAAATTTTATTACTTGTTCCCATTTGAGCATCTACGTAACGGCAGCTTCTAGTGATGGGGTTAATAGGTACCTAGATATCCATATTTTTCTTCAGAGGGTGGAGTTTCTCTGTTGGCCGTGGTGTGGACTGCTACAATCGTGCTCAGCCTGTATGGAGCTTTTATGCTTTATCGTGGATTTATCAGGTGAGTTACCTTTACAATTATCTTCTTTTCTCTTACTAACATTTTTACGTGAAGTAGAAAAAATTGAAGTCCGGAGCAAAGGTTAGGCCAAAAACTTTCGAATTCAATGTACTTTTACCAGTATCGTCCTTGCCAGTACCTACCTAGTAAAAGCCGATATAAAATATCTTTACATGTAGGTATATTTTAAACAATTATATTTAACTTTCAGATGCCTTCGAAGCCGAAAACTGAAGACCATCACTAAAGTTTAAACAATGAAAAGGTAAAGTTTTGTGACACTCAACTTGATTACGCGGCGTTGCCGTTCTCGCCCTTTGCGACGACTTGTTCTATCGTTCCGTTGAACGCTCTAACTATTTAATAGTATTGTTTGATCTCAATTTGTATAGTAGGTATTTGTTGAATTTGTTATTACCAAAAATTAGTTTAAGAATAATTTGCTCATTTCTGTCGACTTTCAGTCTTCTTCATTTGCAATTTGTATGAAAACAAGACGTATTGTACTACCGTTTGTGTATCTAACAGTTAAAAGTGTGTACAAGATAGCCAGCAAAGAGTCTGTCCGCAGGAGTGCTTCCATGTTTTTAATACTTATATCAAACGCTTTAGACGTTTTTATAATCCGTGCAAAGATTTAGCTGCGATGATTGGGCTTTTGGATCGACAATATACTCGATGGAAGCTAAGTCACTAGCTCGGTAGGATAGTTTGGACGTTGAATGTAGGGAATGTTCCCAGTAGCTCCCCTAGAATACCTAGGCAATGTGTGATAGCACACGGCCGCGTCCATTTTGATAAGCTTCTCAATTTGGAGGTGGTAAAAATAAATCATGTAAAAACTAAACTGATTTACATTTTTACTTCAATAAGTTATATTTCTACGTAAGGGCTACGATGTCCACGAATCAGTACTTACTATTTTTATAAATCTATTTTCTTACTCAGTAAACTCCGCACAAATTGAAGATTTACGATTTAAATTGCTATTTTTATTAATTTACAGAACTAAAAAACTATGTACAACTTTCTCAATATTTTACATGTAAGTCGATGATAATGTGAAGGACTTGAGAACCCTAGGAAAGTTTAGTATGGAGTTGTAGGCTCGTACGACCAAGTTTAGACGTGACACATCATACCACATATCAGTGTTTTAATAAGTATCATCACGAATATTAACCGTCTTCTGCAAAAACAACGTTATCAGATGAATTGCAGAAGAATCCTATAACAATGCTTATAATATCAAGTAGAGCTTTGGCGCACAAAACTACTTAACTTAATATTGATAGATTGTAAGAACTATTTATAACTGATGATCATACAGTTTTAAAATAATAATCATGTATAACACTTTTTTGTAGATTTTGCATTTATCTCATGTATTGTGACAAGTATTTATAGTGTGAATGTGTTCTACGTCTCATCCACTTCTTTCCAA
The DNA here is from genome assembly GCA_963582015.1 of Xanthorhoe designata. NCBI lineage: Eukaryota > Metazoa > Arthropoda > Insecta > Lepidoptera > Geometridae > Xanthorhoe > Xanthorhoe designata. The sequence continues at coordinate 2,290,052 of OY757042.1, read as the reverse complement.
ATCATCTATTCCTTTCAACATAGGATTTCAAGTGCTATGTCTTTTATACCTGTTTTTCTTCTTTGCTTTCATTCTGTAACTTTGTTTCGATCTTGTTATTTATTTCTAATCTTCGTTATAAACTCTTTCTTAAGTTGACTATTAATAAAGGTTATATTATAAACATCTAGCTAGACTGTTATTCTATTTAATAATATATTCTAAACTATACTATATACATTGTATTCTTGGCTCTTGTTCCTTCATGACAATATAACAGTAACTATACTTTATGTACTATGTGTGTGCTAAAATATTCTTTCTATACGGCATATCCACTGTATTCTTTCCTTAGTAATCAATGTGTACTTTCTTAAACCAATATATTTGTAACCGTATAATCATTATGCCATTGATATTGATGTGAAACATGATAGTTAAGGAATCGTGTTAGACAATACAATATTTGATATTTAATAAATTTGATTGTGTTTTTATAAATTGTGTGTTTTAATAATTATCTACAAATATAAAAGAAGATAGAGGATATTCTTGTTATTAACTCTATTTTTTCTAGTTATAGATTAAACTACTAAGTAAGTTATTCCCAAATATATTATACTGGGTAACACGTAAGTGGTTATTCCACTTGTGGCGACATTGTTTGCATCTTCAATCTTGTCAGTGCACTCGGCTCGTAGCGCAGCTCCGCTAGTCCTTTCTGGACGATAGAGTTCACGCGAGCGGCTCGCAGCTCGCGACGGCACCTTACCACGTCTTTCTCTGCCACTGCTAGGTTCTCAAGGTTGTTGAGAAGGACCTAGAAACAAAGGTAGGTAGTAAGTAGTAGTGTTAGCGTTAGAATGATATGATGAGTCACTTCATAGATATAGTATTTCGTAGTGAGAGTCTGAATGGCGAGTGTATTGTTGCAGAATTGAATATGATATGCATGAAAAGAATGTACCAGTAATCGTTTGTTAGTCACAGCCGTTTCATTACTACAATTTAATTTTAGAATCGGTACCTCGTTTGCTAGCTATTCAAAATCAGCAAATGCAACATCGCTCTCTAGTTGCTCGGAATAACTATTTTGCTGTCAATAGTTATTGAAATAACGATAAGAAATAGGTGTAAGAATTCATATTTATTTTGATACAGAATCATCATTCTCAGACAAAATATATTTATAAATAAAAAGTCAAATAAAAATAAATATTCATATTCTACAATAACTCGAATTCGCAAACTCTACCGCTGCTTTTTGAGCCTTTATCATTGTAGTAGAATTGTACGTAAAAACATCTGAACAATAGTAATCCTTCAAGGTCTTCATCTCCACGTCTACGGGTCCAGTGCCCGGAGTGTTGTTCACGAGCTGTGTTACTAAACTCGGGAACAGCTTTTGCTGATATTGACCCAAGTAGTTAAAATTTGGACTAATTTGACCCATTCTACAGCTCAGGGAGTCGTGGTCGTTGTAAAACATGCATATGCCGCAATATTCCGCGAGAGCGCGAATTATCTTCCAATCCTGTCGCGCCATCCCTGGCGGCGTAACCGCCGGAAACGCATATTGAGATCTACCCTCCATATTCAAGTACAGCCCACCAGATTCTGTGTATGCACTGCCGGGCAGAACAATCGTAGCGTGACCGGAACCCTTATCCCCCTGGAAGCCTATGTAGATTATGGGCAAGTTTGCAGGTGGTGTATAGTCGTAAAATACTTCATCTGCTCCCAAGCAAATCAACAAACTTGGATTGCAGTTTTTTACAGCGGCTACTGCTCCTGGTTTCCAGCCTGCTTCAAGGGCGCCGGCGAAACTCGCCTCACGCGTTACAATATTTATAATTCCCCAATCGCTGCCGATTTTGAATGAGTCGGCAAGTTTAGTAAGTGCACCCATCATTTTCGAAGCGCTCTCTGTTTCTAAAACTGATACTCCAACAAAAATGAGAGGTTGTTTTGCCCCTTTAATCGCAGATGCTGCTCTAGCCAAAGCACCACAATCTTCACCGAGATAATTGACGTGGTAATTGTAATCACACCATGGACCTATTGCGAAAATGTCACATTCGTTGGTTCTATAAGCTTGGCGAATCCATGTGTTGAGAATTGGAGCTTCAAATCTTGGGTTAGTCCCTACTAATAAAATCCTGTCTGCTCGCACAATATCTTTCATATTCACGTTTAAGGAGTATGCAGCTCGCAGATCCGTACTCGAAGCTGTGTAATTCATAGCGCGCTCTACGTAAGTGTGTTCCGATCCCAAAATGTTGACTAAATCTTTAGCGGCTACTAAAGTTTCAACATTGCAATGTGGTCCAGCTATAGCCATTACGTTCTCAGGGCACGCGCTACTAATAAGGCTAGCACACATTTGTAAAGCACAATTCCAGTCCAATGGACACAGGCATGTGTTGACTCTTTGCATAGGCGTGACCAAACGTTGCATTTCTAAAGAGTCAATAGCCCAGCGACCCTTATCTGAAAGCCACTCCTGATTTATTTCTTCGTGCTCTCTCGGAAGGACTCTCAGCACTCGATCAAATCTGTAGTTTACAACGATATTAGTTCCAGTTGCATCAGTTACGTCAATGGAGTTTGCCTTTCGAACTTCCCAAGGTCTTGCTTTGAACATGTACGGTATAGCAGTAAGTGCTCCGACTGGACACAGGTCAATAATATTGCCTGATAACTCTGATAAGAACATTTTGTCCACATATGTCCCGACAAGCATATCAGTACCACGACCAGCGGTACCCAACACATCGAGCCCGCAGACTTGAGAGCCAAATCGTATACATCTAGTGCAGTGAATGCAACGTGTCATCTCTGCTCTTACAAGTGGTCCTAGATTCTTGTCTTCAACTGCTCTTTTCCCCGAGAAATGAATGTCTGTGAATCTAGATCGGTCGTTTCCGAATCTCATTGATAAATCTTGAAGATCACATTCCCCACCTTGATCGCAGATAGGGCAATCCAACGGATGGTTTATCAATAGAAACTCCAGGACACTCTCTTGGGCCGTGAACGTTGCCGGTGAATTAGTACGTATCTTCATCCCTTTGGCGACATTAACCGCGCAGGCTATTTGTAGTTTCGGCCAGCCCTCGATCTGAACAAGACACATGCGGCAGTTACCAGCGACAGAAAGCCGTTCATGGTAACAGAATGAGGGTATAGTCACCCTTTCCTTTCGCAATGCCTGGAGAATAGTGAAATAAGTTGGAACTGTAACACTTCTGCCATTTATGAACACTTCTACATCTGCGGATTGCTTTTGTTGCGACCTTGAGAGTGTGCTTTGAAAGCTGCGGCATTTTAGGAGCTTGGTAAAGTTTTTAAACATTTTCAGAACAAATGTTGTGCTGAAATCACTTGACAACTAGTCACTTGACATTGCTTAACATGTCTTATAGACATTAATTTATCGTTTAAGGAGATGCCTTATAAAAGTCAGTAAAGTAAAGTATAAATATAAAGTAGGTATTAGTGCCTAACTTTTAGTACAAAAAAAGCCAATTGAAATATTAGTTTGCTCTACAACCAAGCAAGAGATTACTAACCTGATGAATAGATTCAATGAGTTGCACTAAAGCATCCTTGAAATGTAAAAACGTTTCTGTTGCCTTTTGATACCTGTAAAAAAAATATTGTCCTTGTAGGTGTACTTAAGTACCTAACAATCAGCAAAAGATGTAGTAATTTTTTTGGATCACATACACAAGACGTTTAATACTCTATTAAGCGGGTTAACTTCCAGTCTATTCTTGTGGTTATGCATAAGCATCAGTGAAAGCATAATCCAGAGTTCTAGACCCAGTTTAATGCGCGCTCAGAGCACGCAGAGCGCGAACGCTCGTGGCAGCGCGCGTTGACCAACAGCTTGCAGGCGTCTGCGCAGTAGTTTGTACGTTTTTAGATAGATACCATACGAACTTGTGGTCATGCATAGCATCTGTGAAAGCATAGTCCAGGGCCAGTCGCAATGTCCTCGCTGCTCTCGGCGCGGCGTGCGCTGAGAGCACTCGGCGTGCGCTTCGCTCGTGACAGCGTGCGTCAACCAACAACTTGCAGGCGTCTGCACAGCTGTTTGTACGTTCCCATCCACTCCTGGGGATAAAGCATAGGCCTTTTCACATCTTTACTAGATAATGACATTATCATCATCATTCCCTGACTTTATCCCACGCCAAGTGGGGTCGCCACAACATGTTTTTTTTTCTTCCATTCATCTCTACCATTCGTCAACTCTGAATTCGCTCCTCTCACATTCATATCCTCTTTCACACAATCCATCCACTTCTTCTTCTTGAATATTATAGGAAATAAACTTAAGGATTTTTTTTTTAATATACATACGTTCCAATAGCCGTCATCTTCCAAGCTGGTAGCGCATCATCCAGCATGCTGACCGCGCTATGTGCGTACTCCGCTGCGGCCCGAAGCTTCACACTAACAGTCGCCAACGCGTCGCGTAGCGCTATTGCCTTCTTCAACGCACCTTCTAATGGTGTGCCAGGGCGGGGCAAACTGCCCCATATGCTTTCTAGATTCAAAACACTAGAGATGAGTGATTCAGCTCTGAGAAAAATGTATTGAACCTTGAACATAACACTTTAGGTAACAAAGTAGAAAATGATTTGAATCAATATACCTACTCATATAACAAGCATGTACACAGGCACAAATATGTGAGTAAATTGGATGGGTAGCGTTGATAAAACCAAATAACTGATAGTTCACCGGCGATACCTATCGCCGGTGAACTATCAGTTGAACTAGGTAGGTACCTACCTACCTAACCACTAAAATTGACATTTTATTGTGTTTTAGTGCACATCCCTTTTTACCATCCCATAATAAAGTCTAGTAACAAACTGAGCAAATGCACCCAGGTAAAGTTTATTAAAATGTCTTTGATGCACCTAGCTAAGTAGATGAATAAGCTCAGCTTGTGTATTAAGTTAACGAAGCCTAAGATTTCAGATGCTTATATTAATAATGGTTTAATGTTAATGTTATCTTACCAAGCAGTTGCAGTAACTGCGCATACAAGGATCTCAGTTGCAATATTTGCGAGTGAAGCGCTCTTCTTTCAACCAGCAGCTCCGATTGACGGCGCCTAAGCCAACTTAGTTCCAAACGATGCATTTCCTGCACATAGTATAGCTTTAGAAACATCTGTAATAAATAAATATTGTCCAAGCAAAAGAGTTATTTCTATACCTTTCTGTTAACATTTGCAACAAAATCTTCATTTTCAGTCGCTAGCACAGGACGTCTGTAGAGATCTAAACTGACAAACATCTGGAATTAAAAGAGAATTTAAAACCAGATATGCCTTGTCTTCCTTCCACAAATAATTATGAGGTAGAGCAAACCTGGTGCATTGTCTGCGCATAGTTGTCCTTTGTTGAAGATCGTGTAGTTTCCTCAAATGAGTTTATTTCCTAAAAAGTTACATTTTATTTAGCAATAGACACATAGTAGTTAAAACCCAAGGGAACGCATAGGTATGTCTTAGAAAGATGTTTCTACTCAGCAAGCTATCAACCGTTCTTATTACCGTTTGTATGCTGTCCAGTTCAGCGTTGACGACAGCGAGTCTAGCAGACGGCATGGCTCGCTCCAAACTGATGATCTCATCGTCAATGCGAGTCAGAGCCGCCACCACTGTCTCCACACCAGCGTTGCTCAAGTGCGACGCCTAGGAGATGTTTTTTTAATTTTTTATTTTATATAAGGTAAGTTAGGTACTTATATTAAATCATCACTACGAGGTAGTTGTTGTTGTAGGTAGGTTCACTCGTTCGTTCGTATGAGCAAGTGGCCAACTCTGGTGACGGAGTTTTTAGGCCGGCGCCTTAAGGCCTCCGTCGTGGCTTACCTAACGACTTTAAAAGCCGGGACCGACAAATTTAACGTGCCCTCCGAAACACGGAAGCGCTTAGCTGGTAGGTAGGTAGTACCTACCTAAGTATTTATTAAGTTAATAGGTATGTAGGTACCTAGCTACCTAAATAAACTGATAGACATATAAAACGAAACGGAATAAACCAAAATGCATAGGAAAAACTCACTGTTACCGAAGACACGCCTATCCTCTGCGAACTCTCAGTGCACCCCATTTGGACCATCACAACACAACTTTATGTTTCCAACCCCACACTAGCAAACTCTTTACCAAATTCTAGTTAGCAAGTAAATAAATGATGTCAAGGCTACGCTCATTAGAAACAGTTTATTTGCACATTGTTGTGAAAAGGCTTTGAGTCGACAATACGAACTGAGCGCGGAGTGGCACGGAGGCATGCAATGTCATGGAAATGAGAAAACACCCCCAGTTAGGTACCTAGGTAGTTAGGACCTATCTACCGAACAGACATCTACATAGATAGTACCTACTTACCTAGTAGGATGTAGGTATCTTGTCTGTGTAAGATATGTAGGTAAATAGGTACGGTTAGTATCATAATTACTGTAGGTGCCCATATGAAAACGGAAAATCATAAGTTTCAACAAACTGTTAATTTTTAGCCACCTAGTGGTTAGTAGGTATCTACCTAATGTATATACCTACCTTGCACGATAACAATCACTATTACATTACGTGCCTCATGCATGACATAGGTAGGTAGGTACTAACATATCGTCGCAATCACGGGCGGTCAAATCAAAACAAAATACCTCGTCAGAGTACCTATATTATGTTCTGTGCAAAATACCAACAGCCGCCGCCGAGACGGCTCCCTGCCATTTGAGGAGCGTAAATAAATACCTGCAAATTATACATAAGTAGGTAATACATTACATACAAATATTTTAAGGCATATCCCGTCACCTTTATGTAGGTATTATATATAACTAGGTACTTAATGCTATATAAAGTTAAGTTATAATACTGAACTTAATTCTCTTTGATGTTGCTGTGAATAGAAAAAAAAATAGAATGCTCATCAACACACAATGTACTTTATTTATGTATGAGAATAAAAACACTGTATACTGTACGTACTGTACATTCTTTACAAATTACGCGCTGCCAAAATTTGAATAATTGCGCGACTGCAAGTTCTGAAGTGTTTTTTGATATTTTAGCAGTTTTGGCACTGACTTCATAAAACAGATTGACATCTGATGTCTGACGTTTTATAACGATTAGTAGGCTCTTTCTGTGTCCTGCCTTATTAAAAACAATACAACTAGTAAAAAAAAATAAACACTACGTGTCAACTAATAATTCATACATTTAAAATAGAGATAATTAAATAAGAAACAAAATTGAAATATAACAAATTCATTTCAGCTTAGAAATCTCTATTTAATTTACTTTTGAGAAAATGTTTGATAAACATTGCCTCAAAAAAAACTTACTGTCAACGTTGAAGTTTTCCCCTCCCCTCTGCTCTGCTCTTCCCTTCCCCTCCTTCCCTCCCTTCATCAATTTCCGAATCATCCGTCTTGTCGATATTTTAGTGTAATTTTATAATTTACTAAATTATTTTAGTTGTTGTTTTGTTCATTTGGGAGTATTTAATAGTACAGAAAACGAGTGAACTTAAAACACAAGTGGTAAGTAGGATTCCTGGTACTATTTGATCTGAAAGTGGCACATGTCGGTAGATTATGATTTTGCTAAAAAAATATCGCTTGAATTGATTCCAGGTCTGATTGAAGGAAATCTTCAAGGCCTCAGGCTTCGGCCTGTGGTCATCTTGACCTTCAGTGGTCACACTAAAAACCGAAACTGCTACAAAAACAGCAAACTTATAGCATCCCCTTCAACAATTTTATTGCACAACTTTGCTTCTGAAATCACCGAAATGTCTCAGTGGAACAACTCATACTCTTACAACAACCAATATCAACAAAATCCGAGTGGCTGGAATGGTGACCCCAATGGTCAATATGTGAATCAAGCTTATTACAGTAGGCCAGATGCCAATGGGCAATATGTGAGTTTTAATGAGTTCCTAACACAAATGCAGAACAGTAATGTAACTCCACAGACCAATCCTAGTACTTTCAACAATGTACAGTTTGAAAACTATCCCCAAGGCCAGTATAACTATCAAAATCTGCCTTCATCATCTCAAACACAGCTCAACAATTACAATTATGCACCTTCAGGCATGACCAATGAAGCTAATACTTATCCAGTGAACCCACAGAGCCAATTCACTGCCCCGCCTGCAGAACCAACATACTCAAACAAAATGCCCTTCAAATCTAACCTTACAGCCACTGCAGTTGAGTTTGTGCCAAAAGGTGCTATACCTAAATCTTCCACTAGTCAGAACATTCCAGATACTTCCAGTAGTAACAGTGATGTGAATGAAAGTGGCAATGAGACTAGGACTAACTATGGTAGCTCATCAGATCGCAATTGGAGACAGAGACCGTTGAGTTCTCACCAATCCAGTGATACAAAAGATAAAACTGAGTCCAATGGACATTCACAGGGTAACAATAAAAGTAAAGAGCATAATAGCCGAGCCCAAAGGAAAAGTGAACCCAGTGGAAAGCAAGAAAGTAAGCCCCAAGATGACAATAATGCTGGAGAACCTGTCTCTCGTAGTGAATCAGTTAATAGAAATCAAGATTTAACCAATAAGAGTCAAGATACAAGTCAGTATGAGTCAAGTAGCCTGAACAGAGAACCACGTCAACGAAACCATGATTCAAATAATAGGAACCAAGAAACTCGACCAAATAATAAAAATCAAGATTCAAGGTCAAGCAATAAAAATCAAGATTCAAGGCAAAGAAACTTTGATGATAGAAACCAAGAAACAAGGCCAAGAAATTATGATGATAGAAACCAAGAGGCCAGGCAAAGAAACTTTGATTCAAATAGTAGAAACCGTGATTCTCGGCAAAATTATGAACCAAATGGTCAAGATTCCAAAGAAAATGATTCTAATCAGCGCTACGACTCACGAAATGACCGCAGAAACCAGAACAAGAATAATTCAAAAGTGAAAGGGAAAGATGATAATCGGACTTTCTATAACAGCGCTATTAGTAAAGACAGTCAGGATGTCCGAAGTGGGAGAGGGGAGAGCTCTCGAGATTATACCAGGTCTGAAGCAGCCAGAGATGATTATAATAAACCTGAAAGTTCTAGAAATGAAAGCTATACTAGGGCTGAGGGATATTCAAGAGCTGAAGGTCAACGAGAAGGTTCCGGAAGGGGACCAAAAAACTGGACAGGTACACAACGTCCCCGAGGAGACCGTAACCAAGATGATGAGCAGTATGCCAATAATTACCGTAAAGATGATAGAGAAAGAGAGAGACCTGAGAGAGTAGATAGGGGATATGAGCGGAACGAGAGGGAAAGAGGATATGATCGGAACGAAAGAGATAGAGGATATGATAGGAATGATAGAGATAGAGGATATGATAGGGACAGAGGATATGAGAAACAAGACAGAGAGAGAGCATCTAAATCTAATGTGTCTAGTCCTGCAAGATTTAAAAATAAATATCAGACTGATTTAGGTAAGTTTTGTTTTGTTTTGTAATAAATTATCTTGTGTTTTATATTGAAACAGTTGTGGTTCAGATAATATTTATTTTGTAAATCAAGACAAATATTTGCAATATTTCTATGATTTTTTTTTTACAGAAACTAAACTACAACATATTTACATAACTGTACAAAATACAATTAGAACCAGTTGATCCACCTAAGGATCGTTACAAACTACTATGACCATATTATTATAACATGTTATTCCTTCCGCAGCTAACAAAGAAATGACCCAACGGGAACGTCTCACAGACCAATTAGACAAGGGTACACTAGAGTGCCTGGTTTGCTGTGATCGAGTGAGACAGACTGACCCGGTGTGGTCCTGCTCTAACTGCTACCATGTATTGCATCTTAGGTGTATACGAAAATGGGCTATGAGTAGTGTAATTGGTAAGTGTCAGTAGATTTTAATCTAATTTATGTAATCTAAGGCGGGACATGACAATCAATTATATTGCACACGTGTATTGCGCAATATTATTTTAGCTGAAGAAAAGTTTGAGCGAGTTTTTTATTGCGCCATAATAGTGTAAGAACAGTATTTGTATTGGGTGATTCAAACATATTGTGCAATAAAAATATTGGGCAAGCATATTGTATGTACACGGCCTTACGGCGTGATTAATCATCCCCACAGGTATACCAAAAACTTTTTATTAAAATGTTCGTCGGATTGGTTGTTCTAATTTAGACAAACTATTTTTACAATAATATTGATGAATTAATTCAAAATAATTTTCCTACCAATATACTCTTCTACACAGTTCCATCTAATACGTATAATATAAAGATCTAAAGATTATATTATATTATTATTATTAATACTTATTTACGAAATTGCAGAGGGCAAATGGCGTTGTCCGGCTTGCCAGAATATAAGCAAGAGCATCCCCACTGAGTACCGCTGCATGTGCGGCGCGCTTCGCTCGCCGGAGTACCAGCGAGGCAGCGGCGCCCACACTTGCGGCAAGGCGTGTCGTCGCGAGCGCACCTGTCCTCATCCCTGCACGCTGCTGTGCCATCCTGGGCCCTGTCCACCTTGTCAGGCTACTATCAACAAGTAAGTGAAGCTATCTACGTTCCCAAGTAAACAATGCTTGTTCGCTTCGCTCGCCGGAGTACCAGCGAGGCAGCGGCGCCCACACTTGCGGCAAGGCTTGTCGTCGCGAGCGCACCTGTCCTCATCCCTGCACGCTGCTGTGCCATCCTGGGCCCTGTCCACCTTGTCAGGCTACTATCAACAAGTAAGTGAAGCTATCTACGTTCCCAAGTAAACAATGCTTGTTCGCTTCGCTCGCCGGAGTACCAGCGAGGCAGCGGCGCCCACACTTGCGGCAAGGCGTGTCGTCGCGAGCGCACCTGTCCTCATCCCTGCACGCTGCTGTGCCATCCTGGGCCCTGTCCACCTTGTCAGGCTACTATCAACAAGTAAGTGAAGCTATCTACGTTCCCAAGTAAACAATGCTTGTTCGCTTCGCTCGCCGGAGTGCTAGCGAGGCAGCGACCGTGACATGACAGCATTACGTCAAAGGAATATCAATTGCTATATTATTGGCATGATATTCTTTTGATACCTTATAAACCTATTTCTCAGAGTGTAAGTTAAACATACGACATATCATTTAAAAAAACATTTCTTTCGAGGATACACGTCTTTATTCACAATATTATAAAGGTGAAAGTTTGTGCGTGTGTAAGTATGTAAGTGTGTTTGTTACTCTTTCACGCTCAGACGGCTGGATGGATTTTAATGAAATTTGGTGCAGAATTGCTTCTTCCCTGGATTAAAGAATAGGCTACTTTTGATCCCGGTATTCCCACGGGAACTATTCACCGCGGGTAACATCGCGGAACGCAGCTAGTATAAAATAAAACAGTAAAGTAAGTAAGTTAGTTCGTATGAGCTAGTGGCCAACTCTGGTGACGGAGTTTTAAGGCCGCCTAAAAGCCTCCGTCATGGCTTAACGACTTTAAAAGCCGGGACCGACAATTTAACGTGCCCTCCGAAGCATAAAACAGTAAATAGTTTGTTCTATCTGAGCCCTAACATTAAACAACTTCCATTTTTCCAGACAATGCGGCTGCGGCGCAGAGACTCGTAGCATTATGTGCAGTAGCAAACTGCCTCAGATCTGCGGTCGGGTGTGTGGCCGCACTCTCAACTGTGCCGTGCACTCGTGCGAGAGCGACTGCCATGAAGGAGATTGTGAAGAATGCGACAAGACTGTTACTCAAGGTACGTCTTATTATCCTGTTGAGACCATCATAACACGTTAAGATCTTTAGTTGCCCGTTGCGTCATGTGTGATGTTATGTCTGTCACCAAGCTGTGATAAGGGAACTGTGAAGATTGTGTTAATGTACATAAGTTATTTTCTCTGTGACCAAGGCCTGAAAATTTCGTCATTAGATTTTGCCATTAGCCATCACAGAGATCAAGGCCTCTGTCATGGCTTACGACTACTAATTGCCTAATAAGTGTTATAGTTAACTACTAATAGGTATTATAGTAATGAAAATAAAGTTAAAATTCATATGACACTGAAACTGCGCTCCGCTTCGCTGCGCTTCGCCGCTCTTTTGGTGTGATTTGAGCCTTAATCTCAATCCTACTAATATTATAAAGGTGACAGTTTGTGTGTGTGTAAGTATGTAAGTGTGTTTGTTATTCTTTTACGCTAAAACTACTGAACGGATTTGGCTGAAACTTGGAATATACATAGTTTATGGCCGGGAATAACACATAGGCTACTTTTGATTCCGGTATTCACACGGGAACGGGAACTAGCGCGGGTAACACCGCGAGGCGCAGCTAGTCATTAATAAAATATATCTGTTATCCATGTTAAGGCACTGGATCGGCGTGACTGGCGAAAGTGGGGGGAGGCCTTTGCCCAACAATGGGACAGTATGGGCTAGTACTAGTAATAATAGTAATAGTAATACTCTAGTTTTTCTTAAACTTTCGCGATCACAATTCATATTTATAAATACATGTAAAGAAAGAAATAAGGTAGTAAGGTGTATGTAAAGAAATAAGGTAAATAACGCGATAAAACCCCGTGTACATGTCAAATCAAATCAAATCAAATCAAAATGTATTTATTCAGTACGATCGTTTATAGACCACTTTGACATGTCACGTTCTTAAAACTAGGTGATTCTACTGCCTGTTCTGTGTATCTGTGTATTTATAAATATAGTAATAATCTGTTATCCAGTGTGCTACTGCCCGGCCGGTGGTGAGCGCACGGTCCCTAACTAATAAATAAATAAATAAATATCCCCTGGACATTCCACACGGCGTCATCTAGTCCCAAGCTAAGCATTTTAATGCTTGTGTTATGGTAACCAGATGACTGATATACTACATAGATACATTTTTTTTTTTAAATACATACATATTATACATAGAAAACAACCAGACACGAAACAAATATTTGCAGATCATACAATGTAAATGTAAAAATAAAATGTATCTGTTATCCAGTGTGCTACTGCCCGGCCGGTAGTGAGCGCACGGTCCCCTGTGACGTCACATCCGGCGCGGTGGTGTCGTGGGCGTGCGGCGCGGCGTGCGGGCGCGTGCTGGCGTGCGGCGCGCACGTGTGCCGCGCGCGCTGCCACGCGCCCCCCTGCTGCGCGTGCGCACTGCGCGCCGACAACGTGCGCGCCTGCCCGTGCGGCAAGATGCTGTATGTACTTCACTATTTACAGTCTTACCAAAGACGATTAATATCTAGAAGACAGACAAAGGCCATACACAAAATCGTAACCCGATCCCGTAGTACCAGATAGCCTGAAAACTTTAAAACATCAATTTTATCCAAGAAATTTCAATACTTAGTAGTAGGTAGCAACAATATTCAATATTTAAACATTTTTAACTAGAAAGTAATTGAAATTTCTTGGATAAAATTGATGTTTTAGAGTTTTCAGGCTATTTTTTAGGGTTACGATTTTGTGTATGGCCTTTGTCTGTCTTCTAGATATTAATCGTCTTTGGTCTTACTTAAAAAATCCAAGCTGATTCAGCTCTCAACGGCCTCTCAACTGAACACTGATCGAGGGCTTGAGAGTACTCAAACTTATCTTTACCTAAAAACAAAACAAAAAAAAACAAATGTCGAACAAATACAAACATCAGCTGTTTGAAATGTTCGCCATTTTGCGTCTCAAGGCTCTCTCAACTTTTTAAACAAGGTCCCGACGTTGTTTAACTATTTGAGAGTGTTCAAGCATGTCTCAACTTTGAGATGCGTTTATAGGTAAGAATTTTAGCTGATCAGTCGTTGAACAAGTGTTCAACTTTTGAGAGGCGTTTTTAAGTAAGACGGTTAGTATTTAGTCCGTTTTTATTATAGTGTTATTATATGGACCTAGTTATAGTACCTGGACGAACAGCATGCCGTCGAGAGGGACAAAAAATGCAGGGAATCGATAGTTTCGTAGTACACAATTAGGAGCATCAAGTTTCTGGCCGTACAAAAAAACGACACGCGATGAGGGACAAAAGATCTAATGCTTTGTCACTTTTACTCACATAAGTGTTGTATATATTCTTCTTTGTTTTTGAAAATAGAAAAAAGTGAAAAGAATATACATCGCTCTATTTCTTACTTTCTCTAAGGTTAAACAACACTTAGATACTAGAATTTGATTTATGAATTAAGATTTATTAAGATTTTTCATTTGTATTTACACCATTTTAAGTCCATATTAGTGGCAATTCTGAGTGTCGCAAAAGCTAAACTAAGCTAACTAAAATTGTTGCCGTCCCTTTCGTAGCGATGGGAATAAAAAGGATGGCAATAGTTTTAATTAGGTTAGTTTAGCTTTTGCGACACTCCGAATTGCCCCCAATATCAGCTGTAGTTTTCTTTTAAGCATGAGTAGTGAAAAGATGTAGCTTTTCGGTAATGATTTGTTTCTTTACAGATTAGAGAAGGACGCTCGCAAAACATGCACTGACCCTATTCCTCTGTGCGGCAACATTTGCGCCAAGCCTCTTAGCTGTGGTCCCGTGGGCGACAAACATTTCTGCAAACTCGTGTGCCATGAAGGTAAACCATTTCTACAGGGGTTTTCTTCAGAAGCGCTTGAGGTGAAGCTCGCTAATGCCCGGTTCCTATATCCAACGTACAGATGACCGTAGATCGATTATGTATTTTATCCAATTAGGTACACCGTCAAAAGTAGACTGATTTTTAAAAAAAAATTTTTGTTTGAAAGAATACACTTCCGAGGTGGTCCCATAAAAATGTTTTGAGGATCTGACCTTCGGAGTTTTGGACGCAAATGCAATTTTTTTCATTCAAAACTGAACCGATTTTGAATAAAATATAACCCCGAGGTGGTCCCATAAAATAAATTACGATCTGTAAGCCTAACATGTACAACGTGTCGAGAAGACAAAGAATAATCTCGATAATATCAAACTGCTCTAACGTACTATGCTAGAGCAGGAGAGAACATTTTGTCGACGACGAAAAGATCTATCGTGATGCACAATGTTAGGCCCGCTGATGATGATCTTGAGTGCCGGAAATTTTTTTCTTTACAAAATTGAAGTCGGTTTAATAAAAAAAAATTTGCCACTTAAGGTGAGTGCCCGGTTTGCCCCGACAAGACCCTCCTGCAATGTCGCTGCGGGCACTCCAGCCGCGAGGTGCCCTGCGTGGAACTGCCAGAGATGCTCAACAATGTGTTCTGTCAGAAGAAATGTAACAAGGTATGTAATACCAAAGACGATTAATATCTAGAAGACAGACAAAGGCCATACACAGAATCGTAACCCTAAAAAATAGCCTGAAAACTCTAAAACATCAATTTTATCCAAGAAGTTTCAATTACTTTCTAGTTAAAAATGTTTAAATATTGAATATTGTTGCTACCTACTACTAAGTATTGAAATTTCTTGGATAAAATTGATGTTTTAAAGTTTTCAGGCTATCTGGTACTGCGGGATCAGGTTACGATTTTGTGTATGGCCTTTGTCTGTCTTCTAGATATTAATCGTCTTTGGTAATACTTAACACCTAATAGTTATCTCTAACCGTTATGAAGTTACAGCCCTTTAAATTTTAGGGGAGGTTAAAGGGGGGAGAGTTTTGAAAAATTCTTTTGACTTGCTCAATGGTCCTAATATGAATCTGAAAAAAAATTACCTAAATTAATCTTTAAAAATACTGCCGGGTCAAACACGCATGAAAACAACAAATTGATGTAAGTCAAGAATACAATTGCACTATGTGCTTTGTATGCGCCGTTTGTTATTGCAGTAGACAAGCGTGTGAGTACCGGCACGAATAAAATAATCAGGAATACTTTGAAATCTTAAAAAATCCAAAGGGTGTCTAGGGCCAAACGAAGAATCTTCTACAAGACTTTCCATTTCCAAAGAATCTAAGCTCCATTAGTTAAAACACCGCCGAAATAACAATAAAAACTAACAAAACACCAGTAAAAGGCATTGTTGAAGTTTCTGTTGTAAATGTTGCTTACGTCACACTTAAGGCTGTGTTCTCCACAGAAACTGTCGTGCGGCCGTCACCGTTGTCGCACGGCATGCTGCGCGGCAAGCACTCACCGCTGCAGCGTGACGTGCGCGCGCATGCTGCCCTGCGGCCTGCATCGCTGCGAGGAGTTCTGTCACACCGGACACTGCCCGCCCTGCCCGCGCGTCAGTGAGTACCCTGTGACGTCACTGTGCTAGTACACACCTGTCATGTACTGTGCTGGCAAAATATCCTATTGCGTGACCCCTTCACATCACTTAATCCGGGTCAGCTAGGGAGCTGTTCGTTATGGTGAATAACATTTTTAAATAATATATGTGAAGATTGAATTTAAGTTGTCAACGGGCTAACATAATCACTAAGTGATTTTAAGTCCTGAAAATAAAAGATTTAAATAATAAACAATACATTAAATCACTTATGAATATTGCTCAGGTTTCGAGGAGCTCCACTGCGAGTGCGGTACAGCCGTCCTGCTCCCACCCGTGGCGTGCGGCGCGCGCGCTCCCGCTTGCTCGCGGCCGTGCGTGCGCCCGCGCGCCTGCGGCCACCCCCCGCACCACGCGTGCCACGCCGACGCCTGCCCGCCGTGCGTCGTGCTCACCACCAAGCGCTGCTACGGCTCACACGAGGTAGGTGCTACGACACGACGAGCTGAGTGCTACGACGCGATGAGGTGAGTGCTACGACGCGACGAGGTGAGTGCTACGACGCAACGAGGTGAGTGCTACGACGCGACGAGGTGAGTGCTACGACGCGACGAGGTGAGTGCTACGACGCGACGAGGTGAGTGCTACGAGGCGACGAGGTGACTGCTACGACGCGACGAGGTGACTGCTACGACGCGACGAGGTGAGTGCTACGACGCGATGAGGTGAGTGCTACGACACGCACGAGGTAGGTGCTACGGCTCACACGAGGTAGGTGCTACGACACGCACGAGGTGACTGCTACGACGCGACGAGGTGAGTGCTACGACGCGATGAGGTGAGTGCTACGACACGCACGAGGTAGGTGCTACGGCTCACACGAGGTAGGTGCTACGACACGCACGAGGTGAATGCTACGACACGCACGAGATGGTGCTACGCCGTGCACGAGGTGGGTGCTACGACGCGCACGAAATCGAACATTTACAGTTCATTTATAGTATTCCATTTGTATCTCATTTGTGTAAAATGTCCAAAGATATTTATTTATTATTATCTGTCCTGTCATATGTGTTTCATAAAATTAGATAAATCTTTTTGTAACCGGTCTCCCGCGACACAGGCTAGCCTAGTGCGGGACCACCAGTAATAACTAGTTTGTAATTTTGTTTCTTATTTCTGGTAAATAAATAATTTGTAATTTGTAAAACTTTCGCTTATAAATTATTTCTTCATACCATTAATACATCCCTTGATTAAAAACGGACTTTAATTTATTGTTCTTTGACTACAGGAGCGAAAGACAATACCGTGTTCACTGGAAGAGTTCTCGTGCGGTCTGCCGTGCGGTAAGCCGCTGCCGTGCGGCAAGCATAACTGCATCAAGACCTGCCATAAGGGACCTTGCGACGCTGGCAAGTGAGTAACAGTTTCATCTATTTAGAGTGTTTAGGCCGCCTAAAGGCCTCCGTCATGGCTTAACGACTTTAAAAGCCGGGACCGATAATTTAACGTGCCCTCCGAAGCACGGAAGCGCTCAGATTTTAATGCCACTTGCGGTCACCCATCCAAGTTGTGACCGCTCAAATCGTTGCTTAACTTCTACGATCTGTCAATAACGTTTAATCCCCTTCCTATATCCAACGTATGGATGTCCGTAGGTCGGTCGTCATAGCAACGTTGTTTATTTAACGCAAAATGTATGACACTTTTTGACAGATAACAACGTTGCTATGACGACCGACCTACGGACATCCGTACGTTCGATATAGGAACCGGACATTAGGAAGCTTCGTCGCGGTCACTACTTGGATGGGTGACCGCAAGTGGCATTAATATCTGAGCGCTTCCGTGCTTCGGAGGGCGTTACGTTACGTTACGTTACGGACGTTAAATTGTCGGTCCCGGCTTTTAAAGTCGTTAGCCATGAAGGCTTCAGGCGGCCTAAAAACTTCGTCACCAGTTGGCCACTTGCTCATACGAACTTACTTACTTTTATGGAGATAATTAATTTACAATGTCTCTTAGATGCACCCAGCCGTGTACAGAGAAGCGTCCCGCGTGCGGTCACGTTTGCAACGCTCCCTGCCACTCCTCCGCCGGGGCCGACACTGCCGGTGCCGCCTGCCCCAGCGGCGCGCCGTGCAGACAACTGGTCCGTGCCACCTGCCCCTGTGGCAGAAGACGAGCTGAACGCGCCTGCAGCGACAACGCCCGAGACCTGGCCAAGTAAGAACTGCCCTGCTTCAACAATAAATAATTGCGCCTGCAGTGACAACGCCCGAGACCTGGCCAAGTAAGAACTGCCCTGCTTCAACAATAAATAATTGCGCCTGCAGTGACAACGCCCGAGACCTGGCCAAGTAAGAACTGCCCTGCTTCAACAATAAATAATTGCGCCTGCAGTGACAACGCCCGAGACCTGGCCAAGTAAGAACTGCCCTGCTTCAACAATAAATAATTGCGCCTGCAGTGACAACGCCCGAGACCTGGCCAAGTAAGAACTGCCCTGCTTCAACAATAAATAATTGCGCCTGCAGTGACAACGCCCGAGACCTGGCCAAGTAAGAACTGCCCTGCTTCAACAATAAATAATTGCGCCTGCAGCGACAACGCCCGAGACCTGGCCAAGTAAGAACTGCCCTGCTTCAACAATAAATAATTGCGCCTGCAGTGACAACGCCCGAGACCTGGCCAAGTAAGAACTGCCCTGCTTCAACAATAAATAATTGCGCCTGCAGTGACAACGCCCGAGACCTGGCCAAGTAAGAACTGCCCTGCTTCAACAATAAATAATTGCGCCTGCAGCGACAACGCCCGAGACCTGGCCAAGTAAGAACTGCCCTGCTTCAACAATAAATAATTCACCATGGACCTAGTGCAGTCCGCGCCACGTAAAAAGAGCGCTGGGAGAAAGTGGAGGGGGTATGTTTGCGCATGGGTACACTCGCGCACGAAAGTACCAGGCATATTATTTTATTTTTGAACTAGCATTTAGCTTTTCACTCGCGGCTTTGTAGATTATATTAAGTATAGATGTTTATTGATAAGTATCTTTATTTAAAAACTAGCTAACGTGCCCGTGGCTTCCGTGGTACCTACCTTGATAAAATATAGCCTATGTTCATTCTGAAAGTCTAAGCTACAAATTGGTGAAAGAATTTTTAAAATCGGATGAGTAGTTACGAAGATTACCCCAAACATACAAACAAACAAACCAACATTCAATTATAGAAAAATACTGAATCATTTATATTTTGTTGCTTCTGTTGTTCATAATTGTTTAAAATTATCAACTACATTATTATGAGTCGCTTCCTAAAACAATATAATGTCCGTCATAATTTTTTTTTTTTTAATTAGCCTATATCATCCCACTGCTGGGCAAAGGCCTCCCCCAATTCCTTCCATAAATAATGTTTCGCCCTTTTTTTTTACATTCATTTCGTGATCAATAACAACGTTTTACTTACATGACGCGACCTGTAATTTCATCAATGTGAATGAGCGAACGTTCAAGTTATGTGACAAAAGTAGTCAAAGGATTGCTCATGTCGAGAGAAACTGCAGAGTTGTAGACTATTCTTACTAAATTCTAACGGAAATCGAATGATTGCAGGATCATGAGTGCCTTAGCTGCAACAAAAATGCAAGAAGGTGGACCTATCGAGATCATTGAACAACGCCCCGCCAACATGTTGAAAACGTAAGTTACATTTCGTAGCCTTTGAAAAGTAAAACGAAACACTACTTTACCACCCAAGTACGATAGAGCTTATCTCAGATTTTACCGTGGTACCTACCTTGACAAAATATAGCCTATGTTCATTCGGAAAGTCCATGCTTGGTAAAAGAATTTTTGAAAATCGGATGAGTAGTTTCGGAGATTACCCAAACCAACTTTACCCCTTTATAATATTATTAGTATTAGTATAGAAGTATAGATATAGAAATGCACCTTGAAAGTGCAAGAAACTGACGGTTTTTTATATTAAAATAATGCAGCTTTTATCTAAAAGTCATGTGTACAAACAAACTAGTATCATAATAAGTCTTCTTTCTCCACGTTACATAATCTATACTAATATTTTATCCCGGTATTCCCACGGGAACTACACAGGTGAAACCGGCACTGCTAGTAAATTAATAATGTCTACAATCAACAGGCTAGAATGCGACGACGAGTGCAGAGTTGAAGCGCGCACTCGACAGATGGCGTTAGCCCTGCAGATCCGGAACCCCGACGTATCAGCCAAGTTAGCGCCGCGGTACAGCGACCATGTGCGAGCCACCGCCACCAGAGAACCAGCCTTCGCACAGCAGATACATGACAAGCTCACCGAGCTCGTGCAACTCGCCAAGAAGGTATACATGACTAGCTCACTGCTACATGACTAGCTCACTGCTACTGTAGCAGTGAGCTAGTCATGTAGCAGTGAGCTAGTCATGTAGCAGTGAACTAGTCAGTAGCAGTGAACTAGTCAGTAGCAGTGAACTAGTCAGTAGCAGTGAACTAGTCAGTAGCAATGAGCTAGTCATGTAGCAGTAAGCTAGTCAGTAGCAGTGAGCAAGTCATGTAGCAGTGAACTAGTCAGTAGCAGTGAGCTAGTCATGTAGCAGTGAACTAGTAATGTAGCAGTGAACTAGTCAGTAGCAGTGAGCTAGTCAGTAGCAGTGAGCTAGTCATGTAGCAGTGAGCTAGTCATGTAGCAGTGAGCTAGTCATGTAGCAGTGCTACATGACTAGCTCACTGCTACATGACTAGCTCACTGCTACATGACTAGCTCACTGCTACATGACTAGCTCACTGCTATATGACTAGCTTCTTTCATAAACCGAGTTATTTTATTATTTATTTATTTATTTATTTATTTATTAGAAACAATTACAACACCATAACAGTATGAAACCAAAGCAGTGCTATAAGTAAATAAAGATTAACTTAACATCATAAGCTAGCCTAACAATAAATAGATATGATTAAATTAACAATAATCAAGGTACATACTTTTCTAAAATAAACTGTGTTACCTCCATGAGTTTATATATTCAAATGAGTCATCCTTTTTGCAGTCGAAACAGAAAACCCGCGCGCATTCGTTCCCGTCCATGAACTGGCAGAAGCGTCAGTTCATCCACGAGCTGTGCGAGCACTTCGGCTGCGAGAGCGTCGCGTACGACGCAGAACCCAACAGGAACGTCGTGGCCACCGCTGATAAGGAGAAGGTAAACATTTCCAGTAGTATTTTCTATACTATATCATGTATTGCGCAATATTATTGACTGTTTATGGTTATTGAAGTCATATTTTTTTTAACATAGGTAGCATGCCTCTGACTACTCCATATAATATTTTAAAAATATCCATAGTCGTGGCTGCCTGCGATGAGCATACTGGAAGTGTTGGGTCGCGAGGCCGGCAAGCGTCGCGTGCCCGGTCCCGTGCTGAGAGCCCCGCCCTCCGCCGCCGCCTCCAGCGCGGCCACTAACACCAAGTAAGTACTGTTCTCTCATTAAATACGTCGCGTCACGTAAAAATAACTCTAATGCCGGGTTCCTATAGCCAACTAACGGAGGTCCGTAGGTCGGTCGTCATAGCAACGTTGTTATTGTCAAAAAGTCTCATACATTTTGTGTTGAATAAACAACGTTGCTATGACGACCAACCTACGGACATCCGTACGTTGGATATGAACCGGGGGTAAGGGACCTTCTCCACGAGCATGAGAATCGCGGAGATCGTGCCACGTATTCCGCGTGGCACGACCGCGACGATACTACGAGTGACGTTGACAAGCAAATTTAATTCTTATGATAATAACCTTACCGTGTAAATTACCCGATGATAGGAGGACGGAATAGTCGCGATACACTCGCCCGTGGAGACGGTCTCTAAGGGGAAGTGGCGGGGGGCATTGACCTAGTATAGTACCTGGGCGAACAGCGAGCATGCTGCCGAGAGGGACAAAAAATGCAGTGAATCCATCAATCGCATAAAGCAACTTACAACTTGGATAATATTTACAGATCTACGAGCGGCTGGGCCACTCTAACTTCATCTAAATCAACGAACGCGTGGGGACCGCGCCCGAGCCAAGCCAAGCCGGCGCCGCCCGAGACCAAGATCGACTATTTCGATAACCCACCCGATAACTAGCTCAATTATATCGTAAGCAATAAGCACTATACATTATAGGTCGCACCACGTAAAAAGAGCGCTGAGGGGAAGTAGCGGGCATTTATTTGCGCCTGTGTTCACTCGCTGACGAACCAATAGCACTCGCTAAATCAATGGTATGAAGTGCGCCGCGTTACCTCTCCACCAATCATCGAGCACTGCGCAGTTTGACAGCCAGCGCTCTTTTTACGTGGCGCGACCTATACCTACTAAGATAGAAGGATGAGGCTTCGCCAATATTCTCAATATACCGAAGCGCGTTTATAATATTTGAATATTACTACAGCGATAATGAGATTTTGTTTGTTAACTATCCACTGTTAACGCACTAGATCATGCGAACTTGCTTACATAATCACTGAGCATTTAAATAGCTAATGAATAGCTGGACTGTTCGTCGCTTGCCCCTTTCTGATTTCGGCTTATTTCCAACCATCCATAGAAATTGTGGATCTCTGCCCCCTTTTCATTTCGATATCACAAGCCGAGGGTAGTTCTAAAAGTCGATAAATTCTGGCGACTCATGACTTTTATCGTAGTTGACGGTAAGGTCCTCCGACCGTTTTATATATTTGATCAAATGTATTTAAAATTATTGGGTGTGAAATGAATTTAGGATATTTGCGTCTTTATTCATATCGTGATGAATTTCACTAAAGCAACAATTTTAATAATGACGTAAATGTATCGAATTAACAATATGAATGTATTTTTACCGGGTGTATGTTTTTTGTACTAAATAAAAAGGGTGTTCTATTGTTATCAATGCTAGTATTGAACGGGTCTTTGCCCGCGGGATATTTAAGTAACAATACCGCTTATCTATAAATAGCGGAAAAAAATATAAGCGAGCCGTCGACCTCCCTAGCGTAATGAAGATACACAGTACAAGAAAAACTTATTTATAATGTGGGTAATATTTACCATATTATGGCGTTCCTTCAATTCGGCGTAACAAAACGGCCAAGTGTGTGTTAGGTGGGACCACGAAAAAGTTTTGTCCCACCAGTTGGACATCGCAGTGGGACCACGGTTCCGGAGTGTCTTGGGTGAAGCTTAACTCAGGGTCGACGACAAGCATAGGTACTTTAGGGTAATGTTTTTTTTTTTAATACATTATTAAACAAATCTATATTTACTCATTAGATTGTCACGTGCAGAATATTCTTAACCGTGCATGTAATTATGATATTATCAGTAAATGCATTATACACGGTAGGTACGCACCCGCACGCGAATAGTTTATTAGATAGGTACATTTACAATACAAGTTATACACTAGTTCAAATTAAGTTGTTGCTTTTATACAATTTAAGACAACGGGGATCTAAATTATTACAATATTCTGGAATTCACTGTTCTATTATTTGGGAATACATTCGCGTGTCGATCATTTTCTACGTCTAGCTAGAATATAAAAGATTACGATTCCCAATGGTCTCTTTACAGCACAATAATAAATTGTCTCTGTCCGACTGGCCTTAATATAAATATACATACATAAATAGATAACCAAGCATTTTGTAACTTTCGCTTGAAAGCCGTTGAATGTTAAGTTCGCTCAGAACCAATTTCAATGTACATAACAAAGCAATAACTTGTATGGTGTTATTTAATCCAGATTTTTAGCTTTTTATTTGTATAGCACAATTATTATGTTTAGTATGTACTATGTAGTTCAAAGTCATCTGAGCGGGTATCTTGTGATGACTGTAGTGGGTTTTGTTCCACTGTTATTTCTTTTTGAAATATCAATGATCATCGCGCACACATACCTTTAAATGCCCTTAATTTATTTCCTAGTATGTGCGCAAAATTTTCGTAAATTCTTGCGAGCTGTCTCATTATAGACAAGGCCTCCTGAAGCTCGGAAAGGCAGGAGTAGTGTGATTTAGTCACAGGAAAAAAAATCATAGGAGACAGACCACAGATAAAAGAATACTAAGACAGACAGTAATTAAAAAGATAATTTTTAAACAGTTTAATATGTTGACTCACATCATAATTATTTAGAAAAATACTAATTCCATGGTATAGTGTCAAAATCGCCTTGATCTGAAATTTCTGCTCTAAGGGGGATTTTGACACAAAAAATCCCGATTTTGACACTAACCCTGTTATCCTGTTTAAGAGGAGTGTTCTTCTATTCTGGGCAGCAAAGATGTAAACGAATTTTTGTAAGGGTGAAAGGGATGCAATCTTATGATATTTTTACGGAACTCCTTATTGTATGAATATAAAATACATAAAGGTCTCAAATTTAGATGTCGCCAAAACTAATTTGACAGCACTAAAAATGTTGCTGTCTCTTTCATAACGATCGAAATAAAAAGGATGGCATCAATTTTAGTGCTGAAATTAGTTACTTAAGTTTAGTTTTTGCGACATCTGAATTGACACCAATATTAGGTATTGTAAAACTTAAATTCGCTGTTGTACAGGCGATCAGTGTAATAAAGTGTTACATAATTTGTTAAATTGCCGTTTTACTCACAACCTAATTAAAACTTTTAGAAAGAAAAACTAATTGATTTAGATCTGTATATTGTATATTTAGAACAAAAATTTTACACAAGCATGGAATCATCGATTTCCTTCAGCACACTATCAAAATATTGGGATAACTTTAACATAGGATTTAGCATTTTGTGACGACGCTTACAACCTTCTTTCAAAAAATACTCTGTGGAGTCATCATTTGAGAAGTCTGGCCACTCGGTGCTGTAAATAGACTTACTCAGAAAACTAGACTCTCGTCTTCCGATAGAGAAAAGGGGTACGCTTCGCCAAGGCTCGCTGGCCCATCGCTCTCTCTTTTCATTTGTTGTTCTGTTCTCGTTTGAATGTCCTGAGTGTTGCCATCTATTCTCAGAACGATATTTTCTTGGTATTGTGAAATTCGTCCGAAACTGCTGAAAGAAATTTAATCTTTTAATGTATTATAGCCACATATTGAAATTACGAATGTGAAGGTAATTTTATCAAGTTCGTGTAACCTTTCATCGAAATAATATTTTTTGTTTGTATCTATAAAAATATTACCATGTCTGTGCATGTACATCTTGATCTGTTTTGTCGTGATTTTCGTTTAACGTTTTTGTAGCTGTCGGTAAATGATTCCGGATCATCAGTAGCAAACTTTATTGGAGACACGTACGGCTGCAAAATATCACCTAAAATTGTATTACTTAATACGATTGCACAGCACAAACTTAGAGAACATATCTAACAGTTACGTACACATTCTATTGATTCCGCGGCGCAGCACGTCGCAAGCCAACACTGCCGTCAGAAATTGGTATCCATAATCGACATAGCAGTTTCCTGTGAAGGAAAAGTTTTAGAAAAGGAAATTCAACTTTACTATTAGGTCCAGTAAGATCAAGCATTACCGTGATTGAGCTGAATTATTTGATAAGCAAACGAGACCAATCTGGACCACATAGCGAACGCGTTGTTCTCGCAGGTGCTAACAGTTTTATCTTTCATTACTGCAACTTCCTTCTCTTCGATTGAATACACACTATCTATTTGCATCATCTTATCTTCTACGTCCAGCTCCGTCAGTTTCTCTATAAGATCCAGATTGTCTTTCACTTCGTCGAAGCACTGGTTTATTGCGTCGACGACAGTATGCTCCTTGTCAATATCTTGCTCTAAGCCTTCAGTGACTGTTTCTTCAGATTTTACGTTTACTACGCTGTTCACACTTTCCACGTAGCTTGTATCGTCTTTATCGGTTACGCTTTTGAAATCGTCTTCGTAATGCTTGCTATCATGGCAGGAGGCTTGGGATACATTTGTGGTATTTAGACGCAAGTCTTGCAGCTCGCAGAAGCTTTCGAAGAAATCGTCGCTGCTGCCGCTGAGAACCGTCTTAGTGCCTTCACTTTTCACGCTCCTTTCAATCCTGGACTCGCTGTGGCAGAGTCCAAACTGGTTGTATAGCTTGCGCCTCGCTTTCCGCTCGGACAACTCTTGACGGAGAATCCTGTCCTGGTAGGATCTGTCCTTTAGCTTTTGCGCAGCGTCTAGCTGGTTACGTTCTAGGGATTTAAATTGCTCGTAGAGATACCACGACCGCACCCTACGCGATCGTTTATTGGGAAAATCCAAATCTGAAAGGAATTTCTAAATAATTACCGATTCAATATAGGTACTTATCTAGGAGATTTTGATAGATCTCAGAATACAGAAAAAGTTTAAAGTTTTCTGTATTCTGAGTGATAGGATATCAAACTCACCAAGAGAATCCAAGAACTCCATCCAAAATATATTCTAAACTAAATAGTTGCCGGTAAATAATGTCCGTCGTTTCTTCGTATTTTATGTCGTTTCATGGGGTAAATTTTGAGAATTTCTTGTTTTAATTTGTAAATCTATAAAAATGTTTTCGCTTCTGTTGTCATAAGCGATGTTTAAATGACACTGTCGACTTATTTCTTTTTCTGCCATGTAGAATAGTAATTAGAAGATGAAAAGTTTACCAGCATCATATATGAGGATTTAATGTGATTTAGGAACAAGCAAGAATCGTTGGTTTAATTAATGCTTTATGCAAGAATCCAAGGCCAAGCCGACTGTTTGCGAATGTTTTGTTTTGTCTTTTTGTATCGTTTGCTATAAAATTATGAAATCTCGCTAGCAACGGCAAAGAATACAGTTCGGTAAATACTTACCTACTCCTTTAGTTGTTTTCGCGGATTACTGTGATTTTTGCTTCGATACAATTTAACACAAGTTACACAATACCCCTGGGACAGTCATATTTAAATAAAAATAAAAGTTTCAACAAAATATTAATAAAAATACACAAAATGACAAAAATATTTTATATACCTATTAACTTCATCGCAAGACACAGCTCACACAACGAAAATGCAATATTTCAATTCAGAAAGTTAACAGTAACATAACGACTGTTTCCGCTACAAAGGTCGTATAAACCATTTTGGCCAAATTGACTTAAGAATGCAGTCTTATAGCATTTTTCACGCTCTATCGATTGGTATATTTAAAATTGCGCTAAGTCCAAAAAAATGGCTTTTACTCCCCAACATTTGCATGCAACTGAACAACACTTGCCTGCAAAAACAAGGCGTATAACACATTTGGTTAGGATCACGAAATAAGACTTGACGTAACTACACATTTTTCAAAATAATAGGGGCGTAAAACACAATCACAAAATATTATGTGACTTACACCCAAAAAAATATAATTCTATTTCAATTTGCTTACGCAACAAAGGGCGTAACTCACATTAAAAGTGGTAAGTTGGTAATTACGTCTATGTATACATTTTTTAAATTGTTCTCTTTACGTCGTATATCATGGGTCATAGTCATAATCAATCATCATCATCGTCTGAGATTATGACGGTAGATCATAGATATTCAGTTGTTTCGGTTAGAAGAGGCATGCTGTATGCCTCTCCTAACCTCCTAGCCACTAGTTCACGGTGGATGCATGCCGCATGCATCCATTATTGTGAAGTAGCGCCTAACCTTCAAGCTAAACGGTGAAAATCCCCCAGCACTTAGGGTGCTCGCAGGATCAACAGAGTTGGAACAGGTGCTATCAACAAAGCTGCTAGGTTTCTAAATCGATAGTTCCCTAACATGGGACGCCCACATAGAGAGCATCTGCTCAAAACTAGACCGGGCTTCGTTTGCGTTGCGAAGACTGGCGAGTACAGCCACCCGCGAGGTAGTGCGCTTGTGCTATTTTGCAACTGTCCACAGCACACTCACCTACGGTGTGGAGCTGTGGGCACACGCAAGCGACGTTGAGCGAGCCTTCGTGATGCAGAAGAAGGCTATTCGAGCTATAGCTTATTTCTGATTTGATTCCGTAGAAAAAATCCGAGCCATCTTCATTATTATCTCGTTGAGCGACTTTAAGCCAATTCATAAGGCCTTTAAGGTTTCGGATCAGTAAGTCATTACTGCTGGTTCTTAACACACACCGGTTGAATACCTTCGTCTTCAGGCACTGAGGTACGCAGGACGAAAAGACGTTACGAAGTTTCCCAAACGATTCCATCCAAGTTGAATTACACGATTGACCTCTTTCTTGAAGATGGACTTACCTAATTAAATGGTTTGTCATATTATTAATCTCCTAGAACTGGAAAACAGTTTATAAGCATGACTCAGATGCGAAATGGATATATTCCTAGTTAATAGGTAATTAAATGTGTTATCACTCTTCTTAAAAGAACAGTACCACCACGGTAACCTTCGAGCAAAACTAAATTGAGAGCTTTTGAATTCTGTCCTCACCAAGAGCCATGTGGTCCTTGAAGCTGCTTCAGAGCCAACCTTATCTGGTACAGGCTGGTTTCCGAGATAATTATCTTAAGTATAGTGTCGGATAATATTGGATCTTGGGTCTTCAGACACACTGGAAACAGGCTTAGTGACCGAATCAGAGAGCTTTTCAACTTCCCTTAACACTTGCGCTTTAGTCGACTGATGCTAAAAGGAACATACTTTGAGCGCTTCCCATTTAAAATGCTGGCTCTGTTTTTTGTGTCACTACTTGCTAAATAACTAGTTTATTGAACGGAGATAAGGTAGAAGATGTAGTATAAGCCTTATTATGATGATTATACTAGATACACGCACCTGATTACTTGTTACTAACTAACAAACACTAATTAAACTTTTAGCTGTTATTAAAAAATCTTTCTTTCTTCATTTTCAGCGATTCTACCAACTCATTATTATAGAAATCATTTATTTAGGATCAATACATTACATTTATGGTACATTACATAGGGTGTAAAACCATTTTTAGTAAAAAAAATGGTCTATACGATACAAAAACTATACTCGTCTGTACACAAATGGCAATTACGACTGACGCTCGTGTTTAGATGAGTTTTTTTTGGGGCGTATAAACCATTTTTTTTATTTTTCAGTGGTGTAAGTCCATGCTAACTTTTTAAATAAAGCCCCGACACTGTTGTAATTAAGTGAGGTAATGCACGGTCCAAACACAAGCATTTTCTTTATTGATCACAACTTTATAACTATAAAAACAAAAAAGTTATGGACTAAAGTTTTTTTTCATTTTCGTTTTTTGCTCATTGCCAAAAGTACGTATTTGGTTTATACGACCTTTGTAGCGGAAACGGTCGATAATTTTAATGGTGAAAAAAAAAGCTAATGCTGTAGGAACAGGTTAAATCATAAAGTTGATCGAAATTGTTAATCGATTAATCGATGCTTAGTAGAAGAATATGGCCCCGCCAGCCGGCTGTCTGCTGTAGCCAGGGTTGGTCTGTGAAGAGTGTACTCCGGAATTCATCAGCTTCACACTGAATGGTGATTTACGCTCCGTGATACCTCCACGCTTCATCGGGTGGCCCTGGATAGAGAGGAAACACAAATTGAATCATGATATTTTTCAAGAAATTGCGTAGGGTAGATGTTCTATTACCAAAATGATTATCTATCGTTTCCAGAAGAGTAAGAAAGGGGTGAGGGTTGAGATGACGCTGATAGGGGAAAACAGAATCAGAGAAAATGTTGTAGGTACTGCTGGGGAAAACCCCACGTAATGTGGGGGGCAGGAAGTGACAATGATATCGTTTCCAAAAATTCAATTAATGTAGGTTGCACGCCAAATGCACAAATAATGCGAAGCCAAAAAAAAATGGTCAGAAATTCGCAGACGCTTTCGATGCAGGGACTTACCAATGGGACGACGACCGGCGGATACTTGTCATAGGAGTTCCGGAGCCGGCGCCAAGTCGGGCAGCCGAGCGTCTCGGGCTGCAGGTATAGATCCTCTTTGTCCGCAAACCGTTCCGTCGACTGGTTGTACGTGGACGACAGAACTAGATCCAAACTGTCTTTGGGCAAACTGAAAATGGATAAACAAGATCAGGAAGAGGGCGGTGATGTGATAATTGATTTATCACATCACACTATTAGGTAAGTAGGTAATAAAAAGGTGAAAGTTTGTGTATGTAGGTACCTAAGTGTGTTTGTTACTCTTTCACGCTTAAACGGCTGGACGGATTTGAATGAAATTTAGTGCCAGAATTGCTTATACCCTGGATTAAGGAATAGGCTACTTCTGATCCCAGTATTCCCATGGGAACAGAAACTGTTCACTGTGTGTGGGTAACACCGCGGGGCGCAGCTAGTTTAACAATATTCTATGAACTAGATAAACTGGGTAGGTACCTAAGTGCTTTAGAAGTAGGTACCTACCTAGTTTAATGAAAATAATGTGAGAGAAGTGGATTTAGTGTTGCCGAAAGAAAGGGGGAGTGGATGAACAAAATGTTGTGCCTTAGCGTGAGGATATTATATTGTAAACATCTCGAACCTAAATAAACCTACAAATTAAAAGTGAGTTAGTATAAGTAACCAAACTTACTAAAGAGGATGGTAAAAACTCAATCTCCTGACACTGGCCAAGGTATGATGTGAGAAGAGTCTGCACCCTGAAGGGACCCCGTGCTTCTCTTTGGTACATAGGACGATTTCCTTCGTGAGGACACCTTCTTTGCTCAAGTCTGGAAGTAGCTTTTTGTTCCGAACTTGTTTGATGCCGGCCATAATTAAATACCAGTTTCATGCAGCAAAATTTAAAACCCTAAAACTCCTAATTCTGATACTAAAACTTTAACTCATACTATAGAATAGGACTACGTGATAGCGTAAGTAAACAATTCATATTTTATGGAGAGCTAAACTTCAAATTCAATAGTCGCCATGACAACTGAAGTAAGGCAACAACCAAAGCAAAGCAACAACCATAGGTGCAGAATCATTTCGAAAGTGTTTCTGAAAAAAATCACTGAAATACCTGATTGCAAAAAAATAATTTTAAGAATAATGTTTGGAAGATGGTCTAATTAATAATTATGTAATGTCAGTACTAACTAGTAATGTAGTAGAGTATAACTCCCTCTAAAAATTTCAAATTTTGCCACCACTACATTTTACCGGATACAAGAAGATTTCTGAACATGTAGCAAAGTCAATGTTGCCACATCATTATGCTATCTATCTCAATGACGTTTTACCCTAGAATAATAAATACTTTGATCTCATTTGATCTATCTAGATAGCACTACCAAAGAGCATGTAATAGTAAGCACTACCACTAGTCTTTGTTTTGTTTATTAATGCAACATCCTGTTTTCATTAATTTTAAATTTCCAACTAGGTATTAAGTACTTCAAAACTTAATAAAAATACAATTCCATCAACTATTTTATAATATAAATAATAATAAAGTTTTCTAAAAATCGCTAAACGTATTAATTTTATCTACTAGATTTTTTTATATGGCAGCACTACAATTTCTGGTATGGTAGACTTTTGCGCTTCGCTTCGCTTCTCCATCTATCTACGTATGTCTGACATCCGGTCGCCATATTTGTTTCGTGCTTGCTTTCTTGCGTTGTTTCAAAGCGTTTTTATTTCGTGAAATCATAATAATTTATAAAGTCCGTCGACTTATTATTGTGTTATTGTGGTTTTCTAAGGCGCTTACATCAAGATGAGTTACGGAAGGCCGCCGCCGCGTATTGATGGCATGGTGTCGTTGAAAGTGGACAACCTCACGTACCGCACGACTCCAGAAGATTTGCGTCGTGTATTTGAAAGATGCGGTGAAGTCGGTGATATTTATATACCCAGAGATCGTTACACAAGAGAAAGCAGAGGTTTCGCTTTCGTCAGGTAACTTTTCCATCACTATGCTTGTGACGTCACTCTCAAATTACTTACCGGTAAAAATACCACGCCTCGCTTCGGATAATAATTTATTTTAGTTCCATTCATCCATAAAATAATTAGTAAATGTAGATTATTTGTCACTCAGATATTTTTTGGCCTGTGCTACTGCATCTTGGTTACCTTGCAGATCAATACATCGTTATGATGTTGATATGCGTGGTGGTGGCCCTGGGGAGGGCATTGTGACCGTTTAAATGAACGTTGTGGACGCGCGTTGCAGTGGCTCCAACAAGTGTAATGCAAATCTGATCATAAGTGTCCCATTACTTACACTGACCTCTGTACAACTCTTGTAGATTCTACGACCGCAGAGACGCTGAAGAGGCTTTGGATTCTCTCGACGGCCGCATGTTGGACGGCAGGGAGCTCAGAGTGCAGATGGCTCGCTATGGACGCCCATCATCACCATACAGAAGCCGGTATGACTATTGCAGGAGATTTTTATTAATAATAATAATAATAATAATAATAATAATAATAATTTATTAAAAACATTGTAAGTACACACAAATACAAAGAACAAGTAAATTTAGTAAGTAGGGCAAATATTTCACAATTAACCCCGCACTAGGTCAAGCCTGTATCGCGGAAGTCAAAGTGAGATTTATAATATAACTAGATACTATGTATAATATAAATTTGGACTATTGCAGATATATATATCTTATTTATACAAGAAATATAATAAAAAAACTTATTTCTAAGACGTCTTCAATATATTGAAATAATATATTGAATAATAATATATAATATATTGAAGAAATGTTTCTATCCAACTCCTGATGAAGTTCATTTACTAAATTGTCAAACCTGATTCATTCAATTTCTATGATCCTGAATAACATGCCATTGCCTTGGTTACTTGAAATTAGTTCTAAAACAACATCTCTTATCTACTAATTGCACCTGGCTCTTGTTCAGCATTATGTTGAAAGCAGCTCGGCTGTCCAAAATCAAAACCTAGCAAGTTATGTTCACCAAATTTTACAGGAGAAGGAAAACAAATATTTTTTTAAATATTTACGAACACATTTTATTTTTGGTACTGTGTTTATTTTGCTTTTGATAAATAAATCTTGCTCTACATTATGAGTTTATGTTTTTTATTCAATTTACAATTCTACAAGTTTTATGTGCCTTACTGCAGTTTGATTTAGGAAATCTCAGTTAAATTGCATATGTAATCCAAAACAATAACCTAGCAAGGTTACTTACTAGGTATATAAAATGGTTAGTCTAAGCAACTTATATTATTGATCAAACAATAAAACCTAGCTAAATCACTAGCTATGTTTTTGAATTTATTTATGGCATAATTAATAGCTAATGGTCATGTCAATACCTAGTGAGGTAATAAAATATTACATACATAATACATACATAAAATCACGCCTCTTTCCCATAGGGGTAGGCAGAGACCACGGATCTCCACTTGCTACGATCCTGACACACTTCTTACTAAACTTAGTTAACCCACACATACTACGCAACGCTCTCATTTCAACAGCATTCACCCTACTCTGGTGTTTTTCCTGCCATACCCAACTTTCACTACCATACATCAATGTCGGCACTAACACTCCTCTATGTACAGCTAGTCGTGCCTTTTCAGACACTTTCTGGCTGCTCATAAAATCGTGTAGTGCCCCATTC
The DNA here is from genome assembly GCA_963582015.1 of Xanthorhoe designata. Lineage (NCBI taxonomy): Eukaryota > Metazoa > Arthropoda > Insecta > Lepidoptera > Geometridae > Xanthorhoe > Xanthorhoe designata. Next base: position 2,256,264 of record OY757042.1, on the reverse strand, counting down.
ACTCTGTTTCCAGCATTCACTCTCCTTTCAATATCCGCCTCATGCTTTTCATCTCTCGTAAACAAAGTCCCCAGATATACAAACTCTTTCACTTGTTCTACTTTTTCACCACCAATCATAATATCACATGCTGCCATACATTCATCTTTTTCAAAAACCATAATTTTCGTCTTACTCACATTAACTTTCATTCCCTTGCTCTCAAAAGCTTCATGCATAACTGTTACCACCTCCTGCAACTCATCTTCCGATGACGCAAGTATCACTTGGTCATCGGCATAGAGAAGACATTTGACGAGTAACTCATTCATTCTTAAGCCACATTCACTTTCTTTCAAATCTTGCAAACAACTGTCCATGAATAGATTAAACAGCCATGGAGACGCTACACATCCCTGCCTAACACCTTTTTGGATGCTAAACCAATCAGTGTATGACCCATGTATTCTCACGCAAGCACTGGAATCCTCATAAAGAGATTTCAGAGCTCGAACAAGATTGCTGTTCACTCCATACATCGACAGTACCGACCAAAGTTCATTCCTCATCACTTTATCATAGGCCTTTTCCAAATCCATGAATGCGCAATAGCCTCTTTGACCTTTGGCCAAGACTTTTCCGGCTATGCATCGCAAGGTAAAGACCTGATCCGCACATCCCATTCCCTTTCGAAAACCCGCTTGTACATCCCATATTTTCTCAACGGTTTCTTTCACAACCCTTTCAATCAATATCTTTGCATACAGTTTGCCTACGATGCTAAGAAGGCTAATGCCGCGGTAGTTCTTGCAGTCTTGGTGCGAGCCTTTTCCCTTATAAAGAGGTACTATCACAGCCTTGCACCAATCACTTGGTACTCAGCCGGAGCTCCAGCACAAATTGAATAGACGATGCAACTGACTAGCCACAACGCCATGTCCAGCCTTCAGCATCTCAGCCGTAATCCTATCATAGCAGCTTTTCCAGATTTTATACTTTTCAATCCAATCACAATTTCATTCATTCCGATACTACTTTCACCGTCCTCATCTTAATATGAAATTGAAGCAGCTGGTGCCTGTGAGTCTTCTCTCTCAAACAAACTTTCAAAATAGTCCTTCCATCTCTTTAAGACGCATTCTTCACCTTTTACTATCCTTCCATTCTGATCTCTGATCGCAGTCAACTCTGAGCTTTGAGTTTTACCTCGGGTGGAACGAATTGATTTCCAGAAAAATTTTACGATCTTCCGGAAATCCTCAGATAATCTTTGATCAAAGACATCCTTTTGCTGATCTTTCTTTCTTGCAACCATTTCTTTCACTACACCTTTCACTCTCTTATATCATTCCTAGCTACATTCCTAGATTCCTAGATTCTTCCTAGATTCATTCGTTGCTTTTTGCATTCTCTCATTAGCTCTAGTTGCTAACCAGTCGGACCAAGCTTTTTTCTTTTCACATACTACCTTTTGCACATCCTTGTCCCACCATACATTCCTCACAGTTTTACCTTTCTTTCTTTTACTCACACACACCACATACCTCAGAAGCAACATTCACAATCTCATTTTTAAAAACTGTCTATAAATGTTAAATCTCACAAACATCATCCAAACCATTAAATCTTTCAATCAACTTGCTTTTGTACTCTTCTTTCACTTCATCATCTTGCAAATTTTCCACTTTAATTCGCTCTAATACACTGGTTGCGTCACGCGGCCTGTGTCTCCATCTCTTAAAGAGACCACTTATTCGGCTTAATACCAGAAAGTGGTCGGTATGGATCCCAACACCACGATACACCCTAGTGTCCATAACATTTTTTTTTATTCTTTCATCTACTATCACAAAGTCTATAAATAAATAAATAAATATCCTTGGACATTCCACACAGTGTCATCTAGTCCCAAGCTAAGCAATTTAATGCTTGTTTAATGTTATGGTAACCAGATGACTGATACACTACATAGATACATTTTTTTTTTTTAAATACATACATATTATACATAGAAAACACCCAGACACGAAACAAATATTTGCAGATCATGCAAACATTTGTCCCGCAGCGGGGATCGAACCATCATATTTAACATACTTTTCCTAACATTTTTCGCCTCTCGTGTATATGTGTGAATCCCCTTGTGTTTAAACATAATGTTTGTCACACAGAGGTTCCAAATACGTAAACCTAGTAAGAACTACTCACAAATTCAAAAATCTAGTATGTACCGCACTTACTAGAATTATGGACTTGGAAATGTAACTTCCTAGGTTTTTGACTTTTTTATTTTGGATTATAACGTTCACTTACTAGGTTTGGCATTTTTGTAACTTTGGTCCTAATTGTGATAGAGATATGGTTGTTTTTACATTATATGCAGCGAAAAAAAAATATATCGATAGGTTCAAAAAACATATTTCGGCGAAAATGTCCCTTGCTAGGTTTTGATTTTGGACAGCCGAGCTACTCATTAATTTTGCTATACTACAATGTCATAATTTTCTTAGTAAGTTGCTGACTGCACACATCAGTGCTGAACACACAGTATAATTTTAGTTTGAGATGATCACCAGAACACTATAATGCAAACAAAGAATTGGCACTATTCAACTGAACCTTATTATAACATGAATCAGTTCAAATGACTTCAAAGGTTCCATATTGAATTTTGAATTTTTGTATCTTAAGTTTATTAAAATAAATTATTATTATTATATTAGATTGGGCAAGTAACTAATTATACTATAAATAATATATCCTTGGACAATCCACACAACGCCATCTAGTAACAAGCTAAGCAATTGCTTGTGCTATGATATTGATACACCAGATGACTGATATACTCACTAATTTTCGTTTCTTTCAGCAACTCTCGCTCACGTTCTCGTCGCCGCAGCAGGTCTCGGTCGCGAGGTTCGCGGCGCCGCTCGTACACGCGCAGTCGTTCTCGCTCGCGCAGCCGTTCGCGCTCCGACTCGAAGAGCTCGCGTGCTCGCTCCCGCAGCCGCTCGCGTTCTCGCTCCCGCTCCAGGCATTGAAGTGCTGGGTAAGTCGATATTTGCATTTTTTTTTTGTCTCCTTTGGTTCAGCAGCTCTTAGCATAACAAACATCTCTCATGGATATTGTAGAGTGAAATGGAATAATATTGGAGGATGTTAAGATGATCTCAATATTACCCAAACTTCTCTCTTTACACATTCAAGAACATGGTACAGTGATGTTAAGTAGAAAAAAAAATATTCCATTGTATTATTCTCATTGCTGATTAATTTGTGTTATGTGATGTACAAAAACTGAATGCTTCAATTCTTGTCTGCAGGTTGAGCAGTAGTACCAGCTGAGAGCCGAAGTGCTGTGCTGTACCGGCAAGCAGCCTTCGGCCAAGGTACTAAACTCCTCAGTCACTCATGCCATCCCGACCTAACTATGATTACATAGTGGCAAACATTCAATGTAACAAATTATCTTGTAAGTTATCCCCCTAACATTTTAGCAATATGCATAATTCTGTACCATGTCTACTATCTAGTGGAGATCTTTCTACGGTTGCAACTCTTGATATCTTTAACAAATGAAATTATGGGCTCAGAGTACAACTAATTTGGGCTTTTATTTATAATTGGAAGTATGTTGTAGTTATAGATTTTCTTATATTTTTTGAATGAAAGAGTGGGCTTGATTACTTTTAGTAAAGTTGTATTTCTCTTGCATTGTCATTTTGAGTAAGTTATGTCATAACATAATGTAGCACTTACTTATTAGTTAATTTTCTGAGAATATTGCTTCTCACACATAATTTCAGGAAAATAACCTAATGGACTTCATGTAACCATCCAAATGTGATTATTGGGCTAAATTGGGCAATAATTGGGACATCATTACCTTGGTAAATAATTTCATTAGTGTTAATTTTTACTTTTTGTTTAATTTTAATTAAGTGAAAGGTCTATTGTTGCCCAGTAAGACAATGTCTTATTGAACAAAAACTCATACCTTATTGGACTTATTGGAACTCATGAGACCTATTACTTTAGTGTAGCTATAAGTTTTATGTAATGTAATGCTATTTCTGTAAAATTAATGTTACTGTTGGTATGCTCAGGGCGTGTGGCGTACGCGGGGAGCGAGGCAGTTGCGGGGAGGGGGGGGTTTGCTGTTTGCTGACAACTGCTGAATTGCTGTTGTTGCGGTGCATAAGTTATGAGTAAACTTTTATTTTATTGACAAACCGAGACACGCATTTCGTAAGCCAAACATTTACAAGTCGCATTCGGCGACTACTATGACGTGACACTTCGCCACATCTCTGCTCTGTATAGAATTGACTTGCTCTGACCATTTTAATCACTGCACATTGACCGATACACGCATTGACGGGGCGAAGAGTTGCACATTGATTCAAACAGTTGAGGAACACGAGATCCAGTTGGAGGGTGGCAGGCAGCAGACTAACATGTTCGTTTGTTTGGCAGGCCGGTGCTGCCGCTGGCCTGTTTGCTGATCCAGTCCCATGTGTGCTGATTGCTGTGATTTGCAGATTTCCGCGCGTCTAGGTTTATCGGTAAAGCCGCACCGACGACCCTCCCTGCCCCATATATAACATGTCCCAACGTTTAAACACATTTATCCCAATACTATCTAGCTCTGACCTTGGAAGGTTTATCTGGTCCTAATCGTCGAGACGGAAGCACAACCAACTGATGACCAGACACCTAATGTGTAGAATTAACTTGTCGTAAATAAATTACTTTACTTATGTATATCTTTTTGTTTTTAATGCTCCCTTCCTTTATTTAGAAATCTATACTAATATTATAAAGTTTTTTTGTTTGTTGTTTGTAGCTTAGACTTTCCGAATGAACATAGGCTATTATATAAAATACCTAGGAAGACAATAACAGTAGAGTAGGTAGACAACCAACAGATGGATGGAAGAATGGAACGTCGCGCGAATCTAAGTGCTAGGCAGGCCATACAACATTAATTTAAAGAAGATAGATATCATGCACAAGATAGGGCTTAGAAACAACCACTATGTTGTTGGCCAAGTGGATTAGTAACTACTTACCTCGACTTTCGGTTCTAAGGTTGTTGGTGCGAATCCAACCATGGATCAATTGGATTTTTCGAGACACTAGCTTTATAATAGCATTGATGGGGCTTTCAACCTGTCGTAAAAGGAATTATAACTTCTACTATAATACCTCGGCTCTGACTAACCCATGGACATCTTCAAAGGTCCAGAACTTGTCTACCGCACCTTAACAGGTTAGCTGTCCCGAAGCAAGTTTCGATCTTATTTGTACACGTCCTCGTAGTAAATAATGACAGCTAACATGAGGCACATAATATGTGCCTCATGTTAGCTGTCATTATTATGCCATGGTACGTCCATGAGGCATATTATGCCTCATGGACGTACCAGTGCAATCACCCATGAGGCACATGTGCCTCATCGGACAGCTAACCTGTTAAGAATACAGTCATAGGGCGCTTTTAGACTTAGCTCAATGTAGTGAAGAGCCTGATAGTATAAAATTAAATGATCATGACTTTTTTATAGGCATTATTTATGGTAGTCAAAATGGAATGGACTTGTGTGATACCTACATCAGGAAAGTTGCATAAATAGGTACTAACTAAAGGTATTTTCAATAAAAACCGATAATAGATTAAAATAACAATGGGTATATTTAATAGAACATAGCTATCATGACTTAATACTAAAATTTATGACTGTTAGTCCATTTTTAGCAGTTCCCAATTTGAACCATCTTCCAGACTTATGTTCCTGACCCACAGCTGCATACAACTGTAAACCATCTCCTGTGAACTGCATACTGTTTATAAAACCATTCAGTTGTATGCTAAATAGAGGCAGAACCTTCCTATATGCATCACAGACTTTCCACAACTTGATATTACTATCATACGAGCCAGATGCAAAAACATCTGAATTCAATAATGTTGCTAAACTTGTTATCCATCTTGGAACTTCATTTTCTGCTCCATGGGCCTCTGGAACTGTACAAAGAGGTTTTTTCTTCATCACTCCCCAGATGCACAAGGAACCATTGTCACTGCCGGATACAAAATGTTCTTCATCTAATAATTTGACTTCATCCATACTTCCTACAGGGCCATTGAATATGAGCTGTGATTCTTCTGATATCTTCCATATTCTTACTGTTGTATCTCTACCACCAGCAGTAATTGCTCTTTCTCTTGTCAATGCATCAATAGATGTAATAGGTGTTTGATGCCCAAATAGTGTTTCAACATAAGCCATTTCATCCAAAGACCAAATTTTTACAGATCTATCCTTGCTTGCAGAATACAAATCATGTGTATTTTTTCTAAAAACTATGCCTGAAATTATATCTTTATGCCCTTTGAAAGTATGAGTGTGTTTAAGGTTGCTAGGGTCCCATACTTGAATATTAGGTGATTCATCAGAAGATACCAAGAATTTTGAATCTGTAGATATGGCGATGCAGGTAATTCCACCTTTCAGAAGATTAGGGTGGGTTTTGAAAGTGAGACAAGCAACCTTCTTCTTTTCTTTGATACCCCATTTGATAATAGTGCCGCATTTACTGCCAGAAAACACATAACTGTTATCATTACTGACACAAACACATGTGAGAGTTAGTCTATGTTCCCGGGCGCGTATGAGTCTTACATCATTATCAGTGGGTATCACATAGTTATCTGCGATTTCTACTTTTAGCTTGCCCTTCTGTTCAAGGTAATCCCTCTGCAATCGTTTCTCGACTGCATCATCGAGTTCCTTGTCTTCCGCTCGTTTCGCCTCTTCCTTCTCAATTTCTTCTAAATATTTTTTAGCTAAGCGTAGCTTCTTTTGCTCAGCGGTTTCATGATCACTTTCAGATTCTTCTCCATCAGAAAACTTCCGAATATCCAAATCACTGCCCGAGGATTCGTTACCATTTTCGAGGTTAGGAGGTGTTTGTTTATCCAGCTTCCTTTTCTTTATTTTTTCACCTTTTCGTTGATGTACTTGCCTTGATTTGCCTTTTAGGAAGAACGAAGACGACATTCTGAAGTCATCAAATGCCTTTCTTCATAAACAAAACAAACAGTGTAAAATTATTTCAAATTATCACACGCAGAGTGAAGAGCACACGTTGAGAACTTGAGATTAGAATTCTTGAACTTTGATTGAAATTGAAGTAAATTTTTTTGTTCAATAAACTTGGCATTGGCACTGACACTGACAAACAATGGCATAAGGTTCAAGCCCTCAGTCAAAAGTGCTTGAAACTCGGCTAAACCAACCGTACGAAAGTGCACAAACATCCGGAAATTATATCGTTTCCGGTTTCGATTATACGTTCGAGCTGGATGCTGCTATAATTTATAAATAGAGGGCATTTTTTTACTGTACTGTACCTCCATCCAAATAATGTTTTTAATAATCGCTATTTTTTGCGAAACGAAAAGCTTATGAATTCAGAACATTAATTTACCTACTTAAAAAACAGGAATGAGTACCTACCTAAGAGGAAGTGTGAAAGTGGCTCTAGTGAATAAAAAGATGAAGAGCAATAGATAGGAGCTTGGTATGTCATGTTATGTGGAGGGAAGAATGTCACGTTACTAGGAGTGTTAGATATAAATGTATCCACATATAAGTAGGTAGGCTATAGGTGTAGAGGTAGGCCAAAGAAAAGATGGATAGACTGTGTGAGGGGTGACATAAGAAATGAGTGAGTGCTGAGATGACATCTGATAGAGGGAAATGGAAGAAGAATACCATGTTGTGCCGATACCACATAGTGGGATAAGGGCAGGCAGGAAGCAGAAGGAAACACTCACTACTGCACTTCAAAAGTATCCTCAAGTTATGTAGACATACTTTCAGATACAGATCTATGGGCATTCAAGAACCCAACAAGAACCTTTGAAAATGTCTAAGTTAGGGGTACCTACTTAGTGACACATCCAATTAAAAATTTGGCACTTAGGCACACATTCATTTTTATATTACAAAGTATTAATTATGGATTGTTCAATAGTCATTTTTAAGGCAAAACAGTTTGCATGATTAAAATAGGTATATTTATCTACATCCATTAACATTTAGAGTACCTAGGTAGTCTGTGCATCTAACCAATCAGAAAAACCTTATTACATTACACTTTCTAGAGGTAGGTATTTATTATCTGAAAGTTTTTAACCAACTATTGTATTGGCTCCTCGTAGTTGTAAATATCCAGCTGTTATATCCATTGGTAGGCTTCTAACTGTTGCAAATTCTTCACAATTGGTGTAGAAAAGCTTGGAGTGTCGGTCCATGTATGGGGCAGGAAGACCAGATATATCAGAATATTTTTTAGTGGGTTTGAAACTTGGTGGTGCGTTTATTGAATAATCTGTAACAAAATCAAGTTAATGTTTTGGGTTTTTTATAAGTATTTACCTACTTGGTACCTAATTGTTTGTTACTATCACACATAACGGAATATTTTAACTTACATAAAACAGCATCGCTAGGCCAAGGCAATGTTCTTTCAGCAGTCAATATTTGTTTCAGAGATCTCCACATACGTTTTTTGCATCCACTTTTCACAATGAACTTGTTTTCAATTTTGAAACAGTGAGTTTTCTCTGAAATTTCCCCAGTCATCTTGTAAACTATTGAAATGAATTAATTACATTACAGCCATGGATGGATTGCTTGTTTTGTTTTGGTTGATTTGATTTGATTGCACAGACTATCTATTTACTTACACTATAAATGCGTGACGACTGACGAGCGAGCTTGAACTTGCTTGACACTAACTAAACTAACTATCCGGTCAATCAACCGTATTTCGTACTCGAAGTATGTTTTATTTATAAGGCAAGTCTAGCTAAAAGTCTATTTAGTTAGTCTCAAAAAATAAACAGATTTTTGTATTACCAATTCATTAATTGATACTTATAGTTGATCTATATAAAAAACATTTATTGTTCTGAATGTTATAAACATTAACAATTTCACTATCAGCTTTTCTTTTATACTTTATTATCTCAAATCATTCTTCGCGAAACCTATCACATAGGTACTCTACATGCTCTTTGCTATCACATACAGTCACAGAGTACTATTGTTAATCTGAAACATACAGTGCACGTGTTAAGTGTCAAAAAGTCACGTCAAAATTTTTAAGGTTATTTTTATGTACTTGCTAGTTGCTTGTGTTGATTTGATTTTGTACTGATGAAAATGTGTCTTTGAAGTTTTAAAATTAATAAAAATGGATATCGTTAATCAGATCTTAGAAAGGGAACAAAAGAAAGCTGAAAAGTACAAACCTATTACAGTTGAAAAACATTTAGAACTAGAATTCGATATTGGCACATTGCTAGCTTCCGACACAAATGATTTGGATACAAAGTTATTGAAGTAAGTTTTGTAGTTAGCATGACTGTTATAATATAATATTCCAGATTCCTTCTGGATGTGTATTGTATAGTGACGAATAACCTTAGAAAGTGTTTCAAATTCATGGGATAAAAATTCAAATTTTCAGGTCAGACAAAGATGAGTATTTACAATCCCTTACCCGTGACAACACACAGCTCCTGCTAAACAAAGTATGGGATCTTCCCACCGAGCGGATAGAGGAAGCCATAGTAGTCCGTCTACCAGCACCCACCACAATCCTCCCTCGGGCCAAACCCGTGCCTAAACCCAAGCCACTCACAAAATGGCAAGAATTTTCTAAAGCTAAGGGCATTGATAAGAAGAAGAAGGATAAATTAAAATGGGATGAACAGCTACAAAAATGGGTACCTTTGTTTGGGTAAGTTTTCAAAACATTGTGTAATTTGTACAAAACGGATTATGAAAATAAATTAATGGATTATTATTCATAAAAAATATTTGACTAAGATTTTGTTGAATATAATTATGATAATAAAAATTCTACAAATTGCATTGTTTAGATTCAAAAGGGCTGCAGCAGAAAAAGAGAAGAATTGGCTGATAGAAGTTCCACAGAATCTGGACCCCATGACGGACATGTATGAGAAGAAGGCTGGCGAGAAGTCGGAGAAAGTTGCTAAGAACGAACTCCAAAGACTGAAGAACATAGCCCGGGCTAAGAAGGTCAAAATACCCAGGGTTGGGCTACCTACCACCTCAGATAAAGCATCTGCTACACAGGTAAAAGTGACAGATTAAAGAAATATAGAGACCTATGCCCATCATTGGGTATAAAAGTTGAATAAGCCCAGTTTAACCTGTCATTTAACGGCTAATTCTGTCGAATTCTGTCAACCGGCGGAACGACCCCGGGGTCGTTGGTACCTTTTACAGAAAGTTAAAATTAAATATTCAAAATTAAAAATTTTAATTTAATTTTAATTTTTAATTTTAACTTTCTATGACTTTTTAAGTTTTAGGTAATCGCTTTTTTAACCGATTCAGATTCGAAATATCGAATTTTCGAATTCGACAGAATTAGCCGTTAGTTAACGTACCAACGACCCCGGGGTCGTTCCGCCGGTTGACAGGTTAAGTCCAAGGATATTTATTTATATTTTGATCTTGAACTTTAAGAATTATGCCTAGTCTGTCCTGCCCTAGGTTTTTATATTTTTAACAAATGCCTTTTGTCACAGCTAGCGACAGCAGCAACAGTAGCCAAGGCCTCAACTGCCTCCCTCGGCAAGTTCCAAAACAAACTGCCTAAGGAGAAGGAAGCCCGAGGTAAAGGAATCCATGAGCTCATCCCAGGCAAGGAACGGAAGCGGAGGCCAGCAGTCCCCACTCCTCAGGCTGAACGGGAAAGTAACCTGAGCTTACTGGATAGTATATTGAACAAGAGGCCCAAAATTGACATGGATAAGGCAGTGGCAAAGCATATACATACTGAGCAGACACAGTAAGTAACATCTCTATGTAGTACTGCGCTTGTGCACACACTTTTGTTATAAAAATATTGAAAGCCCTAATAGCAGTTTTGCTGCCATTGAGTTTTTCACTGGAATGGTTTGTTTTATCATACAACATAGAGTAGATAGATTTGATTTTTAGTAGTGAAATGATTTCTGAAATTGGAACAGTCATTCAGAGATATTTTGCTGTTTCTTATTTCTACTTAATTTTTTCTCCCTCCTATGTATTATTCTTCTGTTTTTATCACGCCATTCTTATTACAGGAGATCAGAAGAGAAGAATTCAATGGGTAATGCAAAGGGATCTTTTAAGGATAAGGGCAAAGGAAAATCTAACTTCACTGCCAAGAAACCTAAAGGCGGGAAAGGCAAGCGATCTCCCGGCAAAGCTGTGGGCAGAAAGAGGAGATAGACCTCAGGGTTTTATGAAGTTGCAACTAAAATAGATCTTTGCAAAAATAATAATCTTCTACAACCCACTTATCATTGTATTTATTCACCTGGAGATCCGAGCTTTGACAGATATTTGTTTTCATTGCCTGAAAACACAGATAAAACGACATTTTCTAAAATATGAATCCTAGCTAGATCGATTTATCGCCCCTGAAATCTCCTGCATACTAAATTTCATGAAAATCGTTGGAAGCCGTTTCCGAGATTCAGATTATCATTGGTTAAAATAAAACAAGGAAATCAAATGATTTATATAATAATCCATCAACAATTCATTCTCAGGACTAGATTCACAATCTTAGGGTTTGTGCACTATACAATTTTTCAAATGTCTTTGTCCCCTTCTAATATATCGGAAAATATATATTATATCTGTAATATCTGAACTTAAAAAATCCGTACTGCCGCCGGACAGTAAAATTCCCGCTTGCTCCTCGTAATACCAGTGGCTCGATAATTCCTAGTAGTGCACAAACGCCCTTAGTTTGACTTCCGTTTCACGTCACAGCACAGACCAACTACACTTAAATATTTAAAATACATGATATATTTCCGCTTAAGAATAAACTAGATAGGAAAAGGTATAATACTGTATATTGAGAACTCTATTAAAAAAATTATAGAGACAGTACCTCTGTTTTAGTGAATATTAAGTTAGTATAATACCTACTTTTTAGCTATTATGTCCCAAGCTAATTAGAAATGATATCGATTCATCTAATACCTGAACTTCACTTTATATTTATGATTCTTAATTAAAACATACACAAAAAAGACCTTTGTATGCTTTACTATTATAAAAAAATAAGTAAGTTCTTATGAGCAAGTGGCCAACTCTGGTGACGGAGTTTTTAGGCCTCCGCAATGGCGTAACGACTTTAAAAGTTTAACGTGCCCTCCGAATCACGGTAGCGCTCAGCTGATAATGCGACTTGACTTGCAATCACCCATCCAAGTAGTGATCGCTCAGAACGAGAAGAACAGAAGGTAAGCAATAACTTCAACGATCTATCAGAACTTCCTAGCAAGCTTCGCCACGAGCGCTTCCTATGTAAAAATGAACAGAGGTAATGTCTCGCTTACATATCTAGGACAAATTACAACAATAACTATAAAGCTTTATTGGAAGCATCTAACTACATACCTAGTACTAGTACTATCTAATCATTCTATGGCGTGCCTTTCTTCCAAGTTACCTACTAAGTAGTACAACAGATAATGTAGGTATAAGAGAATCTATAATTATTTTAACAATCATAGATTAGTGTATCTACATTGTCACCAAAATTATGCTGAACCTGTTTATCACCATCCAGACATAATTAAAGCTCTATAAAAAAAAACTAAGTCTGTACCTCAAACTGCATTCAATTAAACAGTTACAACAATTTAACATGATGCTTAGTGAACTCATACATTTCACTAATTGCACATAATGACCTACCAAGCTCTACTTAACATCTAATATTGCTATATTTGGCTATTTGCTATTCTACCTACCATATAATAGGTAAATGATTGTCACAAAATAGGACTTTTTACTTAAAATTTAGCTAACAAAATCACAAACACCTAGGTACATATTTTTTAAACATTATTTTGGCTATTGAACATTTAACTATATCATATAAGTACAATTTTTGCTATAAATGTGAAATGTTATTTTATTAATTTTATCATACATCTAAGAAAAAAATTTCAACATGACAAATCTCTAGGCAGAAACACTATGACAAATTAAAAAATAACATTGTATGTAAGTACCTAAATCAAGGTGTCTGTAAATCAAGTAAGTATGCATTAGTAACTAGTCAATACAAATATATATTTAATAACATGGTTACTAAAATACCTAGATATCTAAGTTCTACATTTTGATAATTTTAGCCTCGCACTAAAAGATTTTGAAGAGACAACACACTTGACAATAGTATTATTAATTAATTATTATTTATTATAGATAAATGCCAAAGTAATCAATTAATAGAATAGTAATATTTTATTCTTTGAGAATATATTTTTTTATTTTATCTATCAAATTCGATAAGCACTAGACACCTGAGAAATATATAAATATATACTTAATTAGTAACAATTTTCATAGAAGAAAATAGGTATTGAAAAGTATCATTATGTTACAAAATAAAGTACAGTAAGCTCAGTGTGGTGATACTTCACATAATTTGATTAGATAAATATAATTATGTTTAAAACATGAGTCATAACCTAAAACTAACAAAATGGTTTTAAACCATAAACAAAAAATGTTGATCTATCTACACCCTGTATTACATTGAGGTTTGTCTTTGAATAAAAAAATATATTTATTTCTTACTTAAATTACAAAGCACTGATTACAACTTTATAAAGTATTCAAACTTAATGACACAACCCTGGGACAGGTATAGTATAATATTTATCAATAAAAAACATCATAATAAATTGTCATACATTAGGGAAGACATCAGACCGAATACTGCAACACTACTTAAATATTTGGGAGCTTAACCATTTAGGACACTTACTTGTCAGATTTGTATACATAAATGTCTTAAAGAAGAAAACCACATAACATTAAGTATTGTTTCAGTATTCAGGCGTTAGGATGTCATAGCGTTAAGAGAACATAGGGTTAAGTCTAAATATTAAAAAAGGTCCTTTACCTATGAAATTGTCGTTTTTAATACAGTTTTGTATGTACAAATCGGCGATTTCATAGGTAACCTATTATTTTGGCACATGCTTGTACTTTCACATGCATTGCATTTATCAATGTATAACGATTTTCACAACTTTACTATAATTTTAACTTTATTTCATAGTTTTATTCTGACATATTTCAAATAAGTCCTCCAATGTACCTATGCATTCTTATTGCTCTTACACCTATACTACGAAGGGATAGGAGATCAATATTAGGGAATAGAAAAATGTACAACAATTATTTGTAAATAATCACTACTATCAAAGGCTACTTTGTTACACTATACATTTATATATTAGCTTATGTGAAATAATATATTATGGAGAAGAATTATGAACATGATATATGACAGTATTATTTAGCCACACATACATGATAGTTAATAAATTATGTTTGTTCAATGTAAAAATAGTTATGTTCTTTTAATTTATATCAAGCAAGAAGCTTTTAAGATTCAATGTATCCCGCACAGTTAGTACATACTGTGTACACATCAGATTCGGCCGCATGTTTGCCTTTGTGATGGCACACAATATGCACCAACTTCAGATTATCTCTTGTAAATATCTGTAAATAGTATCTATCAGTTTCCAAGCCCCCTGTCTTGCCCCCTTTCTCGCATACAATACATTTAATATCACCATTGTACAGGCTCTCAATTGCTTTCAGTATATTTGGGATAATGGACCTTGAGAGCTCGATTTTATGGTCTAAATTCCAGGTTTGGAATATGATGCGTTCCTCACGGCTTCTGTATGGGTTGATAACATGGTCGCCCTCGTAAGCGCATTTGTTATTGTTCCACACACCACCGCATTCAAAGAGTCCGTTTGCGCCACACATGCGCGTGTCGGCCTTGCGATTGAAGTAACCATCATTAAACTTATTTGATTCGAGAATTTTGCGAAGGTCTGATAGGAACTGATCAATAAGTTTCTTACAGCGACCGTCTTTGGAGTGTATGTAAATTTCTGAAGACTGCAGCGCTGATTTGGTTTTGTAGTAGTACCCGCGCATTCTATCCTTGACCCGCTTAGACATTGACTGCTCTTTGGTTTTTTCTGAAGCCTCTAAGCCTAAATGAGTGAAATAAAATATATTTATCTTTTTAAATTTGCTCTATAACTGAATGATAGGAAGATATTTTAGTAGAATCAAAATTTTATTGTTTACAGGTAAGGGAAAAGTTTTGAGCCCTTAGAATACAAAAATTATTAGCGATTTCAATTAAGTATTTTTTTTTAGTTTTTTAAAAAATAGATTGATGAGATTCACAGTTGATTTTATTCAACTCGGATACAGTACAGCTAATTCGAAAATCTTTGATATTTCTTTGCTGACTTTTTAAAGAAAACCTTCAGATTCTGAGAAGTGTTCTTCACAGAATCTCACAGATTATATTAATGAGTTTTTAATATCTATGAACGAATTAGCCGTTTCGTTCATGGTAATATCCTACTGCTCATCCCCAATATGTCTGTCTGACATAAATTAATTTGTGAAGATGGCTCATCAGTAGAATAATATTAATGGTTTCTTGGCAACCCTCACCTTCAAACCAATCTGGATCCTGAGTCCTCTCACTCAGCATGGTCTTGGCATCATCAGCAGCGGCAATGTACTTTTGGAAGATGCTAAACTTCTCCTTAATGTTTGTTGTGAGGAACTGCTTAGCAGCTACCCCGGTCTCAATATAATCCTTCTTGGGTGACCGGATTAGATTATAGAAGTGGTCGAAATCTGATATAAAGAAATAGGTAAGTTTTAACAAGAATAATTCAATGTAAATTTAAACTCTGGCAGTAACTTTTTATAGAGCTTTATGGTCAATAAGCTCTATAAAAACTTACTAAGTTAATTTATTAAGAAGAGTTACAAAGTAAGATCCTAGAATTATTATTATTATTACCTATCCTCAATTTCTCATAACTTCGGAAAAATTCACTTCTCTGTGCATAGAAAGTTACTAAACATACCAGTTACCATTTGCTCTTTATTCTTAAGAAGGATGAAGAGTGTCTGTGGGGGCAGAGTGGCTAAGTAGTCATCATCTGTGACGCGCGTGCCGTCCTCGGCCACGAAAAGGCGGCAATCCCTGCTGCTGACATTGAACTGAAACCCGAGAGCAGAATTTAGGCCAAGGGAAACAAAATATAGGTCATGGGTATACCCCTGACCCACTTAGATTTCAAGGATAAACATAGGCAACCATGACTGAAACTATGCCCTAAAAGGCATGAAGGTTCAAGAAAAATAGGAAACTAAATGTAAAGAGTGTTTTATCAAGGAATCTAGGCTTCTCAGTTTCTTACCCCTAATTTATTGCAGGATTTCTCAATTAACTCTTCTAGGCTTCCGGCGGCCACACCGAACTTCTTCTCACGTTTCACATCTGTTACTTTATATCCTTTCTTCATATTTTACAACCACTTCTTTACAGAGTACTTTAAAAAACAAAACAATATAAACAAAGAAAAGCTTCAATTTACGAAAACAGCGTACTTGCGAATTCCGTGCTCAATCAAATGGAATGGTCACAGACTAATAAAGAATGGAATGATGGATGGAAATGAGTGAGTGAGTGAGTGAATGAAGTGAACGTGAATTTTATCAATTTAATAATTGCCTTGCCAGAACTTTGAATTCTGCACGCACTCACTTTGCTTGCTTGCTTGCTTGCTTTGCTTGACTTGCAGAATTGGAAGCAAAGAGCATGTGATTGGAAGATTATGAATGCAGAATGCATGCATGTGCATGCTTGCAACTTAAAAAAACAAATTAGTTTAGTTAGGTAGGTATAGCATCTAGTAGCAGCGTTGCCAGAATGTAACTTTTGTAACATTTTACGTTACTTTTGACCCTCTCATGTTACCTCCATGTTACACGACTCAATATGTTACTTTTGTGTTACTTTTAGGTCATTCAAAATAAACTTTAACTACCAGTTCAAATTAGCTACCCTGTCTCCATTCATTATTATGATGACGTTTTTTCATATTTATTGATGACAAAGTAAAGGTGAACGCAGTTAAAATGCCCATTTATTAATAGGAAGCTAAGTTCTCAATGTATTTATATTTTAATGTGCTGATTTCCTGCAGTCAATTTAATCAATGAACCATAAAGTGTAAAGGTATTAGTTTTTGTGATTTTAAAAAGCATCTAAGTGGAGTGTAGGTAGGTAGGTAGGTACTTAATAGTGCAGGGGTGGTCGATCCCGATCGACCAGTCAATCGCTGCTATGAGTCCAGTTGATCGCGGCAAGCAAAGAAATACAAAAGTAGTCGAGGTTGTCCCAAAAAAGTTTAAGGATCTGATGAGGATCTTCAGAGTAATGCACAAAATGTACCTCAAGAGAGTGAGAGTGAAGTCGGTTTAATAACTTTTTTAATGTTGTCATTTGTATTTATTATAATTCTTCGCTCCGCTCGCTTGGTTCAAAGCTAGATTAGCTCGCGTTTTATCAGCTTTAGTACATTGCGAACAAATTTTCTTCAAAAAATTTTGCTCACTTCGCTCGCACCGATTCTAGCGAAATATTAACCGACCCCACCATACATACACAAACAATATCAAAATTCACGTCGCTTTTTCCTTCAAAAAAATGTTGCTCGCTTCGCTCGCATCGTTCCGCGCAATATGAAAACCGACCATAGGCAAAACCACGTTGCTTTTATTTTCAAAAAAAATTCAAAATACTTATTAGGTATATAAGTTTGTCATGCAAAACTGAAGGTAATGTAACTTTTCTAGTGAAAATGTTACTTTTTGACCTGTCTCATGTTATAATTCACTACCTTCCACTGGCAACACTGTCTAGTAGTCTGTGGGTAGGTAGGCCTAGCTAACCTAGCTAATGTTTTGTTTTGTTTTGTTTGTTTTTCAAATTCAAAATTCTTGTGGAAATAACTGGCTTTGAAAGAAAATAAACAAAACAACATCATGGCGAAGATAAATTTTTGATTTTGATTGAGCACTATTTTTTTTGTTATTGTTTCGCACAGTTTCACATAAACAATCGTAGTATTTATCTTCTAATTAATTATTTTGAAAACCGAAACAAAGATGAAACGTGGAGCTTTAATCGTAATAGAAGGTGTGGATAGGACTGGAAAGTCTACACAGGCCAAAAAACTAGGTAAGTAAATAACAAACTACACAAAATTTATTTGCTGTTGTTTGAGTAAATTTAGTCACGATTAACCATAAAACTTATTTGTTTTTCAGTGGATAGTTTGAATCTAAAGAATGTTCAAGCAGAGTATACTAACTTTCCGGCACGAGACACGGAGATTGGGAAGGTTATCAACAGCTATTTATCTTCAAAAGTAAGTAACCTTCATGTGGCAAACCAAATCGTGTCGCCATTCGCCAATTTCGAAATAAAATTATGTGCCTACCAAAGCATTCAAGGTTCTTTGAAGATGTTTAGGGGGTAAACAGAGGCATCCAAATATTTGTTTGATAGGTACTACATTCATGAATTACCTTTATGAAGGTTACCTCGCACTTGGATGACTGAGCTTTGTTCGGTATTTTTTTTATTGCCTGAAAACACGGATAAGACTACATTTCTAAAAATGTATCCTAGCTAGATCGATTTATCGCCCCCAAAACCCCCTGCATACTAAATTTCATGAAAATTGTTGGAGCTGTTACTGAGATTCAGATTAAATAGGTAAGTAAATTATACCTGCATAATTAAAAATAGTGGATAGAAATAATTATAATGAAGGTGTCAAACGGCCGAAAAAAATTGGTTAAGACTGGCCATTAGTTACTAATATAACATGCCTCTGTTTACTAACTTACGGCCAGTCTCAATAACCTATCTAAGTTGGTTTTGCTTACTGTTGTTGGGTAGATATTGTCCCTACTATGTACTATGTGAGTAAATAATGTAATTTTCAGAACGATCTTTCTGATGAGGCAATTCATCTTCTCTTCTCTGCAAATCGGTGGGAAAGGGCAAATAATATCTTGAAAACACTTGAAGCAGGAACAACACTCATAGTAGACAGATACTGCTACTCGGGCGTGGCATTCTCAGCTTCCAAAGGTATTTATTATTATTATTCAGCCATAGACAACACTGCAGGGTTAATGCTTCTTCCCAGATTCCACCCTTCTTAGTTAGGTTAGTTTAGCTTTTGCGACACTCCGAATTGCCCCCAATATCTTAAAATGAAAACACATAAGCTAAGAAAATGTAAATTGTAATCCAATCTTAACTTCAAATGAACATGGTATTACATTGAATCATGTCAAAACAACAGATGTAAAATTATGATAATAATTTGGATTCCAGGTCTAGATTTAAACTGGTGCAAGACTCCTGATGTGGGTCTGCCCAAGCCAGACAAGGTGTTTTTCCTCACCATGCCCTTTGATGATATTCTTCAGAGAAATGGATTTGGTAAAGAAAGGTAAGTCAAATCTACAATTGATATGTATACGGCGCAAAAAACATGAGAAAATACAGAAGATGGGGCGCAGAAACAACGGCGCTTTATTGCAAAACAAATGAAACGACAAAACAGCTCGCCGAGACGCCGCTTCCCTGTCATCTTGGTGTGTTGAGCAATGGGTATTTTATTATAAACTAGCTAACTTGCCCGTGGCTTCGCTCACGTGGTACCTACCTTGATAAAATATAGCCTATGTTTATTCGGTAAGTCTGAGCTACAAATTGGTGAAAGAATTTTTGAAATCGGATGAGTAGTTTCGGAGATTACCCCAAACATACAAACAAACAAACAAACCAACATTACCTCTTTATAATATTAGTATAGATGAAAAATCTTACTAAACTTTTTAATTTCGGCCGGATTCGTGCCCGCGATGATACAAGCGATCGTGCCTTGGAATCGAAAATTTTAATAAGATTTTTCTTTTATAATAATATACCTCTCAACACACCGAGATGGCTGGGAAGCGGCGACTCGGCGAACCATTTTGTCCGATCTGTCCACCCACACAGACCATGGTGACAGATCGGAATTATTCAGACAATCCGCTAATAGGTGACGCGCAGGACAAGCGTTCTTCCAAAACGTTTCAAATAAAAAATCGTGTGCAAAAAGTACCTCCGCTCCCCGCCGCGCCCCGCCCCGGTTCACGACTCGCCCTCTTTTTACATTTCTACTCTTTGGAATTCATCTCTTGCACCAAGGACGATATAGATCTTGCACCTTATAACCGAATAGAGAACTACGAAGATGTATAACTATTAACTACCTATAACTATCTATATAAAGCTTAAGACCTCAGCTCTTGTCAGTGTAATGATGCAATTTCCTCAATACACTTCTTTCCAATGTGATCTCTTTTACTTCTTGATACGACATGACAGCGACCTTCTCTTTTATCTGACTTATGTAATTAATTCTCGGTCTTTCCCTTCCTCGTCTTCCTTCTACTTTTCCTTCTATGATATAACTATCTACTTATTGTATATTATTATCTACAGGTATGAAGTTCTAGAGTTCCAGAAGAAAGTATCAGATACTTATACAAAGCTGAAAGATGACACCTGGGAGGTGCTTGATGCTAACAGGTAAAATTTTAAAATTCATTATTTAAAAAAATATTTAAACGATGCTGTGCACGTAGATTCTGACGTTCATAAGATTAAAAGATGATAACAAAATCGCTTCAAACAGTAGACGCAAAACGTCAAAAAGAGACGCTAAGCTCTCATGAAAATAATCCCTTCTACAGTTACGAAAGTAAATCTTTGTCTCTATTTTTGTCTGTCTGTTTGCCGCGCTTTGACGCTCAAACCAATGAACCACACGATTTTGATGAAATTTGGTACACACAAAATGATTTTTTTCTTTATTTTAATTTCAGATCCATAGAAGTCATTCAAGAAGAACTGCTAAAGAAATCATTAACGGTTATAGACAAGAGCACAAATAAACCTGTAGGAAAAGTATGGGTGAATGGTAAGTGTTAATTTGTGTAATTAATCTTAGAAAATTAAATTAACTAGCAACCTTCTGTTTCATAAACAGCCTAATATTGTATAAGTATGAAAACAAAATGAGACATTCTCTTTTACTTCCACATTCAAAATTCATTTCTGTTTGTAATGACATGTGTAATGTCAGTATTATAGTAGAAATAGTAGAATAAAAATTAGTTTCGCTTTAACACAAACAAAACACAAATCAGAAATGGTAACAATCAATCATAGTACAATCCCATTAGTGCGCTCACTCTTTATAGCAATGCGAGAAACGGTCTATAATCGTGTAATTATTGCGGTTCTACTAATTTAAGTGTAGGTAGTTTACCTATACTAAAAACATTACCACCAACATAAGCAGCTGCAGCCCTACTCTACAAACCGAAAACCAACTTATAATGAACTGCGATTAAGCACGATGTATCGTTTTCAGTTTGAAGAGTAGAGGGGTGGAATCACGAAAATTGGCACATTGTATTGTTTATAGATTTAAGAGTAGCAACCATAGGCGCTTGATAGTGTAAACCGGTACTAGTGGTAGCTTTATCCTATACACATGGTGTAATCTAAGTTAAAATATTATAACACTTTTTAAACTATCGCGACTTGAAACATATCTAAATATATTGAAATCATTATTATCTCGACGTTTCGGATGACGGTCACCGTGGTCACGAGTCGACTGTCACTGACTGTGTCTATAACGTCATCCGAAACGTCTTCGAGGTAGATGATTCAGTCCCGATAATGTATTTAAAAATATTATCGTAGATTAGTTGAAATGATGTCGATCCAATTATGATTACATATTTACATTTAATTCATACTGAAGTTGGTAATGTAAGTATTTGTAAAATATGTGTTTTAATGTATTTATGTGCCTTCTAAGTACACTTCGAATATTAAGAATAAAAATATAATATTGACCTTTGTTGTTTTTTTTGTAGAAAAGTAAAAAAATGACTATTTTTGGAAACAGAAGAGTGTTAAGCAAAGTGTTCAGTTTTTATTTAGGTATTTATTAAGACAGGATACAACAACACTTATCGAACATAAAATACAAGTAATTCCTACAAGGCTAACACAAAATTCAAAAGCGAAGCCTATTAACCTAAAATTATATTTATTAAATGTATTTTGAATGAAGACTAATTGAGTACCTACTCCATATAAAAATAATTGCATAAAAAAATTAAGTTAAACGGTTTTGTTTTATTCTAGGTATTTATTATAACATATTATATGTATTAGGAATATTTATTTCAATTAAGTATTCAATAAAAATTTAACCATGCTTAAAAGCTTAAAAACTAAATAAAATTATCTACATATTTATTACAAAACCTATTTTTAATCTTGAAGGGCAAAGTGTAACATTTTCCTAAAGCTAGTGCTGAAATATGTCTTTACGTCAGGAAATCACTTCCATTCTCTTCCGCGGCAATGTCACGTTGAGCCTAGCAAAGAGCATATTATTATGGAGCCTTATAGTTTTTTTTTATCTTTGGCCTAACCTAACTTACCTAAAGAAAATTTATCCTGATAATGAAGATTAGGATGACGTACCTACATACCTAGGTATAATATAATCCATCTATTCTAATCTAGGAAGATTTGGTTATTGATCTTAGATTCTCATAATAAAAGAAATATGATCACGACTGTATCCCAGGGAGCGGTAGACATTTCTTTCAGATCTTAATGTAATTTTTAGATCCTTTTGAAGATATCTAAGGGGGGTAGTCAGAGTCTAATAATACACATAACACAGATTATATAATACACTAGTACATATGCCTCATGTAGAACATTGAAAACAATCCTGAATTTGCGGGCAATTCGTCGGGCTATCCCGTTTTACCTGTGTTTCTGAGTCAGCGCCATCTAGCGTTCATGTCATGTAATTTTATTTTATTTTGTAGAAATTGATTTTATTCTAGTTATTATATATTATAGTTATTTTATTTCGCTAAAATGAAAAAAAAATATTTAAAACAGAAAATGTATGATTCTGGCATAATTTTGGTGTTTACATGAATTTCCAGAGACATTCTTTCGAAAATCGCAACACGTAACGCTATCTATTATTATTTTTTGGAACTGCAAGCGTTTTATAAGGAGATGGTACCCCATGCACATAATAAAAACAAATTATAATAGAGTTTTTTAATCCAAGCAGCTGCCACCGGCTCGGCCTTGCTGAGCCGAGGGGAGCTTCCCTGTTGGTTACTTCGTTACCTACCTACCTGCTTTACCGAGGTCTGTCATTGTAATATGATTTAAAATGTATTAGTCTATATCTATACTAATACTAATCTATACTGTCTATACTTCTATACTTACCTACTAATATTATAAAGAGGTAAAGTTGGTTGGTTTGCTTGTATGTTAGGAATAATCTCCGAATCCTATTTCAAAAATTCTATCACCAATGTGTAGCATGGACTTTCCGAATGAACAGAGGCTATATTTTATCAAGGTATGGACCATACGAGCGAAGCCGCGGGCGTGTAAGCTAGTAGTGTATAAATTCCTTTCTTATCCTCTTAAAACAATTATAAAATATCTTAATAAAATTACATAGGTATACCTACCTACCTACCCTACCTAGATGCATTTTAACTCATTCAGCCAAGAAGTGAATTTATTCAGTGTAGGTTGTTGTGTCTACGTTGCTGTAACCAGACGATTAGGTTATAGTATAGGTACTCTAGTTGTTTCACCGTACTTAGTTCTTATCTCCAGAATCTTCTCCTGCATACTACTGAATATACCCTGATGGTCGGATGTCTTCCAACCACATTGAAGCCCGAAATACTCCACGAATTTCAGCAGAACCATTCTTGCCCACTCATCTAAGCCAGGTCTGATGTCATTAACGCCATCGGAAGCATTTTCTTTCTTACCCATTAACGAGCATACACTCAGGGCACTTAAGCTGAAGACTTCCGGTAACAACATTCGCACTAATGTCCTGCAATCTTTCGATACCCGTTTGCAATATTCAAACCGCAAGTAGCCAACGTAAATGTCACTTTGCGGCATGAGTTCTACCACTCCAGGCGCTTTCTTTCGGTACTTCAAAGTCCATTTCGAATCATTCGGGTCATAGTCTGGTGGAAAAACAAAAGTGTGGCGGTAGCCCTTGAAGTTTTTAGTTAAGTGCGTAGGTGCTTTAGTTATGTTAATATTTTTATTATTGTGATTATTAATATTTCTTTGTCCAGATTGGTTCCCATCAGGCACTTGTGATGTTTCTGGCACCACATTGCTGAAAATAGTTGTATTTATAGACTTTTTCATCATATTGAATGTTTCTACCATCTTTTTGTATAGTTTATCAGTTTCGTTAATCTGGCTTTGTACGATGTTGAAATAGCCATACGTGTTAGATATTTTGGTGTTCATGACAACGAAGAGATTAGAAATTTCATGTCGCAATTGTTGCTTTAATTCAATCTTAGATTGCACCTGCTTTTTTTCTGCTAACGTATATTGCTTAGGTATCGGTTTCTCTGTTAAATATCTTTGAGGTAGAATAGTTTCCGTTGTACGATCATTGCTTATTATTTGAACGGGTGTTTCTTCTGGTGACGTGTCGTGATCTGCGACAGCTTCGTGGTCAGTAACGAACTCTGGATCTGGTGACTGTGATTCTTCTGATAAGCATTCGTCTGTCTGGCACATTTTGTTAATTTTCATAGAGGGGCTTTCAACTGCAGACGATCCAACGGTGCCATCTAAGAAAGTAACGTGTTTCGTGTTTAAACTTGTGTCGGTTGGCTGATTAATCTCCTTATTAAACAAGCATGGATTTTGATATACTTGATTCTCATAGATTGATTGGGTTTGTATGTTTGTATGTGATCGGTCAGATGAAGACGTGTAGTGGACATCGAAATTTTGCATTACGGGTGTTGGTTCCGCCATGATATTCTGAGGAGGAGCTACACAGGCCATTACATTCTGTTCTTTAAACCTTTTATTTGGCCTTCCCTGTGTACGTAAATCCTGGATCGGTAAGTTTCCCTGAGCAGTTAAAAAGGACTGCCTCATTATATTCGAAGCTATTGGCAAAACAGGTGGTAATCGGGGTTTTTTCATGATTCCTTGAAGTCCAGGCTTTTGTCTTTCTCTTTTACTTTTAATGGGAATGCCAGGTCGTTGTAAAAGCTCGGAATCCTGGTCCAATTGATTTGATACGTTCGATGAATGTTGTTCAGTAGAGGATACATACATCCTACCCTGAGGGTGTGGCCTGTGCTCAGTTTGATCACTCTCAGTGAATATTCGGGGTTGAACCTCGCTCAGTCGTTCTTGCTGCAAGTAGTTTTGATCAACCGGTACCTGAAGATTTTGATTCAACGGGTAGATAAAAGTATGAGGGTCCACTAGTTGTGTTTGATTTTGTTCAGCAAACAGTTGACTCATGGTATTATAGAACGTCATTCTCTGAACAAAATTTTGATTTTTTGGAGTTATAACATGGGTATCTTTGTACTGTACTTGTGGAATTTGCTGCAACTGATTCTCTTTAGTCAGTAAATATTCCGGTCGTTGGTTAGAGCAACAAGCAGGATGGGCAAGGTTTGAAAGATTTTGTGCAAGAGATGTGTTGTCAGTGATATCTTGATGGCAAGTACTGAGGCCAATAGGATTCATTATATCAGATCTTTTATAATGCAGTTTTTCCGCCGCAATAGTACCTCGAAGTGATCCTTGGTTACTATTTCCTTTAATTAAATGTCTACCATACATTTCTGGTGCTAGCGGGGTTTCTTGTTGTTGGCTTTGAGTAACCAGATGAGTTAGACTTTCTATTGAGCACGGTGGTAAGGAATAAGATTGGTTATTTGAACTTATTATATTCTGCGAACCGATCAATGTATTTGAATTGTTGATGACCGATGAAAGCTGGTTTTCGCTCGCACGATGATACATTTGAGAGCTCTCTTTTACTGAGATCGGTAAGTGATAAGGAGTAAATAGTGTATTTTTCGTGATGACACCCTGGCGTGGTCTTGGGACATCATGAGTCACTTCAGTTGATCTTTCTCTACGTATTTCCCTAGGTTTCGAATCCTTAATTGATTTTCCACAAACTGTTAAATTTGGTTGATTTGTCTGAGAAAGACGGCTGCCTGAAGTTGAAGGCTTCGGAGCTATCTTCGGCGGCGCCATCATAGCACATTGAGGGTTTGTTTTTTGGTAATTATTTGTTTTAAAGACTTTAGGTTTTCCGGCAGGTATTTCTTGTATATTTTGTTTTAGAAGTAGTTCTTTAAGACACTGCGGCTCTGAAGCGGGTGGAGGTATCTGACTATCAGGCTGGACTTCTTGATTGATTATGGTAACTTCGTTAGGTCCACAGTCGTCTAGCAATGGCATGCTTGCTTCTTTTCTACAATTTTCGTGCACTGCTGATGACTGTTTTTCATTTGAGGTAGATGGTGTACACCTAGATGCAGTTATTGATAAACCTGGCTGAACAAGTAGCTCGTCTTCTCTAGTATGAGATGTGTTTTTCTCAATTATTATAAGCTTTCGAGGATTTTCAGAACGCTCCACTGCTAACTGCGATTTGTCTTGACTAGAGTTTGACGCTGCTGAATATCGTGTGGCGCTTCGCAATATTCTGTCTAACACAGGCTCTGGTTCAGGTTCAGAATCTAAAATAAAAAATTCAATTAGTGGAGATAAAAAAGCTCCATAATCGCGCTTCCTTCATTCGCGTTTTCAGGTTTTATTCTAATCAGGATACCTACAACTTGACAATTGAATTTCTTGCGCTACCTATTCGCTTTCACCCTAAGGCTAATGTTCTAACTAAGACTTTTCTCATTTTTTCTTCTGGTACAGAACCTAATACAGAAAGTCTGAATAAGTCATCTAATTTGTTGGTCACTTTTATGTCCTACAAATTGTGGAAAGTTTCTTTGGCGCTCACCTTTGGTTTCTGGATCTTCAGTAGAATCTTCGTTACCATTTCTTGTCGCTATCCAATTTTCTGCATCTTTGAAAGAATCTGCAACATTTCAAAATTTATGATATGAGGCATATTAGGCATACCTATTACCTACAGAAATACTTTTTCAAATCAGTAAAGTCGTTTTAAGTTAAGGCGTGCCCAAGGGAAATAGGATTAATTATATTTAATTTACCTTTATAGGCACCTATGTAGATACCTACTTAGATTATTTGAAAATGAAAAAAAAAAAGCTAAGAACCTCTTGGACAATCCTCGCTTGCCTGGACTTTGGACTTGACATAATAAATTTTTTTTACAGATTCTAAGGGCTTCTTGTTCCATTATTTATTCTGGTCGCCTTATTCAACCTTCACTGCGCTTCAGAGGTCTCCGCCCTTTTCCTTTGTTCGGCAGCGAGGGTTTGTTCTCCTGAGGACCTAGTTCCTTCGTGACACTTAAGGAGTTCCCTCTCGGGGCTATGGGTAACCTTTCGCATTCGTCCAAATACCTAGTATCTCTAACTCTCCCTGCCCAAATAACTCCAACGCATAAATAGTACTACCTATTCAAGTATTATAAAAATGTTAACTCACTACATTCATATTTGATGGTTGCCTTATAGACAAACCATGTATTACTTGGTCTCTCTCTCCTCTTAACACGAAATTTGTTTTTTAAATGATTTTCGCTTAATGGATAAGTAGCTAAGACCTTTCCATCATTGAGTGATCTGCGAATTACTATCCAAGAGGATGGCACGCATACGTAATCTTTAATTCCCTTATACGGTGGTTGTGCAAACCGAACAACACAAAATAGTTTTTTATTGTCTTTGCTGGTTTTCTTCATCTGAAAATAAATAATGAACGTCGTAAAGTCGTCGAAATTTGTCCACCGCCGCGCCGCCGTCACCGGGATGCACCGGGACGTCAACGAGAACGAGATTATTTCGGGTCGAGTTTAAGATGACGTGACGGCCTTGCGGTGGACACGCGGCTATAGTTAGTCTATGTATCAGTACTTCGGCGCGCCGTCATCTCGTTCTCGTAAACGTCCCGGTGTCGGCGGCGGTGGACAAACGGCCAAAGCTACGAAGATTTTTGACGGAAACTCCGTTGCCGATCTTTTGTGACGGAACGCCAATGCAATGAAATTATTAATAGGGCTCACTACCGCTAACGTAAGTTCAGCGACGGAATTTCCTTCGCTGCGTCAGGAGGCAATCTTTGCCCATAGTAAGTAGGTAGGTACTCTTAACGGGACATAGTGTGCCTGGGACATTGATGAGCTGTAATAGGCTTGCCCAGCACCTAAACCATATTATCCTCTCAGCTTAGCCGGCCATATCCACAGGAAAGACGTGTGGGGCTAACTAAGCCGCGGGTTTCCTCACTATGTTTTTCTGAGCTCGTATGAATGCACAAACAATATCTAGATAATTAGGTAGGTATAGGTACCTACCGCTTAAGTCAGCCAAGCGTAGCGTGTGATGCCAGACAACAGTGTCGCAAAAGCTAAACTAACTAAAATGAATGCCATTCTTTTTATTTTCATCGCTATGAAAGGGACGGCAACATTTTTAGTTAGTTAAGTTTAGCTTTTGCGATAGGTACTCCGAATTGCCATTAATATCTTGTTAATTTTACAATTAGTTAGGTAGGTAGGTACTTAAGTACTTGCGTTGACAGCCTTACTTTGTTTGACTGGCTTCCCACTGAAGCTTGACTACCTATTTAGTTAGATTATTAACGCTTTAAAAAAAAGCTAGGTTCTCACCACCAGGTTCTTGCTGTTATGCTGTAGGTGTAGGGTAGGTAAACGTAGTGGTTAGGTATATTCTCTTTGGTGTAGGGAGTCGCGTTGGAAGCTCCAACTTGTAACAGGCATTAGAATCACCTAGCACGTAAGACGAAGTTGAAGTGATCCTAGAGGTAAAAATAAACTATTTTTCTTTGTTTCAAATTGAAAATCCATTGATGCATCGGCCGGGATTCGAACCTTGCTGTTGGTAGGTACTTACACCTACACCCCACTCGGCCAACACGACTCTCAGTCAGTACCTAGGTACCTCCCTACAGCATTCTTATGTTAGTTTAGCTCAAAAAGTAGAATAACTATGGGTACCTACCTACCTGCCAAGTTTAGCTTAGCAGCTAAGGTAAACTTGGTTCGGCTCAACTATGCTAGCTAAGCCTTAGCTAGCATAGTTGAGCCAGTTTTTTATAGGTAGGTACTTGTGCGTCCACTGCAAGCTATGCCAACTAAGCTTACTTTTTCCCAGCTAGTTAGTTTAGCTATACCTACAAACTATTTCCACCATGTAATTTGATTTTAAAAACAAAAACTTACCTTCTTGGATGCTATGTAGATAGATGACATAGTAAACTACTAAAACAGCATCAAATAAAAATAATTATAGTTAAGCCAAAATAGTTACTTCAATACTACTGTTTTTATTTTATACGTGATGCGTCACTCTAGCTAGGCGAAAAACAAGAATTAGGCGTATTTGTTGTACCAAGGTCGTGCAAAAACGACCGTGCCTCTAAGGCGAGCTATAGATGATCAATTGTATTGCGCAATATTTAGGGTTGGGTATTGAAGTCATATTGCGTCAATAAAATATTGAGCAAACTAAAGGTGAACGCATTCAACGCACACAAGAATTAATTCTTTAATTTAATTAATTAATTCTTTCGTGGACCAGCGTGGATCCGGCGTGCGTTCGCCTATTGTGGTCATCGTGTCATCATTACCTACAGCATGTATGCTCCAAAGAGCATTTATGGTATGCTCTTTGGTGGTGTCGTCGGTCGGGCCACTAAGGCAAAGCGCTAAGGCTCCATTTTCACGGTCCATCTTGCTGTTCGTCCATCCACAGCGACCACAGCCAATAATATGCACGATAAAATAAAAACAACTATGAATAGGCTCAATGTGCGCCGATAAATAATATGAATTAATATCTAACTATTAAATTAAGTAGGTACGTTATTATATTAGGTAGGTAACATTAAACACTAATGTAATGTACCTAATGAAACAGAAAAATCCTGTAAGTATTTTTTGTTTCATGGCAAATTTAGATCGGTCAGTATTGATTGGCACTTAAAAAGATTGAAGATGATTACGAAGATTTTTTCATAAGTGTCATCGATTTTAGTAACAAGTAAATCTGCATTCAGAATAGGTACGTTTTAAAAACTTGAAAAGCAGTTTTGACGATACGCATCGAACCCACTTGTAGGTAGGTTAGTATACTCAGCTTGGGAATTGAAACCGGATGTTTTGAAAAATAACTAACACTGATAAGTATATCGATAAACATATAATTTAAAGGTTAATGATTGTGCTATGAAATGAAACATCTTAAATTATTAATAGCAAATAGCAAGCGCCCGGCCACCCGGGGTAAACGAGTGGTCTGTGGTACGCGCCTGGTATTATCATATCAAAGCTGACCTCAATCACAGTATCGATTTGACTAAACAAACAAAATTTTCGAATAAACATTTTATTTCTGAACACTTTGTAACAACAGTTTAGCACCCTCCGAAGTTTGTTGTTTGAGCAGATTAACGTGCGGCTTGAGCTTCTTCTTCAGAGAGCTCGCTATTTTGTCGCTGTTGCTCTCGATCAGCTTCAGTAAGAAAAAGCAGCCTCGGTTTGTAGGCAGCCAAACTTTTATCTGAAAGGAAATGATAATATGTACTTGGATTAATAGATGATTAAAAAGTGCCAGGAGACAATCAGGCTTACATTTAACGGGACGTTATGTAGTTAGTTTAGGACGCTAAACAATGTCCTAACTAAATTAATCTACTGACGTGTCCAGTACTTTCAGTTTAGCTGGCCATAGTCCTATGCGTATTGAAGGAAATACATCTTTGTTGGCATTCAGGCATTTAGTTGAACGGCGCCGTTTAACTACCCGGCTTGGCCGCCAATTGATCAGCTGATTAAGCCAACTGGCTGCCTGCTACATATTCACACCATTCATAAGATAAGGTAGATAGGAACTAAGTTAGATACTAGTGGCAATTCTGAGTGTCGCAAAAGCTAAACTAAGCTAACTAAAATTGTTGCCGTCCCTTTCATAGCGATGGGAATAAAAAGGATGGCAATAATTTTAGTTAGTTTAGTTTAGCTTTTGCGACACTCCGAATTGCCCCCATTGTTTTATTATTATTATTATTTTTTTACTGTTAATGTACCGATTGTAAAGTTTTATGACATTGTTTTTAAGTATTTAATAATTAAAATTTTAAGACTAAATTTGCATGACTATCTAAGGTTAGAAATGTATTGGAACTACCTCATATTTAAATATCAATACTGTACCTACTTTCTGGCAAATAAATGAATTGAATTGAATTGATAGGGACTCACAGTTTCGCTATCTAAATGGTCAGCAACTGCTTCTCCCAGCGTGCCTTCCGTCCTGTCCTTGTCCAAGAGCGCTAGTTTCTTGAGACACATGTGTATTCCCGCGTCCTCCACTGCCAAGGATTCCTTGCCCTCGGCCGTCACGCGCCACTCGGGCTTGCAAATCTCCTGCGCTAACGCTGTCACGATCTCCTTTGATGATTCTGTAACAATATGACGATATTTTTTTTACTTTACACAGGTAGCAAAATTAAAAAATTATAAAAATCGACTTAAATTTTTATAAATCAGTCGAGTAATAAGGGAAACAGACGTAAATAATTATAATGATTAGATTCTGATGAGTTGAGAACCTACTCGTTTTTTGAAGTTGGTTAAAAAGACCCCTACATGATTGCCGTGTGGAATGTCCAAGGATATTTATTTATTTATTAGATTAGGTAAATGAGTTGAATAACTTTGATATCTCAATTATGATATCGACTCAGTTTATATTTACTTAGTATTAAGATTGGACCGCTGAAAAAAAAGCTAGGCCCACGCCACCAGGTTCTTGCCTGATTCTTTCCCTGGTGTAGGGAGTCGCGTTGGAACAGGCAGTAGAATCACCTAGTTTTAAGAACGTGACATGTCAATGTGGTCTATAAACGATCGTACTGAATAAATACATTTTGATTTTGATATTAGTGAAATTTTTATAAATATTAAAGGATCGTACCAATAGACAGCACAGCAACAACCAGTAGCATATTGGTCTTGCTGCTCAACCAAGAGGCGGGGTCGTCTTGTATATCCTGCTTGAGCGGCGGTAAGATGGCCTCTCTGAGCTCTGCGACGCGGATGTCGGCGTCCTTCTTGGAAGTGCCGCTCTTGGCGCCCTCTGCGAGGAACTTTGTGAAAGTTGGGTGGAAGGCTGCTGGGTCTCTGGGCTTCACCAGCCAGTGCAGGGTCTGAGCAAACATTTTATTCATAAATAATTGATTTGCTAGAAGCATGGTATAAATATTGTGTTATAACTCGCGCAGATAGAGAAAAGATCTGTAAATGGCGTCCGCTCGCATGCGTTCTCGCTCACTCTCTATCGCTGTCTATACTCACACAGTAAAGTACGCGTTACAAAAAAATTGTCAAAATTATACAAAAAAATTGTCAGTCAGGATTCGCTTTCCACGTTTGATTGTTATTTATTTTCGTTAGGTTTTTGTTACGAACGTTGACATTTTGTGATTGATTGACAATGGCTTCACGAAAACGTGGAAAGATTCTTCACAGTGATGCACGTGCGATTGTTTACAACGTTATAAAATACTTTGACGAAGAGAAGAACTTGGAGCGTTATCATCCGTTAAAGTATAGCGCCGCACGCTCAGCGATGGCGACTAATTTATCGATGGCTACTATATCGAGAATAAAGAAAGAAGGTAATTACATGGTACCTACACATTATTTTACGCGGTTGCTTTATTGGCGTGACCAAGATAGATAGATAAATCAATTTATTTGAAGATGATTAGCCGTTTCGTTTCAAAGCCATAAAAACAAATAAAATTTACTTCAAATTCTCTGTCTGATTCGTACATTTTTAAGCTAAATCCTTTTTTTGTGTCTTGTAGAGAACTAATAATCATTTAGCTAGGCAGGTACCGCCTGTCTTGTTCAAAAACCAGCAACAACAAAAAAAGTCAATAAAAATCGATGTTTGAGAACTTGTTTTGCCAACCGTGCGTACCTTACCCGCCGCCATTTATAGATCTATTCTCTATCTGCGCGGGTTATACATGTAAATTAGTACATACATTACATTTACATCATTATCTTATAGTTGCATTGGAACAGGCAATAGAATCGACTAGCGTGCAAGACGATTCGAAGTGATCCTAGAGGTCCTACTGAAATAAATGTATTTTTCTTTCCTTCTTTCTAAAAGTCTGTTAGTATTTTATTATTTATTTTTGTGTCTTATGTATGAGTTATGTGTGCTAAATTAATTATGTGTCTGAAGCAATTGAATTAATTAAATAATTGCGCGGCGGAAAGTTATAGTAGAAAAAACTGTCTCGCGATTTCACGCGTCCTGACGAAAAGGTCACTTAAATAAACTAACGAAAGATAGACTCACCATGTTACCCCAATGATCTTTAGCGATGTCCTTCAAGTGAGTGGCGAGGGTGGAGACGATAGCTTTCTTCACCAGCACCGTGTCGTCCACGGAGTCGAAGATGGCGATGAGCAGCCGGTAGCCGGACTTGTGCTTGCTGAGCGGCACCGCGTGTTCCTTCACCACTTTCAGTATAGCCTGTGGTTAAGTAAGTTCGTATGAGCTAGTGGTAACTCTGGTGACGGAGTTTTTAGGCCTAAAGGCCTCCGCCATAGCTTAGGGTGTTTGTATGCGTCAAACTAGCGCCGCCGCATATTTAATTTTATTATTACGTTGAACAAAGGAATTTAAAAAATCTGAATGTTCAGTTTGTGAAACCTAGTGGAGTAACAAAGTTGCACTCGGTGGTCACAACTATGTTTTCGCTCTCTTCCTAAACTATATAAAATGAAACTTTTACAGAGGTATAAAAAAAAGCTTTGTTTCCTTTGTTCAACGTAATAATAAAATAAAAAAGGCGGCGGCGCTAGTTTGACGCATACAGTCACCTTAACGAGTATTTCTTGTAAGGCTCAAAATCCCCTAGATAAAAAATAGAAAAAAAACCCAAGACCATTGTCTATAGCGTACCTTCTTGTCCTTGTTAGTGGCCTGCCAGACGCACAGGCCGGCGGCGTTGGCTCCGGGCAGGGAGTTGCTGAGCGGAACTATCAGCGGGCTGAGCGTCGTGATCAGCTCCGCGCGCTGCTCCGCGCTACACTCGCGCATGTAATCGTACAGAACTGAGTGAAGCAGTCTGCAATTGAACATAAGCTTTACAACTCCATCAGGAGTAATAAGAAATAAAAAATCATTAATTTTAGTAGGACCTCAGTCACAGAACGTCTTGCATGCTAGGTGATTCTATTAAATAAATATAAATAAATAAATATCCTTGGACATTCCACTCAGCGTCATCTAGTCCCAAGCTAAGCAATTTAATGCTTGTGTTATGGTAACCAGACGACTGATATACTATATAGATACATTTTTGTAAATACATACATATTATACATACAAAACACCCAGACTCGAGACAAATATTTGCAGATCATGCAAAAATTTGTCCCGTGGCGAGAATCGAACCCGCAACCTCCGCGTCTCAGGTGGGCCTTCGCCCACTGCGCCACAGAGGTCGTCTATTGCCTGTTTTGATTTGGGTAGGGCTGACTAGGGTTTCCTCACAATGTTCTCCTTCACCGTTTAAAGCTCTTGTTCATGTTCATCAAATAAAAAATCTTGTTGTCCCCTAAACCTGCATTTCACAAGGTATTTGACCAACACAGCTCATACAGTAAATAGGATAAGAGTAATATTAGACAAACTGTAATTTGAAGGTATGCTTACTCTCCATCATGAAGGTTCTTGTCCAATATCTTCTGAATGTTAGCCTTGCAGGAACTGAGGATGGCCGGCTTCATCTCCGGACTGCTGCTGTAGCAGTCACTGAGAGTCTTCACTTTGTTGTCTTTTGTCTGAAATAGAATAGAATAGAAAAACATTTATTTACATCACTCACACACATTACAGTACGGGTACAATTTTTTTTTTTTTTTTTTTCTCTTAATGATCTGCAATCAGCCCTTGAAGCTTTAATCAAGGGCTGATTGCTGATTAAAATAATTAAAATGATTACCAACAATTGATTTGATTTGAATTATTATCTTATGTGGTGTAGTAGACAACACCCAGCAGGTAATAACAGGCGGATGATGATGTTGATTATAATGACATGTCTGAACTTGATGATCTGAGCAAATTTTTCCTGTGCTAGTTTGAATAAGGCTGTTTTACTGACTAGCTAGTGCTAGTGCCAACCTTATTCACACACTGGGGGCAATTCTGAGTGTTGCAAAAGCTAAACTAACCTAACTAAAACTATTGCCATCCTTTTTATTTCCCATCGCTATGAAAGGGACGGCAACAATTTTAGTTAGCTTAGTTTAGCTTTTGCGACACTCAGAATTGCCACCACTATAGCACTAGCTATAGCACTAGCTGGTTAGTAAAACAGCCTTAATCACACCAGACATGACTACTATGTTATGTACTTAGGCTCAACTCACACCAAAAGAGCATCGAAGAGCAGCGCAGTTTCAGTGTCATACGAATATCAACTTTATTTTCATTACTATAATACTTATTATCGCAGAGAAGGCGCGCGTATTCGAATTCGCCGGAATTCCCGCGAAGCCGCGAGCATCCTCGTGACTCGTTCGAGTTTCTCATGCGATATTAAGTATTATAGTAATGAAAATAAAGTTGAAATTCGTATGAAACCAAAACTGCGCTCTGCTTCGCTGCTCTTCGATGCTCTTTTGGTGTGAGTTGAGCCTTATAGACTACTGTAACATAATTATAAAGAAGTTAGGTAATATAATCCTTACATTTCTATATATTTCTCCATAGAACTCCTGCTGCATAAGACACTTCTCCTTCTTTGTTGCAAATTCTCCATAAGCATAATCAAGCACCGGAGCACTGATATTATGAGATGCTAAAGATACTACATGGCCAAGGAACCTCTTTAGAACCTCATGTCGGATAAAATCAGTCCCATATTTCAGGATACGCTTCACAGCATGATGGCCATATTTAGACTGAGCCATTGGAACCATTAGATCAAGTAGCTCTTCTGTAATCTCTGTTCTAATCTCTTCAGAGCTGTGTTTAAGCAATACTTGGATGACTCTGCTCAAGTCGTGGGTTAACGCTATTGACTTGTACTGGCCCTTGAGGATTCCATGGAGCTCTTTACATGAATTTTCTCTGAAGTCTGGTTTAACTGTTTTTCTGCAAATTTAAAATAATTTTAGTATCGCTTTAATGACATTCACAACACCAAAAAATTTTATATTGCTTATCATGACTAATCTATATTAATAATTTCGTGCAGGGGTACGGTAGACTCGATTGAAACCATAAAATAATGATAAAACACTAAAAAAAAATGATTTCGAATTGACAACATATATCCGCAAAATTCGGATTGTCGAGTATTTTGTTAAATTCTAATGATTATGACAAATCGCAGTCGCCATTGAACACTGGACTGGACACTCGAGCAAACGTCACTGTCACTGACACCGGATGACATTGACATCTTGAGTAGACGTCGCGCCATTCATTTTAAAAACAAAGTGTCCATTACAAAGAACTGCTATGACTTTGACTTGACTTTACTAACTTAAATTAAAATGACATGGTTGTGGCTAAAGTCGGCGAAGTCAAAATAAAGAAGAAGAAGCCATACAGCAAAATAAAGAAATATATTTTTTAGTCGTTCGCAAAGCTATTGTTTTGGTCATTTTTATAGGATGCCTTCTGTATTTTTTC
The DNA here is from genome assembly GCA_963582015.1 of Xanthorhoe designata. Lineage (NCBI taxonomy): Eukaryota > Metazoa > Arthropoda > Insecta > Lepidoptera > Geometridae > Xanthorhoe > Xanthorhoe designata. The sequence goes on along the minus strand of OY757042.1, from coordinate 2,219,419 downwards.
TTAAAACCTGAGATTGGCCGATTGCCAAGGGAGAGGGAGAGGGTGAGGGATTTTATAAAGAACAATGGCAGTTCGGCATACATTGTTTTAGTTCACATAAAAATCTCGCGTCATAGTGTAAAAAAACTATATACCTACACAATCCACAGAAGTCGTTAAAAACATATATTAGAAAAAATATTTTTATACACCGACGTTACAAATAAATCAGTACTTTAAAACGAACATCGCCACAGAATATCCTAACATCTCATTACATGCTCTTTGACATCTCGCCAAAATAGAACATGACATGACATGACATTGAAAACGTCGAATTGGTATTGCCATTTTTTTAATTATAACTTATACTTTAATAGTGCTTTACATAGAAGTATTTTCTGTCAATTATTAAATAATATTGTATTTACATTAATTTTGAAGTTCTTTTCATGATTTAATTACCTATAGGTAATAATTAACTTACCACAAAATATCACAAATTGAAAAGGGCCATTCAATAGCAAAAACTTCTAATAGATCTAAGGGGCTTTTATTAGCAACACTAACATTGCAATGGAGAAGAAAAATCACATTTTCATAACTTTTTATTCTAAATATCGGTAAAAAAAATTAAAATAATTATAAATCTACTTGAAAATTAAGACTTTTTAAGACGCTCTTGAAATTCGGCATAAACAACTGCCATGATTCTTTACTACTATTATACCTATAAAGATGTGGGTTCTTTACCTACTGCAGTTAGGCGCGGGACACACAGAAAAGACGTAAGACGAAGACGGGGCGCGGACATTCGTCTCTTCCGCGTCCTTTTCATACAAAATGTATAGAAGCGTCACGACGTAAAACATACAGAAGAGACGGAGCGCGGGCGCAACGCTTTTACGTCTGCGCCATTTGTTCAAAACACACAGGAGAGACGGGGCGCGGACGTGGCGGGGGCGAGGACGGGGCTCGGGGTGGCATGCCTGCCGGGCGGGTCTCGCACGCTCGCACGCTTGCACTGCGTCGCGTCCGCGCCCCGTCTCTTCTATATTACATAATTTTAAAAGTCGCGTCCGTGTCACGTCTCCGCCCTGTCCGCGCCCCGTCTTCGTCTTACGTCTTTCCTGTGTGTCCCGCGCCTTACATGGACTTTTTGAGAGACTCGGAATAAATATGTTCATTGTGTTTAATAAATGTAGTAAATTTATACTTTTATTTACTACTTATATAGTTTTTATTTACTATAAGTAGGTATTTGTAAACACAATTAACGAAGCTATAAAAATCTATGCCTTGCTTACCAATATTTCTTGAGAACCGATCACTACAGTAACTATACATCTATATTTTGTACCTAGATGTGTAGGTATTATGAGTCACATTTCACCCGAGCGAAGCCGGGTTTTCATCTAGTTTTGTATAATTTCAGAACAAGTACCTTTAAAATATATTTTAGTCGTTAAGTCTTCCTGCTCTCCAATAACTATTACTACTGTTGAAAAATAATAATAAAGTTCAATAAATAAAACTACTTACTTTTGAATTTGTGCGGATAATAACTTTGCTTTATGTGAGATCTCAAACACCTCTGCCGTAGCCTTAGCTTTCCGTCTTACAATCCTTAGTTCCTTCTTTTCTTTCTTCATCTCCGACCAGACGGGCTTTTCACCGGAGGCTGCATCAGTACCAGGTTTACCTTGACCAGGCTTCCCAAATTTACCTTTGAAATCTTTCTTATCTCCAAACTTCTTTTTGTCACCGAACTTCTTGTTTTTGTCTCCAAATTTTTTGTTCTTGTCACCAAACTTGTTAGGTTTGTCACCAAAATTCTTCTTTTTGTCAGAGAATTTATTTTTTTCTCCAAAGTTCTTGGTTTTGTCGCCAAAGTTTTTTCTGTTTTTGTCGTTATATACCTTTTTATCTTCTCCATCAGTTTTCGTATCATTGTTGAACTTCTTTTTCTTTGGGGAGCCAGCAGCATCCTCACTTTTTCTTTTTACTTTCTGCATCAGTCTGGTTTCGTGAGGTTAAGTGAACAAAATTAACAAGTCTCTAAAAAACTTTATGAGAGATGAGAAGATCACTTCTAATTGTTTATTTAATAACAGTAATTGCTATACATTCTTATTTTTTAAGAAATATTATGAAAAAACACGTGCGATCTGCCGCTGTATTTAGATTTCTATTTTTTTGTCCTGCCTGCCTCAACTCAAAGAGCATGTCACATGTAATCAGTCTGGCGAATGTACCTGTCAAATAGGGATGTGAAAAAAAAATCGATTAATAATCGATTTTTTAAAAGAAAAAATCGATTTTATTACGCGATTTTTTTTTAATAATTAATCGATTAATAATCGATTTTTTTAATAATCAATCATTCAATCAATACCGATTTTTTTTCTTAAATCCTACTTTACTTTCCGTGGATATTAAAAGGTTAGAAAGGTTAGAAAATAATTCTAATAATAACAGTCTTTCTGAAAAGTCTGTGTTTTGAAAAAAAGCACGCAGTGTGAGAAGCGACCGCGAGGAGTGACCACACTCATACCCAGATGAAAATTTTCTGGAAGAATCGAAACATTGTCTGTATCTAAATCGACGATAATTTTACGTGAGTAATTTCCCGTGTGTTATTATAATGTCTAATACAACTTACGATAGATTTGAAAGTGAATAATTATTTTTGTTAATTTATGTGAAAAACATTTTCATTTGAACTAATTTGTTTGCTAAAACTTTAATTTGTTATGATTATAATAAGCTTGCTGTTTCTGTTGTTTATTTTTAATAAAAAAAAAAGTTATTTTTAATTAATAAATCTATTGATATAATATTTATGGCGTTTATTTTGAACTTATTTGACAAATTAGAAAAAAATCGATTAATATAACAAAATCGATTATTTTCTTAAGAAAAATCGATTATTTATTAATCGATTTTTCATGCTTCAAAAAAAAATCGATTAATTAAAAATCGATTTTTTAGGTACAATGTCACATCCCTACTGTCAAAAAGACGATATATGAAACACCCCGGAGTTTTAATGGCTGCTACAACCACAGAACATATATACTCTGACGAGGCTACAACCCGTTCGAATAACGAAGAGCACTGACAACTCTGTAGAGCTATACTAAAATAGGACACTCCGACATAGACGGATTTCAGTAAGAATGAACGAACGAGCGTAAGAACGAAGAAGAAGAAGAAGTACACCATCATCCATCATTAGTCTGTGGCTACATCAAGGAAGATGTCTTTTCTCTATGGGCTACATTCTACATTCTCTTTGGTCTGTCCACTGTCTGTGGTGTCATGTCAATTCACGAAGTCTTTCGAATTTTAGTTTGTTGACAATTTGACAATTATTTATTTGTTACGGAAAATTTAATCTAAGTCGTGAAATCATAAATAAAGATACGTGTAAAACATAGGCTTGGGCAAAAAATATCGATATATCAAAATATCGATATTTTTTTAGAAAAATATCGATATATATCGGCGATATTTTTTCCAGCGATATATCAATTTTCGATATTTATTTTCAGATATCAAAATCGATATATTTTTAAAGCTCTGCTGTGCTGTCTGCTCATGCGTCACATTTTCTTTGCTTCAAACACAAACAAAAATTACTTGTTGTGTACCTAATTAATTTTTTTTTAGGTCAAGCAATGAAAAACCTGTTTTTTTTATATAATAAAACTGATGTCAAAACAGCCAGATGTGTATTTGCTTTAAAATTTCGAATTTTTATAAATAATTGCATATTGGGCAAAAAATATCGATATATCGAAATATCGATATTTCTTGGGCGATATATATCGATATATTTGAAAAATATCGATACGATAAATATCGATATTTTTTTTCCATTTGCCCATCCCTAGTAAAACATTGTTATTCAATTCAATAGTTTTCTGTAGTGTAATAGAGTGTTTAAGTAATATGAGTAAAATCAATGTGAAATTTGCAATATGAAAACATGCCGCGAAGGAGTGCAAAAACGCATTTTTATGGTTCAATTTCCTCTATATATAGATCGGTAAGCAATTTTATGCCATTTATTTCCAAAATTTGGTAAAATAATGATACAATTTCGTTAAAGTTTTTGCAAGAAAATTTTCTCATACCGTATGTAGGTAAACAATAGTGCTTGACTATCAACCTAGATTTATCGATATCGATAGTTTGTTTTACGAAACTGGAATGATTAATTTGTTTGTTTGCTATGTTTATAAAGTTTTATTTTGTTTGGATTACCATAATTTATAAATAAATAAATATCTTTGGACATTTCACACGGCGTCATCTAGTCCCAAGCTAAGCAATTTAATGCTTGTGTTATGGTAACCAGATGACTGATAAACTACATAGATACATTTTTTTTTGTAAATACATACATATTATACATAGAAAACACCCAGACACGAAACAAATATTTGCAGATCATGCAAACATTTGTCCCGCAGCGGGGATCGAACCCGCAACCTCTGCGTCTCAGGCGGGCTTTCGCCCACTGCGCCACAGAGGTCGTCAATGTAACTTAGACATTATTTTATACCTATTAGGTTTTTAATTGAATCATCTACATTTTTAGGAGTAGGTAAACATGGATGTCACTACTTGGATGGGTGATCGCAAGTGGCACTATTACCATTATGTTTAGGTAGGGTCAGGTGTCCAACGTTGAAACAGTGGTACACAGTGAAACTTTGCGAAATTTCTGAAATGTGACGTTACCAGATCTTGCAGTTTATCGCATAAGGAGCCCCCCTCGAACCTCATGCTATATCCCAGTTTACGTCGATGGCGCGCGAAAGAAGATTTTTTGCGGAGCTTTTTTCAATTTTTTTACAAAAAAGTACGAATTTTCTGCTTTCTTTCAAAATTTTACATTTAGTTATGCTAGCATATCTCATATTTCTCAGGATTACCTAACATCGGACATATTTCATAGATTAATGTGGACTATAACATTTTAATAAAATGATGCAATGTAGTAAAAATAAAATAAGATAACTAAAGATACCCTTGGTAGTCAACAATGAAACAAATGCACAGTGGACACAGTGAAACAGTATTTTATATAGTAACCTACTAGGTTACTATTAGAGTCTAATTAACTAGTACCTTATGGATACCATACTATTCCTATGTTGTTATTTTGTTGTAATGAAGTATTATTTTTAGAATTCTTATAAAAAAAAATATAATAACTAATGATTTTCATTAGGTAAAGAATTTTTTTTTGCACATAACTAATTCCTTTGGTCATTTACCTATTTTATGTAATTTGGAAAGTCTGATAGCGTATTAACTTTGAATAAAACCTTTTTTTATTAAATACAATCAATTTTTGACATTAATTTAACAATGATGGAAACATCCGGTACAAATTAATACGTTTCATTGTTTAATTTATGGTGTTTCATTGTGTACACGGTCGTGTACACAGTGAAACATTTCTAATTTTTTTGTTTTTATTTTTTTATGGCCTGTGTATACATAAATTGAAAAAACTATAAATGACATCCAATACTCAAATAAATAACCTGTATACCTGTAAAAAACTAGATTCATATCGGTAGAAACGAAAGATCTATGAGACTTTGAATTTTTGGTGTTTCAACGTTGGACACCTGACCCTATAATATATTTTATATTTTTTATTGTATAATAATACAACAATATTTGTTGCAGACAACCTACCAGAAAATCGAAGCAGCATGACGAAGCATAAACAAAAGCTTGATGATCTTCGTCACTATATGAAAGTACCTGGATGGCAAACATTACATGAAAACACGGATATAAACGTCATTTTCTAAAAATTAATCCTAGCTAGATCGATTTATCGCCCCCAAAACACCCTATGTAGATGTTCAAATAAATGTATACTTACTTAAATTAATTATTAATTCTTTTATTTATGAAAGAAATACCTACAAATAATTTAATGGAATCCAAAAATCCTAGCTACTGCTGATAGGTATCGATATCGATAAATTTTCGATAGTCACTAGGTACATCCCTAGATACTGCAAACATAGAGAATGTAACATTTTTATATTCTCTATGTTGGCAGTATGTCGTGGTCAATATTCAAATTCAAATTCAAATTCTTTATTATTAATTTTAGACTAACATTACAGACTTAGGATCTAAGACGTTAATCTATTGAGATCATTTAAATGGCAATTATCTAAAACTAAAAACAAAATAAAATACAATAAGACATTTAGGTACCTATCTCTAACAAAAAAAACTGACAAATTAACTACTATATAATTTACAAAATAATAAACATAACAAACAACGAATAAGTAACAACTTTATAAAGAAAAAATGTTACAAAAATAACAAAATAACAATAGAATTTAGTAAGCAACGAAATAGGTAAGCTCAGCAGTTATATTAAGTTACCACGGTAGTAAGGAGTTTGGCTCTTCACAATAGCTCAGACACACTCTCTCGAGTACCGGCCAGCTGTCGGCGAAGACATCAAACTGTGCTTTTGATGCGGATATAGCATTGAGGTGGCGTTGTGCGCGACATAAAGGCGATTGCTGGCGAGCTACAGTGCGTGCTGGTCTAGGAGCAAACAACGGCACTCGCCCTGGACGGAACCTAGCGCGATTTTCTGGCACATACAACCTACTTACCTCAGCCAGTAAATCAGGACAATTTAATATTCCACGTAAAATTCTAATAATATTAATAATTTGATCACTAAGCCTTCGTGTTTCAAGCGAGTTGAAACTTAGTGCACCCAGAAGATATTTAGTGGGGTACATGAATGGATAGTATCCGTATACCTTTTTGTAAAGAAAGCGCAGAAACCTTTTCTGAACTCTCTCCAGCATCAAGGTATACGTCACTTCATGAGGGTTCCACACACATGCGCTACACTCAAGTTTAGACCTAATAAGAGAATAATATAAGATTTTAATTGCTGCAATATTAGAAAAATCTCTGCTGTTTCTTGTGACAAATCCCAGTTTTTTAAAGCTATCTATTGTGAGTTTTCTGATGTGGTTATGAAATGTAAGTTCTGGCTCAAATACTATACCTAAGTCTTTAACAGTATGTGGTCTCGATAGAAGCACCCCATTTAGACAGTAGGGCATGATAATTGGTCTGGCAGATCTAGTAAAGGTCATAACTTGACATTTAGGGATATTTAGGTTTAGTCTGTTTTCCTTACTCCAAGTACTTACCGACTCCAGATCTCTTTGTAAGGCATAGCTATCATTTGGGGACTTTATAGGACAGTAGAGTTTGAGATCATCGGCATACAGTAGGCATTTCGCCGTAGTTAATGTTTTCGCAAGATCATCTACCATCAAAGTGAACAGCAGGGGGCCTAAGGATGATCCTTGGCTAATGCCTGACCTCGTATGATAGTAAGGTGAATCGAAGCACCCCAGCCTCACAAACTGTGTTCTGTGGTCGTGGTTTGGTTTTATTACGTTGGTCTTATATTTCACTGGGTGATTAATACATCGTCTAGGGTTCGATTTGTTTGTATGGCACTTCCGTCTCTTACTATTACATGCTCTTTGCATGTAATGCCTGTCCAGTCCAAAGAGAATAAAAACACTACGATACGTAGCCTACGTAACTACCTAATCTGTGACACTACGTTCCATCACTAATCACTCACTAATCCTGTCACTGTCACTGTCAGACCGTCACGTCAGTCAATGTTTGTGAGGATTTTCTGGATGCTATGCTTGCTTGTTGGCTTGTTGTGTTGTTTTGTTTGTTTTTGTTTGATTTATTCTCAGAAAGAAAGATTTGTCTGATTGAATGTAAAATAATAATTATGGTTGACATCAATAAATATCTCGAAAGCCAATTAGCTTTGGCTAAAGAAAGAGAAAATAAAGCGTGTCAAAAAGATAATGTGTCTGAAAAAAGCAAGTCTGCTGCCGAAAACATCTCGAAGAAACAAGCTAAAACTTTTAGTAAAAGTTCACACAAAGAGTTATCTAAATCTTCCAAACAAACCGACAAGGTGCTGAATAATCCGAGTACTTCCGCTAATGTAAACTCTGACGAAGATAACGAGTATTTACCATCCGATGATGAGGACGAAACTGGCGTCCATCCACTTATACCTGCCACCATCCGGACCAAACAAAATGTCAGAAAGATCCTAGACGACGGCGATATAAACTCGTACAACGAACGAATAAAAAATTGGCGAGATGGCTTAGCGGCTGCCCTGGCTGGGAAGTTTGAAGGAGATAATCTGAGCGCCGATATCCAGTATGTACTCGACGGTAATAAAAAACCTGAAGAAAAACATGAGCTTCAGAATGGTCTTCAAATACCAAACTTCATTTGGAAACAGCTTTACAAGTTTCAAAGAATAGGTGTCAAGTGGCTATGGGAACTCCATCAAGTGGACGCAGGAGGGTTACTCGGTGATGAAATGGGTCTAGGTAAAACCATTCAAATAATCGCATTTCTCTCTGGCCTTGCTAATTCAGATATAGGAACATGGGGTGGTCTCGGACCAAGCATAATTGTAGCACCAGCAACGGTGATATACCAATGGGTATCCCATTTTCACTACTGGTGTCCACATTTAAGAGTAGCTGTGCTTCATCACACAGGATCACATGCTGGCAACCATAACCAGCTCATAAGAGATCTTCATAGTTCACATGGCATAGTTCTAATAACTTATGCTGGTGTTGTCAAGTATAGTAAAGATTTGATGTCTCGTAAATGGCACTATATAATTTTAGATGAGGGTCATAAAATCAGGAACCCTGAAACACAAGTTAGCAAACTCATAAAGCAGTTCAAGACTCCACACAAGCTAATTGTCACTGGATCTCCTATGCAGAACAGTCTGCAGGAGCTTTGGTCACTATTTGACTTCATGAGGCCTGGCCTGTTAGGAACCTATAATGCTTTTATGGAGCACTTTGCTCAACCAATAACCCAAGGAGGGTATGCAAATGCCACAGAGTTCCAAGAAGCAACAGCTTTAGAGATAGCTAAAGCACTTAAAAATCTTATAACTCCTTATATGCTGAGAAGGACTAAAGCTGAAGTCCAAGAAAATATAAATCTGCCTGAAAAGAATGAACAAGTGTTGTTCTGTGCATTGACACAAGAACAAAGAGATCTGTACATGGGGTACTTAATGAGTACTACTGTCAGAAGTATTTTGGACAAGGACAATAAGTATGGGGATCCAATTAGAGCCAGAATGTTAGTTGCACTTATGACCTTAAGAAAAATGTGCAATCATCCAGATTTGTATCTCTATGAAGCACAAGATGACTTGGAGTCCATTGATGAAGATAAGTTTGGACATTGGAAAAGATCTGGAAAAATGACAGTTGTTAACTCTTTACTTAAGATTTGGCAAAAGCAGGGACACAGGGCTTTGATATTCTCCCAGTCGAGGGCTATGTTATGTGTACTGGAACAGTACTTGCTGAATCATGAATTGAAGTACTTGAAAATGGATGGCAGTGTTGGAGTTGGACAAAGACAAGGGCTAATCAAAACATTCAATGAGAATCCTGAGTACCTGGTATTTTTAGCTACAACTAGAGTAGGTGGTCTTGGAGTAAATTTAACTGGTGCTGACAGAGTTATTATTTATGATCCAGATTGGAACCCAGCTACTGATGATCAAGCTAAAGAAAGAGCATGGAGGATAGGTCAGCAGAGAAATGTCACTGTGTACAGGTTGCTTTCTGCAGGAACCATTGAAGAGAAAATTTACCAAAGGCAGATTTTCAAGCAATTTCTTAGCAATAAAATTCTAGTTGATCCTAACCAGAAAAATGTTCTTACAACCAGCACTCTGCAAGGCCTTTTTACCCTTGAAGATGTTAATTGTGATGGTGATACAGAAACAGCTTCACTTTTCAAACACACAAAAGTAAACATAGACAGAGTCAAAGGTAAGAAAGAAACAATGCACAAGAGTGTTTCTGAACAGAAAAAGAAAATAGATGAAATGAGAAGATTGGCAAGAGAAATTAGTAAAAAAATAACTAAAAATGTCAAAAAGGAGCCTGAGGTTGATCCAAGAGTAGAATATAAGAAGAAAAGAGAGATTATGCTAAATCCACCTAAAGTGGAAGTACCTGAAATAAATTTAGTTGATGACAAAATCACAGATGTTCCATTTGAAAGTGTGCTGTCTGAAATTGATATTATTCAAATGCATGTAAAAAAAGATTATGAAGAAAACTTACTTAAAGAAGTATTAAAGAAACAAGAGGAACAAGAAGAAGGTGAAATAGTGGATGATAATGATACAAATGATGATAATAATAAAGAAGTGGAATCCACACACAAAGACCCAGAAAACGATGAATCTAAGAATGATGAACAACAGTTAGAAAAGCACAAGAGTCCACGAAAAAGAAAACATTCAAAATCAGCATCAGTATCTGAAGCAGAAGTTGAAAACCTGGTAGCCATTAAAAAGGTTAAAAAGAAAAAGCATAAAAAAGACAGAGAGAAGAATAAGAAAAGCCAAGGTGATGATGATTATGTGTTAAGTAAATTATTTGCTAAATCGTCTGTGAAGGGTGCTTTGCATCATGATGAAGTTATTGGTTTGGCTGAGAAAGAGAAAAGGCACAGAATGAAGGAAGAAGCAACGAAAAAAGCGAAAGATGCTGTGAGGGCTATAAAATTTTCCTCAAAATAACACTATTACTAAATAATGTCTTTTATAGAATCTTCAAAATTATTCCATGACAAAAGTTAGTTTAAGTCTAAAAATATTTTTAATAATTAGGTATAATCACAGATAAAAGAATACTAGGTATAATGCATCTTCTGCTATGGATTGGATCCTTAGCTAAGTCTGTTAGCCTGTAAGCATTTATATTTTGTGTTAAAACTTGTTTTTTTTACTAATTTTATTTATATTTTTTGCAAAATGTAGGTCCACTAATTAAAAATACCTATACAAACTTACTTCCTGTTTTATTTTTTGAACCTTTAAGTTTGTCCTTTTTGTATAGGAACCTTTAAGTGTCGATCACAGACTGTGTACTAGGTATAATTAATGACTGCTCTTTGGGTATAATGTCTTTGGTACTAGGATGCTAACGCATGTGTCAAGCTTGTTCGTTTTCTAAACACAAAAAAATTTCATGTGGTAAAAACTTTGCTCCACCTTTATAAAAAGAGTTTGGGAAACGATTTTGACAATTGATGTTATTCAACTGACCGATGCTCAACTTTCTCTACTTGATGAGAGAAGTTGATCAAAATACTGAAATTAAACATTTTATACATAAACGAATTAGTTCATGATTTCATACCCTCCGCTTAGAGCATTTTCTCTAAGCATCACCGGCACCAAAGAGTAAATTTGGAGTAATTATACTACGGAAACCGGGGCGCTGGCGGCGCTGCACGGAGTGCTAGAGAATGTCATCAATGTTTTTTAATTTTGAGGTAGTTGGCTATTTTTTACACAACAGTTTGTTTTTGTGGCAACACTGTTATGAAATGTCATTCAAACTCGCTCGTTTGCACTCTAGAAATACTTTTCAATTCAATTCCCTTGCTCAACTAACTAAATACCGTAAATACATCAAAAGAAAGCCTTTAGATTGACATCAACTAAGTTACCTAAGTACGCTGGATCATGACTTTGTAAACAATAAATATTTTTCTCGAAACTGCTGTTGGTTACGAAAACCAAACCAACGCTGTGATTATTCGACTAGTACTCCTCCAATATTAAATTAGCTCGTCTATTGTGCTGTATTATAAGTGGCGGCAATATGTCTGCTGGAAAGAGAAAGCCCCCGCCTCCGGGCTTTAATTTCAAACCGCCAGAGGAACAAGTTGTGTAAGTGCCTGAAGCATTTTGTTGCAGTCAATTATAATTTACTTGATATTGTTAACGCTGAGAGTGTAATGCATTTCTAGTATAATCAAACAGTTTAAGAGCGACGGGTTCTGTGAAACTGCTTTGCTATCCACAATTCCTTACTATGAATTCTTAGTGCTTTTCTTACAATATGTATCGTTTTTCAAAGACAGAACGCCTCCAGCTAATTTGGACAAGCAAACCACTATCACTGTTGATGACAAGACATTCACCGTCCATGCAGATGACTTGGTGAAGATATGTGACCTTGGACGTGGGGCCTATGGGATTGTTGAGAAAATGCGACATATACCCAGTGACACTGTCATGGCTGTGAAGGTATGTCATTAAACTATCTAAACATGTTCATTGTAACAGCTTTATGGTATGCTACATGATGTACTTAGTGTGACTATGTAGTAGAAATATTACAATTAAGTCTAATGCGTCTATTTATTTTCCAACAGAGGATCACCGCAACATTTAATAGCAGTCATTCACTAGAACTTAAACGTCTTCTAATGGATTTAGATGTATCAATGAGAGCCAGTGCATGCCCTTATACTGTCCACTTCTATGGTGCCATGTTCAGAGAGGGCGATGTCTGGATCTGTATGGAGGTTATGGACATGAGCCTTGACAAGTTCTACACAAAAGTGTACAAAAATAACCGAACCATACCTGAGAATATTCTGGGAAAAATTGCTTTCTCAGTAGTCAGCGCATTGCATTACCTCCATTCAAAACTGAAAGTCATCCACAGAGATGTGAAACCATCAAACATTCTCATCAACAGAAAAGGAGAAGTCAAAATGTGTGATTTTGGCATCTCTGGATATCTAGTAGACTCAGTGGCAAAGACTATTGATGTGGGTTGCAAACCATACATGGCTCCAGAGAGGATCGACCCCACTGGTAACCCTGGACAGTATGACATACGCAGTGATGTATGGTCACTTGGGATTTCAATGATAGAGCTTTCCACAGGGACCTTTCCATACAACACTTGGTGTACACCATTTGAGCAATTGAAGCAAGTAGTCAAAGATGATCCGCCAAGGCTACCATCAGGTCAATTTTCCCCTGATTTTGAGGATGTAATTGTTAAGTGCCTACAGAAAGACTACAAGCAAAGGCCTAATTACGATGCACTACTAGCTCATAATTTCTGCAAAGAGCATGGTGAGAAGGATACTGATATTGCCTCATTTGTTCAAGAAATATTAGACTTACCAGATGACTCCTAGTAATAGGATTACTTATATTTTACGTACCTATAAGTACAATGTTTAGTTTACTAACCAATCATGTGTAGATCATTTATTTGTGACTTGTCAATTTTATCTTGGGTTGTCCTTGTATCTTGGATTTAAAAAATCTATATATCTAACACATTAATAAATCGGTCATCAAGATAAAAGGCAAGCTATGAAGTAATTGAATAATTATAAAGATGTTATAACCTAGGTAATTAATTTATGTGTGTTAATAAGTAATGAAGTGGCCATAGATTTTTCTGAGGTTTTCAGTTGAATGCAGAGAAAAAAATTATAGAACTGCTAAGTTATAGTAGATGCAATTGGTATCTTATGAGTGTAACAATAGTCCAAAAGAACTCCATTACTTGTAATTGACTAGATACTAATACAATCTGTTACATCACAAGTTAATTTAGTGTTAAATAAACAACGTACATCATTTGTTTTCACTTTGGTTTATTCTTTAAAAATACTTACCTCCATTTTAACTTAACTCCTTACTTTCTGTGGAAGTAGGTAAATATAATGAAACAGGATCATGACTTCCCTATGAGTGGTAGATATCTTACAAAATTCATAGTGGGATAATGTGAAAGCGCTCGTGGCGAAGCTTGCTAAGACCAAAGATAATTTTACTAAGACATTCTTGATAGATCGTCGAAGTTCAAGCAACGTTCTGAGCGGCTACAACTGGGATGGGTGACCATTATGCAAGTGACATTATCAGCCGAGCGCTTCCGTGCTTCGGAGGGCAAGTAAAATTGTCGGTCCTGGCTTTTTTAAAATTTTATTTCAAGGGGATCCTGGTGGCCGAACTCTATAAAGTCGTTAAGCCATGACAGAGGCCTCTAAGCGGCCTAAAAACTCGCATCTATGTTTCTGTGAATGGGTTAAAGTTAACAGCAATTGTGTTATGTACTTAATGAAAAATTCATGTTGCATGGATAAATAAACCAAGTGATAAGAAATAAAAACAACACAGATATGTAATGTCTGAAAAATATTTATTTATAATCATCAAAATGAACACTACAATTCCACAATAAATAAGTACAAAATACGTACCTACATGTTAAGTACATTGTCATTTTCTCTTACAATATAATAAAACTGCCGAGTAGTGGCATTAAAAGGATACAAATGGTAGGCATACTCAGAGGTTAATTCAAGGTTGTACAGTAATAGATAAATTAACCAAAAGCTATATTAACTTTTTACAAAGTTTCCCGATTACGTTTTAAATTATTTTAATAAATAGATCGGTTGACGCAAACAAAGCGGTAATCTGCTTGAATATCTTTATTCTGGTAAATGAACAATACCTTCCACAAGTAGTATTAGGTAAGGTATTTTTCAGCAGTTTATTGGTTGGTCCAAAAATACTCGCAAGAGTTTTGGTATTAGCTTTAAGCCTCGTAATAGTCTATGTATAAGATTGTTAGTAATTCTTTTAATAGCACAATGCCCCCAATTCTGAGTGTCGCAAAAGCTAAACTAAGCTAACTAAAATTGTTGCCGTCCCTTTCCTAGCGATGGGAATAAAAAGGATGGCAATAGTTTTAGTTAGGTTAGTTTAGCTTTTGCGACACTCCGAATTGCCCCTAATAAGTCCATTATTAATTATAGAATGACAGCAATTCACAACACTCATTTAGTAGAACACCAAAAATACGTACTTTCAAGTATTTGTGTAACAATGTAAATGTTTTAATAGGACAATCAGGTGCTCACAGTATACCTAAACAACTTACAGTAAGTATATATAGGTACTTCAACCAAATTCGCCTTGTCATTTTTGTAAACAGGCTGTCAGTATTTAACCTAAACTTAAATAACTTTATTTCTTTTTATTTTTAAACATATTTCTCAATTATTGGATACTAGCTGCGCCCCGTTGTATTACCCGCGGTGAATAGTTCCCTTTACCGTGGGAATACCGGAATCAAAAGTTGCCTATGTGTTAATCCTGGATATAAGCTGTTTGAGCGTGAAAGAGTAACAAACATACTTACTTACACAGTCAAACTTTCACCTTTATAATATTAGTGTGATTTGTGGCCACTTCCCATTGAAAATACTATGAACTCGGTCAAAAAACCAACCCATATCAAGCAATTCAATTTTATGAGTCATAATTTGTTTGCGAATTTGGCTGAAGTTTAGGTACGTTTCACCACAACTTCCATGAACACACATAAGTACTTATATTTACATTCAAAAAGAATGTGCTGGGTATGTCACAGTGTACACATCTAACAGTATAAATAGTAAAGCGTAATTGACTAGAAGACTAGGCCGTATATGCTTAGAATGGCGAGTTCATGCCTAACTTTGTGCCGAAGTCAAGACGCGCGCGGCGTTGGTTTCTTACATCCGCCCTGTAGACAAATAAAGAAAATTATGATGGCACACATTGAGTTACTTATACTAAAGAGTCACAATATAATAGCTGACAACACTCGTAAAATGTCCGAGCAAATTCAATGTTCTACAATGGCATTTGAATTTTGAATGTAGACGTTACGTCGTTTGTTTTAATGTTCAATGTAGCTTGTACGCAAAAAAGTAAGTATCGGCGCACAAACCTAGCGTGCGCACAACGTAGCGTGCGCACAACGTAGCGTGTTTTTTCATTATAAATGATTCATATTAGAAATATAGTGAGAGTACTGACTTGATCTGTAAAAAAGTACTGGAATAAAAAGGCTATATTATTTATTTATTTATTATTTACTAGCTGCGGTGTTACCCGCGGTAGTTAAAAGTAGCCTTATTATACATGTAAACCTTCCTCTTCAATCACTCTATCTATTTAAAAAAACCGCATCAAAATCCGTTGCGTAGTTCTAAAGATATAAGCATACATAGGGATATAGGGACAGAGAAAGCGACTTTGTTACTATGTAGTGATAGTGATTTACTGACTTGATCTCCTGCCACTTGATGAGCTCGACGATCAGGAAGCAGGCGAGCAGCGAGAGCGCGTAGGCCGCCGCCAGCGAGGGCGGAGCCCTGACCTGCAGGGGGCACACGCCCCAGCGACCGCACTCCCCGTACGAGACCGATACCATCGCGCCGCTAAACAGGCACTGGATTATTATCCTGAAACGAGAGACAATTGACGACCTCTGGCGTAGTGGATGAAGGTGAGACGCGGAGGTTGCGGGTTCGATCCACTACGAGACAAATGTTTGTTGTAAATATTTGTCTCCAGTCTAGGTGTTTTCTATTTATAAATGTTATGTATGTGTTTACGTTTACTTAAAGAGTGGAAGTTGAAGGGGGAGACCTTTGCCCAGCAGTGGGACATGATAGGTTAATAAAAAAAAAATGTGTTTACAATAAAACTGCTTAGCTTGGGACTAGATGACGCTGTGTGGAGTGTCCAAGGATATTTATTTATTAATATTATCACGCCATGGACAGGCCCCTCTCTCCCACTGGGCACTCTGAGTACTTGTGCAGGGCCTCAAAAGTTACACGAAGCCTACCCCTCCTCCCCTAGAAACGCCGCCACGCCATAATGTGCCTAATGGTCTTAAATAGTATAGAGCATATCCGAAAACGACAGGTTATCTACCCAGATTCAGATATATTCCCAACCACCCCATTAACCTTTCCATCAATGGGGTGGTTGGGAAAAAAAATCCCATCCACCCCATTACTCAAGTCAATAGGGTGGATGGGAATTTTCGCCCTATTGACTTGAGTAAACCACCCCACTGACTTTTTAATAATAGAAAATATTCAATGACACTTCATAGGATTTACTATTTACATAATTGAGTATTAGTAAGAACAGTCGACAAATTATTTGTCATTTATCAAATCTTCTCCAAAAAGAACATAACATTTGCTATACTTACAGAAACACGACGGTAGCACACCACACCTTGTTCGACCAAAAGCCCCTCTGCCAAATCGAGGATTGTCGGTGGATGAATGACAGTGATATTATTACTGGAACAAAAATACTTCATTGTTTTAAAATGTAAGAACATTCCAGAACTTCTCCGGGTAATGTAGTAATGTAGGCAGAGACTAAAAAGTAATAAAATATAAGTACAATATTATAGACAGAAAAATACTCAGACCAGAAAAAAATATCTGGAACATAGGTACAGTAAGTACTCACTCAGATCAAACCCGCAAGCTCCTGACAGGCGGGCCTTCACCCACTGCGCCACAGAGGTCGTCAATAAACAAGTACTTGGAATAAGGTACCTTTACAATAGTGGCAATTTGGAATATCGCAAAAGCTAAATTTAACTAACTAAAAATGTTGCCGTCCCTTTCATAGCGATGGGAATAAAAAGGATGGCAATAATTTTAGTTAGTTTAGTTTAGCTTTTGCGACACTCCGAATTGCCACTAATACTTACTTAAATGCGAAGTAATCAACGCCAGTATAATATGCTGCGCCGCATAAAACGCGTCGTAGAAGTCATCGCCCCATCCATGCCAGCTTCTCTGCGTCAGATCGTGGATATCCGTAAAGTTGCCCACATTTACAGGATACACCAACCAACACGCGGTGCGCTCCGTCGCGATAGATATTTGCTCGCAGAAACTGCGCAATGTATACCAGTACAGCACTAGTATCGATATCACCGACGGCAGGAACTTGCAAGCGTAGCACCAGAATATGAACAGCGCCATCTGTTGATGCAAATAAAATTATTAGAGAAAGCCTAGTGAATCTTGTTCTACGATCATTGTAAGTATATTTTAGTACATTTTGACAAAATCATAAGTTGCAGTGCGGTACACACGCAGTCTCTTGTGCGACACACAGTACGTTGTCGTGCGACACAAAGCAGGTAAGTTGTCGTGTGACACACAGTAAGTTGTCGTGCGACACACAGTACGTTGTCGTGCGACACAAAGCATGTACGTTGTCGTGTGACACACAGTAAGTTGTCGTGCGACACACAGTACGTTGTCGTGCGACACAAAGCAGGTACGTTGTCGTGTGACAGTACCTTGTCGTGCGACACACAGTACCTTGTCGTGCGACAGTACCTTGGCGTGCAGACGCGGCGCGCGCGAGGCGGCGCGCTGCATGACGCCGGGGTCGAGCGGTGCGAAGGCGAGCGCATGCGCCAGCAGCGGACACACCACCACGGCGCACCACACGGCGCCGCCCGCGGACAGCGCTAGCGGCAGGAAGCTGCAGAGCGAGCCCACCTGATGGACCAAAGAGAATATAACACTATGTGTTCCGGCCTACGGCGCTCCTTGTATTATCGTACATGAACATTGCTAATATAAAACGTCAGGCGCCATACTAGCATTAGATTTTTGTGCTGTCATTCTCACTCTTGCCTTACCACTCTTGTACACGACACACTACTTTATATTAAATTCATATTTTATCTTATTTGGGCTTTAATTTACACCACTGTACCTTCTAAACGTACACTATGTGATGGACAATGTTATAATCACACCGTCAAACCCACACAGACAAAGAATTAAACGATACAAGACGACTTTGTAGTAGACATTCTCGGGTGTATATCGAAAAGGTCTGTCTGAAATTCTGAATACATTACTTAGATAATATAATGTACATCAAAACTCATATTTTATTGCTTACAAGCTGACCCGGCGCTCTTCGTACCACCCACCATAGTAATTTTTTTTTCACTTTTCTCACTGCTTATCCCTAAACTTCCACAAATATTTCAAGATCAAAATTAGCCAAATCGGTCCAGTTCGGTCTGCGTGACACGAAGAAATAGGAGTTAATTTGTATTTATAGATTTATTATTATTACACAGGCACTGTACTCTGCATATTATTATGTAACTTTTGTATAGACTAAACAGATGATGTGTAAGAGATTACTTCCTATTACTGTTATAAACAGACCGTTGACCGCTTGCGCCCTTTGAGTGATCATTTAATAAGAACTATTATCTACTGAGCGACAATTTTCACAAAAATAATTGTAAAAAGCGTTCAAACCTACCTGTATGAGCGCTATGAAGCACACGCTGCACATCCAAAACTGCGTGCTGTTCCACACACACATCATGAAGTGACGCGACATCGTGATCAGAGTGAACAGCGACACGTCAGCGTCACGGGTCATCTACAAATACAGTACGTTACCATCTACCGGGAGCCCTAGATAATATCGAAATGCGAGTCGGTGTCGCGCACAAAGGGTTCCGTACCATTAAATAATAAATATTCTTGGACATTTCACACAGCGTCATCTAGTCCCAAGCTAAGCAATTTAATGCTTGTATTATGGTAACCAAATGACTGATAAACGACTTAGATAATTTTTTTTTGTAAATACATACATATTATACATAGAAAACACCCAGACACGAAACAAATATTTGCAGATCATACAAAACATTTGTCCCGCAGTGGGGATCGAACCCACATCCTCTGCGTCTCAGGCGGGTTTTCACCCACTGCGCCACAGAGGTCGTATATACATCAGTGAAAATTTCAACTGTCTAGCTATCACGGTTTATGAGATACAACCTGGAGACAGACAGACGGACGGACAGCGGAGTCTTAGTAATAGGGTCCCGTTCTGTTTTTTAGGATTCCTTTTCAGTACGGAACAATTTGTCATAAAATGTCAAAAAGAGATGCATCATAAACCGCCAAATCCCTGTATGGATAAAAAAAAAAAGGAATACAGCAAAACGTAAGCATAACATATTTTTTTATGACAACATAGAATCAGCGAAACCTAGAGACGACCATTGTGGTCGCTATAAAAACAAACTTATTGCCTATTCATTATGAAACAAATAGTTAAGTATCAATTGTCTAGACATCAAAATACACTGAACAGTTAAAATTTAATTATTTTACATAAAACTTCATAAAAGTAATACAAAAGCGACAGTCACATTTTAAAAAAAATTTAACAGTTACGAAACTACAGCATAAAAAGTTAATGTACGAACGAGTACTAAACATTTTAGTTAAAAACTGCCTGAGTAAGTATGTACTATTATAATTTGATTAAACACAAACATTTATAAATATAACACATGCAATGCAACACACTTACATACCTGCTCCCTGCAGTAGTTGGTATATGGTTGGTTTTGCCATTTATTTTGCAACTATGAGCAGCATGTAAAAACAATTTACAAATTATTTTTACTATACTAATAGTGGCAATTCTGGATGTCGCCAAAACTTAACTAAACCAATTTGACAGCACTAAAATTGATGCCATCCTTTTTATTTAGATCGTTATGAAAGGGACGGCAACATTTTTAGTGCTGTCAAATTGGTTTAGTTAAGTTTTGGCGACATCCAGAATTGCCACTAATATAATACTAAGCTTATGTAGTATTTGAGTTTCTAAAACACTGTATTGGTTCTTTTTGTTTTATAGAAAAATAATTCAATATAACCTTTAAAAATGTAAATAAATTAAAAAGAAACACAACCCCAAAGATTATATTATTCAAAATCCAAGTTTCTAGTATGTTAAGCAAAAATGAAACTTACCGATAAAGAACAAGGCACAGAATTGAGCGCTCTCGCCAAGTCGATAGGTCCCATGCATGAATCAGGCACTTTGTATGGGGGCATTTTTTGGCACAAAACTGGATATAGGGGCTCTACCGCAACGCTAAAAGGAAACGTGAAATGTGTTTACCTGATGGACTGAATAATGAGGTAAAATTGTAACTATGAATAAAATATAAACTTTCTAAAGGGTTTGCCAAATAAGCAGTAGGTACTTAAGTAACTGAAAAATCGATATATTCCCAACCACCCCATTATGTTCCCCATCAATGGAATAGTTGGAAAAAAAATCCCATCCACCCCATTACTCAAGTTAATGGGGTGGATGGGAATTTTCGCCCCATTGACTAGATTGATGGCGACGAAACGAATTACCTTCATGCTTGTCATTTAATTTGATGGTTATGTAAATGCATGATTTTTCCTATTGCAGTTTTCATTAACTACTTGTAATTCAGTGTTTAATAAGTTCATATTGTTAGGCCGCGGCCATACCGCAGGTGGCACACTTAGAGGCAAGCTTAGTTGTCAAGATGACAACATAAAAGCCAAGCGATCCACTCAGCTAGCGGTGGGGCCGCGCACATAACGTGCCTTGAGTTGGTTCACTAGGATGAGTCATCGAAGCGATCAGCTAACCTCTTGCCGCTAAACGTGCCACCTGCGGTGCGGTCGCGGCACTAGCGAGTTGCTTACCTAGCGTCAGCTTGCATGAATATCTCCATGTTCGAGCAATTTGCAGCCGATCCCATCACGCAGACCACTTCACCGTAATCCTAAAATATAAATAAAAACAAATAAATAAATATCCTTGGACATTCCACACGGCGTCATCTAGTCCCAAGCTAAGCAATTTAATGCTTGTGTTATGGTAACCAGATGACTGATAAACTACATAGATACATTTTTTTTTGTAAATATGTACATACATACATACATATTATAAGTAAGTACATAGAAAACACGAAACAGACACGAAACAAATATTTGCAGATAGAGATTTGTCCCGCAGCGGGGATCGAACCCGCAATCTCTGCCTCAGGCGGGCTCTCGCCCACAGAGGTAAAAATGATCACGACTTTATTCCAAATGTGCGGAAGACTTACCCCGTAATTCATAATGGCCTAGTACCTAAGCTTACGCTAGCTAAGACGGCTGTTGTATCTGTTGCTATCTCTTTCCATTGACATGAGAGTGACAAGAAAAAACATTCTTTAAAGCCTTGGAAAATATACAAATCTTTATGAATAACTGGGTGATTATTTCAGAACTTATATTATGTAAGTAATAGCGCAATTCTGAGTGTCGCAAAAGCTAAACTTAATTAACTAAAATAACGCCATCCTTTTTATTTCCATCGCTATGAAACGCTATGGGATGGCAACATTTTTAGTTAGTTAAGTTTAGCTTTTGCGATACTCCGAATTGCCACTATTAATTTGTTTAACAATGTAAGTAAAATAACTACTAAGTAAGATTAAACACCTGCATTATCTGTATCATCTGACGAACAGAGTGCGCGCCGCAGTCGGTGAACAAAGACACCAGAAGAGGCACGTTGTCCACTTGCTCGATGTGAGGACGGATGTTTTCGATGCCGCGGGGCAGTTTCGCCTGGTTTATTAAAATACAGAAGAATGTTGGTAAACCTTTCCAAGTAATAAACAGGTATATCGCGAACCTAAACTTGTGTTAGATGCTGTTTGAAAGATGTTAAAATTACGTCCAGCTATAAGTTTTAGTAATAGGGCGTTTGTGCACTACACGGATTTTTACTGTTTTCGAAATGTCAGTTTGAAATGGCTTTGTCCCTTTCTAACTTATCGGAAATAAAAAGACAAGGAGGAATTAGGAACAGTTAAATTCCGTGTACCTAGTGCACAAATTCCCATAGGGTACTAGGTCGATTCAAATCTAGTTATCTTTAATGCTACGAAATTATGCAAACTTTTATTTTTGCTTTTTAATAAAATTCATAATAACACTCAGCAATTTATTAAAATACGTTTTCGCTTTGTGGACGTCACATTCGTTCTGACCAGCCTTTGCTAAAAGAACATTCTTATTATAATCATTTTGAAGTACAAGCAAATGTCACATAGTAAATTGAAAATGTTATACAACAGACATACCCGGTTGCTCATATCAAAGTTGACGGGCGCAGAATGGTCCGTGGAGTCGGTGAGACAGGACAGCGACCGGCATCCGTCAACTGGGGACTCCGCCCCTCCATCTTCCTCCTCGTCGAGTAGCGAGTCGGCGGACGGATGAGTTGTGGCTACGCTGCCTCGCTAGGAGTCAACAAATAGTTATTTTCTGGCTTTGCATTATTTGTGTATTAGCTATTCTTAGGGTTCCGTAGGCAACAAAGCCTTATATTTTGCCATGTCCGTCCGTCCGTCTGTCCGGGGCTTTGCTCAGAGACTAGTATTAATACTAGAAAACTATAATTTAACATGGATAATATGGATATACTTATTGATTTCGCACGCCGACAAAGTGGTATACTTAATAAAATTAAAAAAAAACTGTTTTTATGGTTACATAATTTTGGAGCGTATGATATGTACATTTTAGTGCAGCGCAGACGACTGTACCACCATCTAACCTTTAAAAAAATGGGTAAAATTGGAATTGGAAACAATTAGTGGAACAGGTTTAGCTTCGGCACGGTGACGACTTATGACAATTTATCTTCTACTACTCGTGCTCCTCAAAAGGGACATTACTCTTATATTAATTACCTTAAGACCAGTGTGAGTGGTTATAGAGTGCCTCGCCTTCTTAACCTCGCTGTCAAACTTGACAGTTGTGTGGTCAAGGTTGATGGCGCCGGGGGCGGACATTGACAGCGGCTTGGATGTGGTCATGTTGCTGCTACATACAAATATCTAATGTGATGAAGATGGTCTATTTCTACGCGGACGTCAGTGACACAGTATTTACAATCTAAAGCTGGTTTAAATCACGCTCACGCTCGCCAACAGTCAGCGCTGACGGATGACTCGTGCGCGCTGATAGCTATGCATTAATCTAAAACGCTTCCTAGAAGTCATACATATTGGGCCGCCTGCACCGATCGTCAGCGTGACTCTAAAACCAGCCATAGGCTGTATTTAGTTCTCAACCGACGGTCAGCGCGTACGCTAAGACGTACGCTGATTGTATGTCGTAGCAATTATCGCTAGCTGTAGTAATAGCAATAGAGTGCGTACGAATTCATCAGCGCTGCACTGTAGTACAGTACCGACCTTAGCGCTCACCGTCGGTTGAGAACTAAACTCTGTGTGACTGACGTTAGCGTAGATATGAAATGAAAGGTATTCCAGGATGGAATTTGTGACGTCACAGACTACATTCCCTTACCATGAGCACTAGAGTAGCAGATGCAGATTTTAGGTAAACAGAAGAAACTATAAAACCTTTTTTTGCAAATTAATAACATTTTATTATTACCATATTTACAACAAATATTTTAATGGTCGATAGTATTTTAAATTGTCCTTTTTACCTTCTAGTGCTCATGGTAGGGGGCAGCATTGTAAGCGTTTAAGCACTTAAATAGGAAACAGACCTCTACCACATACTAAAAAGGAATTACTACACAGATAATTGTCAGAAAAACTAATATTTTAACTAAAAGCACTACATAACATATACTACATACTTAATTATTATTCTTATTACTAGACGCACAGTATTCTACCATTCTAGCAATTAGCTACACAAGAAACAGTTTAGTGTAGTTCTAACATATTTAATGTTTCGCTTTAGATATTTAATTTATTCAAAGTATAGGCCATAGGGCTATGTCGAAGGTGAAATCTTGCACACCGGTATAATTAGTACCTACTTCAGTTAGAAAGTGTCAAGATCTGTTAAGATGTGTCATGAATTTATTAGAAATTCCATGCAAAACACAAATTCATGCATTTATCAGTCTTTAAACACGCCATTTTCGTGAATATTTTATAGCTCAAGTGGATGCACAGCTATATAATAGCCTCTCAATTTATTATAGCGATTGTTCAATCAAAACAGTTTGTATTTCTCAAATTTTTCATTATATTCTAAGAATTTTAAAGTTTTAGCAGTATTTATAATATGACTAAACAAATAAAGATTATAGCATGTCTTGTGACTCGTAAGACTCTATTTTAACCAGTTATATTGAAGGATTATAAGTGCGCATGCAAAGATCCACCAATAGTATCACTTCATTTTTGTGTTCTTCGGTCAGCAAGCCTTATTATTGGTGGATTTTTTCCTTGTACTTTTCTGGTCGAAACGCACAAATTGCAAATAAACGGCTTCTACAAAGAATAGCTGGAGTGCAAAGCATACAAGAAAACACTAGGCCTAAGCCTAATTCAGACAGGCGTTCAGCAAACGTGTCAACTACACCAATATTTCCATATTATTCATGAATTTTAATATTATTGTAAATCGGCCTTATGAATTTCTTAAAAGGAGCTATACTGAATAATCTGAATTAGACCTAGAACATCCTAAGTTATTTGACGACCACAGACGTAATAATGAAATAAACATTAAATTGGCAAATTAAATGACATTATCTCTGTCTCTTCGTTGTAAAAATTCTGCTACAATAATGTGTTTGGAAATGCGCATTTATTTTAAACACGTGCAAAAACATTAAACATCGAGCCCATGGAAAAAGAAGAGGTGAGTCTCTCTCGACGGTCGATCAAGCCAAGATTGAGTCGAAAATGATACCTACGGCCATATTGTGACGATAAGCAGGCACCACTACTACTTCTGACTGGACTATGAAGAAAATACCAGCCCTGTATGTTATAGTACTCTGGTACATATACCATACCAACCATTTCAATGAAAGTCTAAAATAATGCTACCCTGAGCCATACTTTTGTCTCTGTGACTCCAGTTTTAAATTATTCGCAGTTTAATAAAAAAAACCCAATCCAAATTAATACAAAATTGATTATATAAATGAAAGAATGAGACAGAGATATGTCAAGCGAAGGAGTGCGATAGAGCTGAGAACAAACCTATAAAAGCCGTGTGCGGGCGAGTAAGTATCCGTGTGCCTAGCGACCGCGCTCTTCCCTGGCAAGGTCTGAGAGGTCAGCGGGGAGCCAGCCTTGCTGTCGACAATACCCTCACTGAGCCCATGCTGGTCATGGTTAGACCAGAACTATGTAGCTTGAACCCTAGACCGGCGGTAGTAACACGCTGTTTTCGAGCCATCATTCATTCACTCACACACACCATGCTTGTTCACATGTTCTCTTCTTCCACCTCTATTATTCATCAACTCGGAATCGATTTCTCTCACATTCATATCCTCTTTTACACAATCAAACCACTCATATAATCACTCAATAACTCATTCAAAAATAAAAAAATATACCTAATTTGATTGTTATCATTTAAATGTCTCTAAAACCATACAGAAGTTAGACGTACAACATACTTTCGCTTGTAATATGTATCTATTTTCTTCTATTTATCATGCTGTGTGGGAGAGCTGAATGAATGACGACCTTGATAGTTATAATCCATGCAATTATAAATCCAAAGACAGAGTCAATCGAAGTCAAAGAACGAGCTATTCCAATTCAATACAGACGCAAATATCAAATGATAATGTATGGTTATTGCTTTGAAGAATGAAGTAACGAACAATCATAAAGACCGACAACTCTTTTCATATTGTCACCTAAATATAATGTAGCTTCAGTTTGAAATATGCATGAAAGCTTAATTAAAACAGGTTGTATAATAATATTACATATTGCAATGCAATTTAGATTCATAATGGCATGAAAGTTACATATCCCTACCCTACCGCCAATCTTTGAGTCAAGACTTTTGGATGATACCACTAGACTAGATTATACAATCGTAGCATTGTCGGTTGTTAAGCGTTGGCTAACAATTACTTAAAAGTGCCTTTGTCTGTGCTTCAAAATTTGGAAAAAGCCCGCAAATATTTACAACCAATTTCATGTCAAATGATTAGGCACTTGTAATTACGAAATGTTAAAATGTGGTAGGTATTTTGTAGTTTATGTTCGTAATTTTGTATAACAAAAAAATTAAAACATTTTTCTAAAATAAACCTACATCTGAATAATTATTTGCTATAATTAACAAAATAATAGATGCTACGTAGGAGATTCTAAAAACACATTGTCTCTACACATCGAGATTTGAAAAATGTTAATGCAACATCGATACTATGCCAGGTATACAACTAACATACAAATGTATTCCTTAAAAAAATACTAATTAGTCAACGCAATATCTCAATACAGTCATAAATCATGTTTGAAATAGCGCGAAAATGTATGTTACGTGCTTGCCTGCATTAACAGATGGCTCGCTTTAAGCCCATAGTGCAATTGATTTAAATTTAGGCATGAGAACAGAAAAAAACGCTCGTAGGTATCATGGCGTCCGCTTCTGACGTCACGCTTTAGATAAATAAAAACGGCCTAAAAACTTCGTCACCAGAGTTGGCCACTTGCTCACACAAACTTGATCTAAAATGCAGTGAGAAATTGCTTTGACTATAGCTTGTCTATTTTAGAGGGATCAATTATTGGAATACTGTTGTATGTAGAGTTTTCAGTATTTCTTCAGTATTAGTAACACAAAACACATTGTTTTAGTAAAATGATTGTTTCGAATTGTAAATCCATGATGACTGATTGATTTTCAACATCTAAATTTGTTATAACTTTGTTATATTCACACCGTGAATAAGCTTAATGCAAACGAATTATGACATATTGGGGGCAATTCTGAGTGTCGCAAAAGCTAAACTAAGCTAACTAAAATTGTTGCCATCCTTTTTATTCCCATCGCTATGAAAGGGACGGCAACAATTTTAGTTAGCTTAGTTTAGCTTTTGCGACACTCAGAATTGCCACTAATATCTTACTACATTAGGTTTTTATAAGAGGATGTGATGAAACTTGGAATAATTGTATTATGGGAACTGATGAACTACACTACATACTTTTAATCTTGTATAAGTAATGCGAGCTATTGCCGCGTGCGAATTGACAATAATGTCAAGTTAACTTTTCATGTCACTTGAACTCTTTCTAAACATACATGACGTCACATTCGTCGGGATTGAAGATATAATATGGCTTTGATAGCTCAAAAATATCTAGGTGTAAATGCCGTCAACGAATTTAAGTCAATGCAACGACTAGTTAAGTAATATGAAACAACGCCATCTACATTTAAGCAGAATTTCGAGTGTACGCCGTTTTGTATGGAGATTAACAGTCTATTACTTTACTAGTCTCTCATCAATGAAAAACAGGCTTACCTCTAATCTACGATTGTTTGAATTTATCATAATTTTTAACTGTTTTTATCTTTAAAATTAATTACTTTCTTTATATTTTTATTTATGTTTGTGAGAGAAACAAATAAACAATTTGAATTTGAATGTAAATTCTGCGTTTATTCCCTAGATTTCTTTGATTTTAAAAGTCTTGTAACATCCTTACCTGGGCGGTTCCTCACTCATTAGCGATATATGGCAGTTCCAACCAGACTCCAGGCCCATTTTCTCGCTGAACACTCGTGATCTCAACTCGTTCTCTTTGCTGAAGTGAACGAAGCGAATGCACGCGCGTTCCAACCTCTCTATCAGCTCCACCATATCGCTCTGTGCTTGGTATTGCATTGTCACCATGCCTATAAATACCTGAAAATGTTAAGTTTTCATAATAAATGAAGAATCTTACTAAAAGTTACGGCTTCGATATGATAATATATCAGTAAGAACCTGTAATTAGCTTTCTAGAGCTGTTATTGTATCTATTACTGTCTACTTTAGCTGTTGGTTTTCCGAATAATAAATAAATAAATACAAGCGCCCTTAAGCCGGGTTGCCTTTACCACGGCCACGGAACGCCTAACGCCGAAACTTACAGTAAGATGATTTTCGGTTAAAGCACCGATTAGTTCTTACTAAAGTTATCATAACTACGACTATAAAATAAAGACAGATTGAAATAAACAATACTAATTACTTTTTCCTACGATAAATCATTTTACACCAACCTGGTTACACTGCATGTCAAAGAATCCGTCTGCATCTTTAACTTCCTCGTCCGTCACTTCGTTGAATAGTAGCGAATCTGAAATTGTATTATAATTGTTTAGAAAGTGTTTACAAAAAAAACATAACAATTTATGCAGTTTGTGAGGACGTATGGATGTTTGTCACTCTTTTACGCAATAACTACTGAACTGATTTGGCTAAAACTTAAAATATACTATTTTAACCTGCTGTGCAGGGGTAGGTGTTGCCCAACTTGTCGCAAAATCGAGGTTCAACACGAAACCAATACGACACGATTCAATACGACATTTAAACTGTCAGATTTGGCAGTAAATATTGTTATACCGTCAAATCTTTATTTTTAAAAATTTACATTTATTTTCCCTATTACTGTTGTTTTTGACAGTTTATTCATGATGGCGATGAATTTCGGCAATACCCCGCTATACAGGGTGTAAAAAGACTACTACCGAAAACTTTAGGGGGTGAAAGTACCCATCAATATGAACAACTTTTTCTAAGAAACCAACACTGTGAACGCGAAAAAAAAAACAGCTGTTCCATACATAAGTTCAATACCTACTTGGCTAAAGTGTATGAAACAGCTGTTTTTTTTTTCGCGTTCACAGTGTTGGTTTCTTAGAAAAAGTTGTTCATATTGATGGGTACTTTCACCCCCTAAAGTTTTCGGTAGTAGTCTTTTTACACCCTGTATACATAACACATAAGGCTACTTTTTATCCGGATAAGTTGCGCGCGAATGAAGTAACGGCTGGTTACTATATTAAAATTTCTTTTTAGTGTTTTAGAGGATCGTGAGAGGTGGGCATCAATCGTCACTAAGTGGGAGCCTGAAGACGGGCGGCGACGCCGAGGAAGGCCCAAAAAGCGCTGGCGTGACGACATTGTTGCCTTCCAGGAGGAATGGTGGGAAGCGGCCGGTGATCGTAATCTTGTTAACTTTACAATTACTTTTACTTTTTTTGACATGCCTTACTTTGTTCGACTGGCTTCCCACTGAAGCTTGACTATTTAGATTATTTTAGATTGTTAAGGGATCGCTTTTAAAAAAAAGCTAGGCCCACACCACCAGGTTCTTGCCTGATTCTTTCCCTGGTGTAGGGAGTCGCGTTGGAACAGGCATTAGAATCACCTAGCATGTAAAACGATACTTAAGTGATCCTTGAGGTCCTACAAGAATAAATGATTTTTCTTTCTTTCTTTCTATCGCAAGAAGTGGAAGGATATGGGGGAGACCTTTGCCCAGCAGTGGGACACACTATAGGTTTAATAAAAAAGAGGATCGTGAACTAATGACGTACCAGTGGAATGAAAGTGTAGGGCCGGCGCGTCCGCCCACGTGTGGGAATGTGGCGCGTACAGCTGGCGACTGTCGGCCGGCAGCTCCAGGTATAGCGGGGCCAGTGAAGGGGAGATGCTGCGAGTTAGCGGTCTACGACAATACATTATAGGATTCATTCAAATAAGTATAGTTTTTATATATTTTTATTATAGTGTTAAACCACACTTAGGTATTTTTAATTAGAAAATGAAAAAATGAAAAGTCGTAACTTTTCGTAAGATTTTTCATTTTCTAATTAAAATAAGTACTTAGGAATTCAAAGTGAGTGTCACATGACGCTCGCTTCGCGTATAATAAAGAAGCTCGCTGCGCTCGCTTTGTACGAAGCTCGCTTCGCTCGCATGATGGACTTTCCGAATGAACATAGGCTATATTTTATCAAGGTAGGTACCACGCGAGCGAGCGCCGAAGCCGCGAGCGAGTAAACTAGTAATGATATAAAAGATAAATTATTCAGTAAAGAAGTAATGTCAATCTAACCAGAGGATATTGAAACTGGTCGTATAAAGAGTGTGTACTTACTTATAAGCGAAGGCAGTGCAGTAGGCAGTGAGCGAGTTCCTCTGATAGAAGTCGATGATCTTCTTGCGATCTGACGGAGATATCTGAGACAGATCCTTGCCGTTCCAATAGTCCACGCAAGAGTCTAGCACGATGTCGGCTGTACCCTGTTATTGTTTGTTATATATATTATTATATAATAGCCGTGTTGGTCAAGTGGATTGGTACTTCGACTTTCGATCCGAAGGTCGTGGAACTTCGTAAAGCTCGTGTTAAAGTGCATATACATTTTTCGACACGAAAATTCCATTGATGCACGGCCGGACTCGGTCCACCCTCAGTCCACCCGCGACCATGGCTATTGCAACATAGCCGAAACGTCGGGAAGTAAAGAAATAAGGTAAATAACGCGATAAAACCCCGTGTACATGTACTTATAAATAGTGGCTAAATGCACGAGCCGTGCGAAGCCAAATTAAAAAGAAAAACTAGTTACTTGTGTGAGCATTTGCAGTTGGTGCGCGCGCTCGCTGACGAGCACGGCCAGCATGTGCGGCAGCGGCACCTTCACGCGCGTGCTCAGCTGCAGCGAGCGAACGAACCGGGTCTCGCGCCGGATCGTGTCCGCTTGCTGGAACATTATTATTATTATTTTTTCTCTTACTTTTTTTCTCGAAATATTATAATATTTCGGTATTAAATGAGACTCACGGGCCTAGGCCAAGTGAAAATCATTTTTGGTTACTGTACTGGTGAGTTGGGGTCGTCCTGTAAAAACTTCCTAACAGTCCTACAAGTATTAAGAATTGCAGCTTTCTGCATCGTGATATAAATGTTTTCTTGCAAATCTAAAGTTTTGAGGTAGTGAAGTAGATTATTATTATTATTATTATAGTTTTATGTTTAACATGCTCAGTTTACTCGTAAACTGGGGGTTAGCTGAAATGCACGGGCCAAAGCCAAGTGCACATCAGTATCTACCTACAAGTTAATATGACTGTCTTCACTAAGATCAGTCTGTAAAAATTTTCTGACAATTCTGCACGTATTTAAAATGGCTGCCTTTTGAAGAAGAGAATATGTGTATTTTGGGAGGTCTAATACTTCAAGAGATTGGAAAAGTTGTTTTGGAATAACACCTGTGGAAGATAAGACTATTGGGACTATGGATACTTTACGAAGGCGCCACATGCGAGTGATTTCATTCTTTAAATCAATATACTTAGACATCTTTTCTGAAATAGTATTCTGTAGGTTATGAGTATTAGGGATCGCGATATCAATAAGTAGAGCTGTATTGTTACTTTTATCTAGAAGAGTTAGATCAGGCCTATTGTAGTGTGTGGTCTTATCAGTGAGGATGGCTCTGTCGAAGTAAAGCTTATGAGTGGTATTTTCCAACACAATTTCAGGGGTGTATTTGTAGTACGGTACAGGTTTTGTGGTAGCGTCCAGGAGGTTATATTTTACGGCTAGTCTTTGATGGATGATGTTCGCCACTTGATCGTGGCGGAACTTGTAGTCCGTTTGTGCTAGAGATTTACATGCCCCTGTAATGTGTTGGATAGTTTCCGAAGGTCCATTACATCGGCGACAGGCATCAGATGTTACGTGTGTCCTCATGATGTATTTTTGGTAATTTCTTGTTTCGATTACTTGGTCTTGAATAGCTATCATAAACCCTTCCGTCTCAGGAAAGAGTTCACCTCGACTGAGCCACTCGTTCGACGCTTCTTTGTCGACGTTGGGTTGACTCAAGTCGTGGTGGTGCCTTCCGTGAAGAGACTTCCGGGCCCATTCTGCTAACAATGTCTGTCTGTCTGTCAGTTCCTCGTTGGTTTGTTTATCGTGGTTGCGCAAGTTGAGTGGAGTAACTTTACTATCTATAGCAGACACTGCCTTATGAAGTATGGATGTGTCTGATTTACTGTGAAAATATGATCTAAGTGTAGAAATTTGTCTGTTGTGTAGATTTTGTACGTTAATAAGACCTCTTCCTCCATCCAACCGTGGTAGAACCTGCCTCTGAATACAGGCTCGCGGGTGATGTTTTCTGTGTCTAGTTAATGTGACATTCACGAGTCTCTGCAGATCTTTTAACTCTTTTTTGTTCCAGTTTATAACACCAAATGAATAAGTTAAAACTGGGATGGCAAAGGTGTTAATCGCTTTAATAGTGTTTTTAGAGTAGAGTTGTGTTTTTAGAATAGAGTTTAACCTGTGTTTGAATTTTTGTGTAAGTTTGGACTTTATTTCTCTATGGTGTACTTGTTTTGATTGATTATAACCCAGGTATTTGTATGTTTCACAATCATCGAGAGAGTCAATTGTTTCACCTGTTTGCATTTGATATGTATGTTGGTAGTTCTGCCCGGCTCTAACAGAATTAATCTTACATTTGTCTATACCGAAGTGCATGGCAATGTCTATTGAAAATTGTTCAGTGATATGTATAAGGTGTTCTAATTCATCCTGTGTGTTAGCATAAATCTTGATGTCATCCATATATAGTAGGTGATTTAATTTGTATTCAGTATCATTAATCTGACTGTCGTGTTTGTTGTTTAGTAAATAACCTAAGCTAGAAGAGTTAAGACTATTTGAGAGGGGATTCAGAGCAAGGCAGAACCACAGTGGGCTCAACGCGTCGCCTTGGAAAATACCACGCTGAATATGAATTGGTGATGTTTCTACAACTGCGTTTTGTGTTCGTGCCTGAAGGCGCGTAGTCCACCTGGTCATAGAATTAGTTAAAAACGAAATAATTTGAGGGTGCACTTTATAAATATCTAGAGTTTTTATCAACCATTTGTGTGGAACAGAATCATAGGCTTTTTTGTAATCGATATAAATAGAGTACAAGTCTTCTTTATTTCTTTCTACCTGTTTTAAAATTATTGAGTCTATTATTAGCTGCTCTTTACAACCCTGGCTAAATTTTCTACAGCCTTTTTGCTGTTCAGTTAACAACTGATTTTTGTCTACGTGGTAATAAATTAATTGTGATAAACAAGCTGTTATGATTTTATAGACGGTTTGAAGGCACGTGATCGGCCTGTATTTAGCAGGGTTAGTTAGATCATTTGTGTCTTTAGGTATCATATGCGTTATACCGGTTGTAATGTAAGTTGGTAGTAAGTGAGGATTTTGAATAAAAATGTTGATGTGGTTGTAAAGATATGGGTGTATGTGAGTGAATTTTTTGTACCAGTAGCTATGAATGTGATCAGAACCAGGGGCTTTCCAATTATGTGTTCCTTTTAAGACATTGTGAAATACATCCACAGGTATGTTTTGGAATTCCATAGACTCTATGGTTGAGCATTTAGTTTGCTCCGTCTGAACCCATTCTGCATCTTCATTGTAGTTCACTGGATTTTCCCAGATATTAGCCCAAAATTCTCTAAGCTCTGTAGGATCTAGGTTAGGGTAACAGTCACGTTGGCTATTACTATTGTGAGTGAAATTTAGTGTGGTTTTCGTTAAGCTTTGATAAAATTTCTTTTCATTGGTGTTGAACTGGCTGTTTTGAGTTTTACGCCGGGTGCAAGCCTTATAACGTCTAAGACGGCTGCTAACAACTATAAGTTTTTGTTTTAAAGTGTCTAAAAATAGTGTGAGGCTAGAGTTAAGTTCTTCGTGTAGAGTGTGTATTTTATATTGTTCTAAAATTTTATTTATTTGCGCTGTCAATGATGTACTTCTATTTCCGTTTATGTATTGCGTTAGTCTTCCTATCTTTTTTCTTAAGTCTTCTACTTTTCTCTCAAGTCGCTTTTGCCAATTTGGTTTTGGGTTCCTAACTTCTGGTTTTTCTAACTCTTGGGGTGGTATTTTAAGTTTCGTACCGTTTGCCTTAGCTGCTGTCCAGGCTGCACAGTAAATGGTGTTTTGCAGAGCCTCAAAGTCTGAATCAGCATTTATGTGTTCAGGCAAGATTATTTCGTTGAGGTAGCTCACAATTTTCCCAAGCTGTTTTGAAGACTTTTGCTTCGGGATAAATGGCCTCTGGTCCGGCTGTGTATTTTTGAAGTACTGCTGAGCTTGAACGAATATCTCATCTATTTCTTTATTTCTGCTTGGGTAATTTGTTTCAAGGTTTTGAGAAGTGTGTTCTAAATTTGTTTGTGAAAGTGCTGTAAGTGTGTCATTATTAGTGTTGTTTAAGGTAATTGTGTCATTGATTGCACCATAACAAACCGTTACATTGATGTCCTCTTGTATTTCGTTTTGTGTTGTATCCTTTTGTGTGTTTTGTGTACCTAGTTCAGTAGCTACCTCCTGTCGTATGACTTGAAGTCTTGCATCATCAATATATTTGTTGGCTATTATAGACCTTCTTTGATCCGCCACCCTTTGTTCGCTCAGGTGGGCCAAGTGAGGGAAAACATTGATGAACTCTCGGTGTAAAGGTTTCCTATAAGCTGTTTTATTCGTCTCTAGTTGCGTTAGTCTAAAATAGATCCTGACTATGGTTTCGTTGTACTCTGTAGTCCAATGCATTCGCTGTGTTAGTGTAGTCTGAGTCATAGGTTGCTGTGTTTGGTTATTCTGGTGGTGTGTTGCTAAACTTAACTCTACCTCCGATTGCAGATCACTCATACAAGATTCGGGAAGCAAGTTATTGCGCACTATAGCTCTACGCTGATCCCCAACCCTCTGTCTGCTAACCTGCATGGTTGGAAATTGTTGAATGAATTTACTATGTAGTTCTGTGAGGTATGTTCTAGTATTTGACCCCATGTTAGTGAGTCTGAGGTATGTGCGCAGGATAAAGATGTTCATTTCCTCAGTCCATTTTTTGCGCACTTGAGGTTTAGCTTTGGTGGGTACAGGATCATCGACTGACGTCGCCTGTACAACAGCCTCGGCTAAAGAAGGGGAAGATTTACATGAAGAAGAAATAGAAGAATTTCCAGAGAGACAGTTTTCATAAGAAGGGGAAGAGGGGACAGAAGAAAAAAGAGATTTAGGTGAGGATGTAATGGATGGGGCTTCATAAACCTTTTCAGCTCCATCATCCCGGCTTGGGCCTCGTTCCTCAACCGAGCCCAACCTGGTTGCTGCTGCTTCAGCTGCACGGGTGCTGCTGACTCCTTGTGTGCCGGCTCGAGTTGTGCTCCGACTAGATAATCTCCGTGGTCGTAGGTTATACCTCCTGTTGGACTCACCTTGTTCGGGTAACCCGGCAGAGGGCCGCCCATTACCCTCGCCACCGATGGCTTGCATGCTGGAACGTCCAGCATCGGCTCCAGACGTGCCCCGGCGATCACCCCCGGGAAGCGACCATATACGTTCAAAATTACTCTTTTTCTCCATCATGATGGGTTTGCCATTGCCCTTTTTTGTGACCCGCTCAGTTATTTCGTTGCGGGTGTCCGCCCCTCACGTGGCTTAGGTGGTCAAGCACGGACGTGGGGTTGGGCTTGGAGGGGCTTATTATTATTATTATTATGTATGTCAAGGTTTACCATCACGGGACTATGGAGTCCCGGACCTTTGGTAGGCATGCATGGGGCCAAAGCCAACACACAGAGGCCCTTTTGACAGTTTTGATGTTTTTGTGATGGAGACACATACCGGTGACTACCCTGAATAACACAAGAAATGCATCCAAAGGCAGTCCTCGGTCTGTGCAGGACTATTAAAAATGTGGGAAACTACTACTGGGCTATGGGGGTGGGATGGTAGTGGACTGGTTACCGGGGAACTATATTATTATTAGCCTGAATCATCCCACTGCAGGGCAAAGGCCTCCCTTCCTATTATTATTATTATTAGCCTGAATCATCCCACTGCAGGGCAAAGGCCTCACTTCCTTCTCTCCATTCATCTCTATTATGAGCTAATGTAGTCCATTGTGGACAGTAGGAGTCAAGCTCGTCTCTCCACCGCCGCCGCGGTCTGCCGCGTAGTCGTTTCCTGTCCTGTGGGATCCACTCGGTGGTGGTCCGTGCCCACAACTCATCCGACATATAATAAATAAATAAAATAAATAAAAATAGCCTTTATTTCTACTACAACATCAACTTACATAGATACTAAAATATGACTTAATCTAACACTCAAATTCACAAAATATCTATACTTAATTATTACAAAACTATTTTTGTTTGGCGTAGGCTTCCCCCATTTCCTTCCATGCTTCTCTATCCCTAGCTTTTGTCATCCAGTTAGGACCTGCTCTCTCTATAAAAATATCATGCCATCTCTTTAGCGGTCTGCCTCTTGGTCTTGTAGTATCTCTTGAAAACCATTCTGTAATTCTTTTCGTCCATCGGACGGGATGCCGGAACATACAATTATAATAATAACTAGCTGATCCCGCGAACTTCGTATCGCCGCCTTAAATAACGTTGCCATGGTAACTAACCAAATAACAACATCTGTCATAATTGAATATAACGTATTTTTTTGACCATTTTTTCGTCGACTTCAGTTGCATGAATGATCATCACGATACGCTTTCGATCCATGATCTTTCTTTTAACTGAATAAAATATAGCTTATGTTCATTCGGACAGTCCATTCTACACATTGGTGAAAGAATTTTTGAAATCGGATGAGTAGTTTCGGAGATTACCCCAAACATACAAACAAACAAACAAACAAACCAACATTACCTCTTTATAATATTATATAGTATAGATTAAAAAAAAGACGTGTGGCACTCGGAGACTGCCGCGGTAAAGCTATTGCATGGGGGTTAGGTTATTTTCGTTACGGATTCGGTCTCCACGCTCAAGGCCTGCGATAGAAGCTATGCAATTAGCTTAATAAGGAGTTTGTTGTGTTATCCGCGTAAATATTTTCTGCGCCACAGAGTCATAACGATTTTTTGGTGCAAAAACCGCATAATCTCCGAGTGCCACCCGTCTTTTTTTTACTTTGTCAAGTATTATAAACTCAGTCATGTCTTTCGTTACATACATGGGTAGCGGGGCGGAAAATATCCACATAATTATTTGCTAATTTATCGAATTTACCGAGTACTTGATAAACCTAATTCACAGGAAAACGGATGTGATATCGTCAATTTATAAGTAAGTCACCAGCACCAGTTTTCACCAGTTTATCTCTATACACATAATAAAACGAGTAACACGTCGATGTCTGTACATTTGAGATATTTATGAAAAAATAATAGCCAAAAAAAAAGGTTTTTAATATTTTAGTCGGTCTGTACGGATGTTTTATTGATCTACTGAATGAAATTGAATGCAGTTTTCACCGATGTATGCGCCATTTAACCGCAGGTTTACCCCTTTAAAGGGTTGCAATGGGGTGTCAAAGTTTATATGTAAAGTAGCGTGTACAACACGCAAGCGAAGCTGCGCGGGTCCACTAGTCAAGAATAAACTTACCAAATGTCGGAAAACCGCCAAGCATTCTTGCACTTTATATGATTCCGCGACCGCGTCGTTAAAGCCAATTTGCTTGGCCAGTTCGCAGAGGCAGCGCCTGTTCGTCACGGGAACTAAATCTTCGCTGGAAATAAACAATTATGTTAACATTGGACTCACACACATACAAGTTATGTACAGTCGCGGAATGAAAGGAATCGTCACCAAAGAGGCCGGTTTCGCTTGCACCAGTAGTCCAGTAGTATTAAACCAATGGAGAAGTTTCATAAAAAAAAATCATATTAGATTGTGACTCTTTAGTATAGTAACTCGATGGCTCACCTTGACTGGGGCGCGCGATTTTGCACGTCACGTCGGACTAAAACAGTATTCAGTAGTTTTCGCGTTTATGCTATTAGTTATAGGTCGCGCCACGTAAAAAGAGCGCTAGCTGTCAAACTGCGCAGTGGTCGATGATTGGTGGAGAGGTAACGCGGCGCACTTCATACCATTGATTTAGCGCGTGCTATTGGTTTGTCAGCGAGTGAACACAGGCGCAAACGTACCCCCACTACTTCCCCTCCGCGCTCTTTTTACGTGGCGCGAACTATACAAGTTGTATTTACCTGAAGTGCGCTTCACAAGTGAGATGTGCACAGAAGTGCGCGTAAGTATGTCTTGCTGCGGGCGCGCATGTGTTCAGCAGAGCCGCCAGCCCGAGCGGCTTGAGCAGAGATAAGTGCTGACGCCATCTTTGATCATCGAACTCCACACAAAATGGCGCGTTCTGGTCGTGAGTTAGGTCTAACACCTGGAACGTGATTTTAGCTTATAATCTGGGCAATATACTTACTTATTATATTATTTAACAGAAACAGTTTGTTTTCCATCCCACATTGGAATGTTGGTTTCAACACTCCAATGTGGGGAGCGATCTTGGACGGTTATTGGACGCAAACGGAGCGTTGCCATTAGCCAGTCTATTGGTAGCCAATGTTGGAACCAAGTTGAAGCCAATGTATGGTGCCCGCTTTTGCCGGGTTCCTATATCCAACTAACATATGTCCGTAGGTCGGTCGCCATAGCAACGTTGTTATCTGTCAAAAAGTCTCATACATTTCGTGTTGAATAAACAACGTTGCTATGACGACCTACGTACGGACATCCGTTAGTTGGCTATAGGAACCCGACATTAGGGAATCAAGATGCAATACCTCGACGATAGTGGAGGGTTCGTTCAGGTTACCGTCGCCCATTTGGTCCATCTGCTCGCTCTGATGCTCCATGGAACCGACGAGGCTGGTCTTACTGGAACTGTTCGAGTTGGCACTGGAGTTGCGCAGGAAGAACACCTTCTCCGCTGTGGGATTAGGCCATGAGAGTATGCCTTTCTTATCCACGCAGCACAGCGCCTGTTAAAAACATTCAATTTATTATGTTTCTTTTTTCTAATTTGTGACATTCATTTTTGTTCACTTTTTAATTTTATGTGACCGCAAGTGGCATCTATATCTGAGCGCTTCCGTGCTTCGGAGTGCACGTTGAATTGTCGGTCCCGGCTTTTAAAGTCGTTAATCCATGACGGAGGCTTTAAGGCGGCCTAAAAACTCCGTCACCAGAGTTGGCCACTTGCTCATACGAACTTTTTTATTTTTATTTTATAAAGTATTTGTAATTTAGAATTTATTGTGCCAACATTCAAATACGATTTGCTGTAAATTGTTTATGAATAATTGAAATTAAATTACATTTTAATGAAAAACCCTCTACATAAATCTTTATGAACTAGAAAAGAGCTTTAAGCTCCTGAACCGATCCTTATAAACTTAAGAGGCCGTAGGTAGCAAATATGTGGTTTGAATCGTATTAGATCTCAAAATCCGTGAAAGATACCACCTTATAATGTTTGGAGAAATTAAACTTTGAACTTTTATCTTGCGTTGTGGTTTTTTAGAAACACGATTGGTAAAAGTTTTCTCGATCATATATTTTTTTGAAAAATACATGTTTTTCACACAGTTTGCTATTTATCTCAGGAACAGAACGCTATTTTTGTTGGTTTTATGTTTTGACAAATAGCCTAGAAGTATTCATTTAGTTCTGGTTTTTTAATTTTTCGATTGCTTGTTTAATTAACTTGTAATTAAATAAAAACTGTTTTTTCGCTATAAATTATGTTGCGTGTCTATCGTTCTGCGCTTCTCACTCACGAGTAAAAACATTATTCGCTCTCCCGCTCATTCCTCGGCGTTATGGCACACACTTAAGGAGAAAACGCGATTCTCACTACGAAATAACAAAGTACAAAGCAGCTCGCACGAACGCTTCGTTCCTTGCGTTGTACATACCTAAACTTGATATTTCATTGTAATGGAGAATTCTATAAAATGTCACTGTCACGCTAGTTGACACGCCCATGTCGGGCCAGAATGTTTCAATCTAAAGAGACCGGCCGAGTGCACTTGGATTGCTGAAAGCTTAGATAGAACCTAACATCCTTAACGCAAATCTTCAAATATAGACCGGCGGACGTTGACTCATACTGTCTAATAAGCACTCGTGGCATATCTTGCTAAGACGTTTTGCTAGATCATTGAAGTTGGTATTCCGAGCGGTCAATAATTGGATGTGTGATGTGACGATCGTAAGTGGCATTTGCAGCTTTCCATGCTTCAAAGGGCACGTCTTTTGAAGCAAAGAAAGCTGAAATCGCCTCCGTTATGGCTTAAGGATGTAAAAGCCGGGACCGACAATTTAACACGTTAAATACTTTTACATCCTTAAGCCATAATGGAGGCTTAAAGGCAGCCCGAAAACTCCGTCACCAGAATTGGCCAGTTGATCAAACAAACTCACCGATAAGGAGCCGAGCACATGCACTATATTAGCTGTCCGAGCTACCATGTCCTCCCTTCCTGTTGCTATGTTGAAAAACGTTTTCCAAAAGGACTTTAGATTCTCAGGCTTTAAGTTGGATTCACTGAGGGCTTGGATAAGGGGGTCGCTGGCATCCTCTGATATTGAACAGGACTTTGTACGAATGTACTTCTGACGGGTCTCGGAGAGCAGCTTAAACCTGTAATTGAAATTTATTTTAAAACTTTGTTTTTGTATTATGGTTCGGCATTGTCGCTATAAAATACGAATTAAACTATTTTACTAGAAACTAGCCTTTCGCCGGATGGAGCCAGGGTAGTGGAAGTTTTTAATGGCTCCTAAACTCCTCGAAAGTAATCCTACTATCCTTGTGTGTTTGTTGCTCTTTCACGCTCAAACTCAAACTGGACGGATTTGAATGAAATTTGGTACCAGAATTGCTTATACCCTGGATTAAAAATAGGGTACTTTTGATTCCGGTATTCCCACGGGAACGGGAACTATTAATTCTAATAAAATGAATTACATGAAGAGGGTCTGATGATGGAGCCAGAAAGTGGATAATGAAACTTTCAGTTGTTTCCCTCTTTTTACTGATGGAATTTATTAGTTAAGTTAACCTAACAAGGTACCTACAGGGATTTGATTGAGGGACCGCGAGACATGACAAGAGCGAGAGTAGGTATACTCTAATTTAAAACTTTTCCTGTTATTGAATAAATTATTAATAATGATTCATAACGTATACATATATTGTAAGTCTGATGATTATTCATGTTGTATTCAATAGCCATTAGTCTTGACAATATCTTTTGAAAGTTTTGCCCTTTTACGGAGAATTAGGTGTACAGTTATGCCCGACCACATTCAGTGACTTTGCAGTTCTTTTTATTAAACTTGAACGTTAAGCAGTAACAAAATAACCTGTGAACATTATATGCAAAATGAAGGTTGGTTTGTGGGCTTGGTGTATAATGCTGGTGTGGTTACCACAAGTTTACTCGAAATGTCAAGGATTCGGTGCCCTGTCTACAACAATTTACCCCCAAGGAGTCATCAAGTTGCCTTACGGAGAGTCGCTCGAGATATTCTGTCAGGACGACATGTACGCAGCCGACGACCTAGAGTTTGCGCTCGGAGGGGTGTCCATCCCCTCAGAGAAACTGAATGCAACAACCAGACGACTAACCATGGAGGATCAAAAGAAAGGAGTTTTTACTTATTATTGCAGGAACAAGGTTACAAAAAAACATTGCCCTACTCGTGTCCTTGTGGACTCTGCTCCACTGGATGTCACTGATTTTAATTGTAAATCAAAGAATCTTGATATTTTGTCCTGCACTTGGATAGGCCCTGAAGTTTATAGTCCTGCACGTCACTCTTTAAGATTGTTGATTGATAACGCTGCCCTTGAAATTTGCAAGGCGCATAGTTATACTAAACGAAACTTTTGTTCTTGGAACGCATACTCGTACAATCAATACCGATACCGGCAACAGAGCAAACTATTTTTCTTCAATTTGGAATTGTGTAACAGTTTTGGTTGTAATGCACAAAATTTCACCATAGATCACTTTAGTATTGTCAAGCCGGACTCTCCAAGCCAATTAAAAGCGTTAAGAAATGGTACGCACAGTGTGCTCCTCCAGTGGAGTATTCCTAATAACATGGTTGATTTTTTACCGCATGGAGTTGACCATAGAATAGAATATCAAATAGCTAAGATTGATAACACATCTTATTTCCATAAGGTAGATACTTCTGGGCTACCTGATAGAAACAAAACATACAAGTATCTGTTGTCGGATTTGCCGTATGCTCACGTGCAATATGAAGTAAGAATATACATAAGGCCAAAAGAAGCTGTTGAAGATGAATTCTGGTCTGATTTTACGAATATTGTATTCTACACAGCCAGTGACCGGCCTGTCAGATCTCCAGATACAGTAGTGGGTGCTTTTTCTCAAAACAAATTTAAAACTACAAGAAGAATACATGTTTACTGGAAACAAATCGAAGAATATGAAGAGGCCGGACATAATTTTACATATAAAGTTGTAGCCCATCAGAGTACAGGAAACTCGAAAAGATTACTAGCTGATAACAATACGAGTTTGAGTTATATTGTTTTTGAAGACGCAACTCTAGAAGCAATTAATGTTGAGATTTGGTCTAATAATAACAACGGAACATCGTTCAATAGTAGTCGTGTCTACATTCCGCCGTATAACGATAGTGAATTGTTAAAAGTAACCAACTTTACAATGTATACGTATGAAAATGGCACACACAAATTAGCGTGGAGCGGTATTAAAAATGTAGACAATTATACTTTACTTTGGTGTGAGCAGAAAGTTGTCAGAGTGTGCACCGGATCAATTGATTCAAAAGTGTTGGAGTCGGATATAAGCTATTATGTTGCACATTTGGCGAGGGACAAGAAATATCAGTTTGCTATTTCAGCTAACAAGGGAATTACAAGTAGTGGCATGGAGTGGGTTTCTTTAGAAATATCGCAGGAAGCGGTTATATCGTATAGGCCCGGCACCATTGCTCACTTCAGTGGCTGAGATACTCCGATAGGGTCGATACAGGTCAACTAGAAGAGCCACTGCCAGTGTTAATATTCTAGTTTTTTTTACTAACTTAAAACTTAGGTAACCTAACTTAGGATACAACGTAGACTTACAAGTTTGAACATTATGTATTATGATCAATAAATAAAACATTAAATAGATATTAATCAATAGCTATTTTATTTAACGTGGTTGTAGGTTTCAAACTAGCGCCGTCTATTTTATTTTATTATTTTTAATATTTTTTTATTAATTATTTTTTAACGGAATTTAAAAAAACTGCAGTTCCGTTTGTGAAACCTATCGCTTATTTTTAATACTGTAATAGTTTTATTTTTTATAGTTTAGGAAGAGTAGCAAAAAACAGAGTTTGGTGGCCACCAAGTGCAACTTTGCTACTCCTTGCGATTATTGGCACAATATATCGTTTTCGGTTTTGGAAGTCCCAGGCTCGCCTCTCAATA
Source organism: Xanthorhoe designata (assembly GCA_963582015.1). Taxonomy (NCBI): domain Eukaryota; kingdom Metazoa; phylum Arthropoda; class Insecta; order Lepidoptera; family Geometridae; genus Xanthorhoe; species Xanthorhoe designata. The sequence goes on along the minus strand of OY757042.1, from coordinate 2,175,590 downwards.
TTTCTTGTTAAACTCGTTTTATGACGCAACAGTGCTCTCAAATAATAAATAATATTGGATTCATATCCTCGGACATAGAAAAACACCCAGACAAAGAACAAATGTTTACCGTCGAAGTTGAGTTTTAGGGCGTTTGTGCACTATCCGGTTTTTTCTGTCCCCTTCTAACCTATCGGTAATATATATATCTGTCACACAAATGGACAATAAAACAGTAAAATTCCTTGTAGTGCTCTCTCCCTTAGACATAATATATTTTGTTACCATGTTTTAACTTTACATAGCTCTACAATAAACACCTATACACAGGATAACGTGTCATTTTACCTGGCAAGTCCGTAGCAGTTGAATGTGGCCCAGGCGATAGGAAACACTATTTGCAGCAAAGGTAGTGACGCCGCTGGAATAATAACCAAAGTGTTTACATCAATCAATAATAGCAATTTAATTCAAAATTAAATAAATAAACCCCGATATTCAGTATTTAATTATGAAGCACATACAATTGCATATTTTATTTTTAATTCAATTTATTCGTTCAAACTAATCTCAAGAAACTCTTTTTAAATTCCCAATTATGTTCACAAACAAGTAGCCGTTCAGTGCTTGACACTGGGTTTTTCTTGACGAATTTGGTACCAGAATTGCTTATACCCTGGATTAAAGAATAGGCTATTTTAAATCAGGGTACTCCCACGGAAACGGGAACTATTCACCGCGGGGCGCAGCTGGTTTCTATAATAATCCGGTGTCCAGTTACCTATGGTTTGTAGAAAGTATATTTCAGTCCAATGGGTGACGCCGGGCAGATGGTAGACGTGGCGTACGAACGACGCGATCACTACGAGCGATATCACCAGCGGGAGCACAATGCCTTCCATTATCTTCACTGTGCACTACAGACAAGAAAACGCGGATAATATTCACATATCCCGTCATTAACTAGAGGCATATTTTTTTTTTATAAAAACCGACTTTAATTTCTTAAGACAGCAATGTTCTGTACTTTCGAGATGCATTTCAATTCAACTCCGAAGAAAAAAAAAATGCAATATCTGAAAGAATGTCTACCGCCGGGTATACAGTCGTGATCATCTATTTTTTTTTTTACAAAAAAGGATATAATGTAATTATATAAATCGGTCCACTATTGAAGGAATAATCGGTGATATTATTCCGTCCGATTTAGATAATTTAGATAAGCTGTTGATATACAAAAAAAATACATATAATAATAAATGGTTTTATTGATATAAAACAGTGTTACATATTTGCATGAATCCATAAGCTCCCGAACTAGTTTAAACTGTGTTTCAGGAGCCAGTGGCAAATAGATATACTCGTATATGGAAAATAGAACCTCCTCCCATTTTTTAAGTCGGTTATTAAGAACTGATAATCTTCTAGTACTCTAGTTTAGAACACGCTATTATAAAGCACACGTACCAGATATCTCTGCTTGTCAAACACGGTGACCGGGCGCGACGTGGCCTGCTGCAAAGCCAGTCGCAAGTTGCTGAGGTATGGCGTCTCACACATGCGGTAAGCCTTGTTCTGGTGAGGCGTCCGGACGCGCGGCGTGCTGAAATTGTCTTTGTACTGAAAACACGGACTGTTTTGTAACCGCAGCAATGGTTTGTATCGGTGCACGCGCACCACATCTGGTTACTATAACACAAGCATTGAATTGCTTAGCTTGGGACTAGATGGCGCTGTGTGGAATGTCCAAGGATATTTATTTATTTATTAACTGTCAAAAAAGTACACGTTAGTGCGTATTGATTATATATTGGCAAACGACATTATCATGCTTGCCTGCCCTTTTGCCCCCCCTCACTCCCCCACGTAGATCCATCTATCATCTAATGGGAGGGGGCAAATCGAGGCACTTACCCCGGGCGGCAGGCTCAGGGGGCGTCAAAACCTTAGTTGATCGATTATCTGTTTTGGCGCTTCCCGGGGTATATTGCAGCGCGTTAATAACCCATAATATCTACGCCTCTCCCCTACCCCATACGCATTTATCTAAATTTTTGCCCTGGTTCGAAGAAATCATAGATCCGAGGCTGATGGTAAGTATACCTACTTTAAAATGAAAAATCTTACGAAAAGTTACGACTTCAACGGGATTCGAACCCGCGATGATGCAAGTCATCGCCCTTTAGCCGGGCTGTCTTCAACTTCTCGGCCAAGCACCGATAATGTATGTTTACCTGAGAGGTAGGCTGGAAAGTTTGTCCCGCGAACAATTCGGGGTCGTTGTCCTGGAGACCCTTGCAATGTCCCGGGACATCTTGCCCCGGCCTCAGCACTATCACGTCGCCCTCCACCAGTAGAGCCCACGGCAAGTTCACTATTGTCGCTGTGGAAAAGTAATCTTTCAATTACACAAAAATGAATGATAATGACTGCATTCCCAAGGTGCCAATACATATTTGGTATCTACTTAATAAAGAAAATAGGATCTGATAAGGACAGAAATGCACCTTGCGAGTGCAGGAAATTGACCTCTTCTTACGAAATTGAAGTCGGTTTAAGGGAAGGTTCATATCTGACGTAAATTACGGCGAGCGTATCATCAAGCGTACTAACGTACGTATCATCGGTTGAGTGTGAACGGTCAAGTGTTTTTCTATACATTAGTCTGTTCTGGCGTATAATACGCGACGCATGTTCCGTCAGATATGAACCTTCCCTAATACAATTTTCAATTTTGACACTTGTTCTTTTACTAATATAATGATAGGGCACTATGACCATGATAGTCTTTGAAAAGTCATGTCAGTCAGGACTTAAATTGCAAATTTTATAAATAAGCAGCTGCGCCCCGCGGTGTATAATTCCCATTACCATGGGAATACCGCGATCAAAAGTAGCCTAATTTTTAATCCAGAGTATAAGTCCTGGTACCAAATTTCATTCTAATCTGTCCAGCTGTTCGAGCGTCAAAGAGTAACAAACACACTTACATACTTACACAGAGCCTAGCCCTAAAATAACCTCACCCTCTAGATCAGGACAACAAGTGACTTTTAAGTGTTGATCCTTATTTAAGAAAGTGTAAGTTACCATCGCGATAAGTCCACTGCAAGATCACACATGGCGAGAATGGAGCACACAGATGTGGATAATGATCTTCCTTCCATTTAGAGTTCACTATAGACTTATTGAGCGTCTCTGAAAACACAATTTTATTTGAATGGATGCCAATTCACACCTACTTCCCAGACATGTTATGTAAACAAAAAATGCAAATATATCTATTCACTTGTTTTAAATAGATGTGCTAATAATTCATGTTGGTATGCTTTTGCTTTTACCTAAGGTTCTGAACCAACTCAAATGTTATAATGGCTAGTTTAAAAAGTGGTTTGGATCAGTTGAGCTACCTAAAGATCGTTTGTAACAATCCTTAGGTGGCTCAACTGGTTCTGATGGTATTATGAACAGTTATAAAAATATGAAGTAGTTTAGTTTCTTTCATTATAAATGAAAAATCTTACTAAAAGTTAAAGGCTCCGGCAGGATTCGAACCTGCGTAGATACAAGCGATCGCTCTTAAGCCGAGCTTGCCTGACCAACTAGGCTACGGACCCTCTAAGCCGAGGCCCGAAACTATTAGTAAGATGATTTTTTTATCGGTTAAAGCACCGATTAGCCGACTATTACCGATTATTATTAGAATATCCAATACCTAAGTGTGGTTTAACACTGTAAAATAATAAATAAACTATAGTTTAGTTTCTGTAAATAAAATGTTTTAAAAGTAAGTGATATGATATGCTATGAACTTACCCAATACTTTCTTTACTCTATGAGGTATTTCATTCCTATACAAATATTCTTCATTAAATGCAACTAGAAAGTTTATAACCAATATTATAAATAGGAATAGAGCTTCCCAAAGTAGGTAAGCATGGGCCTGCACAGATTCTCCAAGTAAATATGTCAATATCAAACAGATAATGTATAAAAAAGTTATTGTATAAGCTACTCCAGATAAGAGAACCTTCTCAGAGGAAAATGATATAACATCACGGATCAGTCTATACCTGTAACAATTAGAAACAAGTGACATACTTTAAAAACTTTGCACACTTATCAAGAACTCATGATAAAGCCCGTCACACACGCAGCTATAATATATATTATTGTCACTTAAATATTTGTATAGAAAATAAATCGTAATATGCCTTGCTATAATATATATTATAGCTACGTGTGTGACGGGCTTAAGAGCGGCCAACCCGGTTACTTTTCATACAAACGCTTGTATGTGATTATGCCGTTGTAACAGATCTTTCTTTTAAACTTTTGGACTAATAGGTATCTTGTGCACTATATCTAGGTTTCTATCGAAACCAAAAATCAAAATTTTGAGAAACAAATTCAGTATAAGCTTCCAAAAACCTGCTTTTAGCATAAATTTTACCTGAACTTTGGCCGTTCATATTGTACTCATAAATTGTAAAAGTAAAAAAAATATTGTGATAGAAACCTTGCAAATGTTATGGAGATTCTAAATGACAGACAAATATTTACTGAAAAACACGTATTTCCTGGAACACTTATTTTTTATGAAATTTTTAGTTTTATGAAATTTCCGCACACTATTTTTCGAGTGAGCGAGTAAGCGGCGAAAATACCTACTGAATGCCGAGCGCTGAGGCGCTATCTCTCTCTTTTCGCTTTGCTTCTTTTTCTAGCATTGCGCTGGATGAAACAAAAAGCTTTTCAGCTATGCCCCGTTGATAGACGCACCGGGAAGGGCCACCTTAAGACTATTTACTAAAACATTAGGTTTAACACATTCAGTGCCTATTCTATTGATGGTGTCAGTTTCACATCCATTTTAACTATTTAGCAGACAATACTGACACAAATTGCCAATATATGAAAAATTACCAACCTTTAGAATAGAATAAGTACAGGAAATACAGACATAAATCCAAAACTCCCAAACCTAATGTGAGTCGCATTAGTAGATGTTATCATGCGGTCAATCGACTGAATTCTTACCCAGTTGGATTCCTTGCGTGATGCTGCTCGATCTCAACTTTTATTCCATCGCGTAACTTTATCAGGGCTTCTTTGGTAGTATGGCCTAGAGTTTGCTCTTTCATACCTTCCATTCTAAAATGTGCAGCATACGCAGTATTCACATAATTGATGAATCTATTTGTTTGTAAATGTGTGGTTTGGTTTGGTTTGGCTTGGTTTGGCCAGTCTGGCGAATGTACCCAATCGAACGAATCAAACTTTTCAAAGTGTTTTCATTTTCATTTTCATGTCCTGTCTGTCCTGTCTTTTTGACTTTTAATTTAAATAATGTCAAAATTGTCAAAGTCACATGCTATGCTACCACATCTTTACTGACGCTGAGTATGACTTTGACTTGACTTGACTAACTTGAATTATAATGACATGGTAGTGGCTAAATGCGAGGCAAAAGCCGGAGAAGCCAAAATAAAGAAGAAGAAATCTCTAAACAAAATTACCCAACTATTCGGCAACATTTTAAAGAAAAGTTTTTTTTATTTGCATGCAGCATTTGCCATTCAGCGCGGAAATGCTGCCAGTGTCTTGGGCACGCTTCCGTCTGGCGTGAATCAGTTGAGCTACCTATAGATCTATAAATAGGTGGATCAACGGTTTACCGCTAAGTATCTAGATATGTAATAGTTTAGTGTCTGCAAATATTTTTTTATATTTTTCATGTGATAATTATACATATAAGAATTTGTAGGTAAACAAATCTTCTTCTTCTTCCCGCCCTTATCCCACTGTGTTGGGACCAAAGACGTTCTGATAAAAGTAGAACGTCTTTGGTTGGGACGACAGATAACAAATTACATTGACATGTTCTGTCAGGAACAATAGAACACACACGAATTAATTTAAATATAAATTAATGTCACACAGGTAAACTAAGAAGGTTATAAGTGCTGTGTGGAGTTTCCAACACTATCAGACGTCATCTCTCAGCACTCACTCTCTCTCACTCATGTCATCCTTACACCATGGATGTATTTTCTTCTTAGCCTTAGGTACACAGTCCATCCATCTTTTCTTTGGCCTACCTCTACTCTACACTAGGCTTGGAACAAATTAGCATTAGCGTGCTAAAATTAACGTTAAAAGTTAATACACAATTAGCTAGGTACTTACTAAATTAGCAGATGCTAAAATTAACGGCACTTAAAGGCACTGCCGTTAATTTTAGCTAATTAAAATTAACAGGAAGTAGCAATAGCAAAATTAGCAGTTGTAGCGTTTTAAGGCGCTAAAGCTAAATTGACTACTGACCGATACGCTAAATAAAATTAGCAGGCATTAGCAACAACACAATTAGCAGACGTAGCAACTTAACGCGTAAATTAGCAGTCCGTTAATTTTAGCATGCTAATTCACGTTAATTTTCTAAATAATATCGCACCGTTCTAATTATTTAAAAGTAGCATTATCTTCCATGCCTACACTACACCTTATCCAGCCACATTCATTCATATCTAATACTCTCAGTCCTATTAACATGACACGTAATTTACAAATACACGGTGTACATTATTGTTGGTAGCTATGCTCATGCATGGGTCATGTCATGGGAAAGTTCTGTTGAATTGTTCTGTGATGTTAAAGATAAGTTTGTAAATAAAGAATTTGAATTTGAATGGGTGATGGGAGTGATTTTAAAACGGGGAACTTTTAGTTGCTGTTGGTAATACAACTAGTGATGGCCTTTGGAAAACTTAAAACTTAAATCGATTATTTTTTTGGCATTAGGTAGATTACAAATCGATGATCCTTATATGCATGACTATTATCCGCCTGCGGCTTCGCTTGCGTGGTACATAATATATAATATATATTGTGTCATGATAAAAACTATTTTAATAAAGATCCAGATCTTAAGCATAAGATATTCCACATTTTAGACAAATTCGTTTATTAGGTAGTTCTTGCTAATGGATGGATTTTTGTTAATCCTTCATAATTAACAAAAATCCATCCATACACCCTATATCCAATCTATCTTTGGTTTTTCTTACTGGTAGGTAATTGACATTAATTCGAAACAAAATGTAAATATCAACCCATCGTAAGCTCAAAACCAAAGATAGACTAGCGAGACTGGCCTTTATTACAAACATTAAATTATCTAAGTACCTACCTACCATTTTATTTTTGGTGTTTCACTCAACTCGGCTTTGACTAGATTTTGATACGGTCCTTTTCTTTGAGCCAGACTGTGTGGCTCTAATAAATCTGGGTAGATCGGTACCTACCTACGCAATAATGATCACCACATCAAACACAAGCGAAATAATAACTCGATAGGTATTGTTCGAATAGTATAGTTTACTAGCTCAAATACACTTCCCTCAAGATTTCGATTTCCCCTCCCTATTATAGTGAAGTTGGCGTTTCTCAGAATTTTTCCAGTTTTTCTTTCGTAAATGTAAGTACAAGGCCCGTAGTAAGCGTACAAAATAAAAATCTCCTGTGTATCACATCCTCCAGGATATCAGTCTAGCTGTTGCCACTATTACAAGTTCTCGAGGCAACATAAAAAGTGGCGTAGATAAATAAATGTGGAGTGCACCCGACAATCGTGTTCAGTGTGTTGTGTGTCATCGTGTCGGGACTACTGGTGCGCCATTTACTCGGTGTCATAAAAACAAAAAGGAATGTTTCGTTCGATAAAACTAACTTGTGATAATTTCGTAATGGAGTGATATCTATTTGTACCAGCTATGGCAAGTTACCTTCGAATTAGGAAGTGCAGTTTGCGGCATGGTTCACATCTCGGTGTGTGGTTTTGGTTCATAACAATTCAGTGGTTGATAACTTTACCATGCATTTTCTCGAGATGCCAAGGTTTCGCGAGCTTATCGCTAGCAATTCACCCCCAAGGAACTATCAAGTTGCCTTACGGAGAGTTGCTCGAGATGTTCTGTCAGGACGACATGTACGCAGCCGACGACCTAGAGTTTGCGCTCGGAGGGGTGTCCATCCCCTCAGAGAAACTGAATGCAACAACCAGACGACTAACCATGGAGGATCATAAGAAAGGAGTTTTTACCTATTATTGCAGGAACAAGGTTACAAAAAAACATTGCCCTACTCGTGTCCTTGTGGACTCTGCTCCACTGGATGTCATTGATTTTAATTGTAAATCTCAGAATCTTGATATTTTGAACTGCACTTGGATAAACCCTGAAGGTTATAGTACAACAAACTATTCTCTAACTTTGCTGACTGATGGGCATTCTTTAAATGTTTGCCAACTAAAGGGTGCTATAATAAACCATTGTGCTTGGAGATCAATGCCAACTAACAATCAATCCCGATACAGACAACAGGACAAACAGTTTTTCTTCAATTTGGTATTGTGTAACAGTTTTGGATGTAATGAACAAAATTTCACCATAGATCACTTTAGTATTATCAAGCCGGACCCTCCAAGCCAATTAAAAGTGTTAAGAAATGGTACGCACAGTGTGCTCCTCCAGTGGAGTATTCCTAATAATATGGTAGATTTTTTACCACATGGAGTTGACCATAGAATAGAATATCAAATAGCTAAGATTGATAACACATCTTATTTCCGTAAGGTAGATACTTCTGGGCTACCTGTTAGAAACAAAACTTACAAGTATCTGTTGTCAGATTTGCCGTATGCTCACATGCAATATGAAGTAAGAATATACATAAGGCCAAAAGAAGCTGTTGAAGATAAATTCTGGTCTGATTTTACATATGTTGTATTCTACACAGCCAGTGAAAGGCCTAACAGATCTCCAGATACAGTAGTGGGTGCTTTTGATCAAAATAAATATGAACCTAAAAGAAGAATATATGTTTACTGGAAACAATTAGAAGAATATGAAGAGGCCGGAGCTAATTTCACCTATAAAGTTGTTACCCATCAGAGTACAGGGAATCCCAAAACAATATTAGCTGATAACAAGAAGAGTTTGAGTTACATTGTTCTTGAAGATGCATCTCCGTTAGCAATCAATGTTGAGATTTGGTCAACTAATGACAAGGGATCATCACATAACAAAAGCCATCTCTTCATCCCGCCTTACTCCGATACTGTGGACTTGAGAGTAACATCTTTTACAAAGTTGGCATATGAAAATGGCACTTACAAATTGTCCTGGGTTGAAATAAGTAACATTGATAACTACACTATGTTTTGGTGTCAACATAATACCACAAAAATATGTACGGGTCGAATGAATTTCACTATTTTAGAGCCAAATAAAACAACCCATGTAATTGATCTGCCGAGAGAAAATAAATACCAATTTGCTATTTCTGCCAATAATGGCACTAAAACTAGTGGAATGATTTGGGCCACCTGTGATATTTCCAAAGATGCAATTCCAATGTATGGATTTCCTGTAAAGCTAGATCACGATGCTCCTGGAAAGTCATTTGTCAAGATCACATGGACGATGGACTGTACGTTGCAAGAAGGCATTATAACTGGTTATATTATTTCATACTGTCCAGTTAAGGACACCAGTAATATGTGTGATTCATCTTTTGCAATGTCAACTGTCAACATAACCGACCCAAAACAGATGGCAGTAAATATTACAGATCTAAAACCATACCGAACCTATCAGTTTTCATTGGCTCTCAACACTTCTTATGGATTAAAGACCATTGAAAATGCTTCTACAGGTGTCACTACCACAGAAGACACTCCAACAAATCCACGAAATGTTAGAATTACTGATGTGGAAAGTGACTCTGTTGTTATATCATGGGATCCTCCGCTAGATAAAAATGGGATCATTGGAAAATATGTCATCTACAACTACTCTGAAGAGTTTTTTATTGATAAAGTTCCAGATAAAAATAATGATTCTGTGAGAAGGAAGTTGAAGCTGGAGGGCCTGGATGGATTCTCCAATTATTCATGGTCTGTAGCAGCTTGCAATTCAGCAATCAGAAGCTGTTCTCAAAAGAGCCCTACAAATGGTATTTTTGTTAGAACCAGGATTGGTCCCCCAAGTAAGTTAAAACCACCAACAATAAACACAGATGAAATCAAATGGGAAAAACCTGATAAGCCTGGAGGAACAGTTGATAACTATCAAATCTCAAGGATCAAGGATGACCAAACAGAGGAGATATTCAATACAACCAAATTGTTATATTCCCTTACCAACTGTGTGGGGGGGGTATCTGTGGAAAAGTACAGGATAAGGGCTGTCAACTATGACAGTGACCTTTATCATGGTGTCCTGGCTGATTCGGAGCAAGTAGTTCTACCTAAAAAACATGAAGACGTATTGCAAATCCCAGGTGAATGGAGTGAATTTAGTCAACTGGCGTGTAGAAGTAGAGACGGTCTTACTATGACTTTTATACTCATGGCAGTTTTTGCTCTAGTAGCCATTATGTATGGATCTATCAAGTTTTATAAAAAATATCGGAAAATGGAAGATATTAAGCCAGTCCTCCCGAATGGTTTAGGTATACCCGAAAAAGACGTATCAAAATATGCATTCGGGGGTTGGAACCCCACCGGCAAAGATGAAAAACCACCTTCCGATGAGATGTTATTGCTGCCTAACAGCAGAACTACAGTGTCTACAGATACCAAACAGAAAGAGGAAAGCAACTGCGGCGCCAGCGACCACACGGACAGCACGGGCCTGTCGGAGGCGTCGCGCGGTCCCGTCGACCGGCAGGCCTCTACTTCCGACGACGGTTCTAACTCCTCGCTACATCTGGAAATAGAACCCGTCGCGGCTGAGAGCGGCGACGCGCCGCGAGACGAAGAGGACTGCTCTAGCTCAGACATCGAAGTTTCCCACGAAAGCTCCCCGTATTTCAGTAATGAAGATTTCAAGAAGAATTCAGCCAGCGGTTACGTGCAGCAGCCGGTCGTGAACCCGGCGACTGGCTACGTGCAATCCTCGCCGTCGCCGCTGAAGAGTCCCCCGCAGAGTGGCGGGGGACCGCCGGCGAGCTCGAGCTACGTGATGGCCGCGCTGTCCCCGCCGATATTCACGACAGGCGTGGCGCCGCCCACCCTGCAGAGAGGCCCGCCACCCGCCTCGGGCTACGTACGTCCCGAGGACGCTCAAGCGAGATCCATGCTCAACTTCCCCAATCACAAGTCATCACCGACTAAAATGTTCGGCCCCGAGAGCCTACCGATCATGCCATCCTTGCCACCGCCGACCAAACACGGCGCCGAAAGCAGCTACATCCAGTTGCAGTCCTTGCCTAGTCATAAGCAGCCTGTACAGAACAATGTGCCATTAAAGCAGGGGGCGACGAGCGGCTACGTCAGCCCCGGCGACGCCGTCATCAGTAAGCACCTGAGCAACATGCTGTCGGCGGGCCAGCTGGCCGAGGAGTCCGCCATCCTGGACCCCATGATGTCCCCCGACGCGTACTGCCGCTTCTCCTGGAGCACGGACCCCGCCAACGACAACTTACACACCTTACTAGCCAATCCGCCAACGCTAAAAACCACTAAGAATTGAATCTTTTTTCTTATAAATTAAAGTTTGTGTTGATAGACTATTAGTGACTGAATTGTAAATAATAATGGACTTTATAAGCTTTACAAATTGCTATAAAAACGAATGGACAAAAAATTACACACAAATCAAAAAGTGGATGTGTTGTCTAGTGATAATTCTTGTGCCTTATTAATTTATTTTAGGTGATTCTAGGAAGCTTAGTAGGTAAGAGATAGATGATTACTATATTACTTAAAACAATAACATTGTCTATAATCCTCCCTAATGTCTAATGATCTTTCCATCCATTTATAATGCTATTATCTACCCACCTAGTCGTGTCAGCTTTATATTCGAAGCACAAAAAGCATTATAGTAGTCGTAAACAAGCAATGTTTTGTTTCAGAATATACGCGTAAAAGCTTTTAGCTATGGACGGTATTTATAAAGTCAATCTTATTCCGAGCGATTTGAGCACCGAGGAGACTATACTCCAGATCGCGGACACGCTTGACAATCTCAACGGGATATTAGATGATGTATTCTCGCGAATATTAACTAGAATACAACAAAACATGCAAAAAACAAGCAAACTCAACGAAAGGATCGACAGCTCGCGCGCCAAGGTCGAGAAGTTGACCGGCATGCAGAAAGCTATTAAAGTGTTCTCGAGTGCGAAGTACCCAGCATCTATAAAGCACGAACATTACCAATCCGTATTCGATCTCGATGGATATAAACATGAACCGAAAAAGATTACTCTGAGTGGAAGGGCTCAGGGGCAGTCTAATGAAAAATCATTGCAGGTTTGTGTTAAATTTTTCGCTCTAAAATTAATGCTTTCGAGGTGTTTTCTTGTGTATTAAACATTTGGATTATTTTAGGAGAAACTGCACTTCTACCATGTAAAAGTGGCAGATCAGAATGTTCCAAAATCAAAACAGGACTTCGATTTGAGCTCAGTTATTGAGAAGGTAGAGAGCGTAAGCGAGCTCTTGGTATTCAACACAAACGAGAGTCCGTATTTAGGCACGCTGTCCAAAACGCCTGCTTTCTTGCCCCCTGCGAGCGCCAAGGTGGCCAGTAAGAGCTTGCTAGAAGACGCACCATCTTCTATCATGAAGCGAGACGTTCTAAAACGTGAGGCCGACGAGTATATGTACGCACCGGGCATCGGGATGGTGAGTGTTCACGTCAAAACTTGCTAATTTTACAGTTATAATCAGTGTTGTGTTATCTGTTCGAACTAAGTTTAGGTTTTGGTTCACAAAAATGTATCATGATACGTTGTTACATGAAAAGTAGATACCCAATGACAAAAATGAAAAAAAAAATCATGACGGGTCAGCTTGTAAATCGTCAACAGCAGCTCACGCGAACATAATAACCTGAAAACACCTAACTAATTGTCAGATTCTGGTTAGTCTTCTTCATGTTATTTAAAGAGCAACCAAACATATTTAATTCAAACACCATTGCTGGGGGTCCGTAGTACCGTAGTATTGAATACTATCCTCGATACCGAGTCAAGTATGTATTACAAATGTATGAGAACCAGGTGCAGCGCCGCTCTCGGTATCTTACCTGAACTAATAATTTCATACATTTGAGATACTTGACCGGGTCAAGTATCTCAAATGTACGAAATTATTAGAAAGTCAAGTTGACCCGGTAGCAAGGATAGTTAACTATACCACTCAAAAACTGATGATACGCCCCCTGACAGGTGCCAGAGCTGGAGATGCCCCTAGACCTGCCGAACCTAGCTGGCATAGCCGGCGACGTACAATTCTCTATCACAACTGACGGCTCGATCGCGCCCTCCGTCGTCACCTCTCCCGTCGCTCCGAACGTGCCCGAATGCGAGCTGCCGGAATTACCCGAGCTCAGTTTACCCGAGATCGTGAAGCCTAGCTTGGAAATCAAGGAAGATGAGAAGGCTGATGTGCCTGATGCTCCACCGATGGAAGTGAGCGCGCCGTCGCTGCCGCCGCCGCCGCCGCCGCCGCCGCCGCCGCCGCCTCCGCCCATGGAGGCCGAACCACCTATTGAAGTAAAGCGGTAAGTTCTTCATCTATACTATTTATAAGTACTATCTTCTACTATACTAATCTATACTATACTTCTATATTCATCTATACTTCTATATCTATACTCTAGGTATACTACTATATCTTAAAAAGAGTAAAGTAGTAAAGTTAGAGAAGAGTATATCTAGTAAAGTTTCAAGTCGTACAAATTCATAGATCCAAGTTACTTGACTTTGTGTAAAGACAAACTTACGTTCACTGTGTGGTACTGCAACTAAAATCGTCATTTTTATTTGTTTTGTTATGTAGTTACGCAGTCGTCAAATTGATAAATGAAGTCGATGAGTTAAAATACACGACTTTTTCTGACTAGACAATATAATCAATCTATCTTCTCCTTGTCGAAGAATTTGGCTGTGTTGTCTTACATGTCCCTCAAAGCTGACTTTAATAACAACATACTTGGTGCTTTTTATAAGAAAATATTTATTTTTGTACTCTGTAAATATGAAAGTGTTATCCCTGACGTGTTTCAAAACATATGAGGTCATTTTTTCATCCGAAAACACATTAGCGCTCTCTTATTTTATTGCTTACCTTTTTTTTGTCGCGTTCTTACTCAAACAACCCCTCAACATAATGTAGTACAGATTGAGGGCCACCACGATACAATCTATACAAATACTGTTTTGGTTTGGTAACGTTTAAATATATTTTGCAGCTCTTGAAGTTTGAGACTTCGGGAAACGTATGTGACTAAATTGCCGATATATGTTTTAGCGAATGTACGAATTTATCCTTTGTAGATGTAATTTATGAATGCGTAGTGACAATAACAATAAAAAAAATATCAGCTAGTAGCAATTTCTTTACAATTCAAAACATAAATAATTAATAAGAAATATTTATATAAATCAGGAGGAAGGGCCTTAACGGATCAAGAGCATAGTTTGTAATGAGCTTCGGACCTAAAGCAGCAAGAAGTACAAAGTAGTCGTAAGATAAATTAAAATTGCAAGACAGCAAAAAAATACCTAGGATTTACTGATTGATCATGGGATTTTACGTAATTAAACGTTTTTAGGAGGCAATTATCGCGAGGGAGGATGCCCGATGCCCTAAACAGGGCGCGCCGTAATTGGTCTCTTTATTAGCTCACGTGGAATGTTCAGCCTTGAATAATTATTCAATTCAAACATAATCAGGTTAATGAAAAACTTGTCTAGAATAAGCTGTGTACTTTGAATAAAGTTCCTAATTAGGAACGCTTTTTCTGGATAGTACTTTTGCTGCCTCTGATAAATTAAATACGACCTTAGGGGCAGACTGGCGGTCATATGAAGCGTGACGATTATCAGACACAAAAACTAATACATTGTCATCGTCGAATGACTTTGAAACGTTAACAATAACGACATTTTAGTAAGAGCTTATATTGACTCTGGGTGAAGACTATTATTTTTATTTGATGTTATTATTTTGTGTGTGTTTTTAGTTTTATTTTATTTTGTACCTATGTCTTTATCTGTTGATTTAAAACTATGCTATGTGATGCTATGGATTAAGTTGTCCGAAATAAACGAATATTATTATTATACTCTGCAAAACGTAAAATGAATCATATTTCGTTGTCCGTCCCTCAGTAGCTCGAGAATGGCTGGACCGACTTGGATAATATTTTTTTTTATGTTTTCTACTAATAGATCGTAAATGGTTCGTGCATTAAAAAAACTATGGTGGTAGGAAGTGTGCCAGGTCAGCTTGTAAATGATCATTTGTAGCTTTCAAAAGTAAAATTAAAACGGTGTGGAAATAAGCTTACCTAATAAGCTCTAGATTTTCTACAACGCACATCCGTCTTGTCGGTTAGATTCCATGTACTGAATCACATGAATCGTAATCAGTCCCTCTACAAAAGAAAGCTGTTTAAATTCAAACAGTTTCGTAGAAAAATGTAAATTTGTGTTTTCCACGCGGCTTCCTAAGCTGGGATTAAAATTATGGGTCACTTGACCCCTGCTTACTTCTTCGATGGAATATTAAATAGCGGGTAGAGATAAACAAAACAAGCTAAACTGCTTAAACGTAATATAAACTTGCCTTAAGTTTTATTAGTCTTGACGAAAAAGTTAAATCATGCTTCGCTACAAAAGTTGTGAGTGTATTGTTGTGTTATCTTTCTGGCTATGTCGTCTAAAATAGCATTAATATTTTACAGCTTTTCTACTCGTATGACTACATTGAAATGTGTGAAAACTGCTTACATAGCATATTATACAGATTTAGTTTATTGGATACTCCTTGTACTTATCCAAAATCCTCTGGAGGATTGTGTATATCTATTATTTGCGGTCCATGATCTAAAGATATATGCTTTGCTGTTGCTAATGAATGCATTCGAAATCAATTAAAAATGAGATAAATTAAAATAGTCGTCGTGTCGGCTACTAAACAGGGTGGTCGCTTGCCGATGCTGCCTGCGGCATTCATTTACACACGGAGCAAAAAAATTGTTTTGCAAGTTAAGCAAAGAAAACTAATGACTTGATGGTCGCAGTCAACTAGTAGCTTACATAGCGCCAAAACAACCTACAAAATTAACATCTGCATGCATATGCATCTTTAGATTATTATCTTTGTATATCATCCATAGTTTAATCTTTTTAGAGCAAAAACCCTACTGAGTAAGTTATGGAAAGACATACAGTTGGAATAAAAATGTATTACTTTGAACGATTCCCAGCGCTTTTTATCAATGAATATTTATCTACCTACTAGATTGTCATCAAGTCGGTATTATTACTTATGATATAAGATTGTTTGTATTGAATTGCCAAGTGCCGAATGACTAGGCTGTCGAAGCGTTAAGAATAGGGATCTATTTACAAACCATTCGGCTTCTCAGTATCGTGTTAATAAGTAGAAACAGTCGTTTTGAAAACAAAGCGCGTGCGCGTGCTCCCCAGAACACCGTCTTTAACACATAGTAGCAAGGAGCAGTGTAATCTTTATCATGCTATTTAAGATTATACTTTCTCAATCGCAAAAGTTAACCTAAATATCTTTTTAATTTACTTGGAAAGCGCCCTTCATTATATTTATTCGTTTATTAAATTGCAGCTTCTATTAAAATGATAAAAACGAAGAATTTCTTTGTTGCCTAGTTACGGAACAAAAGCCGGTCAGGAATAATAGTAGGTACTTCCAAGAAATTGCAATGAGAGAATTCTCAGAAATTACACCTGCGATACTATTCCCGAGTGTATACCTACACACATCCCGATCTCTTGCATTATATTGTGTTTACATTGATTCATCGAGCGTCGCCGCCATATTAGCGCACTCCACAAACAGGACTCGCCAGAGATAGAACATTCTAGACTCGCGGCCAGTTTTTATCTGATCTGCTTAATTATAAAATCTTTATTAAGTAGCTATGATCATGAATTGCTAGCAGGCTTTACATATCTGGACGCATAGCTCCCTCTCAACTAGATCGTATCTGGCAGATAGCGCAGGTACTAGATCTCTAAGTAAATGTTAATTGTGACTCGGCGGTTGGAATACATTAATTGATCTTTTTATTTTGAAATTGCTCATCAGGAATAAATAAATAAGTATAATGAAGAGCATGCAAGCAAAAATTCAAGTAAACATTGACACAAAGATTGAGTGACTATCTAAATCGTAGAGTTGTTTTCTAAAAACAAGATATAATGTGCACTTACACAGATGGACGAATGTTTTGCTCGAAACAATTTATACAATTAATAGAGATCTTATACTAGAATACTACTATATCACATAAATAGAAACGTGCTAGGAACTTCAATTAATTAGAACCAAGTACTGTATTAAATTTGTACTATTATTTGTGTTTACTACAATCATTTCCAACAACCTTTTATAAATAAGCATGGCTTTGTCATCTCGTAAATTGTGATCATTATATCAGATCAAGAGCGAACTAAAATAGAGCTTGAGTTACTTTTCGTTAAACAATTTAAAGCAAATGTACCTACTGTCAAATCAGCACCCTAACAGTCATAACTGGCATGCAAAGTATCATCTCGTAATTGAATAAACTAGATGTTATATTGCCTGCCGACGGACATTATACTTCCGTCGAACAAGCGCGATCTTTATAGCCTGCAAAATAAGGCTCAAAGTAGCAAGTTCGCGCAGTACCCGCAAATTCGTTGAATGAACCCATTCGATTGTTCTTCAATATTGGATAAGTGAGTAATTTTGTTAAATTCAATGACTTGTATTATGTTTACACGTTGGTTTTAACGAAATATAACGTACCTATATTATGCAATGAAAACGTACAAGTCGATGATATCTGTTGTGGCGTGATCTGCAAATATTTATTTTAGGCTGCGAGGCCCTCGTATTTTCTGACGACTGAAATAGGTACGTCTTCAATGTATAAGAAGGATCTTGAATGCCTGACACACGCTATTTCAATATTTCCTAGCATGGATAAATTAACTATAGCTATTGACTTCTTTACTGACTTGAATTATAATATGACGTGGTAATGGCTAAATGCGTGGCACAAGCCGTGCGAAGCGAAAATAAAGAAAAGAAGAAGATGAAACTAGCTGGACAATATTATGCGTGGTCTATTTGTAACAGTTTAATGATTTTGCGCAATAGTGGTAGTAGTTTCTGCTTATATGCTTACAGTTGTTGCTCGTTGCGTTAGTCAATCTCAAGAATCATAAATATTGTGATGCTTCCGAGAACCCTTTTGATTTTTTCCTGATGTAATGTCGGTTATGTTCAATGATTGTGAAGGCGTTACTGCCCGTTCGAGCGTACTGATGACTAACTGTATCACTAAAGTTCTTAAGCTCACTTAGCTCACTTCATATTTTGTTTTTTTTTTATTACCAAGGTTGTATTACTCAATATCGCTGCTATAAAAACTTAGTTTTGCAATGCGGTGTCCTTAATTTTTCATTTATATTCGAATCGGACAAACCGAGTATTGTTAATGCTGCCATAAGAGTATGTGCTTTTGTTTATTAGCATAGCCTTGTTTAAAGTCGGACCATGCTAATGTGTAACCTTAATTAGGTGCCTGCCGTATTCTACGATTATTATTCGCATGGTATCTGAATACAATAACACGCTGTGCAAGTTTTCCTGTTACCAAGTTCACAGTTTAAATAGTAGTTGAGAAACTCAAGCGCCTATTTATTTATAGGTTTCCTACGAACAACTGTGTCTGGTTACTTTCTACGTTCGCGAGAAGAGGACTTAGAAAGCTTCTTAACTTGACTAAGTAAGGGTATTGTGTAGCTCTAACACATCAAAACATCTAAAATACTGCACATATGCTATCTCTGACTCTAGCTCACGAGTACAGATTAAGGTGATGATTATCTAACGATACTCGGTTGGAAGGAGCTTAAAGATCAAGCTGTAAATCAAAACGAATTCCTGGATATATTTTGTGTTAGTTTCGTATCAGGGCGATAGTTGATAAGTTCTAAGAAAGTATATATTGTTGCTGTTGATGTGCTAGATCAGGGCTGTCCAGGGGGCCTATCATCAGTTTTCGAGTGGTGTAGTTAACTATCCTCGCTCACGTGTCAAGTATTCTAAATGTATGGAATTTTTAGTTCATGCTAGTTACCGGGGGCGGCGCTGCACTGGATTTTCATACATTTGTGATACTTGACTCGTTAACGACGACAGTATCCAATACTACGGTAAACTGGTGTTAACCCCCCAGACCAGATATAATCCTGGGCCAATACAATTACTACGTTGGAACAGGCATTAGAATCACCTAGCATGTAAAACGAAACTTAAGTGATCCTTGAGGTCCTACAAGAATAAATGATTTTTCTTTCTTTCTTTCTTTCTACTTAAATAAATTAGAGGGTCGCATTTTTTTTTTAAAGAATAGATTACAGACATATCCTACCTAACACTACATGGTTAATTTTAAATCACCAGAAACTACTCAGCAAGCAATTCCTATAACTAAAAGCAATAACGTTTGCTCTACATTACATTGTTTAGGTGCTTAATTAATTTATATTTACAACAATCCTGTTAATATTAACATTAATAAAACATGGGGCATGTGCCAAATATGTATGTATTTGGACATACCTCTGACTACCCCCTTAGACATCTTCAAAAGGATCTAAAAATTGCCTAATGATCTGAAAGAAGATGAGATAGTGCCAGACGCAGTGCGTGTGTAAATGAGTTATCCGTTATAATATTGAAAACACACTGCGGGCCGCACAAAAATGAATCGCGGGCCGCGGTTTGCACAGCCCTGTGCTACGAGTAGATAACTGAACTATCTACAGATTAGGAGCTATTAATTGTGTAGGAGTGACAAGTTTATTGATGATTTCGACCGGTCATTTGCCTATGTCAATCAAAGGATTATCTAAAATTCGAAATGTCGTTTATGATTAGTTGGCGGAATAACTTTCGTTGAAATTCAAACTGTAATTTCCACATTTGTTGTCCTCATCATTGTTATTAATATTGGAAGCTTAATAAGTTATAAGCTTGGATTATAATGGGTAATAAACTTAAATAAGTTATGGTTCTGAGCTCCTTTTATTTACGAAGCAAATTCGGAGCTGGCCACTAGTTAAATGGTAAAACATACCGTTGCTAATTGTGGGTATGTTTTGCAAAATATTCCTGTAACCTCAATTCGAGCGTAGCGCAATCTACTTTGTTCGACAAACGTTCAGTTAGCGTTAGGTACCCGTGATACCAAACAGTTATTATACTGATATTGTCAGCCACAATGATAGTTTCAAAAGGGGAAGATATGTTACGCCTATTACCCCTTTGGAAACTATAGTATCAAATATGTATTTGGACATACCTCTGACTACACCTTAGACACCTTCAAAGAATCGAATAAAATGACTAAAAGATCTGAAAGAATTTGTCTACCGCACCTTGGAACTACAGTCGTGATCATATTCCATTGTTTTATCATGGTAATACGGTTAAGTTGTAAGTTATTCGTTTTTGTAGTTTATGACAAAGCTTTTGGTCAGAGTTTTGGCGAGAAATTGATGATTCATTTTATGAAATTTCTCGTTAGCGAGTAGCCAATGTGAATTTTGAAAGCTGGAAGTTATCAAACATATTTTGTAGATGATTGTACTGTACGTGTATGTATATATTTGAAACCCTCCCCAGGGAATTCTGCGGTAGGAAGTATACCTAATTATAATTTTAATTGTGCATCGGTAGCTATTAAGTGTGTTGGCTTTTATTTCCTCAATCACACTCATATTATAAAGGTTAAAGTTTGTGTGTGTATGTAAGTGTGAATGATTACTTATACTGTGTGAATGTACGGAATACTTTTTTTATTTTTAGAAGTGCTTCACATAATACTCGTATAAGCAAATTTTTGTATCTGTTCTTATATTGTATTTACCTTCTCGTACTTATAAATTTCACAAGAATTTAAACAAACAAAACACGATCACCTCCGCTACTTGTGGATACGTATTTATGACGTCATTTCTGTGACGTCATAGCAAGTTAATGCTGCCTTGTAATGGCCTATTTTCTGCGGCTAAAGGTCGTCTGGGAGACAATAGCACAAGATCGCGACGACGTCTGAAAAGAGTGGGAGGAGGGCTTTGCCCAGCAGTGGGACACGAACGGCTGATATAAATAAATAAAGGTCGTCGGTGTAATAAGTTTTTATTAGGCAAATGTTTGTAAGATCTATGAGCACACATCGCTTTTTATTTTGTATTGTTTTCCCTTCTTGCAAATATAATCATGTCTGGGCTGTCCTTGTTTGTATAATGATTTCGCGGGAATTTGTTTGATACATAGGGTAAAGCTAGGAAGGCTGGTGTTTATTCCAGACAATTAAAAAGCTGTACCAGGTAATTCCGCCCTATTTGCTGGCAATGGTCGTCACGGTATAGATTCCGTTAATTAGCGCATAGGCCTGGAAAATGTCATTGATAACCTAGACGTCATCCGAATTGATTTATCAGTTCGTTCGTTAGTTCGTATGAGCAAGTGGCCAACTCTAGTGACGGAGTTTTTAGGCCGCCTAAAGGCATCCGTCATGGCTTAACGACTTTAAAAGCCGGGACCGGCAATTTAACGTGCCATCGGAAGCACGGAAGCGCTCAGCTAATAATGCCACTTGCGGTCACCCATCCAAGTTGTGACCGATTTATCAGTAACTTCTGTGAAAGAAAAGAAGTTTACACTGGTATCACCTTTGCCTTTGTCAGTTATTTTCTGTTTGTTAGTACCAAATAAAATATTCCGAGTTCAGCTTACATGCATGTAAGTAAGCGAAGCCGCAATTATTGTCCAATATATCGATTGTAGAGTGAGGCTGCTGATTATATTATTGCATTTCGTCTCTTACACTATGGTTTTCCTCGTATTGAATAAATCGATTTGTTTAACACAATCACCTCTCCTATGAATCCTAATTTGCACCGCTCTTTTGTGCGGTCTATTATGTTGTACTAGCAGATCTCGCGCGGCTTCGCTCGCGTGTTGTACATAAACTTCGACACTGCATTTAACCCTTTTAAAGTATTTTTTTTTAAAACCCTTAAACACGTATATATTTATTTTGCATTGTGAGTATTACAACCAAGTTTCAAGCAAATCGAACTACCCATTAAAAAGTTCCCATACAAACTTTGACACCCCATTTCACCCCTTATCAGGCGTTTTTTTTTTTTAATTTCTGATTAACATGTAAATGTATTTATCATTTACCATATTTAAACCAAGTTTGAAGAAAATCGCTTCACGCATTAAAAAGTTGCATACAACGGTTTTCACCCCTTTTCAACCCTTTAGGGGTGGAATTTCGAAAAATCCCTTCTTAGTGCGCACTTTTGTTTTAAAAGGAAGCTACCTTCCAAATTTCAGCTTCATAGCTTCAGCGGTTTGGTCTGTGCGTTGATTCCAGAAAAATGCTTATTGTTTTATATATATTGATTATGTTGACTTTGATTTATTGATAGAGCAGTGATTCACTGTATTTCATATAAAAGCGCCCGATAAAAAAATGTATTACTGCATCCGGTATTTAAGAGGTTAGATTTAAATATTTATAAGAAAACGTGTAGAATGCTAATTGTCTGATTAACGCAGAGGAATAATTTATTACTACTTCACGTGTATCATGTACTAATATATACTATTCTAAAGTGATTATGAATAGATTCATGATTAAGTTTTTGATTCTGATAAAAAGTAGATCACTGATCGAGTAATCACCGACAAAAGTTGATAAAAGGCAGGTTAATATACTTCGAATCCCATAATTTACTTGAATTGCATTCTGTCGTTATAATTATGACAGAATACAAAACAAGTGAAGGTCGCTGTCATGTCGTATCAAGAGGTAAAAGAGATCGCGTTGGAAAGTAGTAAGACAAGAGCTGAGCTCTTTAAGTTTTATATATATACAAAACTTTCTCGAAATATTTGAATAAATGCCTCCTGTCCAAGCACAAACTACATACCGCGAAAGAGCCTTGCTAAATTGTCACCTATTACCATAAAATAATGAAAACAAGTGTTTTTACGCGCTGATCCGCGAACACGTTCATATCGCGTGTTAACATGCAATTATTTACCAGAACCGAGAATAAAGCCTGCATTATCCTCGCGCAAAGCGTTATCAATTCTTCCGAATTCATGTGAACTATCTTATTTTCCTCATTACTGCTAATAAAAATATAACAATCTGAATCTAACTATTAACACATAATGTTATGTAACTTTGTTTTGAGTAAAATAATTGTTGTACATATCTGTAGCCGGGGTACAGACATACAATCCACAGAAATGATAAATAATTGTGATTATCCACCTATATTTGGCTTATTCCAAAAGATTTTGGATATTTTGGCTTATTCTATTTCCCCCCTGGGGGTGAAAACTGATATAAAACAAACTACTTTTTTAAATCTGAGTTTTCTGGCATCGCTTATGGGAAAAAAGCTTAATTTTACAAATGAATGAAATGGAAATCAAAAGATGCTTTTTTCTTGACTTATTTAGTTTTTACCTCCCGCTCCGCTCATGGGATAAACGTAGTCTTACGAACGGTGATCCTAATCCCTCTTACAAAGGTTACGTAACCGCACTAATTAAAATAATTCATCATTGTATTTATGTATGTTTTTTTTATCTTATCGTTACAATACAAAATAAACAATTTATCTACAACAATATGTCTATCACGCCTTAATTTTTATTAAAGAAATATCATAATAAAAATGAGAAATATATACCTACTTACATGATTTTATCATTTGTATCACCTGCTTATTCAGATTATATACAGGTTATATTCTAAGATTTGTAGATAAAGCTATACACAGAACCAGAGAAATGGCAACAGCGAAACAACCAGGCGAATGACGATAATCTTTATCATTTTAAAGATTATTGTAATTTTTTCAAGAAGACCACTAAGCTTCCTTATGATAAGATATCAGTTTTCTTCAGCCTAAGCCTAATCTTGGCCATTAATATTAGTGTCACACACTCAAGTCTGTCTGCTCAAGTACTGTAGACATTAATTAGTTCTCTTCTTAATTAGGTACTAAAAGCGTATTAAGAGGCAAGCTCTAAACGACTAAATATGTTTTTAAAAAGTATATTTACAGCGCATATAGCAAATATGTGATGTACATGTAAAGTGGCAATGTTCGGTATTTAATATTATTCGCGCCCGAGGCGTACAAGCGCAGAGTTTCCCCAACGAATCATAAAACAGTAGCATCTTTCATCTAGCTCAAGGCAGTAATTACATAAATGTTATTCCGAGATAGCATCGCGATCCTTGAGGGCTTTCGAGAAATTCACTAGAGAGCCTTCGCGACCAGCGTACTTCATTTAAATACCCTAGTTTTCCTAGCAACGCTGTTGAATCTTTTACATAACATTTACGCTTTTGACGCATGGCACAGAAACCTGGAAAGAATAATTTAAAAATTGAATTATATCACTTTCATCACAGCCACATGCGCAACTTGAATGACTGATATCTCTGCGAAGTATTGACTGAATAAATTAGTGTTCTGCAAAGAGAAACTGATTTGTAGAAATTGTTATGCTATTGACTTAATAATATGTAAATAGAGAGATAGACTAGCAGCCGGTTTCTCGAACGCAAATCGTCTCCAAATCAAACGAATCAATGATCAAATCACGTGACAAGTGTCAAATTAGGAACAAATTCGACACTGTCACGTGATTTAATCATTGATAAGTTTGATTTGGAGATGATCTGCGTTCGAGAAACCGGCGGTAATGGTAATAACTCTTATTAATCTATGCTAAAATATAAAATAATACGTTCTTAATATATATGCCGCCAGAGGCAAGTCGAAACTATAATTTATCTGAGGTCTGGCACATAATGGTTGTGACATTTTGCATTCCACGCGACAGCTTGTCACTGTTTTAAATCAATCAATCACAATGATTATTTCTGCTACTTGTTGAATCCTAAAAAAAATTCCACGTAACCAAAGTTCAGGCTCTAGGCCTGTAGTTTTAGGCGTTACTGAGAAAATGAGAACATGTTGTATTTTTTTACGAACGAGCTCATCAAGCAAGACTGCATTCGCGCATTATTTGAGTCATTTCTGTATCTTGAGCGGAATTATCGCCTTTAACTCATTAGCAATAATGATTGTAATCATACGGATTAAGAACCGTAATTGCACATCATTAACATTCAAAAACCTGTAACATTGATAATGTGCTAGGATCGGGTGTTAAACGCCATACCATTCTTGCGATGAAATTTTAACGGCCCATTTGTCTGTTAATGGAAACACAGTACTTACATACCATACGTGAATACATTTTTTACTGTCGTTGTATTACTCTTATTTTTTCACAAAGGATGTCTCAGTTATTTAATTTGAAAGCTAAAAGCAGCATGAACAGTGTTGCGCGGTATAAACTGCGCTAGACGAACTAGGTAATTGTCTGGGAGTTGGGACGAGGGATCGATAAAGCTCCTCTATGAAAGCCTAACTTAGACGTAGGTACTTTACTCTTTATCCCTCGACAAAAAAGGGATTTTGTAGGATCTACTCATCGTAGACCCTGTAACCGATTTTTAAGCGATTCATTTTGTTTGAAAGGTGTCTTAATCGAGATTGTTCTAAAATTCAATTTATTCAGAGGTTTCATTAAATTTAAATTTATATTTAAGCTCTAATAGGTTTTAGCGCTTACTCCTAAATCCAATTACGAAATCAATCTAATGCCCCTATGGGAAAGAGGCGTGATTTTTTGTACGTATTTGGAATATGCTTGGCTCAGTCACAATCGTTAAAATTCTGAAATCAGAAACGTGCTCAAAACTGAAGCATCATGGTCACCTTTATGCTAGAACATTTAGCAATTTAAAACTCAAATTGTTGTTGAGCAATATTGTCAAAGCAATGAGCAACTGCTCCGCGCTCAAAGCTTGGAACTCATTAAACAGCCATGAAACAATTTAATGTCTCAGTCCCAGGCGTTCCGCGAACTTTCAGTATGAAGTCACTGCTTTGTATTGCACTGCTTTGATTCTATTGTTTTGTATGTAATGTAAGTGTTAATTATTGCGAAAGTTTACTTGTTTGTTACTCGTATTTAAATTAATGTTGTTTAATTGAAGTACAGCTTTTTGTCCTCCGAAATGAAAAGGTTTATTTTGAAAACATTTATTACGAAAAACCTTTGAGAGCTTTCTTTTTGTAGGAGAATGATGAAAAAGCCTCAGGACATTTTGTATCATTTGTTATTTTTTCAGTTAATCTCAGTAAATAGACTGGTAGAAATATTCAAGTCTAAAAAAGAGGCCGTAGCTAAATTAATGTAAATTGGATTTATTGGCTTGTTGAAAAAAAAATACTACAATGGAAAAAAAAAAACAAATAGATTTCGTCCTCTCCTGACATCGGTTAGTCAGTAACTTTCATCATTTATTTAGTTCATCAAAGTTTCCAAACCAAACATCAGTGTACTAATAATGACGCAGCATTCTCGCTACTGGGAATAACGCATTTGCCGTCTATAATTCTATTTCTAAGTGACATGGGAAAAATGTATCTGCAGCTTGAGAATATTGCTAAGATGGTGTCCCGCAGCACCCACTAACGATGTAACCCAATAACAATGACTCTAGCTCAAAATAAAAGGTTACTTTGACAGTCAAACGTAAAAAATATCCAGCAAAGTGAAACTGATTGTGTCCCTATACGGCTTCGAACCTGCAAGACGTCTTCTCACTGCCAATCTACGTCTGTCTATTCATCTCGACTGTCCAATGTTACACAATAAATTATGGATGAGTTCCCCTTAGCTCAACAAATGCCGCTGAAACTAGAATGAAATCAAGAAGTTGTTTGTTCGTAAAGGTCAAGGTGACGTCTTATCGAATGCTTCACTCAGAGCCTGATGCAATATAAACTGAGCTTTGATCTCAGCCAATTAAGAATCATTATAACATTATCTTCTAGTAAGGAGCAAGATTTACGAAACTTCACAACTGCAGCTAATCTTATAATTTCTCAAATGATATTGATTTGTCGCTCTCTAAAAATAAGTTTCAATATTGAGTACATATGTTTCGTCGCCACAATATAAAAATTATCGTGGCTTGTGAGAAATTGAGGAGCAACTCGATTACACAATATGTTTCGATGATTATAATTCATGTCATTTATTAAAATGCCTACTAGGTTTTTCCAGCTATCTTTACTCGAATAGACTTTCGATGTGTTGTTTGTTTGTATTTGTAGCGTATAGGATTTTATATCCGGTAATAATCCAAAGCTTGTACAAACTGGTTATTTGTTTTATCCCAGATGCAATTTATGACTAGAGTTCTATGGATTAAGCTAAGACCTTTGTAAAAACCCAGACACTAAATACAATATTTATCTTGATTTTAGAAATAATATGATTCAGGGTTTTGTCGGGTATTTTTATGGTTTTTGTGTGATTCTAAGAAAGTATACGTAGGATAATCGTGTTCTTGTCATTAGGATTGGACTTTGGTGACACGAGGTCTAAACGGTGAAGGAAAAACATTATCACGTTTTCATTATGATTGTCTTTCCTGTGGATATGAAGTTTAGGTAGTTGCTGGGCAAACCTACTCCATTTCAATAATGTCCCAGGTACAGTGTCCCGTTAAGTGTAGGCGTAGATAACCTGACTCAGTATAAATCATGTAGTAAAGAAGATTTCTTTTGTCATTAGGAAAGACAAGGTCCAGCCAGCTGCAGCACCGGTGGTAGACGTTCACGCGAACCTGATGGAGGCCATCCGAAACGCTGGCGGCGCTGGCCGGGCCAAGCTGCGGTCGGCTGCTGACCCTACGTCGGCAAAAGTAAGTCTTATTTATCAAAATAACCATTCAATGTCTCTCTTATGAGTTATGTATGACAGACTGGTATCCGCCCGCGGCTTTGCTCGCGTAGTACCCGGATAACGTTAGCTTATGTATTAGTCCAGGTCATAAACTATGTATGTATGTATATTCCATGTTTCAGTCTAATCCGTTCAGTAGTTTTTGCGTTGAGTAACAAACATCTATTCGTCCATCCTCACAAACTTTCGCTTCTTAGAAGGAAGGACATGCACATTGTCATAGGAAAATCAATTAATGTTTTTGTTTATATTCTGAATTCTTCTGAATTCCGATTCAGTTGTCTGCTTTAGAATCAAGCACCATTTTCCTAGTCATCCATCTTTAATTATGGAATATTTTAAGGCGTTAGTTGCTTTCTATGGTTGTAACGTGTTGTGATGTGATTCAATAATGTGGGATTTATATGTCCTATCTCGTTGCAAAAACATCTCTCCTGGTTTTGCACAATTGAATAGTATAGTATAGCGCATAAATATCAGAGCCTGTAGCCATGAGACAAACGCTTTGTTTCTATTCTTCTTCTATCATCGCTATTCCCTTGATTTGCCACTTCTGATCGCCTGACTTTTCGTCATCGAATGTCGAATGTAACATGTCTAGGGGGCCGATAGTATGAAAGGAATGGTAGCTGCTGCATTTCGCTGGGCTCCTTGAACCAGACTGCTCATTTCTCATGAATAACTCAAGAGGCTCTTACTCAACCGTAGAACCTGTCAACTTGTCCCTGCCATCTTGTTACTCCGTTTCTAGATTCCAATGTTTCCATCATTCTTGATCTCTGTCAATAAACAAACTCGAATGGTGTAAAAAAAACAGTGGCACTTAAAAATATATTTATCACTCTGGTCTCGGCATCTCGCGATTCTACGAAGAGCTAATGTTCGCCGTATTGTTGTGCAATTAGTGTATAAGATTGCCGAATCTTATTCGCACATCCACGATATTATATTGATAGCCGTATCGAAGGCTTGCGGAGTTTTATTCATCTACCTAGCTCTGTATTTGTATTTTTGATTTGTACCATTTTTGTGTGTGTTGTCAATAAACCTTTTCTTTCTTTCTTTCTTTCTACACAGTTGTTGTAAAACGTTTTGTTATCCTAGCTTACTCGGCCGTGGCTTCGCCCCGTGGTACCTACCTGGATAAAATGTAGCCTATGTGTTATTCCAGGTTGTTTAGGCGTGAAAGCGTAACAGACAGACAGAGTTACTTTCGATTTTTTATTATTATATAAGTTGGGATAAGTAATTTCCGAAGATATTTATTTATAGGTAAGATATGTGATTTTATGCAAATATTTTTAAATAAGCCCAAAAGTCCG
Source organism: Xanthorhoe designata (assembly GCA_963582015.1). Taxonomy (NCBI): domain Eukaryota; kingdom Metazoa; phylum Arthropoda; class Insecta; order Lepidoptera; family Geometridae; genus Xanthorhoe; species Xanthorhoe designata. Next base: position 2,146,298 of record OY757042.1, on the reverse strand, counting down.
TGGAATTATGTAAAACCTTCGAAAACGATAACATGTTCTGATTAACACGCAAGATTATTTAATTCTTGGAAAATTAATTAATTAACCTAACATTATACGGATCCGTGAACTCGTTTTCAGCATAATAATGGTCTAGACGTAGATTAATTTGATCTTCGTACGTAACCGACAAAGTCTTGATTGTTACTCGTTGCTCGACGAAGTAATTAAAGTTCTCTGTAAGAGAGAAAACTAATTAAATCAGCCTTGCTTGCACATCAGTAACTCACAATTTGTTTCAATCACGTTTTATATTAGTATTTTTCTTTTAGTTCAAAATTAGATTACGTTTATGGTGGCGTTTAACTCACAAGGATGATAATCGGTGCGGATACGTCTCCTCGAATAAGTTTTTATCCGAATGAACAACCTTCTTTGAAAACCTCAAAGTACAGTATAATTACGAGCAGAAACAGTCGGACGCTTCTGTGAAGCGGCGATAATTGTATGCTAGCTCGGTTCGCTTCTTAGAACGGTCATTATAATAGTCCATGATAACGCCGTGATAATGGTATCAGTTCTTATTGTCCTACACGTGGAGCTCTACGCATTCACACTGTTTACAATACAATTTTTCCTTGTTTCTTGCAATCTCGTCATTGATGACGCTGCTATGTTTACCTGAGTTTGAAGTTCCGGAGCCATATCTATCTGCAAGCAGACGCAATCCACGTACATAAACTAATCGAGCGATAGATAACATGCTGCGTGGGCCGGCCCGCGTGCTCACACACACATTGTAGAGCGAATTGTGAGAAGCACGCATTTTCTTATAATTTAAACATCTTCAAGTTGATAAAGTATTTTTAGAACTGTATGCTTGTTAGCTGTTTAAATGATACTATCGTCGTTTCCAGTAAACTTGACACTGGAAAGTTAACTTGGAAAATACGTTTCTTAATTTAACTGTATTAATCTCGGGACATTTTTTGAATTGAGTACCAAAAGCTATTTTGAATTATAAAACAAACAATCGCTACAATCGCTTTAATAGATGATGCAAGCTCGTCCATGAAATTGAAAATGTAAATGCATGCGTATTTGTTGGAAGCCACAAATCGATCAGCTTACAGTTTAACAGAATCCGTATTTCTCATGATTCGGCTTTGTTGCCGGTTCCAGCTAACGTCGCCATTTCTTGTGAACGCACACACTCGCCTGCCACTTTTTGTTCCGTCCACCTTCTCGACCATTCCCTGAAATAACGAACATAAACTGTTAATTATAATATTTATTCTTCAGCTCAAGTGCGCGAGAATTGACACACTGGTTTTAGCACGATCCATATACAATGTTTGCAATTGTTCGCCAATGTTAAATGCAAACAAATATTCGGTATTTCTAACAATTTCTATAAACGCTCTGACTTTACCGAATCTAACTCAAAATATACGTGATCGTTTGTATTGGACGTAGCGTGGTACCGGGTGAATCGAATCGCGCTTTGTTCCTCTGTACTTTTCAATACTTAGGAGCAAGGTGAATTCCGCTCTACTTTGTCGTACGACCATTGTGACATTCAATTTCTTTGCAAGTAATACAGAACCATAGGTCCTATTGTGGTCAGTTTGTATACATTTCATCCGAGCGTTGCTTTAATTAAACATGAGATACGACTAACTTTAACCACCGGGAAATCAATAATGGTACGAGTTGCATAAGTGAGGAAAGGTCGATTCCTCGATTATTTAAGTTCGTAGTTTGAGGTTGATATTTAATAAACTTATGGCTGAATACTGTAACGTTACTTAAATATTTCAGACTTTAGGTAGCTATTAACTATTTGAGATGTTCTATCTTGTCAGATTTGTATACACAAACGTCAAATATTGTCATAGATAAGCCTCACTTACATTAAGTACAATATTCTGGCGTTAGTGGGTACATGTTCGAATCCGGCCGTGCATCAATGGACTTTTCGTGTCGAAAAATTTATATGCACTTTAACACGAGCTCTAAACGGTGAAGGATAACATCGCGAGGAAAGCAGTTGACTTTCTAATAACGTATATGGGCTTGCAACCTGTCATGTATGGAAAATTTACTCCTGCAAAATGTGGGCATGTACAAATATTTATTTGGACATACCTCTGCCCCACGGGACATCTTGAAGTGATCTAAAATTGCCTCAAGATCTGTAAAGAAATGTCTACGCTCCCTGAGAATACAGTCGTGGTCATATTTCATTAAATTGATGGTCTAAACTGAACCTAGCCGTTATCCATTAGTGCTTTTTCAACATCCCTGTCATATTAGCATGATGTCGCAGAGCGTGCCAAAACAATGATTAAGTTGCAGCGATGTTATCATTAGTCGGGAGCTGGTCTGACGGGCACTCCAACTGCCGACTGCCGACCTTACGCAGAATGTATTCCGACCATCTCATGAATTTTTTCCCCGTAAAATATCCCCGCAATGATACAAGGTTGACAATGATACAAGAAAGGAGCACGGTTCCGAGAAGATGTTTCTTGTAAAGGTAATGAGCGAGATAAGGTGATAATATATCTCCCATTAGTCAGAATAAGCGCCGAATAAAATCGTAGCTAAATTCTCGGTATTGCTTGCTTAACCACTAATTTTTTCCCGGCATCTGTTCAATAGTTTTAATTCCTATAATATTTTCATTAATTTGCTCGATATTAATAACGACAACATGGTAGACGCTTGAAATATTTACAGAATAGTATGGAACCCTTCGTGTACGAGTCCGACTAGCACTTAGCTGATTTTTTCATTAGCTTCCCTCGCAATTCCATTCTTAGGTATGTCCAAGTTGTATTGTAGCGCGGCTTGCATTTCATAAACTCCGTTTTGGTTCGATTTTCTCAGAAGTCGTAAACTGCGCATTGTTTGTCAGTCAGCAACTGTAGATAAAGCTAATCTATAAAATGTAATTCTTTGACTCACGACGGCATTCATTGAAATCAGTACATTATCAATTACCATTAACAACAAAATAATTAATCAGTGATAGTTTGTGCTGTTTTTCATAGTAAAATATAAATCAAATCTGCCATTGACCTTTTCTCAGTAGAGCTGATTACGCGAGTCGATAGTCAAACATGCGAGTAGTTCTGGGTAATTGTATATTTTGCATTGATTAAACGTAAATGTGATTATGTTATTTATAAACATCAAAGGGTCACATTTTATCTCATTAAGAATTTATCTCATTAATTCCAGTAATTTTCTTTTTAAAATGTATAGGGTTACGAGTTAGGCCATCATTATGTCGATGTTCGTAGCTAAAATGAGTCTTTCTGTCATTTGATCAATAGTTCGTTCAAAATGTTTGCGTAACAGAAACAGGACGGAACTGCGATAACATTCCTTCTAATTGCACAATATCCTGTGCACTTTGATAACATTGTACCGTGACATTGCTGCCCCAACGTTTCCATAATAGACAAAGTGCATTTGTTTGCAGCATCTAGTGTGACAGATGTACTGTATGTTGTTTTAAAAGTAAGTTCGTATGAGCAAGCTGCTAACTGTGGTGACCGAGTTGTCTTTTTTTTAAGTTCTAAAAGTGTAGTTTGGATATTTCGTTTAAAAACAATAAGACGAAGTTGTAAAGTTAGTAACCTGTCACAATTAATGTTAAATACTTGCAAAATGTGATTGGGACCACAGAATCGGAACTGACTGAGCCGAAAGGGTTCGGGTACCACACGTCCGGGACCCGTGCCTGGATAAAGGTAGATGGGATACTTCCATAAAGTAATGAAATACACAAATTATTTATTACGATACCCTACTAACTCTGCTGCTAGCCACGCCAGGCTTGTGGGGGCCCGCGCAGTCTATGACCCGGCTGGCAAGCGCTACCACGACTATATGGCCAGTCCGACCCTAGATTTTTGTTGAATCTTAGGTGCGAACATAGCAATTGTCTACCGTATCTGAATAGGGTTAGTGTGTGGTATAGTGGTATAGATATAATTATATATAGTTATTATATACAGTTAAGAGCCTATTTACGACGCAGAGACTAACAACCATACTCTGGTAGAGTATGGTTGTTAGTGGTAGAGCTGTGTTGGCAGATCGCCGCCAGAGCGATGTCATCCGCCAAATACACCTGAGATTCTGCTTAGGACACAAATACCGCAGTACTTACTGTGTTCCAATTCCTCATTCAAATTGTTTTGGTAAAAGATATTAAATCGTGCTAGAACCAGCAAGCAGATACTCGTACAAACAATGAATGAGAAATTTAGTACCCTACTAGCGGTCATAATTTGGATGGGTGATCGCTAGTGGAATTAACAGCGGAGCACTTCCGTGCTTTGGTGGGCACGTTAAATTGTTGATCCCTGCTTTTGAGTCGATAAGCCATGACATGACGAAGGCTTTGTGGCGAACTAAAAACTCCGTCACCAGAGTGGACTACTAGTTCATTATGAAATTACTTTGGCAAAAAGATAAATCAGATGTCGTGCAAACTGCCCTTTTTATTAAGAAAACTTCGTGTAAAATACAAAAACCTCGTGTTATTATTCACGAGAGTTTTAAAGATGTCGATAGGCTTTTACGTGGAAATAATATTTAGCTTACATTGTTTTTACTCTGTGACAAGAGCCGTTTCTTTTAGAAACGTTATTTGGTCAAGTAGTTTATTCAGATACAGCTGCCTGAATAAACATCTAAAGTAAACTTAATAAAATAAGAAATTGTATGTTTGCTTAGGGTACCTACTCATGTTTTTTATTACTGATGGAAATTTCTTAGACTCATAAAATATGTGTAGCGAGCGACATATATTTTTATGTATCCTTCTTCTTGTAACAAAAGATTACCTACTTGGATGGTTCTAACCTGCCTGCAGCCTTATATCGACACATTCCATAAGGCAATTATTGCAGATCGCTTTATATTGGTGTTAGTTGAACTACTAACATTTCACCAACAAAAACCGAACAACAGAATTCGTCGCTTACTGAACAATAACAAATTAAGTTATAAGAGTAGGGCCCCTAATGACTTGCTCTGTACATTTTAATAGGTCGTCTGCCTACTGCTAGTATTCGTTTTATATAACACTAGCGACCCGGCCCGTCTTCGCACGGATATTTTCTCTACTGTAATGCATGTATTATACTTTTAAACCTACCTTCTGAATCTGTCTATCTATTGATGAAAACCGCATTAAAACCCCTTGCGTATCCCTTGCGATCTAATCATACAGACAATTAGAATAGATTTTGTTTAATGGCTCGATATGTGACCAGTACGTATCTTCCAGAACACCGCCCCCACCGGTGACCTGATGGCGGACCTCCACGCGAAGCTGTCGATGCGTCGCCGCGGCATCTCGGGCGCCGAGCGCGCGGGGGGCACCGTGCTCCACACGCTGGCCTCCGTCATCCCGGAACCGGAGTCTGCATCACAACGCTCCTCCAGCGAGGAAGATTGGGAGTGAGGTACAGGAAATACAAAACTTCTATAACTTTTTGAAACAATCTAAATGTCGTTTATATATTTGATTATAGTGTAAAACCACACTTAGGTATTTCATTTAACCGAAATATCGTCTTACTGATAGTCGGCGTCAAGGGCTTCGTGACCGAGTGGTAAGGCAACCCGGTTTAAGGGTCGCTTGTATCTCGCGGGTTCGAATCCCGTCGAAGCCGTAAAACTTTTAGTAAGATTTTTCATTTATAAATCTAAATGTCTTTAAAGTGTTAAATCTAATGCGTGTTGGAACGTGTTGGTTCCAACACTTCAATGTGGTGATCGATCTTGGATCTTAATGTTTGAATATATACATAGGTAATATATAGGCCTAAAGTTGTCATGTTTATCTAGCTAGGCATGGTAAACCATCTGTCAGACCTTCACGTTGCAGGCTCAACAGGAAATGGGGACCAAAACCTACGTTGTATCTATTGTGACCTTATGGCAGTTGGAAGTTATGATATTATAACAAATATAATACCGTGCCGAACGTTTGGCCTGCAATGTGTTGAGGATAATTATATCCAGCCTCAAATAATCTTGTGTAATTTTAGTCTACATAATAGTTGTTTACGCCCATAAAATATTGTAAATTGAAATTAGATCGAAAAACATTGAATGGTAATTCTGTTATTTATCTTGAAACTCGAAAGCAACCTTTCCCGAAGACTTTAATTAGTAGATCGTGCGCCTGTAACATTAAAGATTACTTTCCTGGTACTCCGGCCGTAGGTTCTAAGTAAAAACATTAATTTGTTCTCCGAAAACTGGTATTATTGATTGTTTAGCTAGGTACAACTATACTTAATGCTGTAGCACGAATCAGGGCGTTTATGTGACTATCTCGTCCGCTTCTCGGAATTGATTGTTTTAAATCGATTAAGTTACCGTCATTACCGGCGAAGCTTCCGAAACTTTTTACGGTGAAGCGAGCAGAACGTGCTTGGCTTGAGGAAGACTGGAATCACGCAACGAAAATAAATAAACATCTTTTTAATTTCTGACATTGAAATTATGTTTTCAATGGTTCAATTTACCTGTACCAAGAACTCCGCCACGCCAGTTTGGCTTAAGGCAGGAATCGTGAATATAAAAATGTAAATTGGATTTCCTTGTTCCTAGGGATAAACAAAATCGTGATCTACTTTATAATGGAATGTAGGTCACCATACGGTTTCTGGTAAGCTCGCTATTAAAACAGAATACAAGGATTTTTATGTATGTAACGCGAGAACATAAAAATGATGTGTCGTAAAATTCCTATTGAAGTGCGTTGACACGAAATCGTCCAGTATACGCGCTATGTTTGTAGTGCGTCCTATTTAGAAAACTAAAATATCGGAAATAGACCCTCTCGTTCCGGGAGGTTATTACTGTAATCGCAGTTCCCATCCCACTAGCTCTCTGGCTTTCGCTTCTCGGAAGGTGCGCGGAGCACTCGGCGCTTCCCCGCGAACTATCAACTGGTTTAGGTGATTAGCATTTCCAGAATAGAGAAAAAGTCAGAACCTAGAAATTAATCGAGTCGAGCGCTTAGAGAGCGCGCCTCACGGTAATCACACTTTGCGATACTTGTTAGTTTCATGGTTGATATTTTATAGTTGCGTGCGAAATCTATGTAGAACTATTATAGTCTCGTTTTCATCTGTACGGGTCCACAGGGAAGCCTATAAAAAACGTGCTATAAGAATGTTAATTGTAATGAGGGGTATAAGAATGTTTTTAAAGTGTTCATTAATCTTTGAAAAATTGAATGTTAAGACTTTAAAACGTAAAAAATACTTATAATGTTAACGTTTTTAGATAAGAGTACCTAAGCTTTTTTGAAACAACGAAATATTTGTAATATTGTCACTAGTTTAATCTTATCTTCAAAATTAATGTAAAGAAATCAAATAAGTTTGAGAACTTTTGTTTCATATTATATAAGATAGAAATCAATATAAATGTTATAACTGTGACGATGGGTGTTCAAGAATTTAACGTAATGAGATCTGAGTAGTTGTTATAGTATTAACTTCACAGGTGTTTGTTAGAAATGAAATTATGTCTAATTATCTGCATCACTCGCGCAATAGTTGGCTCGGCGATTGTATTATATCTAGAAGGTAGAATTTGTGATGCACCGACTGACGCGAGGTGCTAGATTTACACCGGTTTAGAAAAGGTCCACTTGAAAATTATAAGAAAAAAAATAAAGCTAGGAATGTGTGTTGAAAAGACTGTCGTGATGTGATAATGTCGTGTGTTTTCCATCCTGATGTTTAAAATGTAATTCTGAATTACTTACGCCATTCTTCGCGGAAAATAACGTATTTTCGCGCTAAATGCTAAATTGTACTGAATGAAATGATTATTGAATACCTGTTATAATGAGGGGAGGGTGGGTAGAGTAAGGTGTTGGGCATTCTGTTGTGTACGGTAAAGCGGAACGGCTCGTGGGCGTAACCACCTTACGTAATAAATACCTCTACAACGACCGATGCGGACGTTTTCTCTGGAAAAAATAACAAACTACGCCGCTGCGCAAATTAAAACAATTTAAAATGTAAAAAGACCATTTATGAGGGAATTATTTTCGCGTGTCCAATACAAATGTAATGCGGACGTGATGCGGTTTCACGATGAGAGAATTAGGGAAATAGGCAGGCGGTGTGTTCCTTTTCGGTCAGTATTTTACGCATTCGTATGCCGCGCGGCACAGGACAGTTATTCCTATGAAATAGCTGTAAGCTCACACTCGGATTAGCCGCGGCTAATACCCATACATAGGATCTAGGATGTCGTTATAAACCTCCACGGGTCGTCAAATATATTATTGCCACGTTTGGTGTGTGGTAAGAAGTGTGCTTCTTACGCGGGCCGGGTTAATGCGATACGGTGGCCAACTGCGCCGGAACGTGAATCCGGCCGGGCGGTGCCGTTGTACTTAGCCACGTAGTACTTAGTACAGAGTTAAATCTATACCAGATTTAAGCTACACCACATCAACGCATCTCTCATTCTGAACAATTCGTTGTCCCACTAAAACTGAACAAACGATACCACAACAATATTCATTCACCCTGTCCCACGAATTAGATATTTCGTGACGACAATGCAGTCCTACTCTCTTGCATTTGCGCGTGCCGTACAAACTCATTTTACCCAGAAATAGTACACAAGTACCTAATTTTCTACAGTTCTATGTTTGGGGACATTGTCAGGCATCCCCTCTTCAGAGATAATTACAGTACAAAATAGATAACAAGTCACAAATAAACGCGAAATACATAATTTGTCCGCAAATAACAGGCTTATTTACTTACACTTCACACCTGTGGGACAATACTTACCGTTCAATAATTATTTCATGTAAATACTTCCAAGATCTTTAGTATCATCAATTAAAAGTTAGATTTTGAAGTCTGAATGTTAAGTAATTTAACTATTGTAATTATTAAGTAAGCGAAACTTTTTAACGATTGTTGCAATACGTGATAGTTTAAATATTCAAATATCATTAAAATATTTCTATTAATGCCCAGCCCAGTTATAAATAACTATTTAAGACTTAATGATGGCTAATGAACCAACTGGTGTTTCCTTAGAAGGTACCTAACCTGCTTACTTATCTGTGGTTTCGCCACAGCTCAGTAAATATACCTTTGTTTTTGAATGCTAAATTATTTATGTATGTAAATATTTGTCTAAGGCAGCTTTGATTCTACTTCCCTTTGATAAACATTATTACTTTCCGTCAATTATTTAAATCGTAAGCATGTTTATCGTTATCTTATAAGAATAAAATAAATGACAAAATGTTCTTGATAAGTCGTTTAGCTTTATAATTGCGAAGTTCTCTTTGCGTGTTCTGTTTAAGTTTATAGTAAATATTTGTGCTAAACAAACATACGTCAAGTTGTAGTGTCAGGCGCAGCCCTTATCGAGGTCCACGATAAAGGAGTCATAATATAACCCCTTTATCTTGGCATTTACTGCCTATTATCTTAATAGTCGTAACGACTCACAGCCCCCATATTTATAGAAGCCGAAACTATAAACAGATCAGAATGTCGACGAGCACTCTGTGCTATCGTCATGCATGTTTTTTAATGCCCTTTTAGTATGACGACGTAGACACAGATTTGTTTATGGATGAATAGAGAAAAACCACATGAGTTCTGGCAAACAATTTAGTATTATCATTTTTACATTACTACCGTCATGCTCTTCATTGAAATGCTAAATAAAATTCTGTTAATGATTATATTTGCTCTGTTCTAAAAACAACATTTTGGTTTTCTACGTGGTGAATTTAAGTTTGCAATCGAATAGAGGATAGCCTGTCTACATAATATTAAAGCCCGGTCTTGCCTGCGATGTACAAACAGAGCTCAGCAAACGGAGTCGTGTGCTGTTTCCTATAGTTTAGAACTAGCTACGTCACACCGGATATTGCCTCGAGGGGTAATCGGATCGGAAATTAAACTTTACACTAAATAATTTGCTTGAGATTATGATCTGGTAATGCAGCTCCGTGTGTGGGTGCTATAAGTAATGCCATTGTTTTAGCCTAGTATAGCAACTTTATTATCCGCCAATATAATGCACTTTTAATGTAAGATTTATAACTTGACGGTGAGGCCGGCGAGCAGGCTGTCAAACATTCATTTGTTTGGTACTATTCTGTATGTTTGCTCGTCGGCCGGTCAAGCATACAAATCTGATTAGCTGTAAGCCTATTACTATCAGCTGAATAAATTACAATTATGTTGATATTATTATGAATTTGTTAACAAAAATATGTATATAAATAGCAATTTATATAGATTAAATGTATATAAAAATTGTTAGCCTGTTACATGTAATTATATAAATTAGTAATACTTGCCTTTTATAGATTTTATTTAAGTTTTTGACTGATTGATTTAAATGATCTACGATATTTTTTTACAATCCGTGCATTTCTTTTTAAGTCAATGCAAATATTTTACATTTAGGTACAACAAACAATAGTCAACATAAATATGTTAAGGATGGATTAGTATTAAATGAACATTAATTAAATAGCACTTATAAGCCTTAATTTATTTGCAGCGTATATTTGAATGTAGCATACCTCGTATCTTTCCTGTGAATATTATTATACTTACTGAATATTATTTACTGATCCATCTTGTTGGAGTAAATGTAAATATATTGCCGATTTGAACTATATTGTCTTCGGTGCGTATATTCGTGTTATAGAACGGCGTTTGTTGTACGATTGGAATTTAAATGTTACGATGTATGTCCTTCATTAAATAAATGAATGTATTAATTCCATGCTATTTCATTGCTTTACAGTCCATACCTACCCTTAAATTAGAGTTATAATTCGACTGTTTGTATAATTTAATCTATTTAGCTTTTTATGCTAAGTGCCGGAGCACTTTGTGTGCTCGGAGAGCCGCGTTGATGGGCGATAGGTTGTTAGCATTCCCACTTGCCGGGATTGCAATTCGCCACTTGCTTGCTTGCATAGCAGACATGCCATCCACGTTCTTCGAAATTTAAATCAGCATCTAGCAACAAAAAGAGGAGCGGATTCCAAGAGTCATGGTCATAATTGCGGGTCACTGGCACCGACCGACTCGTTTGCGCATTCTGATTATTTATAACGGCGCGTAAGGCACAGCACCAAGCTTGCTAGAAAGCGACGTGTTTCGAGTTTTACAAGCATCGCCCCAGAATAACGCCAGTCGAGATTTCCTGGTATCACCGCGGCAAGTATTTCGGAATCGGAAATAAGGATTCTCGGAAAACGCTGGCCTCGCGGCCGGAGCGCTCGGGGACGACTCGCCCGTACCAAGGTACCAACTGCTGCGCAAGCTGTGCCCGACCTGTTACTGACTGCGCGGCGCCCGATGCGATGGTGGGTGGTTGATAAATAGCCGGTGACGCGAGATTATTTAATTTTGCAATTCCAAGAAAAACTTTTTTATTCATTTAATTTAATTTCTACGTAAAAGACTGACGTTTAGGTACCTTCCTACCTACTTCCTTAGGTACCTACTTAGTACCTACCTACGCCAAAAAAATCTAAACCCATGTAAAGGTAGCTTGAGATTATTAGAATATTGAAATTGAAATCAATGAAATACACGACATATATTATTTTCTCGTATGACCCTAAACCGAAGTTTTCTCATAATGTAATGATCCTAGACATATAAAAAAAGCGAAACCCTAAAAAAAAAAGTGAATGCAGTCAGTGTCACTGTCAATATCGAAATCAGATAAATATTGACAGTGACACTGACTGCATTCATTTTTTTGCTGTCCATGTCATCTATGACAGTCCAATCAGTCAGACAGATTACGTCATCAACACAACAGCAGTGTTTGTTTTGGTTCAGCAGAGTATTTTGTTTTCAGTAAAGTATTTTTAGTATTTTAAGTAAAACAGCATTAATTAATATAATGGCAGCTGCATTTCAACAACAAATATTTGCTCTCGACGCTCGTTTCAATGCCTACAGGGCACCAAATAACCCGAACTTCAGTATGTTTTCACAAATCTATTGGTAAATTAGCAACTTGTGATGTTCATAAAATGATTAAATTATTTGTTTTAGAAACATTATACATCAGGCGGCGTAGTCAACTTCTGAGAGAAAATGCAAAATTCAAGGTAAACCTTAGAATTTCATCTAGAGTCATGTATTATTATTTTTGTGAGAAAACATACTATTATACCTACATCTTATTTTATTCTAACTACCAAAATCGTTATCGAAGTCCAGTACCATTTGAGGAGTTAAAACTTAGTACACCTTATCATTTCAGGATATAGAGACAATAAAAAAATACATCAATGTTAGGAGTCAGTTGTTACAACGTCGGTACGGAGTTCAAGACAACATTTCCATTAGTTCATCATCCTCCAGGGCAAGATCTAGCAGTAAAGTAAGAAAATTTATTAATGGACCTTTGTATTTTTTAATTCGTTTTCCTTTCAGTAATTTTTTTTGTATTTTAGGCCAGCATTACTGTTGATGGCAGCCCATCCAACAGCAATGCCAAAAAGAAGAATGATATGACTATATCTGAGAACTATGCCTTCACAGGAGTGCACCATATATTTGATCAGGTATATATGTTGATCTATCATCATAACAATAAATCATAAGTCTTGTACCTATTATAAAAATACCCAAAAATACTCTTAGACATTCACACAGCATCATCTAGTCTCAAGATAAGCTACTTAATGATTGTGATAGGCAACAAGATGATCAATGTGTCACCATTTAGTACTATTAGAAGCACTCGTGGCGAAGCTTGCTAAGACGTTCTTGATAGATCGTCGAAGTTAAGCAACGTTCTGAGTGGTCACAACTTGGATGGGTGACCGCAAGTGGCATTATCAGCTGAGCGCTTCCGTGCTTCGGAGGGCACGTTAAATTGTCGGTCCCGGCTTTTAAAGTCGTTAAGCCATGACGGAGGCCTTTAGGCGGCCTAAAAACTCCGTCACCAGAGTTGGCCACTTGCTCATACGAACTTACTTACTTATACTTACTATTAGATTATAATCTTCCAGCAGAATCTAATGGAAAAACTATTATTTCAAACATTGTTTTTCCCAATTCCATCTTATGAATGTTGCAAGCAGAGTCCAGTCAAGTGTAGGCAAAGATTGCTGCCTGACATTGCATACAATCTTGTAAAGATGTTAAAGGTATAAGTTTTTTGTACTTCAGCATACAGAACAAGTGAGTGTGGTGAAGTTTGCCAACAACGACCGCTCGAAGCTAGCGTGCGCGTCCGACGACGGGTCCGTGTCCATCTGTGACGTCACAGCGTCGCCTCCCCGCGTCAGCTTCATTATTGAGGCACACACCAAGGCTGTAACCGGTATGGATGAAAATAATTTCAAATTTAGAACTTTCAAGAAACATTTTGCATCCCTTAAGCATGCATGGCTATATTTTAGGAAGATAGATCAACGAATATTAACTTATTCCCTGCCCAGCCATTATTATAAATGCTCTCTAAAGGTAGCGGTTCGCGTCGCGACTGAGACAACTTGAGACAAGCGACCGAGACGGGAGACCGCGACCATTAACTTGACTTTAGTATGTATTTATAAGCATCAGTTAATCGAGCAAGACAGAGACAGGAGACACCTTTTATACATTGCCTAAACTAAAGCCTAGTAACGGCCGCGGTCTCCCATTCCAGTCTCTTGTCTCGGTCATTGTCTCTGTCGCAACGCGGATCACCTCAAAGGAGAGCGCGGCCGACCCCACGCAAGAAGTCATGGAACGCATTACATTATATTTAATAACATGTGTTTTATTATAGTTTATTTCTTATTTTACAGTGTTAAACCACACTGTATTGGAACGGTATTGGATATTTAATTATTAATGCTTTAACCGATAAAAAAAATCATCTTACTAATAGTTTCAGGCCTCGCCTTACAGGGTCCGTAGCCTAGTGTTCAGGCAGCTCGGCTTAAAAGCGATCGCTTGTATCTACGCAGGTTCGAATCCTGCCGGAGCCGTTAACTTTTAGTAAGATTTTTCATTTATAATGAAATGTGTTTTATTGCTTCAATCGTTCGTTCGTTCGTATGAGCAAGTGGCCAACTCTGGTGACGGAGTTATTAGGCCGCCTAAAGACCTCCGTCATGGCTCATTGCTTCAATATTGTCTATCAGATTGTGACTGGTCTGCGTCGAACGACCTCCTAGTGACGTGTGGAGAGGACGGCTGCCTCGCGCTGTGGGACGTGGGCGCGCGCTCGCGTCTCCGCCTCGTGCGCGACCAGCTCGCCGCGCCGCTGCTCTGCTGCGTCTTCCAACCGGCCAATAATAACATGGTTATTGTATCCTTTAACAGAACAGGCATTAGAATCACCTAGCATGTAAAACGAAACTTAAGTGATCCTTGAGGTCCTACAAGAATAAATGATTTTTCTTTCTTTCTTTCTTTCTTTCTTTCTTTACAAGAAGAAGGCCGAAGAAGTGGATAGACTGTGTGAAAGAGATAGATAAATAGAAAATACTTTATTGCACACCATATTTACAAATACATCAATATACATAAAAAACACTTTTAATTAAATAAAAACATAATACGTAACACTAAATTATGTTTCCAACTCCATAACCATTTCTAAGAAGGAATGTTAACACCAATATTATGTTACCTTTCGTTCATGATGTTACCTTACGACTTTATGACACAGGCTGGTAATGCGCGGGGTATGGTTGCAGTACTCAATATTTCTACTGGTATCTACCCGAAAGGCAAGTATTGGAAATGGTTTATTTTTTTATTTAATACTAGCTAACTTGCCCGTGGCTTCGCTCGCGTAGTACCTACCTTGATAAAATATAGCCTATGTTCATTCGGAAAGTCTAAGCTATAAATTGGTGAAAGAATTTTTGAAATCGGATGAGTAGTTTCGAAGATTACCCCAAACATACAAACAAACCAACATTACCTTTTTATAATATTATTATAGATAAAAATAGTTTTGTACCTAGCTTTGGGTAGTAAGAACCATAAAATGTTACCATACATTTTCCAGGTGGTAGTAGTATTCTGGGCGGAAGAGTCATGTCGATAGCGTGCGAATCCAGCGGAAGAATGTTTTGGGCTGCAAATGACAAGGTAGGTAACAACCATCATTCACTAATATCTTCCGTCCACGTCTGCGGTCGACTCATGCTGGGTTCCTATATCCAACTAACGGATGTCCGTAGGTCGGTCGTCATAGCAACGTTGTTTATTCAACACAAAATGAATGAGACTTTTTGACAGATAACAACGTTGCTATGACGACCTACGTACGGACATCCGTTAGTTGGATATACGAAACCAGCATAAGTCATATCAAAATTTTGAAAACACCGGATTATATACGGCTTACACTTTTATCCCACTGCTGGGCAAAGGTCAAACTTCTAACCATTCCACCATCCTTTTTCGGGTGGCGAGGTCGTCCCGCCAATGTTTTCTCCGCCTCCAGAGTTGGCCACTTGCGCATACCGAGTTATAAATAAAAAATCTAACGAACCCGCGATGATACAATCGATCACCCACGTAAAAAGAGCGCTGGCTGTCAAACTGCGCAGTGGTCGATGATTGGTGGAGAGGTAACGCGGCGCACTTCATACCATTGATTTAGCGAGTGCTATTGGTTCGTCAGCGAGTGAACAAGGCGCAAACATACCCCCGCTACTTCCCCGACCGCGCTCTTTTTACGTGGCGCGACCTATACCTTTACTTACGACTATTATTATTTTTAAATGAAAAATCTTACTAAAAGTTTTACGGCTGCGACGTTAAAAATTTTCGACTACTTAAAAATGAAATACCAAGTGTGGTGTTACACTATAATAAAAAAATATCTACAGAGTATTATTATGTCAGGGTTCTATAGTGAGCTACCGACTGGAAGGCGCGGGGTCGCTGAGCAAGCTGCGTCGCTGCGGCGTGGGCGGCGGCGTCACCTGCCTCAGCTGGTCGCCCTGGCTCGCGAGACATCCCGCCCTCCTCGCCAGCGCACAGAACAACGCGCTTTATCTCTTTAGGTGACTAATGGCTCAACTCACACTAAAAGAGCGGCGAAGAGCAGCGAAGCGGAGCGCAGTTTCAGTGTCATACGAATTTCAACTTTATTTTCATTACTATAATACTTATTATCGCAGAGAAGGCGCGCGTATTCTAAATCGACGGAATTCCCGCGGCGCCGCGGGCATCCTCGCGACTCGTTCGAGTTTCTCATGCGATAATAATAAGTAGGTATGAAAGTTATGAAAATAAAGTTGAAATTCATATGACACTGAAACTGCGCTCCGCTTCGTTGCTCTTCGCCGCTCTTTTGGTGTGAGTTGAGCCTATCACACTGATGCCGACACCACACATGGGCTTCAACTTGGCTCCATCATTAGAATGGCCAATGGCAATGCTCCGTTTACGGTTATTCGACACAAACGGAGCATTGTCATTGGCTATTGTTGGAACCAAGTTGAAGCCAATGTGTCGTGCCGGCATAACAGTTTAGCAGAATACAAGAGAATAACTGATATCTTGTATAGTGTATTCAATAACCTTTTCGGATGTCTCATAGACAGAGGGTAGACAAAAGCCTGTTCTAAAAAATATTGACATTTGCTAGCCCACATCGTGACAGATGAGATGACAAGCCTCTAGCAAAATCATCGCCGCATTAGAATACTATTTTGTGACCGCCCGATTTTTGCCTTGTTAATTTAACATTTTACACAGATATTGGGGGCAATTCGGAGTGTCTCAAAAGCTAAACTAACCTAATTAAAACTATTGCCATCCTTTTTATTCCCATCGCTATGAAAGGGACGGCAACAATTTTAGTTAGCTTAGTTTAGCTTTTGCGACACTGAATGTCGCCAAAACTGAACTAAATCAATTTTACAGCACTAAGTAAGTATACTACTATACTAAATTCGTGATAAATACCCGTTTGCATATGTTTTCAATATGTTTTATAATACTATACTAGTATTAGTATAGATGAACAGCTCTTATTGTATAATTGTTATTTGTACCAGGATCTCAGACCGCGAAGGCAGCCTGGCGCTGCGCAAGCGCTTCCCCGTGTCGCACGCGCAGCGCAGCGTCAAGAGCACCTTCTGCCCCATCATGTCGTTCCGCCGCGGCGTCTGCGTCGTGACCGGCGCCGAGGACTCCTGCGTATACTTCCTGGATATCGAGGGACATGCCGACCAACCGGTTGTTAACAAACTACAAGGTAACGAGCTGGCTGACACAGTATAGCGAGGTAACACAGTATAGTGAGGTAACACAGTATAGGGAGGTAACACAGTAAGTATATAGAGGTACACAGTGCAGCGGGGACGGTGGTACAATAAAATAACAGCCGTTTAAAGAGATATCACACAGTACAGCAAATATACTTAGGTACTGTTGTTTTTTTTAAGCTAGTCCCATTGCTGGGCAAATGTCTCCACATTTCTCACGATCGATCTTTGGCCATCTCCCATTATTCCTTCTAGAACTCTAGTTGCTTCTCGGCCGACCTCGTCGTCTTCCGTTATCGGGCATAAAGCACAAGTTACAATGTTTTCCTACTTCTCTGATTGATGGAACACCTATTATACCAGATATATCTTGCAGGACACGCATCACCGGTGCTCGGCGTCAGTTTCAGCTACGACGAGAGCCTGTTGGCCACCAGCGACGTGTCGGGTCTCGTCATCATCTGGCGACGCAGCTGACAATCCACACAACTCACTATAAAAACCTTTTAGAGACTATCTACTAATATTATAAACGCGAAAGTTTGTAAGTTTGGATGGATGTTTGTTAGGCTCAACTCACACTAAAAGAGCATCGAAGAGCAGCGAAGCGGAGCGCAGTTTCAGTGTCATACGAATTACAAGTTTATTTTCATTACTATAGTACTTATTATCGCATGAGAAACTCGAACGAGTCGCGAGGATTCCCGCGGCCTTCTCTGCGATAATAAGTACCTATTATAGAAATGAAAATAAAGTTGAAATTCGCATGACATTGAAACTACGCTCCGCTTCGCTGCTCTTCGATGCTCTTTCAC
The DNA here is from genome assembly GCA_963582015.1 of Xanthorhoe designata. Classification (NCBI taxonomy): domain Eukaryota; kingdom Metazoa; phylum Arthropoda; class Insecta; order Lepidoptera; family Geometridae; genus Xanthorhoe; species Xanthorhoe designata. Next base: position 2,128,208 of record OY757042.1, on the reverse strand, counting down.
GCGAAAACAACTGAACGGATTTGGCTGAAACTTGGAATATACATAGATTATGACTGGGAATAACACACAGGCTTTTGATCCCGGTATTCCGACGGGAACGGGAACTACCGCGGGGCGCAGCTAGTTCTTTATGAAAGGAACAAACATGTGAATTCAAAAATAAGCTAAGCCTATAAATACAATATTTTAAATATATTAATCTTAATAAATGGAAACTGTTGAAATGCCTTGTTAAAAAAAGTTTGTAAAATTACCTTGTATTATTGTTATTGTACTTAAATTATATTTTACCTAAAACTTAAAAAATGCAATGAAATCTCATTTAAATGTATAGTGTATGAATTGCTTTAATAATTTAATTAATTTACATAAAATGAGTAGGTATATAATTAATTAAAAACTTTATATTGAGTCACATATTTTATTTTTCATAGAAATACTTTAAAAGACTCGACAAAGTCACAATATGAAAAGACTTCCGATGCGTTCACATTCATTACTAAATACTGTTGACATATAAATCAAAACAATTTAATATATTAAATACCACATTAATTGGACAATTCATTCAAATAAATTTCTTGCTTTTGAACATCTATAAAAGGGACAATTTAACTTTATACTCTACTTAATAAATCATAATTCATATTTTATCATAAAAAAACTTGAATAATAATAATAACGCTAAAATCTTCCGCTACAAGTTCAAGATTCTTAAATCCAAATATTTCGAGTTGCCTTTCCTACATCTTAACAAAATGAACATCAATTACTTATTTACATCTGTACATTAACGAAAACTTCTAAAACTGTAAAAAATAATGTTCAGAACAATAAACACGCAGTACAATCAATAAATTTTCATATTAAAAAAGATTTACTTCCATAATAACGTTTAAATTATATTTACAGCAATAACTAAACAACTAAAACGCGATGATATGGAAATGAGGAGAATTGCACATCAGGTTAAACATGGACGTATTGCATACAATGTCGATCGATCGGGAGTAACGACACTTCTGTCACCTCGCGCGCAGCAAATTAACAGTCTATTTGTCTATTCTATAATATAACGAGCTATGAAGTTAAAAGCAGATTCACTTATTTGATTTCAATAAGTTTATTCCGACTATAAAATATTTGTTCAGGATAAGATTGCGTTACAACTCAGAAATTAGTACTGTGGCAAGCAAAATCACAAACTATTCTTAGACAGGAGACCATCGTAAATGAACGCGCAAATTAAACGCTATTAACGTGTCTAGAAAAATCACATAAATGTATTCTTAAGACAGGAGAATATCGTAAATGAAAGCGCGAAATAAACGCTCGAGGCGACGCAGTGCGATTACACCCATGTTAGCGGCACGGACCGGCGATGGCAGACAGCAACAGTTTACTTACAACGCACGGTAAAGATTAAATAATAACTGGGAACAATGATCGACTAAACCTATCCGAGCATTAGCGTAAAATGTTGGAAACTTTGCAGTTAGCATGATCATTCGTTTATTAGGCCTTGTTAAAACACTCATCGTGGATCAAATCTATATTAACAAGAGCTTACTATGTTCCCATAGGGTTTGCTCATAACGCTAACGTTCGCATGGACGTTTGTCTACGGGCCCTGTTGCTGCATGCGCGAAACGCTAAACCACCTATCACCACATTCGTTACATCTACTCTACACTTAATTAGGTACCTCTAAACTTTCACTTAACTAACAATTGGCTTCGTAACCTCAAAATGTAGACGAATTATTTTTCGAGGTCATTCATGATGGAAGATGCGACTCATTTGTGCGTAAAGTATAGACCGCCACAAATATATAGACACTGATCCTTCACAATATTGGAGCTAAACTACACATACATCTTCCCTCCCACTCCTAAGTATCATTCAATACGGATATTTAAGGGCATTCTGATGCGATGGTGTGTAGTCTAGCCCTTACATAGCTTGGTACACGTCCCACCAACAAACTGATATATAAAATGTCATGGCGGAATCAGAACCTCGTATAAAGTTGGCTTTGGAACGTGCACCTAAATACAATCTAACCACTACAACAAGAGTAAAAATTTACGTATGAAAACTCTAGCATATACGTACATACAAGGATGGTATGGTGACTAAGACCCCTGCACAACTGCACACACAGTTCAGTTAGAAAATATGGATAGTTGTAGTATTACAAACTATACAGAAATTACCATACCTTGATTTTGGCACAAGAAAATACCAAGACGTATTTGAAGTTGTAATTTTGCCTGTTTCTTCTTCTATTTCAGCTTAGATGTGCAGGGGAAAACATTTCTACCAGAAGGCCGAAATGTGGGGCTATCTAAGCATACTAAATTAAGACGATTTTGGCTTTATATTTATTTCTATTGACCTGTTTCTCAAACAAGCTACTAACAAATTGTTGAATCTTATTGTCTGTTACTACGTTTGAGAAACATTTGAAAAAGACGCGAACTAAAGTTATTTTAATGATATTTTGTAATCTATAGATAAACTATGGATAGTTTTATGTTGAGGCGTCGTATAAAACTTTGATTGGACTTGTGTAAAAGTTATAAAGTACATAAGTCATTACCATTATTCTATTACTTTTATAATAATTCACGATTATTTGTACCTTAGTTGAGTAAAACACCAAAAACGATCACTGTTAGATTTGTAGAACTAAAAATTCAATTTTCGCAGTTTACAAATGCAATTCGACAAAATAATGCAAAGTTTTTTAGAGGATAAACATTCAGTCATATTTCAGCTAAGCGTCATGATCTGTCTTGGAGTTATCAGAAGCTTTGAAGATGTTGCTGAAGCATGCCATGAAATAGATCCCAAAATTCCGATATGTTTAGAGGTCTACAAAAATCCAGCATCAATTAGCCTATAGATAACCAGCTATTGTAGTTATTACTTCTAACGCTAACCACATCTGGCGCGTGAAATGAAATACCACACCACTCGTTATACTTCAACTAATATTTAGTTTATAATCAGCTCTGCTGTGATCATTCATAGAGATGTCGGTAACGGCTGCTCTCTGTTCGCGCAATTGAAATAACTATGAATAATACTGTAGTAAACAAATGCCTAAACCGACTCAGAAATGTACTTTTCAGATTTTCTCTAAATTGAATCAACATTGCTCGTTTTATTAATTATATTGATTGTTCTTAATGTAAGAAAAATAAATTGATCCGCAAAAGAATAGAAAGATGACAGTTCACGCGAGCAGACGGGCGTTTAGTTAGATCATTATATAATTTTGTTCTATTACGAGACATTTGCCTTCCGTTCGAGCGTCGCTTTGGAGCTGCTTTCGATCCCCGAGTCCTCATCACCACTGTCCAAGACAGTTCCCTCACCCTTCACGGGTTCAACGACCTTCGGACTCTCCTCCTTAACCTCCGTCTGGTCAACCTCGTCCAAGATGATCTTCTGCTCCGGCTCAACCTTCTGAACACACTTTCCGAAAGTGGAAAAGGTGGGTTCAGGTAGCGGCACCGGCTCGCTTTCCTTCGGCAAGGGCAGAGCGGCGACCACGGGCGTCTCGTCGGTCATCACCAGCGGGGTGGTTGTCTCAGGTCGCTCGGTGCGTTTAGGTTTCTCCAGGACGAAGCTGAAGACCCGGTTATGTCTAGGAGAGGGCACGTGAGGGCTCGGAGGGAGGTCCAGCTTGAGTTTGTCCCTCGTGTGTCGGAGGCCGCCCAGCGCCTCGCCCCCGGGAGAGCTCGGGCTGACAGACTCTGAAGAGCTGGCGCTGTCGACCGCGCGCCACGTCAGCTCGCTCTCTGGAACCTTCTTCTTGAACTCCTCGTCCGTCGAGCCCGGGGTTATATCCTCTACGCCCGAGTCCGGGGTTGTAAAGTCCAGAGATGGGGTCCGGGACTGTACGAGGGTGGTTGTGGGTAGCGGGGAGGGAGGTGGGGGGAAGTCGTCGATGTCCTCGGGCAGTTCCCGCTCGAGCATGGGCTTGATGTGCATGCCGGGGAAGAACTGGCTGGTCGTGGACATTATGCCGAGGCTTTCGAACGGACGGGCAGATGAGGATATGAAGAAGTCTTCGTCGTAGTCTGTGGACAAGTATGGTACCGTTATTGAATCGTGACAGGTACTAGGTAAATCTTTGATAAAATGAGATTATATTGTGAATTTGGGTGTTATTTTTGCTTGAACATTATAAAATGAATCGCTTTTGGCAATTTTTCATAATCAGCTATAACTATTTACTGAAGTTAACCTGTCAGAATATTGTTATTTTAAAACTGCAAGCATAATCTTTAAATATAAACTTTGAACTCCACTTCGTAATAATCAGTTAAATTCCCAATCAACAAACTAAACTGAAATCAAACCTTTCACTGAAATCAAATGATCACAAAAACAAACCCCATTATTCATATTCATTTAGGAAGGCTTTAACTAATGTTTTTTTCCTATCTAATGAAATGAGACGGATCCAGATTTTGCAGTTAAAACACCTAGATTTACATTCTTGCACCATTTGATTTCATTGAGATTTTATTTTATTTTTTAATATAAAAAATTATAATCGGTATAAGTTATTGAAAATTTCAGAATATCCAGTACTCCTCCGCTCAATGAACTAAGGCTCAAATCACACCGAAAGAGTAGTATTATTGTAATGAAAATAAAGTTAAAATTCATATGACACTAAAACTGCGCTCCGCTTCGCTGCTCTTCGCCGCTCTTTTGGTGTGAGTTGAGCCTAACGGTATAAGTATATAGATGAAAGCATACCAGCTCCTATAGCAATGCCGGCGCGCAGTGGATAGTTAGGCATCGAGAAAAGGTGTCCGTAGCACAACTCAGCCTCTTCTACGCTCGTCGGGTCCCACTCTGCAATAATGACATTACATAATTAGCCGCGTCTGCTGATAAAGTAAGCTCAAGGATAATTACATATTTTCATATTTTCCGCTGATTATTTTTAGAATCAATTAATAATATTTAATTTTGTTTGTGGTTGGTCAGTGCACATTTAATTTTAAATTAAAGTTGTATTAAGGATACAACATTTCGTAATAAATTAATCTATGAATTATGTCTATGATAAATAGAAAGTGTGCGAGTTTATTTCAATCAAGCCATAACCAATGGAATGCATTGAATTGGGTGGAACTTAAATTTTATTTAGTATTTATAATTATTTAGTAGCATAAAAGTGGCAATTCGGAGTGTCGCAAAAGCTAAACTAAACTAACTAAAATTAATGCTATCCTTTTGAATCCCATCGCTATGAAAGGGACGGCAAGTTAAGTTTAGCTTTTGCGATACTCCGAATTGCCACTGAAGTCTATTTTAAATATCTTATTAGTGTACCTTCGCGAGCACAACTCATATTTCGAAATACATGGTCACGGGGTTTTAATGTACGTGTTAGTCTGTGTGTGTAATGTGTATGTGTGTGTTTGTGTGATAGTTACCGGAGTAGGTGGAGAGGTCGGGCAGGTAGGCGGGCGAGTTGGGCTCGGCCTCGAGCGCTTCCCGCGGGTACTCGTACACGCAGTGGTACTTCTGACGTTTGAACACTACGCGCTTCTTTTCACCCGCATCCTGCAATACAAGTGCATCTATCTAATCTAATCTAAATAGCCCACTGGATCCCACTGCTGGGCAAAGGCCTCCCCTCCCTTTTTCCATTCGCCTCGGTGTAGGGCTTCTGTCAGCCAGCTGGTGGAGTACTCGTCGAGTTCGTCCCGCCATCTCCGCTTGGGCCGACCACGAGGCCGTGCCTTGTGGGACCCACTCAGTGGTGATTTTAGCCCACAATTCTTCCGGCATATGGCACACGTACATATTGACAAGGAAATAGTAACGCGGGTATTTCATACTTCTTCACTGAGAAGCTTTGTTAAACAGCTCCTGACTCCATCATCAGATCAGCTCGCTGTCATTATAATGATACATTGCAAGTTTCATCTCGATCAGACTATTTTAAGAAGTTCAGAAGTTAAAATCTTGACTCGATCATCTGATCAGCTATTGATTCGAATATTACATGGTTATGAGAGAATCAGTAAATGTGCCTAATTTCAGATTAATCAGAGAACGGAAAGTTTAATAAAAAGCTTGCAATAAGTGGAACAACCTACGCTTAGAATTACAATATTCTTACTGTTTTCGGCGGTATGTCAGAAAAAAAATAACCAATTAGCAGCTAGTTCTCACAATAGATGTTGTATTACTATGATGATTAATTCTCTACACTCACCAATGATGCTTGCTCGAGGCTTCGCAGGGAGCTCTTCGAGGGCGCAGCCCTGCAATCCCAGGAAGAAGGCACGAACTCTACCTCATCGCCCTCCGAGCCCGAGCAGGAGTCCCCCGAGGCTTCAGAGCCGGGGCCCGAGCCGTGCTCCGCGGGGCCCGCCCCTGTGTTGTCGGGAGGCGCGCCGTTGCTACTGCGTTGCTACAAACAACGCACAAATAATGCTAATGCGGGCACCACACATTAGAGGGTTGGAACGTGTTGGTTCCAACACTCCAATGTGGGGATCGATCTTGGACGGTTATTGGACACAAACGGAGCATTGCTATTGGCCATTCTACTCGTAGCCAATGTTGAAACCAAGTTGAAGCCAATGTGTGGTGCCCGCATAACATTGTTGGCTAAAATAAAACGATTTCCCAAGTGCGGTAGATGCTCTCTGAGACAAGATTCTTTAATGAAGAGGTATGTTCTAACACATATATTTGGTACATGCTCATATTTAGCTCATGAATTGAGTCAACAAATACGGCTTGCCGTATTGTGCTTTCAGTAAGCAAGCTACGCCAGCTTGTTAATCGAAGGCACGCCAGAAAGAGACAAGTATTAAGTCACTTTGTACTTTGATCAGCGGATGGGTGAAAATATAAATTGAATTTCTATAATGCAATGAGAACAGTGAGACTTCAAGTAGCTTTTATAACATGATAAACATGGTATTAAGAAATGTCTGTGAAAGAATGTAAACCTATTTTACACAAACACCAGTGAAACACAATACACATGACACACCAAATAAAAGTAATTCTACGGGACGTTAATGTAAGCAATATAAATATCTACATGCAATCTAGTGACACTTAGTTGAGACATGAATGGTACGAAAACCAGTCACCGAAAATACGTAAAATTAGATAGTGAACAAGCGCTGTAATAGTTTATACTTTATAGGATAAGGTGTGAGTATGTGAGGGTGTGTGTGTGTGTGAGGGTGTGTGTCCGAGGGTGAGTGAGAGGGTGTGTGTATGTATGTATGTTTTATGTTCGTCTAATCTAAATATCTTCATAATGTTAACCTTAAAAACGAGAAACAAATTCAGTCTCAAATTAGCGTCACCAGTAACAATGAAACTAAAGTAATGAGTATAAACACAATGCTAACTTACATGGTCGAAGTGCGTGGTCGGCACTAGCGCAGTCTCGTGCCCCTCGCCGTCCTACGCCGTCACACACACAAGGAAACATTTACATGCAAGCACACCGACACCGCTAAGGTATGTACACACTGATAAAGTACTGGACAGAGGGCATACACGGTTGACTGACAGAATGAGGGATTTCCGAACTGACGTGACGTTAACTGAGAGGCAGCACTGAGACTTCAGTCAAATCGGTAGTGTCTACATAGTTGCGTGATTCAACTTTTATATTTTGTACATGTATGATGTATACTAACTCATTTCTTCGTTTCAAGATAGGAATAACGAAGAATGGTATGAGTTCTAACAGCGCGTTGACAATGGAGCAATCATCAGCAACCGCCTTAGTCGCGAGAATTTTCTTGAAAACTTTTATTACTGGGACATGTATAAAGCACACGTCTCAGTTAATAAGATTTTACAAATCTATTCAAAATACTCTGATTTGTTATGTATTAGAAAAACTGAGAACTAATGTTACTTTTCGAGTACAGTACCAACAACCTTTTGACGGTTTTTTCGAGGATCAAGCAAAATCGTACTGATTTGAATGTTTAGAAATTCCCTAACTTCCAGAAGAAGGTGGTATTATTGATAACCAGAATAATATTGGTTGTTACAAATTTATATTATACTTTGAAAGGTTTAGAAAAAAAATGGAATGATACGGACTAAATCAGTGAGAAGGATAACAAATGGAAGACATTGTGAAACGCTGGATCGCCTACTACACCATAGTTAATGGCTGAAATGAAGAATTTTTTTTAAAGAAGTGACTTGCTCTAAACATGTAGGAGAAGTTTGTATAAGCTAGTAGACAAATAGACAAATTTGCTATATATATAGCATAGTTTTTTAAGAATTCTTTCATGGCGTAAAAACTTTATAGTCGAAAAAGAAAATTTTATGAACCCTCCCAAAACGACATCAGTGTTGTTCGCAAAATAGCTTGTCATACTAAACTGTTATAAATATTTCACGTACTTCCGACTACCCCTTATAATTTTAAAGGAATGAAGAAAGAACTTTAACTGCACAATATTAAGGTTCACTAAGGTTATTCAGAGCAAATAAATAAATTAGTCATCTGTGAAGATGAAAACCGTATTTTGTAGTACCCTCTATCCACTTCTCTATCACAAGCATATAGTTTAGACTTCTCGTATGTATTCAAGTCTTGTGGGAAATATCTAGAAGGTTCGTTACATTATCAACAAGCGATATAATTGGGACTACTTTTACTTTGTTTATTCATACTAAATCATAAACCAACCTGTATGCATACATTCTTTTTAGTTTAATGGAGTAAATATTGAGTGAAATATTTTTTCCTAATTTATGTTACAAGCAGATCTTTGAGTTGAAAACGGCAATTTAGGAATTGTATAATATTCTAGTTTATTCCTATCTTGTGTTTAAATTTAGTTATTTAATGTTTTGTTCTATTTTATTAAGTCACAAAATAAACTTTTTTCTATTCTATTCTATTCAAAATCAAATTCTGCTAACAACATACAATAGTTCCCCTTAGAAGATTTTCATAAAGTAATCCAAAAATTTTATTAGATTTTTTCTTTTTTATGAATTGTTCAATTACTTCATGTGAAAAACCAAACAAATTATTTTCATTGAATTATTGGCACCAGGTTCTTATGTTACCCATCAGTATGAAATATTATTTACAATGTTCTATCAAGCCCAAATCACCAACCATACAGTACACGCCGATTCTTAACAAATCGTTAGGATTTTACTAGACAAACGACATGCGCTAAGGTATAGTAGACTATATTATGGAATTCCATGTCAGTTGAAAAGAATTTCGGCGCGTACTGTATAACTAAACCATAGTTAGGTAAGTATAATTGATGACTTACCTTCCAAATAAATTCGCCGCTGGAAGAGTTGCTGGAATGCGACTCGCTATCGCTGTCCCACTCTTTCAGTATCTCCGCGGCGGTGTTGGGTTTGCTGTCTTGCTCGCACTCAGGAGAAGTTGGTTCAGTGGGCGAGTCTTGAGAGAACGAGGTGCTCATTATCTCTGTTGCTGGTCCTGTTTTGAAAATTTTGATGTTTATATAAAAGTTGTTTTGATACTTTACGTTCTATATTTTGTTGTATATTATTACCAAATTTTTTGTTGCATGTAGAGGGGACATCTTATTAATTAGTCTAGAATAGCAAGCAACTCAGTAGAGAAGATTCAAGGGTTCTAATGGATACTTCCATTAGAACAATACTTTGTCTTTATCAATTAATGACTCTTTTTTTTTTATTTGTATTCTGTCTACCATACCACCTCATTAGAATCTTAAACATTTGTGAATTATTTTATTAATCACGTTTAGAGGAGATACGAAAAGTATTAGATAGATAGATAGATAGATATACATTTATTCAGCACACACACATACAATAGAAAAAAACAATAATAGCAGAGAAGGACACAAGACAGGTAGGTAGGTAGGTACAGATAGAAAAACAATTACATTTTTAGAGGACGGTAGGTAGGTACCTTCCTACATTACAAAAAAAGAAGAAAACAGAAATTAGCCCCTCCCATGAAGTGCAGTGTGGCTGAAAAGGTCCAATCTCAGCGTAATCCTACTTCCAAACACAAATAGTAAGGAAGTAGCGCTGGTTTTATTATAAATATGTACATCATTTTATAAATAAAAAAATACTCACCAGTGAATCTTATATCACTCAGCATCGGAAGAAACGAGTCAAGTTGACAAAATTTCTTCTCGTTCTGTAAAAAATCCTCCGTGACAACTTTGTGCGAGTCCGTCTCTCCATTAGACATCCCTTCTTCACTACTCTCGAGTTTCGTATCTATAGACTTGTCTTCAACGGGACTTGCTACGTCACTTTGTGTTTTAAGATCTTCAGTTTCGTCTTTGGTATCGCCGTCATCGACGTTACTCTCGATGAGTTCTTCAAATGTCTCGTTGAGGAAGTTCACTGTAGCTATGTTCACACCGTTTCCATTGACTTTCGCGGTAGAAAAGTCTGTATTCGCAATTTCTTTTGTAACTACAATATCATTCTCAGTTTCAGTTTTATTTGGTTTGTCTTGATTATCTGTGACAGTTGGGGCCGTCACTCGTATGTTTTCTATAAAAACATCAGTCGATTTTGGTGGTACGTTTTCGGCATCTACAATAGTCTTCGAACTTTGTTCAGCTGATACCAAACTTTCAAGATTTTGACCATTCAGTTTTGGCTGCTCACTATCATTGGGAATTTGCCCGCTATGAGATTCGTAAGTGTGGTTTAAATTAGATTCTATGTGTGAATCATATGTCCGATTAGGGCTGATTTTAGTCGCACTCATAGGAACTTCAGTCACTATGATCGAATGAGGCTGCTCTGTCTCATCCTCTGGACCAAAGTTTATGAGTAAACTTGTTTCTACTAGATCGAGCAAATCATGAGATTCTATTAAATTCGTAATAGGCGGACTAAATAGTAGAGATTGCTCAGTTAGTTTCTCAGACTGACTAGCCTGATTATCGTTTTCAGACTGATTATGAATCTGGACGTTTTCAAGAGGACTGGATACAAGGTCTATTTGAGACCCAGTAGTTTGACCATTAATGGTGTTCGATTGAGTTTGGTCATGGTTTTCGGACTGGCTCGTAGGGTCGATAATGTTGTCAGACTGACTAACCTCATCGTTGAGGCTATCAGGCTTCTGATCGTTGATGTTTTTAGACTGACTCGTCTGATCACTGACGATGTTATTCTGATCTTGGACGTTTTCAAGCAGATTTTGGACGTTATCAGAATGATCGTGGACATTTTCAGATTGGCTCGTTTGCTCGTTGTCAGACCTGCCAACCACGTCACAGACGTGTTCAGGTAGACTTGTCTGATCATGGACAGTATCAGTCTGACCTGTCTGATAGTGGACCTCATCCGATTGACCAGTCTGATCGTGTACGATGATGGATTGACCAGTTTGGTTGGAGCTATTAGACTGGTATTGGATTCCAGAAATAGAGCTCATAGCTAGTTCACCGGACATCCTTTCACTCCTAAGCAACACCGAGCTAGCGTCGATCAAAGATGACAAATCTTGAGGTCGATTTCTCACTGAGTTTTCAAACTGAATGAACTCTTCAGAACTAATACCACTCTCCATGCTTTGACTAGACCTATCCCTGGAATTCAAATCTTGTGGCTTCGTCACCGCCGAGCTTTCGAAGTCTGAATAGTTCGGAGTGCGATCGGACGTAAGTAAACTGTTTCCACTCAGCGTTTTGCTTTCCCCTTCGAGTAAAATCTCAGTGTTCGATGACGAGTCCTGTGGTTTTCGCTCCGCAGAATTCTGGAAGTTACTGAAACTAGGAACACTAGACTCGTAAGAGTCTGTCACTTGAGGAAGTGGCATCGGTATAGCGTCGGAGTTCTCGCCATCCGCAGTGATCTCTACGAGAGGTGTGCTAGTAACCGAAGGCGTCATATTCCTGTAGTTACAATTAGGGCTGTCGTTGATAACGATCATATCTTGCACCTCCTTATTAGTAGTATCAGTGAGGTTGTCTTGTAAACAAGATATTTCAACGCTGTCCATTTTCTTGAGACTATGCTCGGCGGTTTTAGGGCTGGATTCATCATTGCATTCCTTTTCTTCTGTATGCTTCGGCGGAGATAAATTGACGTCATCTCCGATAGGCGATCTCCGCACTAGCTCGGGGAGCTTCCACGCCTCTTCCATTCCGGAAGCGACTTCGGTGGTGCAGTTTGATAAGGACGGCATTCCAGACATCAGCGTTCCGTACGCTAAGTCTTTGGTAGTATTTTTCGAGTCGTTCACATCGGTCGCGGATGGTGTAGTCAGCACATCAGTTTTGACCTTCGTGTAGGTGTAGTTATCGTTCGCGGTTATCGAATCTGGCGAGAATGTATCGCAGTTTTCGGACTTGCTGTCGTGGATGATGTAGGTGGAGCAATGGCTATGTTCCAGCTGCTCTTCATTGTGGGTTAGCGTGTCCGTGCTTTCACTGTTGCCTTCGTTATCGAACTCGGCACAATCTGGCTCTATCGCCATATCATCGAAGTTTTCCTCTACGTTGTATAGAGTATCGTTCGAGCACCATGAGTCGATGCTCGTCGCTTTCGAAAGGCAATGCGATTCCGGCTTGGAGTGTTTCGCGTCGGTCGGTAACGTCGTTTTAGAAGTAGAGACTCTGGTATTTTCAGATGTATTGGGAGCTGAAGTATCGGTGGTAGGGCTTACAAGGAAAGGCGAAACTTGAGAAATCCGTTCACAGTTGGATTCTTTGTCGTCTTCTTTGTTGTAAGTTCGGTCGTCGATAGGCGATAAGGTTGGTTCTTTTATCTTCAGAGGACTAGCGTTCAAGCTATCTACGCTCATTGTAAGACTGAAATTGAAAGGAAATGTGTAGAAACTTAAAATTATGTAATATTGATGATAATTGAATAGTTATTATGTTTGCATGCGTGTTTTAGTCAAGGGTAACCGGTGTTCAGTTCCGCTTGCATCGATATTGAACCCTCCAATGCGTCAATATTATAAACTTGTGTCTCACTGCTAGATAAATCGCTAGCAACATAATTATTTAACTAACAGTTTTACTACAAGTAGTTTAGTTTAAGTAATCTGGTTCTTTACGCTGACTTCTCATATTTATTACAACATTAAAATTACTTGAATTGTTTTAAGGGTCAGGTGTTTCGCCTATTCTTTCGAAGCTGAGAATAATCAGGAAATCAAAGTAAGTTTGAAAACCAATACGATGTAGCTTCTATAGTAAAATTATGTTGTGTAAAAGATTCGTCCGTCGGCAAGATGTTGACGACAAAATTAATATCGCAAGTCGGACATGGGCTAGATTGAAGCGAGACGGGCTAATGGCAGAAACAAAGAGAGGCCTATGCTCATCAGTGGGATGGAAGTTCTGATGATAAAATCAAATTGTTTATTTTTTATTTATTTCTCTCACAGCACAAATAAAAATATGAAAAAAAACAGAAATATGATCACGACTGGATCCCAGGGTGCGGTAGACATTTCTTTCAGATCTTAATGCAATTTCTAGATCCTATTGAAGATGTCTAAGGGTATGAAGGGGGTAGTCAAAGGTATGTCCGAAAACCTCTAAATGGTCTTTAGTGTTATACTTAGTTAGTTAATTTGTTTTTTATGACTGTTTGTTTTCCTAAGATGTAAAAATAAATAAATAAATACATATTTGGTACATGCCCACATCTTGCAGAAGTTAACTTTCCAAACGTGACAGATTGCAAGCCCATCGACGCTAAACAAAGATATAAAGTAATCAATTTTAAAAGTAATGATAAAAGACTCACTCTCGACTGCTAGCAGCGGTTTCCTTACAGACAGTGTATGTGTTGTTCTGCGAGTGCGAGTTATCTCGAGAAGGCATGGTGTACGTGTGCTCATGGTTCCCTGTAGGCAGCTCAGTCGCCTCGTCCGTCGAGTTGTTGCACGGCTCCGGGTAGCTTTCTGAGGAATCGGTGCGCGTTGACGGGTTCCCTGTGGAGTAGTGTAAGATAACTAGGCCCACACCACCAGGTTCTTGCCTGATTCTTTCCCTGGTGTAGGGAGTCGCGTTGGAACAGGCATTAGAATCACCTAGCATGTAAAACGAAACTTAAGTGATCCTTGAGGTCCTACAAGAATAAATGATTTTTCTTTCTTTCTTTCATAAGACTTTATTAAATCATGTACCATAATATGAGTAATTTCTCGACGAGTATCTCAGGAACAACTTTTTTCATGCTGAGTGTATTTACTGATTTTATTTGTAGGCTATTTAAAAAAATCCCTAAGAAAATAAATACTATTTTTGACAAAGTTATTTAAGTATAGAATTTAGTTTCTGCTCTTTTTAAGATATGTGTGGTCTCAAATCTACTTCAAATACAATATTTCAGGTTCACCGCTAGTGGAACGTTTCTTTTTGAATGGATCGATGCCACATACTACACATTGCATATTATCATTCACGTAGGCAGACAGCTGCGGTAACGTTTCCTAATGGATAAGACACTACTCTTTCTCTCTCCCTTTATCGCCATCTAGTTGAGGCTCAATAAAACCTTGGATATTATACAGGCAGTACTCACATTGCATATCATTATCGTATGCAGAGAGCTGCGGCAACGTTTCCTCCTGGATGGGGCTGAGCGCGCCGGGGTAGCTGACCACCAGCTCGGGCGGCGGGGGCAGTTCTGACGGCCACTCACTCTCCACTTCTAGCTGAGGCTCAATCGATGCCACCTACACGTTATTAGACTAATTAATTTTATGAAAATTACAAATGATTTGAATCTGAAAATTATGATAGTCGCGCGGGACCAGTTTCCGTGGGAATACCGGGTCAAAAGTGGACTATGTGTTTGTTTTTTCGATGATATTCCCAGGCATAAACTATATATATTCCAAGTTACAGCAAAATCCTCTCAGCAGTTTCCGCGTGAAAGAGTAACAAACATCCATCCATACTTGCAAACTTTCGCGTTTATAATATTAGTAGAATGTGAGTTCGAATCTTCGAATCTTACAAAAATATCAGCTGTTTATGGGATCAAAGAAGTGAATAACCACTTTATGTGCCAATTCTACTACTCTACTCTAATTTATTTAAATTACTTACTTGGGCTAAAGGTAGTTTCAACTCAAGTTCATTCCGAAGCGCCTTCACACATTCCTCATCAAGGGACAAATTTTCCCTCAGATCTTCCAAAGACTCCCCATTTCCTGCCAAATACGACTCCGGTATCTCGTCGTTTTCTCGCATCATCCCACCTTCCTCTATCAATCCCTCAACGGTCAACGGCCCTGAATACTCAATGTTCAAGTTATTTTCATTCTCAGCTATCGCCATCTTAGATGTTATCTGCAACTGAATTTGGTTCAGCTCGATCTCGTCTCGCAGAGAGCTTGAATCCAGTTCGGGTGGGGGTTCGTCCAAGTCGATATCGACTATGTATTTAGGTTCTGAGGATGACGCGAATACCCCAGGCGAGTTCGGGGGAGTTGATGGCGAGACGCGTTTTTCAGTCCCCGAAGGTCCACTATCGTCTGTACTAGGCGGTTCGTCTTTCGGCTCCGTGATTGAGGTTATGTCATCAAACACATCATTCATTATATCGGGCACTTCGTTCAGGAAGTTACCATCGCGGAGTGGAGACGGCGTTTCTAAGTTTATTTCGCTGAAATTTGAGGAAAACGCCAATAATTCTTCTTTTGGTATCTCGACCATTCCGACGGTGGGTTTCACCCTAAACAGTTCAAGAGAATTCTCGAAAGGACCTAGAACGACGGAGCTATTTTCGTCGAAGGTGTCTGTATGGTGACTTTTTGTTGGCGAATCGAAGGGGCTCATGTTTTCTTGAACGCCTTTTGGCTCCTGTTTTGTGAAAGTAGCTCCCAGTCCGTCGTCCTGAGGTTTACTTTCCGACAGAACCAACGTTTCGTTATCTTTTGTAGAATCTTCTAGAGCATCCACGGAGTTATCGCTTGTTATCGGTGTGCTGGCAACAATGTTATCAATGTGATTGTTACTCATTCTCTCTGTATGTAAAAAATCATCTGTCTTCTTTATAATTTCGAAGCTAGGTAGGTCCATGTATACCGTCGATTCGTATCTGGAAGTCCTATCGCTTGGAATCTGGGTAGTTTCTAGATCTGTACTTTCTCTATGCTTATCATCACTATTATCTACGGTGCTATTCAGTATTTGACTATTAGTATTATAAATGAGATCCATATACACAGTGCTGTCGTCAGACTCATTCATCCCGACCATTACATAACTATCAGATCTAGGCATGGCTTCATTCTTACAATCTACAATTTTCTTATTGACATCATTATCAACTAAGTTTTCGGTTTTATTTGTATTTTGTACTAAGTCAGGTGGCAAATCTGTGGGCGTTGTTGATTCTAGGTTTTGCGATATCGTATCAACTTCTTTTTCTTTTGAATCACTCAAACATTCTTTATTTTCAACTATATGAATATTCTCATTTATTTTATTAACAAGTTCTTGATTATTAGTTTTTGAATCAATGTTATCTTTCTTTAAATCAGTCGATTGTTGGCTCTCGTTTATTGATTCATTTTTACCTTCCTTTGCAATGATGGGTTTTTGAGTAACTTCATCTAAATCCTTAGTTTTTACTGAATCAACAAGCTTTTCAACGTGGTTATCATTAACTGTATAAACCTTATCAGTTGAATCAATTGATTTTTGGTTGACTTCTGACGAAGATACTTTTTTCTCTATAGCATCAATCGGCATTTGATTATCTTTTTGTACTATTTCAGGTGTCGGTTCTTGGGCTTTTATTATATCTATATTTTCGGGTACTCCGCGTTGGTTAGAACTATCAGTTACATTATCGATGAGATCACTAACTAATATTGTTTCATCCTTACTATAATTATTTTCGCTTTCTGTTGATTCGTGTTCGTCGAAGGAATCTAGCTTTAGTTGTGAAGCTTCAGTTGTGTTAGAAACCTCTTCAGTAACCGAAGGCAGGGTATCAATTTCTTCAATATTAGTTTCTTTGTTTTCAGGCAAGATATTGTCTTCTGGCTTGACTTCTTCGCTTTTGGTTTGTACTTCATCTGTTTCTGTAAGTACGTCATCAGTCACAGTTTCTATTTCATCTTCCTCAGTTCGTACATCTTCACTCTTTGTTTGTGTATCATCCACTTTCGTTTGTTCATCGGTTCTTGTTCGTATTTCTTCGGTTTCAGTTTTTAGTTCGTCTGTTTCCGTCTCTACATCTGTATCTGTTCGTATATTTTCACTTGTTGTCTCAGTATCATCCACCTTAGTTATTTCTTCACTTCTTGATGGCAACTCATCCATTTTTATTTGTACTTCGCGTACCATTCGCATTTCTTCTGGACTCAGTTGTTCTTGTACAGAATCAGTTACCTCTATTTCATCAAGAGGCATACTTTCTGTATTTACTACATCAACTAATGACTTAGTTCCTTCATTATCAGTTCTTATGCTATCACATGATGTTTCACAGTCTTTTACAATTAATTGTTCTTTAACGGATTCACTTATACTAGGTTTCGAGACTACACATAATTCCTTTAGTTTCGGCACTTTACTATCAACTATTTCTTTTGGCAATTCATTTTGTTCTAAAGGCATTTCAACCACGCTGTCTTGTTCAGCGAATTGATTGTGAACTTCGACAGCTGAATCAAAGTCCTTCATAGGCGTATCAGGGGTAAGATTCTCAAGCGTGTGTTGGCTCGTGGTATCACTGTGCCGCTCGAATGAGTGACTGAGAGTGCCAACAGTATCGCGATCAAGCTCATTCTCCTCCGTTTCATCATCCTTGGATGCGAAACCTGTATCCAAGAGATTCTGGAAGTTGCTAATACCGGGGGACTTGACCATACTGGATTGTACCGGATAATCCTTCTTGCAATCGAGGCTGAGGTTATCCCTAGACGGACTGGCCTGATGGCTGGATTCTGAGCTCGAAGTTTTCTCAGAATTGAGTATGTTATCGAGATTCTTGATCACGTCGCTGACATCCCTGTAGTAGCTGACGTCGTCTTGGCTGCCGGCTATGATCTCCTTCAGCCAGGGATCGACGGAGCTATCGGAGCGATCGTTTTCCTTCTCCCGCACTTCTTCTAGAATATTCCCTTGGTTGCATTCAAGAGTGGCTGTTTCGTTGTGCGTCAGGTAAATGTTACCGACGTCTTCTAACGATCCGTGGAGGTTCGTGAGGCTTTCTGATTTGATCTGGCTTTCTAAGGGGTCTTTGTCGGACATGATACTGCTGGATCTGGAGACCGCAGTGTCCATGTCGACGCTGAGTGTGTTGTCAAAGCCGTGCTCCGACTCACTGAAGTGTGCGGTGGATGTTGAAGGTGCGTGGACTATCGCGATATGCTCGTCCACCTACAAATAAAACAATGTGAATTTTATATTTAACTTTTTAGATTTCATAAATACAACCTATCGACCCTATAATTGGCCAATGCTTACACTAAGAATAAGAGCGCTGAGGATTTACATGGCAAGAAAAACAAAGTACCTACCGTTCAATCACTCATACGAAGTACTTTTATTGTTCTACTCCAATTTGCACTTTATTTCGCATCGTTTCTCGAAGATCGAGCTAGCGTATACAGGCTGAGTATTTTTAAGGCTACTGCATTGCTGAGGTGCAGTCTGAAACCGTAAGAGTTAACGAAAAGTAGCCCTAAAAACCCACCTTGTATACACCATAGTTGCCTGGCCACAAGCTCATATGGGTTATCAACAACGTATCTATCTATAGGTAGGTACTAATATTATAAAGAGGTAAAGTTAGTTTGTTTGTTTGTATATTTAGGGTAAACTCCGAAACTACTGATCCGATTTCAAAAATTCTTCGATGTGTAGCATGAACTTCCCGAATGAACATAGGTTATATTTCATCATATCAAGGTAGGTACCACGCGAGCGAAGCTAGTTTGTAATAAAAGCCTTATTACCTTGGGGATAGAGTTGGGTTTGAGTGTCTGCCAGCGCTCCTCAAAGTCCGTGCTAGCGTAGAGGTCGGTGTGGTCGTCACTCGCGCGAGTGTGCGTGGTGTGGAGATGGTTGACCAGCGCGTGCACTTGGGCCGCGCTCGGACGTTCCTCGGGGTTCAGGTTCCAACATAGCTGCATTACTTGGTAACTGTGAAAAGAAAAAATACGTAGCATTATACGAGCTGCGCCATGCGATGAATAGTTCCATATTCTTTAATACAGGGTATAACGTATAAGCAATTCTGGTATCAAATCCCATTCAAATTCGTTAAGCCGTTTGAGCGTGAAAGAGTAACAGGCACACTTTCACACTTACATATTTACACACACACAAACTTTCACCATTATAATATTAGTGTGATTATTTAGACTTCAGGATTCTGTGGCTTAGCCGTAGCTCATTAGCTACATTAGTACTACGGACTAGCTACGACACTCCAAGGATAATCAAAGCTAACACATAACGTATAATAATGAAACAATAATTTAACCTCCACATTGTTATGTTTGATAATTTTATGATGAGAATATTAAGGCAATCTTTATACGGAGAACAAGATATTTACTCGATTAAAATCACTCTACAGACACCACTCAGAATCACTAGAGACTTACGAAAAGAATCATAGTATACTCACAGATGGCTCTTATATGGGCACGGCAGTTCTGGCGGAGGCGAAGGCCTGCCGCCCGTGGGGATGGAGCCCCACGAGCAAACCTCCCAGATCAGAGTGCCCAGCGACCATATCTCACTGCTCGGCTGTAAAACATAAAATGCAGGTGAGATTACAATTTCGTATTTTGTAGAACTCAATAACGCATTCGACGAGTGTGCCAGTGATTTAATAGTACCAAATTCCCAAGTCATCTTCACACTCAAAACGAATTCACATAATAATTGACAAGTAATAAAGCTGAGTGAGCTCGGTCACTTGAGTGACAGAACGATTGCTTGTGTGGTGGTAACGCATACTCACAGTGTAGACAGCGCCACGTCTGAGTACTTCCGGCGCGAAGCAGTCGTGCTGCGGGTCAACGACCTCGTACCGGCCGAGCACCGCGCGAGCCTCCTCCGACGCACCGCGAACCAGCACCGACCCGCCCCACAGGTAACTAAACACAACATTATAATCACTTTATGTAGTACTTGTTTCATACTCGATCATTACATAATTTGTTCATTAATGTAGGCAAGGACGCTTTTATCGTCCTTGATGTAGGTATCGTGTGAGCTATAGCTAACTCTGGTGATGGAATTTTTAGGCCACTACGAAGTACTGAAGTAGGTGGGTGAAAGGCCTTAGGGTCAATTTTGATATGGGTGTGCCACAGGGCTCGATACTAGGCCCTTTCTTGTTTCTAGTGTACATAAACGACATTCCTTCTTTGTAAAATATATGTGTGAAATTGTTCTTTTTGATGATGATACCTCTTTGCTGTTCAAAGTTGTTAGGTCAAAGATAACAATGATGATGTCCTAGTCTTAAACTGGTTCACTGCTAATAATCTTTTACTTAATGCAAAAAAGAAATGTATTAAATTCACTTTGCCTAACATGGTGCAGAGACCTACAAAAATTGAATTAAACGGGTAGGCACTTAATCTTGTAGATCAACTATTTTCTTATGTCTTACAATTGATTCCAAAGTGCAGTGGGGTCCGCATATTGACACACTTGCAGGTAGGCTTATCTCCGCTGCTTACGCAGTCCGTACGATTAGGCAACTGACTGATGAAGGAACAGCTAAGTTAGTTTATTTTAGTTACTTCCATGGTGTGATGTCTTATGGTATTTTTCTTTGGGGAACAGCAGCAGATATTCAAACTATATTTGTTTTAAAAAAGCGATCTTTCCGCGCTAAATTGTAACTGGATACTGATTTCGTAATAGTTCACCAACATAATTGGAACCCGAAAATTGTTACGAAACTTCGTTTTCGTTGATCCAGAGTAAGGCCTTAGAATCGTCGCTCAAGTAATTTTCAAATTATAAGCAAAACTAACTAAATAACTCACCCATATGTGAATCCGTGCGAGTGCATGTAAGCGAGCGCGGAGCTGACGTCACTCATCAGTTGCAGAGGGACACCGCTCTCGTTGAGGATCGCCATCCGAGGGCGGTTTATTATCAGGTACCTTTGGAGATCCTGAAATAGACAGCCTTTTAGTATAATAATAGTGCCTATTCGGGATGTCGCCAAAACTAAACTAAACTAATTTGACAGCACTAAAAATGTTGCCGTCCCTTTCATAACGATCGAAATTAAAAGGATGGCATCGATCATTAGCTTGGGATTAGATGACGCTGTGTGGAATGTCCAAGGATATTTATTTATTTATTTAATTTTAATGCTGTCAAATTAGTTAAGTTTTGGCGACATCCCGAATTGCCGCAAATATCAACCTATGATAGGAATATCGAAAATTAATTGATAAATCCCATTGATGCACGGCCGGATTCGAACCCACGAACTTCGGATCGAAAGTCGACGTACTTATTCACTTGGCCAACACGGCTTTTAGTATAAATTGTATGAAACAATGATTGTAATAAACAAGTCTTACCATTATAAAAGCACACGGGAAATTACTCACGTAAAATTATCGTCGATTTCGATACCGATTAAGTGTGAGACGCGACCGCGAGGAGTGACCACACTCATACCTGTGTGACCATGTTTCGATTCTCCGGAAGAATCGAAACATTGTCGGTATCTAAATCGACGATAATATTACGTGACTAATTTCCCGGCTGGAAAGATGAGTTAGATGCCCATCAAAAGGATTGGTTCACAGTGGCCCAAAACAGGGATGACCGTTGAGAAAAAAGGGAGGCTTTTGCCCTGCAGTGGGACATTACAGGCTCATAACATAACAATTTCCCGGCTATTATTAATGTCTAATACAACGATCTTCGAAGAGAAGGTCGCTGTCATGTCGTATCAAGAAGTTAAAGAGATCGCATTGGAAAGAAGTATATGGAGGAAATTGCATTATTACACCGACAAGAGCTGAGCTCTTAAGTTTTATATAATACAACGATAGTTTTTAAAGTGAAAGTCATACCATTGTGCAGAGTTCGAACAGCAGCAGCCATGGCTCTTCCTCGAGACATTTGCCCAGAAAGCGCAGTATCTGCTCATGGTCCAGCTCGCGGTACATCCTGGTCTCCTCGAGGAACCGCGCCTTGTCCTCCAGCGAGGAGTTCTGGTTCAGGATCTTGACTGCTATGGTCTGGGTGGTACCGCCATCATCTATCTCGCCAACTACTACCTGTAGAAATACAAAAACTGTATAACATTTGTTATAAAGTTTTTGCCTGCTCCGAAGCGCTCGTGGCGAAGCTCGCTAAGACGTTCTTGATAGATCGTTGAAGTTAAGCAACATTCTGAGCGGTCACTACTTGGCTGACCGCAGGTGGCATTATCAGCTGAGCGCTTCCGTGCTTCGGAGGGCACGTTAAATTGTCGGTCCCGGCTTTTAAAGTCGTTATGCCATGACAGAGGCCTTTAGGCGGCCTAAAAACTCCGTCACCAGAGTTGGCCACTTGCTCATACGAACTTACTTACTTTGCCTGCTCCTAATGTCCTATCAAAGTCGCGACTCGCGAGAGAATGAATGAACACTATTTTTAACAAAGTAAAAGATCTAACTGAGTAAAATTTGTGGTACAGATCCCACCTAGACGTAGAAATAAAATGCTTTTTGATAACACACACAAAGCGTTCTGCAAAAACAATTCAATTATTCCTGCTTAGTGATAAAGCCAAACTTTTATCCATACCTCAGTTCCGTCAGTAAGTACATTATTCCTTTCGAACGTACGAGTATAAACCAACTTCGCTAACTTGCGAACCCAAGTTTAAAGCGAAAATCGATAACGTTCGCGGGGAAATGCAGTATAAGAATAAATGGATTAGTTTATACTGGTTCATTTTTTATACACGTTTGCAGCAGGCAAAACTATACTTCTAGATGTTTAAGATAGAGCATAAAATAGCGTGGTAAAAAACAATGAAGAATCAAAAAAATCCTAGAGATTTTCTGTGTTATGAGAGGTCGATAATTAACAATAACTGGTTGACTTGATTGCTAGTTTTAGCCATCATCATCATTATCATCCTAAGTGAGGTCAAGGTTTTATGATCAAGTGGGGCGATTCAAACTTAGAGCATTCTAAGAAAAGTCAAAAATGTGCATTCGATTCGATAATTTTTGACGTTTAGGGCAACTAACATCGACTACAACTTTGTTATAATATGCATATCCGATAAGCATAATTCATGAAGCTAAGTTAAAACTATCAATAGTCATGTACCCTTAAGTGTAGTTATTCAAGTACAAGAATAACTATTATGACGTCAATAGTAGAACTTACCCTTCCAAACCATCCTCTGCCGACCTCCCTCAGGTACTGTAGATTGTTCCGCGCAAAGTGTTCGCTCGCTGAAAAAACAGGCAATCTGTTAGAATAATCAATTAACACAGTTCTTGTGAACCAATAAAGCCGTGTCTTAGGTGATCGATGATGCGTTGATGTTAAGCAACGTTATTGAAGTTTCAACTTGGATGGGTGACCGAAAGTGGCATTAAATTTTCGGCCCCGGCTTATAAAGTCACTAAGCCATCGCGGAGGCATTTTAGGCGGCTTAAAAATTCCGTCGCTAGAGTTGGCCACTGGCTCATACGACCTTACGTTCATACGTTTTAGACGCCTCTCAGCCGCCGTTCCAGCTAAAGGATGTCCAAGCTCTATAAGAACAGCAGGGTAAGCACCTAGCGGTGTCATATCGCATGGCGTCGCATTGTCGCGTTTCTGGGACACCGGTACAACCCACGATTCACGGAAACTTTAACGGTCCACTGAACACAATAGTTACTTAGTGCAAAAACGCCGTGTCGATGAGGTATTGAACACTTTGATGAGGTGCCTGAGGTTAGATGTAATCGTTTGCGCTTAACTACATAGTGCTTAAAGGGAGGAACGGAACGAATGTTTAACAAGTTACCTACGCAATTTGTATGTTAGGAATACGAAAAGTTGTAAATAGTTATGACCAGAAGAGAAGATACTATGATTATTTTCTGAAAGCCTATTCAGATTGCTTTGGCGCGGTTGTACGGCCCAATCTTAGCATAGCAGATGTTGAAGTAGAGGAATTATTACAATTAGCGCTCGCTCAGAGGATGTGGAGCACCTGCTCTCATGCCCTCTCTGTCCGACCACCTGCACTAGAGAGGACCAGAACCAGGCAACAGAAATGGGCATTAGAGTCGCCGAATATATGGCAAATAAAATTTGAGGTCAAGTTATAAACTCGAAAGAAGAAGTAGAGGAATTGAGAGACCTGCAAGTTTATTAAAAAATACTCACTAAACCACTCCGAGTACGGCTCCAAAGGATCATCAACGTGTATCTCCACCGGCAGCGGGTCAAACAGCACGATGGACTCGCGACTGTGCGTGCGCCTGTTAGCGTTCCGTTCCTCGTTCTCATTAAAGATGTACGCTCCGGCGTTGTTGTTCGCGATGTTCTGCATTTCCCGAAGTGAGATGGGTCCATTGTTGTTGTCTTCGCCGCTCACGTTGTTGTTCACCGGCTCCGAGAAACCAGAGTCAGGCGGTTGCAGACGCTGGGGAGTGTGGATATGCGACGCGCTTGCCGCAAACAACTGGAAAGTAAGCTATTTATTAATAAAATAAATAAAAAAGCCTTTTTATTTCTACTGCTTCACAAATAAGTATCTTACTATCTACTATCTAATCATATACGTTTCTGCAATAGTCGCCTCTACGGCGTAGGCCACCCCTAAATCTCTCCATACGTCTCTCTCCCTCGCTTTTCTCATCCACTCCAGGCCACATATAAAGCTATATATATTACCAAAGACAAACCCAAATACATACAAACAAACATGCGAAATTTCTACAAAAAACAATTTTGTTCATAAATTAAAAACTTAAACAAGAAGCCAGTAAAAAATATAAATGTTAAAGGACATTGTGACGAACGAATTCCCCTGAAATTGGAGATATGAACAATCAAATTCCGTAGCAAAACGTAAAGTAGCAAACAGAACAATAAACAGAAATTCGCACACATGTACAAAACAACATAAATATAACGCACACAAACAAAACGTATAAGCTACCTGATTGTCCGCTCCTTCGTTCGGCTGGAGACAAGAGAAAACAATGCACGTGAGATAATATAATCTTACAATCTCGTCGACAACACATACTCAGCACAATACGAGGACATAGTTAATTGGATATCATAAAGTTCTTAGGATTCTAGATTCTCCCGACGTATTTATTATGGCTGTATGTTATGTGCTAATCAAAGTATGCCTACCTACTTCTGCTTCAGCAGTTAAACTTGCCCATTTCAGAAAATGATAGTTTTGAAAGCCCTAATGTCAAAAGTTTTGCGAGTTTGTTTCATAGAATTTTCCGTAAAGTTGTGTAACTTTTAACAGGCACACCCAAAACCCATGTTAATTTTAATCGAATATAGTTATAGTTATGTGAAATTGGACAAAGCACTTTGCTTAATTTCATATCGCGTGTAGGAGGCGCTTTCACTGTAATTCAGTAGTTCGCATAGTTTTTTGAAGATTGCTTTGTAGCTTTCATTTCTTTTGACGTAGTAATGTTATTTGAAAATCTCTTTGATAGCTCAAGGTGTAGCTAACGTTTCTTACCATATTTTTTAGTTAATTTTTCTCAGATATAAAGCTAACCTAATTTTCTCTATAGTAGGTCTACTCTTGAAAGCGATAAATGATAATAGTGACAATTTTGTGGTTTAAAACATGGTTTTTACCGGTATACTCGTAAGCTGAATCATGATAACTATCATAATGCCGTTATCGAACCTTAAAGACCAATTTATAAACTATTTCAAATTTCAGAGTAATTAGTTTATACCTTTCAGAAATAAATGGTTGTTAACATCTTATGTCAGAAACAAGAATAAACTCATATTGATTTTGAATTATCGACTCGTAGATACTGCAAGAGATATCTACAGCATCCGTTAGTTATAAAAGTCACAGTATTTAACCTTTAGATAACCCCGTCTAACTCCACTGCGATGCATTCTGCACAGTATGAAATGACGTAACCCGTCCTCTGAATGAGCCTAATCATGGTCTTTCAATGGATGTCACAATGGATACTAAAATAAACTTAACAAAACATTTGTATGGTGATGGATGAAGGACACGTTATCAATAGATGAACGAAGCTAATACCTGGCGTAATATGAATAAACAGCAAATCAAAAAGCGTATAGAAGTATATAAGGATTTTATCGTAGTACTAGGTGATATTGAATGAATTAAATGTCTCCTTTAAATAAATTCAGAAGTTAAGAGTTAAAACAGTAAACCGTGATACAGTTACACTAGAAAGTGACATCGAGAACCGACAGTCAGGCGCTGCCCCTATCATTCACCCGGTACACGACACAGTGAGAGTGTTTGGCTAGTTATGCACAAACGTAATAATGAAAGTGTTCAAAGAAAACGCAACACACAATCAAATTACAAAACGTATGAACGAACATAAAAAATGCTCATGTATGTAGGTGCCATCAACAAAGGCATTTCTCATGAAGTACTTGTGTCATTATCAAATAGATTCAAAATTAAATGTATCTAGTATTCAGAAGGATCAATTCATGTCATACAAAAACGTACTTGAGACTAGGGCATATTCTTTTTATCAAAACCAGTTTGTTTGTTATGCAATGCAACGATTTATAGTTATGCTACTATTAATGGATGATAATAAAGTATAGTTGCTAAGAAAATAAACTAACAAGGTAAAAATGTATAACTTAGTTCATGCAATAATGATTTATGCAGATAATATAAGTTAATAAGATAGTCAACTTAGAGCAAGAAGAAAAAGAAAAATAAAATCGTAGAGACAGTTCGAGCAAAATCTTTGTAAAATTAACCAAGCTACAATGAATAAAATTAGAACTCAATTTTCTTAGAAACGCAAATACGTTGAATATAGATCTTGTCTTGTCCGACGATTGATCAAAGGAAGTAAGCAATTATCAATCAATTAGAAAAGAAATCTGTTAAACTGTTCATGATAAATGGGTTGGGGTTGGAAAAGGCGTGCGTGACTAAATGGGAACTTGGGAATGGAGTTAAAACAACAAATAATAAAACCAACTGAACGACCTTGCAAATGGCAAAAGCGCGAAAATTTTATATATGTAAAAACCTTTTATAATTTTCATCCAGTTCGGATGAATCTGACGGTTAGAAGACCAAATCCACAATCTAATTTTGATGTAGGTACACACATTGTGAATACAGAACAAAAATAGATTTTAAATGAATGACACTGTTTACTTGCCAAAATAATTGGAATAGCACTGTGGGCATTGACATTCTTTTTCGTATGAAGCGAAACTACATAAAAATATACAGGTTACACTGTAGGTAGTGATGTGCAACTTCGTGCGAACCAGACTACTTCTCACGGTAAATTGTTTAGGCATTATGAAATTAGATCTATTTACAAACTGTAATACGTATTCATTGTTATAGTGTGGAGATGCAAGTCATAAATAATGATACAATAAAGGAGGTACCATACCATTACAAACAACGAAATGTAACGAATTTATATTTGGTAGCGCTACAAATAATTATGCATGTTACATAACCAACAGAACCAGCATTTGATAAAACTACATCCAACTGAACACAAACAAGTGTACCTACGGTAGCTACAACTCGTATAGAAAACAAGAAGCGCTCATTAACTAGAGTTATCAACAGCTCAAGGCAAGCACGTGTTAAGAGAAAAATGTTGCAATTTGGAACTGTAACTCCAGAGCAGTAAGGTTCAAAGGGTTCAAAGCGGATGGCTCCGTAATTAGTATTGAGCGTGAGTCACAGTGATGATGCACTCGCATAAAACTACGCTTTATCAAGAGACGTGCCGGCTATCTGAAGCCAGTAGACCTTTAATTAGTTTTACAACTCATTATGACATCCTGATAAGAAATGAAATAACTTTTAATTGAATCATCCATCTACGCAGCATTTACAGGCATGCGGAGACATAAATAGAAACTAGAATATGTAATGAAAGCTGCAAAGTAAGATCAGATTTCAAAATGGAGACGGCAAGTTGGCAAATAAAATCACCGGTTACCGCTAATTGATAGTGAGTCATAATACCTACCTACACAGTTGTAAATAAACATGCATGTGTTGTATCGGTATTTAACATTAATTACTATGTAACAGCGAGGGACGTGACTTGACGTCGCTTACGTTATACATCAGAAGGGGATTAACAAGGTATTCTCGTAAATAATACATTCGAATTTGGGAACAATGGCGGTTGCTGAGTAGCTAAGCACCTACCCTTTACAAAGGACAAATTATGTAAGCTTTACTGACAGACAAGGAGCTATTTTAAAGAAAATGATCTTAAAAAGTTTATGAAAAAATTATAACAAGGTCGGCTCTTTCACAGAAATCGTAAAGAATACTAACACTTAACAAGAAATGGTAAAATATATATAAAACTGACTTAAAATACCATGGATGTATTTTGTCAAGATTTAAAAATAAATCTGAAATTCTGTCTCGAAAACTGAGGACGGCAAGCTTTTACTAAGCTTCGACTACAAGAAGCTTACGTGACTCTGCTTTGTGAACCTGCCTCAATGTTAGGCTAGCTTAGCACAACGAGCGTGGCTTGTTGACTTTGATAAAGTTGTAAGCTGTTTGTACTGTGGCTTGGTTTGAGTGTTATGATTTAGCTAGAGCCCTTATTATATGGACTATACGATATAACATTTTAAGCCAAAACCTTCTTTAATAAAAGTGAAATGAAGAGAAAGGAAAATTGAATATAAAAGAGATGAGATGCATTTTAGCACTACGAGTATAAGATGCTAAAATTATGAAAAATACAGCGCTAGCGATCTTCGCTGAAGTAATAGTTCGGTATGTTTTGCAGAGATGCCAGCGGGCGGTCACTGATGATTTGATGATTAATCAGATAATCAGGCAGAGGCAGAGTGCATGCCAAACGTACCGCACGACAATTTAGTAATACTCGTATGACAATACATTTGCCTGTTTAAATTCGACTATTATTTCGGGGCATGAATCAGACCAGCAACGGGGGAGGTGTGAAGCGATGACAGTGGGGTGGGCCTGCCCTGGGCTTTATGCCAACTAGAAGCGCCACTGCATTGTTATATTGCTCGGCGCTACTCTCCTATAAATTCTCTAAATTCTAGTCCTAATCCCGTTAACATAAGGCAGATTTAAAATTTCATGACGCGCACGAGTAATGTTGTAATGTCGTCATGTGAACGTCTCGCGCGTAGTCTAGGGTTTTTATGTGAAGCATCTCAAGTCCGCTGCCGTGCTAAGAATTCGCTAGGAATTGTTTTCGCTTTTGTGAGAAATGTTCACACAATATATTTATGGCGCCCTTCTAGATGTTCCAGTTCACGGTTTGCGAAGCAAATGTTAAGTATTTGTGAATTCAGCCGCAAGTACGTACCTATGTATGCTGGGTGCCAAGGATTAGTTAATAATGCGGATGCAATAAACTAAAATCAAACAAATTACACAGCAAATTAAGGGTTAAGATCGGTCATCGCTGTTGCTAAGAAAACTTACTTGTTTTTATTTACGTGGAGTTGACATCAGGTGGGCGGGTTGACTCACAGATAAGACTTATCAGACGGTCCAAGTTTACGTTTTTTTCTACGAGATTACACGCGTGAATAACACTGTTTACGTTCAATGAACGACGCAATTCTTGAATGTGGGACATTGCAATGAAGATTGCAAGGTCAGTTGCTGACTAGACGTACCCTGATAATTGGGGTAACGAGCGCCAAAATAAACACACAATGTTTAGAGAAAGCTCGCTCAAATTGATCGATGTTTTCCTTTTTTTATTTTTCAGAGTTCTGGATTGCTGCGCTTGGTTGATTTAAACGGAATATGCAACAAGGAAGAGATTCCAGCTTCACTTGTTTACTTACGATTGAACCCGTTATACAGGTCACCTTTTTCTTCAATGTGCCAACAAAGACTTTACAAAAATAAACGTCTAAAGCTTGGAAAGTATTGAAGCCAGACAAAGCATACAAACTGCGCACATTAGCAGACGATTATAAGGGATTGTCCACATATTTTACAAGTCCATTAGACTAATTGATTACTAATTGTCCTGTCCTAGACGCTAGGGCTAGAGATTGGAGCAAAGTATTGCCATTTACAAGGTTAGGTTTAAAAACCGATGGGTGGAACTGAGTCGAGTCATTATAATAAGTGCATGGACCAATTTACGAGCACTTTCAACGAGGCTAGTTTATAATCGGATAATAAGGTTCAGTGTTTCAGTGACAAGCTTTGAACATTAAACACATTTATGAGCGACATAAAATACATAAGGTAACCCTAATTATGGTTTCTGATAATTATTCTTATTTAGAAAGGATATTTAATGAGGAAGCATTGTTTGCAAGCATCATTCAAAACAGCAAACACACAGTATCATAACATAATGCAAATAAGAAAATAATTGCACCTTCGAAACACTTTGTTGATTGGCAATGATATTAAATATACACTCATTATTTGGAGAAATTTACATAAGCGCACAAACTACAGAAGCAAAAAGGAACTATGTAAATATATATCTTTGATACAAGGTCTGGTAAAAATTGATGATGCATTCACACAGGGGAACCAAACGCCATTGATCGGATAAAAATAACAATGCTGAATGATTACATAACTCGATGATGCCATTCATGCATGGAAACCATAAAAAAACTAGGAACAAACACGTGTGCAATGACTAACAAACATAAAACTGTCAGTACACTAAATGTTGAAGTAAATGAGGAGTGGCGCATCAGCGCAGAGAATAGAAACACAATAGATGCCAAATGTGATGTGCCGATGAGTAAGTGTCGTCGAGATTCGACCAGAAACCTCCTTTAGGTTTAGGATGCAGTTGCACAGCATAAGTAATTTTTTTCAATGTTAAGTTATGACCTGATTTTCATCAAAAGCGACTACAGCGAACATCTTAATTGATTCTTCCTTTATCAAAACTTTCGCGGATGCTCGTGTTGTAAAGTTAACTCTTCCCAAGAGTTTGAGTTCTAAGCTAAGAGTACAATAGTTTTTCTTAAACTTTCGCGATCACAATTCATATTTATAAATACATGTACACGGGGTTTTATCGCGTTATTTACCTTATTTCTTTACTTCCCGACGTTTCGGCTATGTTGCAATAGCCATGGTCGCGGGTGGACTGGAGTATGCTTCAATTTGAGTTTCGTTGTGTAGCGGGTGGGTAGTTTTGTATCACTGGTAAAACTACCCTCACAGATCTTCAGAATTCGGATCGGCTGCATTTACACCGCAACATACCACACTAACAGTATCTTCACACCGAGAAGTCATATTACGACGTGCATTGCATCTACTAATCACAGGGTTCCAAGATGATGGGAGCCTAATAATCTGTGAGGGTAGTTTTACCAGTGATACAAAACTACCCACCCGCTACACAACGAAACTCAAATTGAAGCATACTCCAGTCCACCCGCGACCATGGCTATTGCAACATAGCCGAAACGTCGGGAAGTAAAGAAATAAGGTAAATAACGCGATAAAACCCCGTGTACATGTATTTATAAATAAGAGTACAATGCTCTACAAACAACTGCTGCGATAGTGCAAACTTTAACCATTTTTATTACCCTCAAGACAACAAAATGTAAACAGAGGTGCAACATTGTATTGAGAAGAACGAGTGCTCATTACAATCTCATTAACGGACAATTAGTAGATGGCGGTGGGTTACTAGTATAACTGTAGTTTGGCGACTGGTTTTCGGCCGTGACAATGAATTACGGTTTATTGACGTCGATGAGCGTCTGTGATCGATGTGTCATTTCTTGAGTCTTGGTCTAGTTCGTCTGTCCGTTATAGACAGAATGAAAAGTTATGACTGGGGTGGGGACTTCTGCAGATGATAAAAGTCCAACAACGAAAACCGGGTCTTTTCCTAGTAGAGAATGAGTGGAAAGCAAAATGGAGAGGTACTACAAAGTATATTTTTTGCTATAAATAAAATAATTCCGCTTGACTTGCTAACAAAACAGCGAATGGATGAGCCAGGTGAACTTCAAGTCATGATGACATTTAGGAAGGAAATCTCATGAGCAGCTTGAAGCTATTTGAAGAGGATTGCGTCACAAAAGGGACAGTGGGGCCTTGAGTGCCAGGATTGACGTCATTGACGGTTGCCTGGCGAAATGGACCTATTCGCACCACCCACCCACCGTCTTCACTTGAATCTTCAATTTGGTGTTGTTTGTTCGTAGATCGAGTTACAAGTCGGTAAATATTGACAGAGACTAATACCGTTCACGGTGGGGGTCCATTGATTTTATCGGAATGCTTTTAGGCGTTCCTCTTTGGTGAAATGTTATTATACTATCTTTAGGAAAATTCGTAGGTAATATTCTTTTTACAATTAAAATGCACTTAGTCTAATCATGAAGCAGAACATCGCTGTTATTGGCCTTCACGAGAATCGACACAAAATTAATGTTAATAGTAGTCATCATTACTTTTTGCACATTTTTCCAAGGTTGTTTAGTTGGTATTCGTAACATAATCAAGGGGCTTGGTGTTTGGCCTCCATTAAAATTGACAGATGACACAATAGCTGCCGTTTCCCATAGGCAAGGGCGTGCCGGGTGCGACGACCCCGCCCGTCCGCTGATTAGATTTACAACTGCAACTTTTATTGGTCAACAGATAGGGCTGTCCAATGTTCCGAGCATTACATGCCATTACAAGTTCTATCTGGATGTGGATAAATGCTTATTTACTAGCCAGCCAAAGATAATTTGTACACTAAACAGACTAGGAACAAGTCGTCATGAATCTTAATCCTACCATAAATTACTTCAAAGGTCTGCGTTGTAATGCAAAATCAATTTATTTAAGAAACATTATCTCTATATCGTGTATCATATACCAAGAGTACATAATAGTAATAATAGCAGCTTAGTACTTATGTTTAAACTGCTAGATTTAAAAAGCACACTAAAGAAATGGCTAAATCCAGTTTCGAGCCAACGCAACGGATGCATCTTTAGTTTATTACGAACAAACATTTTTTTAACATTTCACGATGTTTTGTAGCGTCATTGTCAATCATCATTATTTATTCATGCAAAATGAGAACTTTAGAATGTTATTGCCATTGGGAATAGGAATAGTGTTTTATAGAGAACGTCTGTTATCTGCTGTGTGACATCCCTAACTCGCGATGTATGTAAGATTATGACGCCTGCGCTTCTACACGACACGAGGATGAATAACAAATAATATGACTAAAAGTTGCATTTCGTAGTTGCTGCCAAATAGTTTGCGACTGACTGGTTCTAGCTATAAAATGCCTCTCGTGGGAGTTGCTGTCCGAATCGGAACAGTGACTGTTTTGTACAAAAGGTCATTTATTCTATTATCTAATAATAGCTCAGGCATTCGTTTTCTATAGCGTGATACCGAAAAACACCTTATGATTTATATCACGTCACAGACGACATCAATTATAATTTATTTAGTCATCTCTATTGATTGGAAGGCTAAGTTTAGTGTGATTTAATTACATTTCCTCATACCCTGGATTTTTATTAGATTTTTATAAGCAGAGGGTTATCATAAGATTAATGCTGAATGTGGTATTTTATTAGACTTAGATTGCGCGACGATCTTATCATCACAAACGTAGGTCCAAATGGAAAAAGAATGTGATAAATCAAGAAGGGCTTTGCCCAGCAGAGGGACACGTTATTACAGAGTTATTTAAGTAATAGACATACGTGCGAAGAGGATGGTTTAGATGCCAGGCTAGCCAACTCTATCACAACAGTGTCCCAGATCTTGCAGTCTTGTTAGAGTAGACATAGATTTTCTCATGACGCTTCATAAAACTCTAGGATGTGCTCAGGGGAAAGATTAAGGCTACCAGTATTTTGCATGGTAAAGGTATCTTTCTCTTACGTCTTATCTATCTCAAACACACAGAAAACGTACAAAGATATACAGACCAAGATACTTTTGCATTTACATTGGGTAAGAATAAAGTAAAGATAGGAAGTCTTTAGTTGTTTTCGTGCAAAAAGTCCAGCTTACCTTGCAGTCTTTATGTCTGTAACACCATGTGCATCCGATGAGGAATGCAAGTGCAACAAACACCAGCGCCAGCGCCGGTATTGCGGCGTAAAGACCGCTCTCCACCGTCCATCCATCCATAGACTGCTCATCTGTAAATATAGAATGTTAAGACACCCTGTGATAGTGTGCTAGTGACTTTTTACATTAAAAATTCTAAGTTTTGATGTACATCCTGCATAAGCAATCATGGTTACCATTCCTGCAATGTAAAAGGCGAACAACATTTTAGAATGTTCCTATTATTCTTTAACCTGAGGCTGCCTAAATCATATTAATTATAATAATATGAAAACGATGTATGAAAAATCTTGGAAACAACCTTTCTTCAAAAATATTTCTCAGATTGGGTTGATAGCTGCAGTACTCTAAGTGCCATAGATTTTGAGATATAAGTAACATCCGAAAAAACCCAAAAATGAGCGAAGCCATGGGCTCTATAAAATTCATAACAGCTAGTGGCCAAGTCTGGTTAAGACTGAAGGGCCTCCAGGCAGTTTAGTTATTTTTTAAGTTAAGGCCAAAGAATTTAACCTGCCTTCAGAAATAAGGAAACTCTTCATTTGTTATTGCCACTAGTGGTCAACCAATGACATTGTGTCCATTTCACTCAAATGGTAAAAGGTTAGTCTCAATAATACATATTAAAAATACAATTGCTTACTGTCGGTAGATATTTGACATTACTTAATACAGAAAATATCAAATACCAGCAGTAAGCAAAACCAAAGAAGATAGGTTATTGAGACTGAAGCATGGAAGCAGGATAGAGATTCTTGATTGCTTATTTTACTTTAGAATACTTAAACCTACCTTATGAATCTTTTAATTTTTATGTGCATTTTAGTATTTATTTTCAAAATGCAAAATGCAACATTATTAAACAATGATAGTAAGTAATTATCATATAAATCAAAGAAAAGTACAATCAATGTTAAATAATAGGTTTAACAAATGTGTTTGTTATGTTGTATTAAGTTGAGACAAAGGTTAGCTACTGATTTTGCATAAATCTAAATTATTATAAAAAACGGTATAATTTTTTTGTTTAACTGCGCTAATCTCACGAGCTACCAGTTGGATTAGAAAAAATATTTCTATATTTGATAGCTTAATTCTAGAGGAAGAAAGATTATAGGGTGCTTTTCATCACCATCATCATCTTTATAATGCTGGTACACCAATAGAGCCAGCTAGTAATAGTAAAGATATAATGTGTCAAAATAGAGGTTTTATGCATTCATGCTATGTATTAAGTCATAGCACATTTGTCTGATAAGTATGTAGTGAAAGTATTATTCAAAGGTAAACAATAGAAGTGTAAAGTTCAATAGCCCCCTAATCTCTTGTTATTGTTTTCATAAAGGTCATTGCACTATATTTAAAATTATTGTTACTTAAGTACATAATCTTTTATTTTATGCATACTACATTAGCTGAGAGGATGATTTAGGTTCTGGGCAAGCCTATTTCGTGTCCCAGGCACTACAGAATTCACAAGTGTGGGCAAAGCTTGCCTCCTGAGTCTGTATAAATCATCTAGTAAAGATGCAAAGGCTTGAGTAATACAATTTTAAAATAATATTACACGGACTCAAATAAAAAAAGGAATTCCATGTCTATTTATTTATTTATTTATTGGGAAACCAACAGCGATACATTAAGGTTAACTTAATTAAGGTTATTGATGCAGAAAATATGGC
Organism: Xanthorhoe designata; assembly: GCA_963582015.1. Lineage (NCBI taxonomy): Eukaryota > Metazoa > Arthropoda > Insecta > Lepidoptera > Geometridae > Xanthorhoe > Xanthorhoe designata. Next base: position 2,092,230 of record OY757042.1, on the reverse strand, counting down.
CAATTACAGATTTCCACGTCGTGTGTTTCATGTTAGAATTTAGTTACTTACTAGGAACAGTGATTAATAAATATTTATTTCTACCTAAGTTTATGTTTGGTTTTAATATTGAATAAAAAAATATTATTTTATAATTCAACGTTAATATCGCTGGTACATATACAGGAAATTATTTTATTAAGCACATGGCCAGGATGTGCACCTACTCATTTGCATCTAGGTACCTATTCATTACAAGTTTGCCAATAGATAGGGGGCATGAAAAATTGTGAAGATCGAGTGAGGACATAGTTTTTAGGTGGGGTACATTAAATTCCGTTACTATTATCTTTAGATTTTGTGAAAAACATGCATTTTTTCGGTAAAATGACTCACCGTGAGGGTAGGTTTGCGGCGTTGGTCGCACAGGTAATCCGTATCCCAAATGCGAGCCGGTCAAGGCCACGAATAATACCACCCATATCATATTTATCATTGTCACATTATTTGCACAGCTTTATTATTTTTCTTCTCATTATTTATCGTTTTCAGACATCACCACAACACAAAAAATACACGGTCCATGACAGGATTGCACTTATCGAAATTTTACCATACACCTTAAGATTATTCCGGTAAATTTATATGTAACTAGAACATATCCACACGCTAGAATATTTGGTTGAGATTTAGATAGGATTTGAAGTAAAATTCATGAACATTTACATAAAAATTGCGCAACCCACAGCTGTAGAGAACGCCATTTTTATTTATCGGAGTTGCAATATAAATAAATATACGTCAAACTTTGAAAGATTACTATTTTCTAACCTAGCAACACCATTCAAAAACATAAATAAATGTTTTTTTTTTAGTAGTACCTAACTCGAGAATGTCAACAATTTATTTGTAAACTTTTTTAACCTGTCACCGGCTTCGAGTGTCACTATAGGTCTGTCGTCTGTCTGTCACTTGTCTTGTCAGTCAGTCAAGACAGTCAATGTCAGTCAAGTTGTCAAGTTGATGCAAAGCGAAAACACTGAAAAAACTTCAGGAAAATCACAATTCCAAATCTGAAAATGTGCCACATATTCCAATTCCAATAGCGCAGCTAATGGTTTTTGCAAAAAACAGGAATCAAAACTGAAATCTAGAACTAATGCTCGTAAACTTTTTCTTGTAAAGAAGTAACCTAAAAACACATGTACGGTATCGGTGTTTTGTCTAACCGAGTAGCTAGATGTAGTTTTCATTTCTACCACACAAGAAGTACTAAGAAATTGTTGGAATTTCTAGCCGAAATGCCGAAAGCTCATACATCCCGAATCACAGATGCACAGCGCCAAAGGCAGACAATATCAAAAAAGTCTGATAGATATCCTCCTTCCACTGTCTACTTGCAAGTATTAGGATCTGGAGCCACAGGTGCTCCTAACACATTATATCTTTTCACTGATCAAAAACGGTAAGTTAACCAAATGGTTATAAGTACTTACAAAGACTAGATTTTTGTACTTGCATACTTGATACCACTCAACAAATGTTTTAGCTACCTATTCAACTGTGGTGAATGCACACAGCGTCTTGCACATGAGCACAAAGTGAAGCTATCTAGGCTTGACCACATCTTCATCACAAGCAAGAGTTGGAGGAACATAGGGGGTCTGCCGGGCCTCTCCCTTACATTGCAGGATGTTGGTGTTCCTAATATCACACTACATGGGCCTGAGGGGCTGGTAAGGATATAATTACATATTTCTGAAACTAATAAGTAGCATATGACAGTCTTCTAACTTTCTATCAAGTTTACTTCAGTTTCCTTATTCAACAACCACTTTTTCATATTATCTTTAAGTATTTAGTCTTTGACGACCTCTGTGGCGCAGTGGGCGAAAGCCCGCCTGAGACGCAGAGGTTGCGGGTTCGATCCCCGCTGCGGGACAAATGTTTGCATGATCTGCAAATATTTGTTTCTTGTCTGGGTGTTTTCTATGTATAATATAAATAAAATAAATAAAATAAATATCCTTGGACATTTCACACGGCGTCATCTAGTCCCAAGCTAAGCAATTTAATGCTTGTGTTATGGTAACCAGATGACTGATAAACTACATAGATACATTTTTTTTTGTAAATACATACATATTATACATAGAAAACACCCAGACACGAAACAAATATTTGCAGATCATGCAAACATTTGTCCCGCAGCGGGGATCGAACCCGCAACCTCTGCGTCTCAGGCGGGCTTTCGCCCACTGCGCCACAGAGGTCGTCATATATGTATGTATTTACAAAAAAAAAAATGTATCTATGTAGTTTATCAGTCATCTGGTTACCATAATACAAGCATTAAATTGCTTAGCTTGGGACTAGATGACGCCGTGTGAAATGTCCAAGGATATTTATTTATTTATTTATTTATATTTAAAAATAATCTTCATTATCCTTTATATTTGTTGAAAATAATTATTTTTTGTAATTTATTTTATTTGTAGTTTATTGATTTAGAAGACCTCATGGGGTTTTCATCCACTCAAATTATGAAAACATTGTAAAGCATTGCATGGTAAAAAAAGTATTAAGTACCTAAGATTATTGTATTATTGCAAGATTATTTATTTATTATTTGTATATTGAATGAACTATCACTAAAAAAACTTTTTTGTTTTCTGTTTTAGGATGAATTGTACAATGCTACCAAAAGATTTGTCATAATGAAGGAAATGAATGTAACTATGGCAAAGTGTACTCCGTCTGAAGACTTTGAGGACAATGCTTTGAATGTCAAATATGTGCTACTGTAAGTGATGACTCTAAAATATTACAGATACTTGAAGTCGAAAAGGCACTTGTATTATGATACACACTCTTGTAGATAGGTAGTGAATGTAAACAGTGAATTCAGACAAATACCTAGCCAAAGAACTAAAAACTAATGTAATAGTATAAGTGAGGTCTCTTGTCTTGTATAGTTTATATAAAAGCTTTTATTACAATCATTGATGAATACCTATTTTGATCTGATGCCCACAAAGACTTCATTGCCTACAAACATCAATTTGGCACCTAAAACACTAGTTTTAGGTGCCAAATTGGCCACTAGGCCATGGTTATTTACGAAACCTTTTTCAGAGGGCCTCACGACAGCCTCCTTGCTAAAGACCTAAAGCCCTCCGCTAAGAAAACTAAAGCTGATGCAGCAGACAAGGACTTTGAAGAGTTCGGACATGATGACACAGATTATTACAAACGATCCTCGGATTCTAAGAGCAAGATTAAGGAGAAGCCAAAACTTAAATTACCTGTTGTTACTGGTAAGTATCCCCACGCATAAAGGACCACCTTTGAGTCTAAATGCGGAAAAGGGAGTCCCCATACATACATACATACTGGTAAGTATAAGTAGCCTCGAAAATATCCAATGAAAAAAGCAGATAGGTTGGTTTTGAAATTACAATACTTTTTATGAACCCTGCAAAATTCTGCAAATCCAAGTTCCAAGTCTTAAAGGTAGACATATTCGTAAAACACTTATTTTATTTAAAAAGGAATTTAATTAGTTTCTTTATCATAATCTCTAATTTTGGTTTTTCTAAAAAATATCTACTTTGTGTGTAAAGTGGATACATGCTGTGTCTTAGGTTTCCTCTAAAGTAACATACAACACTTGTAGAAATCTTCAACTGCTATAGTTCTAAATAAAAACACCCACCCAAATATTTACCATGAATTGAAATACAGTGTCAACTGTCTCATTTTCCAGATCCCCAAAAGAAAAAGACAGAAAAAGTGCTCCATGACCTACAGAAGAAATCCAACTGCACTGTTGCATACATTTGTACCCTTAAGAGCAGAATGGGCACTCTAGACCTAGCTAAATGTGTTGAGCGAGGCGTCAAGCCAGGACCACTACTAGGGCAACTGAAGAATGGACAAGATGTGGTTTTACCTGATGGGACGTTGGTACTGTCCCGTGATGTGAAGACACCTGATGACCCTGGACCTGTGTTTATTGGTAAACTAATTTCTTGGTTATAAAATGTATTGGCATATTAAAAGAGGCATATGCCCAGCGTTCTAAGAGAGTTTCCAGACTGAAAGAAATTTTTTTGTTCATCCACCCTTCTAAAGAGTAAGAATTCAGTTTTAATAAAAACATTGTGTATTTTGAAGTATCGCGCCCTATGTATAACATCGACCCTGGTTATGTGTCTACTTATCATTACCCTACCTCCATACTAATATTATAAATGCGAAAGTAACTCTGTCTATTACGCTTTTACGCCTAAACCACTTAACAGATTTTGATGAAATTTGGTACAGAGATAAACCTTAGGAAAGGACATAGGCTACATTTTGTACAGGTCTCACGCGTGGGAAGCCGCGGGGAGAAGCTAGTTTGTAATTTACCATTTTGTTCCAGTAATGGAAGTACCAGAACTAACCTATCTAAAGGAGTCTGAGTTCTCCGCTCATTTCGACAACGGTGAGAATGCCCCTGAGAACATCCCCTCTCTCGTTGTACACTACACACCACCAAACGTGTTAAACCATCCCACGTAAGTATCAATACAAATAGCTGCTAGTTATTCTTGATAGATCATCGAAATTAAGCGACGTAGTGGGCGGTAGTCGTTCTTGATAGAATGTTTAAGTTTGACGATATTCTGAGCGGTCGAAGTAAATGGATAGCTACAGGCATATAAAATGGTTGGTCTCGGCTTTGGAACCGTTAGGCCGCTAGAAATGCCGCTTAGTTATCAATGCCCCTGCCCCGCATATAACATGACAAGTGCCCTCGACGCACATTGTGTACTTGCCGTACTGTAGCCTAGTCGAGTGCACGTCTACGAGCAGGGAACACGTTGACTTATCGAATTCCGGCCGCGCCACACCCTATAACTAGCATATTTGCGCCATGGATTGGCGCAAATATCGTTGGAAACTACTACATAGCGCATGTAGTTGGAAACTACTACATGATTAGCATAATCTTAACATTATTGTTATTAAATAAGTTAGGTAAAATGAAGATACTATTATTTTAGTATCTAGGTAGGTACTACATAATACTATTTCCTCAAACATTGTGGTGTTCCAACGGGGCTCTTGTTGCGGCTAAACCTAATTCTTAAGACCATTATGTACCAACTTGAAACAATAAAAAAAAATTCAAAAAAAACATGATATTATTCCAGCTACCGCGACTTCATGGCAAAATTCGGAGCAACAACGCGCCACCTTGTTCTAAACTCTCAAAACTCGTGCCTCGGTTCCGAGGCGGTGCACCGCACACAACACAAGTTGCATCTTCTCGATGGTGACATCTTCCCGATGCTGCGAGACGCCAGTGTGCCTGCTGTGTGGAACTCTCATCCACCGCCTAGCAACGATAGTCCGGTACGACGGGGCTTGGAAGACCTGAAGAATAAGGTATGGTTAAGTTGGTTGTTATTGTTTGAATCCATACTTGTATCAGCCCATTGTTGCGATCATTAAGCCCGTCACACACGTAGCTATAATATATATTACTATAAATTATAGCAAGGCATATTACGATATATTTTCTATACAAATATTCAAGTGACCGCACACGCAGCTACGAGTATTAATAGCTAATAGCTACGTGTGTGACGGGCTTTAGAGACGTCGAAAATATAATCTCATTGCCCATTTTACATTGCTAAGATAATAATATGAGTTGTATACTATGATTACCTACAAAATATATATAACTACTTGAATGAACCGAACCTACCTACATTTTACCATGATATATGTGAAAATACAATATGGGACTTAGTTCCATCCTTTATGTTTGCGTGATCTGATTGGAGGGTAGGATAATCTATTGTAAGTCCTTCGTCCTAAATTGGTCGAGGACGCCAGTTGTAGAATATTTTTTGTCTGCTTGTAAGAATTTACCTCAGTAGGTATTGAAAATAAGTTTAAAATAGGGGCTGAGTCTTGTCGGATTATGAAAATAACACTTTTGGTGGTTGGTGACAGTTATTTTATAAATTGTATTGCTTGCTTGCATTGCTATAAGTCATTGCTTCTTAAATTTAGAGTAAAATTTAATGTTATTTAAATAAATCAATTCCGTAGATATTTCACGACGTAAATTTTTTCTTAAAAATCTGCACTCAAGTGTGCCGCTTAACTCCTTTGACACTTTTATAAGAGTATTACTTAGAATCCTTCCACGAAACGGGTTCACTTAAATAAGGTCAATAACCTGTTGCAGAAATACCATGGCAAAAAAAGAACCAGTACTGTTTCTCTGTATCACCGTAGCGAACGAGTGAACATAGATTGGAAGGTCACTAGATTTTTTATCTGTGTTAATGCGCTTGCATGAATTGCTTATTGCATGTAAAATAACCACACATTTTTAGATTGCCCTCGCGCAGTTCCAGAATATTATAAACTTGGAGGGCTCGAAAGGGGATGGGCAGGTGAACAAGGACGAAGATGGACCTAAAGTGGAGATCATCGCTGGACGGACGCTCACTATGTTCCATTTGAGACCCAAGAGGCAACTTGATAGGTAAGTTATCCTACCGCCTGCGCCAGTTTATAAACGAATAGCTTTTAATTCGTTCCTTTGCTCACGTTAAAAGCTAGTTGATGTAGGACAAAAGAGCATAGATACAAATGTAGAACGTGTTAGAACCAGTGCCAACAATATACTCATACCCCATTATAATGATTTGTCAATTTAACAAGCCTTTGAATACTGTTTTTTTCTTGTTACTCTTATGTCAATGAAAAGAAACATTATAACAGCCGTCCGAGCTAACGTAAGCTTCTCCATGAATAACGGGGATAGTACGCGGGCCATCTATATTTCATTAGCTGCGCCCCGCGGGGTTACCCGCGGTAGTTCCCGTTTCCGTGGGAATACCGATATCAAAAGTAGCCTATGTGTTATTCCCAGTCATAATCTATGTATATTCCAAGTTTCAGCCAAATCCGTTCAGTAGTTTTTGCGTGAAAGAGTAACAAACATCCATCCATCCATACTACAAACTTTCGCGTTTATAATATTAGTATTTTATAAAACTGGCCTGGGGTTGAGCAGCCTTGGTGTAATCTGTAATATGTAAGTCGAAGAATAATGTATAAACTAACTTCTAGATCAGCAGAACCGAAACTTCATATCCAAGATTACATTCAAGAGACGATGGATGTCGACGGCTTCGTCAGTAGCTTAGAACAATTCCATCGTCTGACCGAGAACGTGCGGTACGCGAAAAACGACTCTAATAAGGAGTATCCAAAGGTCGTTTTTCTTGGCACTGGCTCGTGTATACCCAGCAAGACGAGGAATACCAGTGGAATTGCTTTGCAGCTTGAGTGAGTAGTTCGTATTTGGTTTCAGAGTACAAATTCTGTCCTGAAAATGAATGTGTTAATATGAAAACTATTTAAAGCTTGTTCATGATGAACTCGTAAAATTTTAAAAGCTTTGCTTGCTACTAATAAATTACTTATAAATAGTAAAATGTAGGTATAATTTAATGCAAGGAAAACATTTTCTATGACATTATTTCTGTAGAAAAGCTTCAAGAAAATAAGTATTTTCAAAATGATTATGAAATTCGAGATGTAAGTATAAAACATCTCTATCAAAAAATTTGTGAAGTCGAAGCTGTAGTTTCAGAGATTATCCTGAGATTATACTAAAACCTAACTTGCATAAAATATGAGCGTAAATAATTATTTTCAGTGAGAATCGTTCGATGTTGCTTGACTGTGGCGAAGGTACTTTCGGTCAGCTTGTGCGCTTCTTCGGCCCTAAGAAAGTAGACGCATTCATGAGAACTGTCAAAGCCGTTTACATATCGCATTTGCACGCTGATCATCATATTGGTAAGAAAAACAAACTTTTACCTTCTCTAGCTTCAACATGAACTTTTACTGTGCCTATCAAGGGGGAAAAGCAAACAGGAGCACCCCCCCCCCCTTCCCCCCGGAGACACTTTTAAGGTTTCTCCAAATCTTGAAGTTTCTCGATATTTCGGTATAGTTGCAAAGCGATACATCGTCGTCGTCAGCCTAAGGATGGAAACTGAATTCGGAAGATTTTTATTTATTTATTTATTTATAAGCTTTAATATATAAGAATACGAGACTGAACGTAACAACAAGTTGTTTGACAAAAATGTAAAATATTATTAGATATAAATAGTATTATACCAAGCAGTTAGCGTAATAAACTATCCTAAAGTGTTTTATCATTGGGAACTATTTCCAAAACAATCGTGTTAAAGTGCTAATTTTCATACAAAATACATAGCGGCAAAATTATCTTCGGCAGTGCAATTTCAAAAAACCGTGACATGACAATCGATACAGTTCTGATGTGAAAATGACGCTTTTATTTGCTTTTATAACTATGATGATGATGCATGTTAAATATTATGTCCTAAATTAATGAGCATTTCATAATCTCCATACATGTTTTGAGGTTATCGTCGAACTCGAAGTTGTGACTTCTCTATGCATGCAAAACATAACTGAATTACCTACTGAACTAACCTTTAGTAAACTAACTAACAGGGAAAACGTTTTATAAAAGTGAAGAACTTTAACTTCTTGTGTGGAGCTTCGTTTCATGCATGTTGGTGCTGGGAATCTTAAAAATACTTTGTACCTACGCAGACCACTGGAAAACATTAAACTTCATATTCATGATTGTTTCTCTGAATAATGAATAATAACATGGCACTTTCAAGAACACCAATAAAAATTGCCTTGGACTGTGGTGGATGTCCTCAAAAGATACATAATAGACAATATATGAAATGCAGCAAATGTTTACTGACATTTGATCTCCAATGTGCAAATGTCTCCACACCCAGGTATCTCAGACTCACTAAAGAGCATAAAGAAAAATGGAAATGTTGTGGTTGTATCAAGAAACCGTCCGGGGACAACTCTAACACACCTGTTGGCAAATCTAGTTTTAACTTGGAAGTTAATGGAAATATCACACTTAGGAAACCCCGAAAGCTCCACGTTTCACTCGATAATCTATCAGCAAATGAGAGTTTTCTATGTGGTTACTCTAACAACTCTTCAGATATTTTTGATGATGAAAATTCTGATAAGACTAAATTAAAAGCTGAACTTCAAGAAATAACAGCACAGCTTATAAAAGCAAAAGAAGAAATTAACAACTTGTACATTGAAAACTCAAAACTGAAACAAACCATTTTGGACATGAAATTGCAAAAGAACGAAACTGAAGTTGATGAAAACTTTAATTTAATAGAAAAAAGTACAAAAATACCTGAAACGGACTGCACAACTACCAAAGAAGCACAAACAAATGATGAACAAAAAACATTGAAACCCGAGACTTCAATTCTCACTCTTCATGAAAACAAAAAATACAACCATGATTGTAAGATAAAGGGAAAAAAATCGAACACTTTGAATGAAATTTATGATAGAGAAATGAAAGACAAACCCAGAATTGTTATTGTGGGAGATCAGACTTGTAAAAGTTTTGCATCTTCCCTTTTGGAGTTACGTGCAGAATGTCGAAATGCAAAGGACTATACCATCGAAAACTACACTTTTCCTGATGCACCGACTGATCATGTCTTGAAAAATGTCAACCTTGAAAACCAGCTTCATGATCAGGACTGGGTGGTACTGTCTGTAGGCTCTAATGATACAAACCCTACTCGACTTCTGATTGAATTAACTGCTTTCCTTAATACAAATAAGCATTTAAATGTACTGTTATTGGGAGTTAGGAGAAACAAATATTTGAGTGAGGATAAATTAAACCAACATTTGAAAGATATGAGCAAAAACTTTCCAAAATGTGTATTTTTGCAAATACCTCAACAAACATATCACAAACATAAAGAAATAAAAATAAAACATTCATGCAGGCATATAAACAATTTAATAAATACACTTGATTATGAAACTTGCTTCATTGGGAAAAACATAACAAAAACTAAATTCAGATCAACTTTTAAAAAAACTCACACTACTCTAACAAGCCAGCCTTCATATCAAAATGATAAAATCCCGGAAAGTTCTAAACCCAAGCCAGGAACCATTCCTTTCTATTTCAACAAAACTGAGAAAATTGTAACTATTTGCAAATCAAGCGATGCTTCAATAGGTAATAAGCAAAATACTGTGAGCTTTAATGTCAGTACCGATAGTCAGAGGGATGAGAATGAGATACACTGTGATAGCACAATTCATAAAGCCAAAAATTCAAAAACATTGATCAACTCATTAGAACCTCAAGACCAGTTTTTTCTTGAATAAAATGGAACAAAATTTTATTATAATGCATATTAACATTCAAAGCCTTAAAGCAAAAATAGATCAATTGGAAATTTTAATGTCTGAAAAGTCAGTAGATGTGTGCTGTTTGAGTGAATCATTTTTTCGTGAAAATGAAGCGGAAGCAATACAACTACAAAGCTATCAAAAAGTTGCTTATTTCTCAAGAAAAATGAAATCTAGAGGTGGTGTGTGCATTTTTATTAAAAATACAATAAATAGTAAAAAATTAGATTGGATTACAGAAATGTCTATCGAACGTCATTTTGAATGTTGTGGAATTGAAATCCCTGAACTAAACTTTATTGTCATTTGTCTGTATAGAACTCCAAACAGTAATTTCAATTTGTTTATTGCAACACTTAACAATTTATTCAATAAAATCTCGCTTAGAGTCAGGAATAACAAAAAAAAGGTCTTTGTACTAGGAGATTTCAATGTAGATATATTAATGAAAAATAAAAAATCAGAAACCTTTCTCAACACCTTGAAAATGTATAATCTCAAACCTACTATAAATAATCCAACAAGAATAACTAGTCACTCTCAGACTTGCATTGACAACATAATTACAAATGTTAAACGTTATAACTCTCAAGTCTTGAACTTGGGAATCTCGGATCATACTGCACAAGTTATCAAACTTTCAACCAATATTAGTTTTAAGGAAAAATTCTGGTATGTAAATAGAAGGAATGTTGACACTAATTTGGATATTTTCTTGCACTACATAAAACAAATAAATTTCAAAAATATATTACTACACACTAATGCAGATGATGCTTTTACTGAATTTTCTGACCTCTTTAACTTAATATTCAACTTATGTATACCTTTGGAAAGAATAAAAATAACTCATAAAAAGAAACCCAACTGGAAAACGAAAGGAATTGTTATAGCAAGTAAAAAAAAACGTTGTCTTCTTCTTAAAAAACAAATGAATCAAAATGAAGAAAATAATATTAATTACTACAAATATAGCAAAATAATGAAAAAGGTTGTAAAACACTCCAAAAAAATTTCAAATATAAGATACATAAATAAAAGTACTAACAAAACGAAAGCAACTTGGAGTATTATAAAGCAACATACATCTTCAACAAACAATATACAAACAACTATAGAAAAAATTTGCATCAATAATAAAATCATAACGGAACCTCAAATGATCTCCGAAAGGATTAACGATCATTTTATAAATTTAAATAAAACTGGTTCTAAAAGGATAAATTCATACAAACCTATAACAAAGCGCAGCATTAATAGTATATTTATTGCCCCAGTTGATGCTACAGAAATAAGGAATGTGGTGAATCAATTAAAAAATAAAAAGAGTACGGGTTATGACAATATACCTGTTCAAGTAATTAAATTCTCAATTGATTATATAGTAGAATCTTTAGTATTTATAATAAACTTATGTATTGAAACTGGCTGTTTTCCAAACTGCCTTAAAAATGCTATTATAAAACCGTTGTTCAAAAAGGGCCTAAAAACAGAAATTAACAATTATCGTCCCATTGCGCTTCTTTCAAATTTCTCTAAAATATTCGAAAAAATTATTTACTTACGTCTTGTCTCCTTCTTTAACTACAATAACACTATCAATAAAGATCAATTTGGTTTTCAAAAAGGAAAACACACTTCTCTAGCTGTTTTCAGTATGCTAAGACAGGCTTGGGATCATATTAACAACAAAAGCACAGGTGTAGCTTTATTTCTTGACTTATCCAAGGCTTTTGACTGTGTCGTACATAGTATTCTGTTACAAAAGCTCGAGCATATTGGCATAAGAGGTGTTGCGTTATCACTTATTGAATCATACCTTCAAAATCGATCACAATTTACCGTTATTGATGCCTATAATAAATATTCAAAATCAATCAATAAAATTTCATCAAACTCTGGAAAGGTTGAACTAGGCGTTCCTCAAGGAAGCATACTAGGTCCACTTCTTTTCTTAATTTATATTAATGAGCTACCACTAACTACACATCACCTCACCGTTATGTATGCAGATGACGCCACAATCTTTATACCCAAATTGAACTTATCATTACTTAACTTTGAAGCTGAGATTAATTCCACTCTAGAAAAAGTCATTAACTGGTTAGATGCTATCAATTTAAAAGTAAATGTAGATAAAACTTTGTTTATGCAATTTAAAAATTACAAAACAATACCCTTGAATATTGATATTAAAAACAAAGGAACCTCCATAAAAGAAGCAAAAGAAACAAATTTTTTGGGTGTTACCATTGATTCGTACTTGTGCTGGAAGACACACGTCAGTAAAATTAATAATAAACTTTCCCAATACATATACGCTCTTTCAGTACTTACTAATATATCTTCCAAAAGCATAGCAAAAAATGCATACTATGGTTATGTTTATCCTCAGTTAACTTATGGTGTAATCTTTTGGGGAAATTCGGTAAACGTTAAATCGACTTTTTTGTGTCAAAAAAGATGCATAAGAGCCATTTACGGCCTTTCAAGCACCGATTCTTTGCGTGGTATTTTCCAACATCAACATTTTTTAACGCTCACTAGTATTTATATTCTTGAAACATGCTTATTTGTAAAAAAGAACCAGGAGTACTTTTTAGATAATAAATGTAAACGCAACCTCCGAAATAAATATAAATATAATATAAGTATTCCTCAGGTCAATAATTCTATGTTTCACAAAAGTGCTTATTATTCTTCTATTAAAATTTACAACAATTTACCTCTGCATCTCAAACTGCTGAGTGGTGATGCTTTCGGCAATAAACTTAAAACTTGGCTTATTTCAAAAGTTTATTACGATCTGGAAGAATTCTACAGTGATGAATGTACCTAAATGAATGTTTTGAATTTTAGTTTGTAAGTATTTTTTAATGTTGTACGTCCGAAAAGGGCAAACTGTTTGTACATCTTAAACAAACCTACCATCCTTGTAACCATTCAACAGTTTTACAATAAAAATTTATCTTATCTTATCTTATCTTTATTTCCACATAACTACTATTATAAACATGACATTTTAATATTCATCATAATTTCTCCTTTGTTGTGTGGCCCCCTTGGGTAAAAGCCTCCTCCATCTTTTTCCATCTTTCCCTGTCCCTTGCTATTTGCATCCAATTTTTTCCTGCTGTGTTGACTATATCATCCGCCCATCTTTTCTTTTGTCTTCCTACACTTCTTTTTCCCATTGGACCTTGCCATTGTGTAGTTTGGTGAGTCCATCTTTTATCATTGAATCTTGCTACATGCCCTGCCCACCTCCACTTCTGTTTTAGGCTGTACTGAAGAGCATCTGTTATTTGTGTTTTATTGCGGATGTCTACATTTTTAGTTTTTTGTATTTTTCTCAGTTTCAAGATGCTCCTTTCCATTGCGTGTTGACATGATAAAATTTTGTTCTTTACTCTTTCTGTGTAGACCCATGTCTGGCTAGCGTAGGTTAAGCATGGTAGAATGCAGGAATCCATTATTATCTTTTTCATATTCAGGTTGTAGTTCCCTTTTAAGATTTCTTTTTGTGCCCAGTATTTTTTCCATGTTATGTTTATACGTCTGTCAACTTCGTTTTCATTGCTTTTTGCCTCAAAAGACACCAATTTGCCCAGGTATAAATATTCATTAACATATTCTATAGGATTTTCCTCTATTCTGATTGCTTTCTTTTGTCTGTTTGTCATAATTTTGGTTTTGGATGTGTTCATGTGTAAGCCAATTTTTTTACTTTCAGAGTCCAAACTTTGTAACATTTTCTCTAAATCTGTAGCGGATTCGCTGAAGAGAGCGATGTCATCTGCAAATCTTAAGTGTGTCAGTTTATTATTCATAATCCAAATTCCTTTATTTTTCCAATCAATTTTTTTGAAAATATCTTCAAGTACAGCTATAAATAGTTTTGGGGAGAGCGGATCCCCCTGCCTCACCCCTCTTCCAATTGTAAACTCTTCTCCATGTTTTTCAAGTTTTACTCTGCTTACACTTTTAGAATAAATATTCTTTATGACATTTATATATATTTTGTTTATATTATTATTTTTTAGAGCAGTCCATATAGAAGAATGTATTATACTGTCAAATGCTTTGGAATAGTCAACCAATGCAATATAAAGTGGTTTGTTAAATTCTTTGAATTTCTCTATTATTTGTTCTGTTGTATGGATGTGGTCAACTGTAGAGTAATGTGGCCTGAAGCCTGCCTGTTCTTTTGGCTGATTTTTGTCAATTTCTGGGGCTATTCTGCTGAGGATAATCGATGAAAAGAGTTTATATACTGTGGATAATAAGCTTATGGGCCTATAGTTGTTGATGTCAAGCGGGTTTCCTTTCTTGTACAATAATACTATGTTTGATTTACACCATTGTGATGGTACTTGCTCTTTTTCCATTACTAGATTGAAAAGTTCTGCTAAAAAAGTAACTAGTATTGGTGCACCGATTTTCAGGGCTTCATTTGTGATGTTATCTTCCCCTGGACTCTTCTCAGGTTTTAATCTTTTAATGTGACACATTATTTCTTCTTCCGTTATTGGGTCTATAGTTCCTGTTGCATAATCTTCATTTACGTCTTGGGTTTCATCTTGTGTCGTTCCTTGTGGTGGTCCTTTATAAAGATTAGTGTAGAAGTCTGTTGCACATTTTATTATACCTTCCCTGTCTTTTACTTCGCTCTTTCCCCAGCTCAAACCTTGTATCCAACTTTTATGAGTAGTTAATTCTTTGAAGGCTCTTTTTGAGCTTCGGAATGACGACATGTTTCTTTCTATAACTAGCCTTCTGTGGTTGTCGTAATCTTTCTTGATAGATCTATTGGTTTGTTTGAATAGACTTTTAAGTTCATCTTTCATTTCTTTTGATTTATTCTTTGTAGTCAATAGTTCAGTTCTTCTGGAAATTAGATTTTTGTGTGGATGCTAATAATCTTTTCACTTGGGGAACTCTTTAGTTTTTCATCTATTTCCAGGCTTTTTGTAATTGTGTCCTCTAATTTATCACTTAAGTATTGCACATTATTATTACCTTTTAGGGATTCTTTTAAAATTGGTAGGTTCTTTTTAAGGTTTTGTATGTAGTTATTTTTCTCATGCGTAGTTTTTAGAAGGAAGATTTATAAACATAAAATAAACTGCAGTTATCGACACGATGTATTGTTTTCGGTTTGAAGAGGGGCTGAAGTTTTAGCAAGTATAGGTACTGGCAGACAAATCTGTCTACCCTCATTTTCGTTTATTGTGTTTAAAAAAGTTATATTGCATCGCAAGAGTTATCCACTACCTCATACCATTATCAGGTCTGATCGGGGTGCTCCAAGCGCGTCGCTCGGCCTTCGAGGTGGCGGGGCAGACTCCTGAGCCAGCTCTGCTCCTGGCGCCGGGACAGATTCTGACTTGGCTGAGCATGTACGACCAGCAGTTTGAACGAATCAAACCGGACTTCAACCTTATACCTAATCAGAATCTGGTGAGAATATTTATAGTCACATCTTACTTTAATTATTAAACCTCACCACACATTGGGAGTGTTGGAACGTGTTGGTTCCAACACTCCCAATGTGTAATTGGAATTTTAACTTAATTTTCATTACTATAATACTTATTATCGCATGAGAAACTCGAACGAGTCGCGCGGATGCCCGCGGCGCCGCGGGAATTCCGGCGAATTCGAATACGCGCGCCTTCTCTACGATAATAAATATTATAGAAATTAAAATAAAGTTGAAATTCATATGACACTGAAACTGCGCTCCGCATCGCTGCTCTTCGCCGCTCTTTTGATGTGAGTTGAGCCTTACTCTATTTAGTTATTTCTTTCCATCAGCTGGAGGATGAAACATCTAACAACGCGGACATGACATCTGCAGTACTAGCATCTATCGGTGTGGAGAATATCCGAACGTGTCAAGTATCTCACTGTCCTAATGCGTTCGGCGTCGCTATACAAGTGGACGCATCGCACAAGGTCACTTACTCTGGCGATACTATACCTTGTGACGCGCTGGTTGCTATCGGTAAGTCTTTACATATTTAATTATGTCACGTTCTCGTTAAATGATTGGACTCTTTAACGCGTTCAGTGCCCATGAGGCATATGTGAATGGTGCGTCATTGGCACTGAACGCGTTAAATCAAATTTTCTTGTTAAACTATTTGTATTTTCGTCGAGCCTTGATAGGTGTGCAAAGTTTTAATTTGATCTTGCACTTCTAAGCAACATGCACATGTGCTTTATGGGCACTGAACGTGTTAATGCGACCTAAAATCACCAGTACTGTCGGTTTTTGTGTAGTATAGTAATCTATCCTCGCTCACGTGTCAAGTATTCTAACGGCCGGTTTCAATATTAAACTTACGAATGATCGTAGATTGATCGCCATAGCAACTTTGTTCAGACAACAAAAAATATAGGACACTTTTTGACAGATAACAATATAACTATGGCGACAGATCCTCGGTTATTAGTAAGTTGAATATTGCAACCCGGCATAAATGTATGGAATTTTTAGTTCATGCAAGTTACCGGGGGAGGCGCTGCACTGGATTTTCATACATTTGTGATACTTGACTCGGTATCGAGGACAGTATCCAATACTACGGTAAACTGGCGTTAACCCAGACCAACGCAGCTCACTCATTACTACATTGACAAAGATCACTATTGTAATTTCGCAGTAGATATTTCATTATTTCTTTTACAAGGTGAAAACTTGTAATAGATTGTTAATAATTGTCGGTCCCGGCTTTAAAGTCGTTAATCCATGACGGAGGCCTTGAGGCGGCCTGAAAACCCTTCACCAGAGTTGGCCACTTGCTCATTTGAACTTAATTTTAAGGTGAAAACTCAACATTACTGATCCACGAAGCCACGATGGAGGACGAGTTGGCGGAAGAAGCTCGCACTAAGATGCATTCCACCACTTCACAGGCCATTGACATTGGACGGCAAATGAACGCAAAATACACACTGCTCACGCATTTCAGTCAGAGGTATAGAGAATAGAATATTGTTTTAATTTTCACCACAAAATATAAATATATCAGGTACCTACTTATAATTAAATAAATACCTAGTGTAAAAAAATTTGCAAAAAAATTAGACTATGATGGAGGCTTTTTTTAGGCGGTCTAAAAACTCCGTCAACAGACAACAGAGTTGGCTACTTAATATTTTGCTCATACGAACTTACTTAATATTTTAAGTTATCCATTTTTTTAAACTAAAACATAGAGATGTACACGGCCGTACATCAATGGACTTTTCGTGTCGAAAACTTTATATGCACTTTAACACGAGTTTTAAACGGTGAAGGAAAACATCGTGAAGAAACCCGCGGCTAGTCTGCCCCAAACGTATTGACCATTGTCTTTCCTGTGGATATGGCCGACTTAGCTGAGAGGATGGTTTAGGTGCTGGGCAAGCCTATTCCATCTCAACAATGTCCCAGGCACTACAGTGTTCCGTTAAGTGTAGGCAAATATTGCCTCCTGACGCTGTATAAATCATCTAGTAAAAGACGTAAAGGCCTGAGAGGTAAAACAATACCAATTAAACCATGCATGTGGTATATTGTTTGACAGGTACGCGCGGCTGCCTCGCTTGAATGCGCACATTCTGAACGACAACAAGAGCATCGGTATAGCTTTTGATAATATGCAAGTGAGTATCTAAAGTTAAAATTAATAACAGGATGTATGATAGAAGATCTTAAAAAACTTCTGAGCGATCACAACTTGGATGGGTTACAGCAAGTGGCATTAATGTCAAAATCGAGTATAAGTGGAGTAGGTGCTCTGAGCACTTATCAGTTCTTGCGCATACAACCTAGGGGCGCAATGATGAGAGCTTGCGCATATCAAAGGTTAACAGGCATTAGAATCACCTAGCATGTAAGATGAAACTGAAGTGATCCTTGAGGTCCTACCAAAATAAATTATTTTTCTTTCATTCTTTCTTTCCCTTCTTTAAATGTCGTTAAGCCATGACAGAGGCCACTTGCTCATACAAAACTTATTTCCGCAGATAACAATGGGTGACCTAGAACTGCTGCCACACATGTACGCGCCCCTACAACTGATGTTCGCGGAGCACTGCGTCGAGATGGAGATGAAAGCGGCGCATAGAGCGAGACAGAGAGATCGACACGAGAGACGACAGTCCCCTAACATGCCGACATCCGGTAACAGAGATAGCTCCGTAGATAGCGTAGATGTGAAGAGACGGAAGTTTGATGAGGCGTAGTGTACTTGATGTTATGATAGCGCACGGGAATTACTCAAGTTATCATTACACACAAATGCGGGCACCACATTGGCTTCAACTTGGTTCCAACATTAGAATGGCCAATGGCAATGCTCCGTTTGTTACGGTTATTCGACACAAACGGAGCATTGCCATTGGCCATTCAAGTTGAAGCCAATGTGTGGTGCCCAAAGGTGAAAGTTTGTGTGTAAGTGGGAATGTTTGTTACTCTTTCTCACTCAAACGGCTGGACGGATTTGAATGAAATGTATTACCAGGATAGCTTATATCCTGGATTAACACATAACACATACCAAATTTCATTCAAATCCGTCCAGCCATTTGAGCGTGAAAGAGTAACAATCACACTTACATACTTACACACATACAAACTTTCACCTTTTATAATATAAGTGTGATTATCTGAGTAATTCCTGTGCGGAATCATAGTGTCTAGTAGTTAAGTATTTAGTTAATTTAATTGTAAATAGATAATTAATGAATTATAGTGTGCGAGGCACATTCAAGTCTGGTAATGTAAAGAAAAAGCTGAGCTGTCAAGCTTGATTGCTATTGCAAGGGTAATTATTGGCTATATTTGGCTATATTTGGTCATTAAGGTGCCCACCTTAATGACCAAATATAGCTGTACATAAAATAGATTCAAAAAGAAAGTTTTTTCGTTATAAATTCAAAACTAGCGACCCACCATGGCTTCGCACGGCTGTTTTCTGAAAACAGCATAAAATCAGTTTCGTAGTCTTCTTCTTTTTTTGTTAGTTTCGTAGTTAAAAAGATTAAAAAGCGTGCCAGGTACAGAACAGACAGCGGGAAGCGACGTTTATAGAGATAGATAGAATATAATAAAATAAATTTAACTTTCAACACTTCCGAATATATTTCGAAATCTATTTATTGACGGACTCATATTTGGTAGTTTGGTACTAGATATCTGTCTGTTTTAGTTTGATTTAGTTATTTGTATTTAGTTTTGCCAATAGAAGTGATATATTGGAATCTGGCTTGTAAGTGTTATTGTTGTATACAAACTTGTTGTTACGAAATTAATAATTTCCTGATTAGTTAAGATTATTTATATCAAGCTTGATTTGATTATAAATTGGAATTGTGCGTGATTTGATTAACAGACTGTTGTTATTATATTATGTATTGTAAAATATAATTTTAATAAACTTTGTCTAAGAATATTTATGTGTTTGATTCATTATACCCATAAAACTATAAAAAGTCTATATAACATAACATAAGAAGAGAAAGTTATTGCCTTCTCTATCCCCTTTCAATCTAGAACGTTTTTAACATAATAGGTTTAGAAATAACATAATATAGAGAGCATTAGTTAGATTCTTGAAATTGCATATTACACCGACAAGAGCTGAGCTCTTAAGATTTATATACTTAGTTACTTCCACTGTTGCTGTTGAAACTAAAATATTATGAGTTCTATGATGATTACATTATATTATTATGATTAGTTTAAATAAAAGTAAAGACATCACTTTTTTCTGGCGCAGCCGGAGTGGTTAAAGTTAGCTGAACCTTGATTATGGAAAACCAGCAGACCATTTTAATTGAATTCAATGTCTGTTGAGTTATTAAAATAAGCTGCAAATTTTAAATGTTCAGTTACTTAGATTATTTTCTCTTCAGATTTTAATTATATGCTTGTAAATAGATTATGTAGAGCCAAATTGATGTACCTATTTGTGTGACTCACATCATATTACTGTCTCATTAATCTTACCATATCTAACACACGGTAACTTGCAGATAAATCAAGTCCAAATAGAAGTCGCAAGGTGTCCCCCGGTTGTCGGTCGACTAACTCAGCGCCTGCGCCTCAAGCTCGATACAGGGAAAGCAATGCTTCAAGTAAGTATAATGTAATGATTGACGTGGTCATTTCTTGTATTATGATATTATTTGTCTAGCTAGAGTACCTACTTGAAGAGGGACGAAATTAAAAAAAGAACTTTGCAAACAGGCTGCGCCAGTTTATGGGCAGGCTTTTTGCAATCCATGCACATTCTCAGAATACTTATATCTTAAAATAAGGTACTTAGGAATTCATAATGCAGATGACTGTTTAGATTAGATAGGAAGAGGAATGTGATTATGTAGGTACACAAAGTCATTAGCGGTTAGTTTAGTTTCAAAGAACAGTAAGGAAGTCTTCTTCTCTGGTATAAAATAAGATAGACCGATATGATATAAATTGTGTTTGCACTCTAATTTACTTCTAGGACTTCGGCAAGAGATGAAAGGAATGACTATAACAGGCATTGTAAAGAAAAGTACGCGCAGTGATTCGTCTCCACTACGTCGGTCTACGAACTCAAGCCCGACTCGTATGTAAATAGACGAAATCTACCTTTAATGATTATCTACCTAGGGTCCAGTTAATTCGGTTTAATTTGTGGACTACATTGTAACTTTGGTCATGTGGTTCCTGAATAAAACTTAGGTACCTACTAGTTGGAAGCAAATATCTTCTAAGTAGTGAAATAGTTTTCAGAATTGAATCAGCAACCAGTAGGTACTAGAGATAACAATGAAGCAAAAAAAAATTACCCAATCCTACCGGCTGCGCCAAGTTTGCACTCCCAACAGTTCTCTTTTTATTGTAGGTAATGTTATCCAAAATGGTACTAATTCATATCACTGATGTTGTTAGGGTTAATTTGGTTCATATTTTGACTGAGTTATTCATATTAACTTGTACGAACTTGTAGGTACCTACGTACCTAAGTTTTATACTGTATCAATTATATTGTACAATCTCAGTCCTAGTTACCTACTTTGTGGGGTAAAATGATTATTTAATTTTAGGTTCGCTCAATAGTGACAGTTTGTCTCCAAAGAAACGGGATTCTGAAAGGACAATAGACCTTATTGCAACACGTGAGTTTGTTTTAGATACTAGTTGAGTTGCCACCAGTGTTTTAGCACCGGTAATATAGGTACGATAAGGATAGCATATCCACTGCTGAAGCTTTGGGAAGTAGCGTGGTATTGGTATGAACAATCTGTATAAAGGTGTGGAATACTTTACTTACATGGAGATATGAAACACGCAGTAATAAATTTAGCAGTTCGACTATTTTAATTGCATTATTTTTAATTGTCTTTTTATAATCGTATGTAATGGTCGTAGGAGGGAGACCTTTGCCCAACAGAGGGATACAAGAGGTTGATAAAAAAAATCCTAACGGTAATATAATAATGGCTTTACACACAGCTAGGACCATGAGCAATACGTCCAACGCCAGCAGAGATATGGATCGATGCAAAGTGACGGCAAGCGCACCCTGTGGTTACATTGTCGACAGTTAGTACCTACTTCTCTTTCTTAATTTTACTTTTGTTTGAGTACTTTTCCTTTACTACTTCTTCCGTTTGGTTTGTGATTGTACCCCTATTTAGGTACCTTATTAACTTAGCTAGAGATCTAAGTTTGTGATGATATATTAGGTGTGCTTCCAGCTCGCTCAAAAACTCTGAACTCAGTGAGCCAGTCGCCGTCTGATAAAGAAACAATAAGCATTAAATCAAGATTGAAATCTCCTAATCTAGCCGGTGGTGAGTGTACCTACCTACCTTGTATTATACCTACAGGGTGGTGGTAAGTGTAGGTAGGTACCTTGTATTATACAAGGTGGCACATTTATGATATTATCATACCTACATGATATCACATAGATCGGTCAGTATAGAAAAGTCTGAAACTAAGACATCGAAGATTTCTTCTTAGGAACCCTGTCATCGATTTTAGTAACAAGAAATACTGCATTCATACAGTCATTAAATAAGATAAACATGTAGGTAGACTCAGCTCGGGAATCGAACCCGGGACGTTGTGAAAAATAAAACTAACACTAAGTATTTCTATTTCGATATCGGTTGTGTATGTAGGTATAGGTCATAAACAGTAAATGTTTGTTACTATGAAACATGATGTCCAACATGGATAATGAAATGTACCTACTTACCTATCACTGTATCGCTGCCTATAGGCACTGATAAAATAATACTAGTACTATTAGGTATTTACTATACCTACCTACCTGTATAGTGTTCTTTTTTTTTATTCTTTAACACGCAGTTGCAGTCCGTTCAAACATTGTAAGTGGTTACGGAAAACCACTCGTGACGCATATCAACAAGAAACTGTCAATACGGAGAGATTTCGCTTTGCAGGACTCCTCAATCCGTAAGATTTTTTGAGTGTCTTTTCGCTTCTAATAATCAGCAAACAATCATTGTAAGTATACTACTTCCTGCAAAAAATCACGCCTCTTTCCCATGGGGGTAGGCAGAGACCACGGATCGCCACTTGCTACGATTAATGTAGGTAGGTACCTACCTAAGTATTCATAAATATTAACGATTCAATAAGAGCAATGTTTTAATTTATCCGGATGATCTACTTTCGATTTCCTTTAGCTATATAAGGTTTTCGTATCCATCACAGTTTAAAGCTTATTTCAGTTTTCAAAATACCTAGGTAAGTAGGTACCTACCTTTTTAGAGACATTTACCTACTAATATTATTTATGACCTTATTTATATAGTTGTACCTTGTACCTAGGTAAGTACCTACCTACAATTGACCACGTCGCAAGACGCCCAAGGGGCTATACACCTCGTCACTAAAGTGAACCAAAGAACTCCTAATTCATTTTATTTTACCTTACCTATATACCTATTAACATTTTTTTACAGCCACAAATGAGAAATCTCCATTCGTATGTCGCGCTAAATCGCCAGTGAAATGGAAAGGTAAAACGGAACGTTGATTATCTTCTATAGTAGTAAGACCATCTTCTTCTTCTTCCTGCCCTTATCCCACTATGTGGGGTCGGCACAACATGTATTCTTCTTCCATTTCCCTCTATCAGACGTCATCTCAGCACTCACTCCTTTCTTACTCATGTCATCCCTCACACAGTCCATCCATCTTTTCTTTGGCCTACCTCTACACTTATATCCATCCACATTCATACCTAACACTCTCCTAGTAACATGACATAGTAGTAAGACCATATCTATAGGTACTTATTACTTATCTTCTTGTGAACCAATTTTGGTTCAGGCGCTATGAGGCTGGCATGGCATTTATTTCTTCTATTCTATGTGACTACCAAACCAACCTACATAACTATTTTTTGAGCAGGTGTTTCTAATTCCTCTAGAATACCTGTAGATGGCGCTAATCGGTGCTTCAACCGAAATATCATCTTACTGATAGTTTCGTCTTCGGCGTCATAAGGTTTCGTGGCCGATTGGTTATGGCAGCCCGGCTAAAGGGTGATCGCTTGTATCTCGCGGGTTCGAATCCCGTCGAAGCCATAAACTTTTAGTAATATTTTTCATTTATAATGAATTACCTAACTATTTATTCTGTTTTATAATTTTACTCATATTGTTTTATATTTTTCCAAGTGGAAAATAGAGCACCGTTCTCAACATCACCAGCAAACAGTCATACGGTCAAGCCCAGAATACGTGAGTAGTAGAGTGTCTTTCAATGTAATTAGGCTCGGAGCATAAAGACTTCAACGACTGCATTTATGAAGTTTTTTTTATCAATATACCTAATAGTATTATTAGCCTGTGCTGTCCTATTACTGGGCAAAGGCTTTCCCTAACCCCATTCAGGTAGATCTTGAGCAAGAGTCTAAGTTAAATAAATAAAAAGGGTTTGGTTTGAATACTAGAACTTATCTACCTGCGAATCAAAAATATAAAGAGATGGAATAATAACAAAAGACTCATATTTCTTTGATTACATAAATCTTATTAATTTCTCTTTCAGTAACCCCCAAAGTAGATGTTATAACCAGCATTCTACTCCACATTATCCTGTGGAGGTTCGCGCACATAGTCTCCTTCTATTTCAAAACCTGGCCCAGTGCCGTGGCAATTATAGCGCTTGGTGTTTTGTTTTGGACAGCTACTAAGGAGACGCCGTCTGGGAACTCATTGCGTGCGTCGAACACCAGTCCCAATGTGAGACGCGAGCGGATAGCCGGAGTCAGTGCTACGCCTAAACGTTAGTTTTGAAATGTCTGCGTAAATACAAATATGACAGTCATTCATTAACCATTCGGCAGGTACCTACCTACTCAACTATTTAACAATGTAGGTAGGTAAGTACTTATTGTGACTACAACTAACATGCTAAATTAAATAGTCGTATCTATTTCGTATGATCCTCATCTCCTTATGCGAAGATGTGTCTGATTTGAAACTTTCTTTGGTAAAATATACTTACCTACCTTCAGGTTCTGAATAGGTACCTAGGTATATTTTATAAAAATCACGAATGTTTTGTTTTAGCAAAAAGACCAGTGTCGTCCTCAATACAAAGACCAAGCAAAAGCCCTACGAAAGAAACAAAATTAAACGAAACAATACCAGGTACCTACTTCCTTACCTACCATCTACTATTTATAAAGATCACGACTATGTTTGATAAAGGCCCCTTATTTGTCTTGACCTATGTCATATTATATTTCCTTCTAGGTAAAACCAGACAAATACCAGTTAGTAAACCCAAGCAGCTCAAGACTGATCTAGAAGGAGGTACAAAACAATCTATAACAAGTAAGTACCTACGTCATAAGACAAAGCGTAATTATTCACCTGAAATATTTAAATATCTTAGACGATTACAGGGGGTTTCGTGAAATGTTTACTTTCCGTTGTCCCCGTTAGCTGAATCTACGTTACGGGGACTACGGGAATGAAATATAATGACTTCCCGCTGTCCCCGTCACGGGGACACGGAATACGGGGACAACGGGAATAGACGGTTTATTGGCCAACTTGTCGTAAACGCGACTAAACTGTCAGTTTCAGTCTCGCGACAAGTTAGCCAATTAACTAGCAGGAAAGAGTTTAGGACCTAGTTGAATGAAAACATACTAAAATACCACTACTGATTTCAGATTCAGATCCGAGAGATTGTCCATCACCTCCGAGAGTTAGTAGAATCCCGATGGCAGTCAGAAATCCGTTTACGGAGAAACTGAAACAGCAATTTTGCAGGGACACGTCAGTTTTTTCAGCTGGGCGGCCTAGTTGTAAGACCATAGTTTTCTAAGTTAGTTTTTTCTCAGCACTCCTGAATGTTCTATTCTTTTTGAGAATGTACGTGTTTTTTATGCTTTTCAGCCACAAATCATAGCACAAGAAGTTTCAAGCCCCAGTTAGAAGACATCAAAAGTTCTTATTTGCTGCTGAGTAAAAATGCTACACCAAAAACGACAGTTGAGAATGGTAATGGCCCCTTTCATCCCCTGACGTTTTGACACAGACTTCATCTTTGCAGTCAGTATTAAAGTGAATATGGTGTAAAAATAATTGTATATTTTTTAGTGAAAAATGGGCTGAGTCTACATTCATTTTCGTTTTCAAGAACAACAGACTACTCTTTACAACTTCTGTAATGCAAGTCAATATAATGTCAATATATGGCCAGGCCAATTTTCACAGAAGGTAATTAATTTTCGCAACATTTTCTAATGTAGATACCTAGACCTTTATCTATGAAGTATTTTTATATGTCTTTGTTTTAGAAAAGATGCCCAATCCATTAACGAAGCCTAAAGTGATAGATGAGCTCAAAAGAAAAGAAGAATTGGAAGAGGTTAAGAAAAAGTTTCAGAGCAGAAGTTTTTTTGTCAACTCAAGTGTGTATTTTTTTAACATTCTTAGCATTCACATTTTTATAAATACTGACAAGAGATTAAGATTGTGTTTCATGTATTTGAGTAATAGAATGGGTACAAACCCTCTTAACTTGAGAACAGGTTGGATCTTTATTTTACTTTGTTTCAGAATATGACAAGATAGAAGGATTGAATTGGATTACATGGAAATAAAAACAGCAATCACAACAGAATCAGTATTTTTACATTTAAAATTAAAGTAACCCTTCTATGTGGAGTAATGTTAAGGTTTACGAGCATATATATTGTATCAATAAAAAAATTGAAAAACAATGCACTGTTTAAGAGCTACCACTTGGACCTGTGCCATCCTTGTCCTTTTGTTCTTTGTCATCCTTCCCATCCTTGTCCTTCTTGATGGTAGACATAGCATTACGGATGGCCTCACTCTGAGGGTCTACTCCAGGTAGGTTCTCTAGGACACTCTGCAGGAATGCAGGGTCATTCATGACTTCAGCATACTCTTCAGCCACATCCATACTCTCATCAGCAGCTGGGGCATCCTGCTGCATGCTCATCTGCATCGCCAGAGCAATCTGTTCCTCCTCGGAAAGCTCCATAGCCTCACGGCCCAAAGACATCGCCAAAGCTCTTTCCACACCTGTGTTTTCAGTGTCAGCAGGCTTGGCAGCCTCTGCACCCTCTGTTGCAGTAGCTTGTCTGCGAGACTCTTCTTCCTGGCGCTGCCTTTGCTCCTCCATGGACACACGCAGGGCTAAAGCAAGCTCTGGATCCTCATTTGGATCAACTCCAAATTCGAATGGAGACAAACCAGAGCCTGATGGGCCAGCGCCATCTCCACCAATCAATGGGCTTGTAATCAAAGCCTCTGAAAGCACAACATGGCCTCCAGTTGGAACAGAAACTAAGTGGCTGCCGCCAGTAGTGCTGTCTTTCCCGTTCAGAGTGTTAACGAAAGTGGTGAGTAATGGGTTGTTATCAGAATCTTCACCAAAGGAAACAATATCACAAGTAACCTTCTCTTTCTTGAGTCGCTTGGCGAGTTTAACTAACTCCTTTTCGTCGGAGTTGATTGGGGAGCCGACGAACACTATTATTCGCATTTTGTGGTTCTTTCCTTGACGGTGCTTCAGCGCCAGATGAGCGATCCTGATTCCGGTCAAAAGGTTGATGTCACCATTCGGCTGGACGCGGTGCAGCTTGGAGAGTATGCGACCCACATCGCTAGTCAGAGTAGC
Organism: Xanthorhoe designata; assembly: GCA_963582015.1. NCBI lineage: Eukaryota > Metazoa > Arthropoda > Insecta > Lepidoptera > Geometridae > Xanthorhoe > Xanthorhoe designata. The sequence goes on along the minus strand of OY757042.1, from coordinate 2,064,734 downwards.
AAGAACTTCTACGTTGGCTAAAGTCAGTAAACCAACGTTATTCTCAGGATTTGCTCGTGTTTTGGAATGACATACCAAGTTTACGGCATCTTGCTGAGCTTGCAGCCGCGTAGGAAGGAAGTCTCCATTTCGCATGAAATCGCTATTGTCGACGCAGATCATAGTACTTTCGAGCACCATTTTGATAATTCAGTTTAAAAACTTGCACAAAAGTTAATCGACTTTTCACGATACACAAAGACTATTTTCAATTTTTCATTGAAATGAAATTTGCTGTCTAATCATAGACTAGAATTTTGACAGGTAGGGGTTGGACGTTGAAACGAATGATTACGACAGACATAGAACGTAACTTTAGTTTTTTTGCCAGCCAATCAAGCAGTTGATTGCTTCGGCGCCAAGCCAAGTACCCTAAAGGTACATCACTAGGATCAAATCAATCAATCACTAATAGAAAGAAACAAAAAGACAGTTTTTCGTTGTCGATGGTCGTTCAGCTGTCAAAGTAATCGACCAAGAATTTCATCGGCAATTTAGTGAATATTTAGTAAAATCATGGCGTTCGGTGACTATCCGAAGGAGTACAACCCGGCAGTCCATGGGCCGTACGACCCAGCTCGTTATTATGGAAAACGTAAGACCTTGAGTGATCAAAAACAGTCGCCCTTCAAGATCAGTGTATTCGGTTATGTAATTTTCTGTTCATGTTTTCAGCTGATACTCCCTTCGGTCAGGTGAAGATTAACGAGCTCGGAGGATGGCTGGCGCGCAGGAACAAGTCTCCCCCTGCTTTGATGGGCGCCGCTAGCCGTGGTGGGTATTATTTAAGATTTAATTTTAGGTTATGTTTAATGGACAGAGAAGGTAGAATTTGGAATGAATTGATAGTGTTCAGAACTTTGTCCAGCTACAGGAACAGTATCAACCACTAAAAAACGTAAAATATTGGTATTTTCTTCCTTTAATGACTTCAAAATTGAGCCAGATCAAAGTTGTGAGTTTTATGCAAGAAATTGTCTAATTTTCTTATATATTTTCAGCCTGGTGGAGATGGCAGCACAAGTATGTGCAGCCTAAGAAAGTGGGCATGGCCCCTTTCTTCCAACTGCTGGTTGGCAGCATGACTTTCTTCTACTTTATCAACTACGGCAAGATGAGTAAGTTTCTAGATTTACATTATTCTCAAAAGTAAAGATTCTTGGCTGTATCTCAAACTTTTCTTGGTTCAGCGTTTATTTTAGATTAATTTAAAGCCTGTTCAACCTGGATTTCACTCATTTTAATTTGAGAGGATTTAATAAATCTTAAATGTGTATGAATGAGATATCTAGTAGATGAAGAACTAGTCAAACATACTTGGACCAAATTGGAGACATTTTAGAGGTCCCTTCTACAGGACAAAAGTACCATAAACCGCCAAATTTTTATAATATGAAGAGAGTATGAGGATAGAGATGTGTCTGGATTATAAGCAAGTGGAAATCCTTTATAAATGTATGTTTATACGAGTTGATGTGATATAACAGGCTCAATGAGCCTACTCTACTATAGTTTATTTTACAGTGTTAAATCAGTGTCATCGGTGCTTTAACCGATAAAATCATCTTACTAATAGTTTCAGGCCTTGGCTTACACGGTCCATATCCGTAGCCTAGTGATCAGGCAGCTTGGCTTAAGAGCAATCTCTTGTATCTAAACAGGTTCGAATCCGGACAGAGCCGTTAACTTTTAGTAAGATTTTTCATTTATGATGAAATATCCTACTCAACTAGTTACAAGACTATAACTTTGTCTAAACATTTTTTTTTCTTTTCAGAGCACCACAGAAACTACAAGTATCACTAAAGAATTCTTCGGCTATTCCAACATCTATTTATGTATGCAATCAAAGTAAGCAGAATCTGTAATGTGGTAGGGAAACATCCAATATTGTTGCAATAAAATTATTAGTGTGCTATTTACTGGTTTTATTTCCTTGAAATGTGTAATTTTCATTTATCTGTATTGCCTATGGTAGAAGAGTAAAATTTGTAGGGGTAATTGTGAATATTATACAAACTTGATCTAGACCAGTGGTCCTTATGGCTCAACTCACACCAAAAGCCTTCTCTGTGATAATAAGTATTTATAGTAATGAAAATAAAGTTGAAATTCATATGACACTGAAAATGCGCACCGCTTCTCTGCTCTTCGCCACTTTTTTGGTGTGAGTTGAGCCTTACCATACATTTAATAACGTAGGCTATGTTATTAATTTATAAAAGAACTTCCCACCTAAAATGCAACTGGGATTTAAGCTCTGTGGCCTTTCTTTTTTTTTGTAGAAAATTAAACTATTCTACTCCTGCAGAAGTGTGTATTTATACCTATAGGTTTGGAATCTGTCCATGTCAGTAGTAGTGACTGTCTTGTCTCCAAGCCCACATGCTAAGCATGCATTTACATAATATTGAGTACTATGCTATCTGGTTCACAGATAAGAAAAATAGGAATGAGGCTCTTTTGAACATGAGTAACTCGAATAAGTACTAAGGACGAATATCTAGTCCTTGCAAGTACATTACAGTCTCGCTAATCCGGCCCTCTGGCATCAGTTTATGCTTATGATTTTTTCCAAGTATACAATCCATAAATCCAGCACCACCTATTTTTTAATAGTGAGTCTACTACTATTAAAAGTAAACCTAAGTACTTGAATAATGCAATACATTTCTGTAAAGAATTCAGTGCCAATTTAAACTTGGATTTTTTTATATAAATGCATTTTATTTAATCCAGGTTTTTTAAATTCATAGACTGAATCTTGTATGAAGCATAAAATCCAAAATAAAGTTTCATTTCTGCATGAAAATTTTAATGAAACACACATTTTGAAAAAATATTTACTTAATTACATCAATAATTTACTCTAACACACATTCTCACACAAAATGCAGGCATGCTATTTGTAAAATGCAATTACTGGGACTTGTGGATGGTCGGCCACTGGATGGTTCTTGGGCATGATGCAATATCACAGTGATGTCCTAGTGTTTTAAAATTTTCACCTGAAAAATAAGAAACTATAATTACTTACTTGCTGTACTAAACAGAAAAACACTTAAATTAGGTATCTTGCTAATTTCGAGGTAGAGAGTTTGGTAGGTAATTTGTTTATTATTAGACCATTCTAACATAACTTGCATAACCATAGCACCTACACATTTAAAAGTATCATTTTAGATCCAGAGCCAGTAGCTTATAGGTACAATTATTTACTTTGAATTTTTGTTTATTAATGTTGTTGTGAATCAATTTATGTTTATCTATCTACGAGCTTACTTTGAATAATATAATCCAGAAGTATAGTATAGCTCAATTGTGTTGAAACACCCACATATTTCAGAAGGAGAAGGGAGGCATTTACAAACAGCAGGGTCATCTTAAGCAATAAAGCGTTGGGAAGATTTAGTAGATGTATCTTACCTAAGGACATTGTACTATTTTACAATTCAGATCTACCCATGTATTTGGGTTTTAGCTCCTCTATTCTCTTTATGAAGTCTGTCTTCTCGATGCAGCCGTCGCAAACTTCGTCCCAGTCGTTTAGAATCTTTTTCAGGTCACGAACTTTCAGTTTCTTCAAATCAACATTTTTCAGGTCAATCTGCTTGTCGAACCTAAGATCGCAGATTTGAGCGTCTTTTTTCCTTAGCTTCTCGCAGATTTTGTCGGCAGGCATCGACCAACTTAGAGGCTTCGACAGCTCGCCTAGGATGCCGGTAGCACTCTCCTCAAGCCCACCGAGGTAGTAACAAAATCTGTTCTCTTTGCCTTTAGAGTTTTTACAGAGCTTCTTGAACTCAGCCTCAATTAATTTAGGGTCTTTCTTCACGTCATCTGCTAACGTGGCTGCGAATTTCTCGATTGTCTTCACGCAAACCTCGCATTCGCCTTCCTTCAGCGCGAGGGCTACTTGCACCACCGCCGCCAGCAACAATAAATTAAACACTCCAAATTTACACATTTTGAGCTAATATTTGTACAAAGATTGTTCTAAATTACTATTGTAGCAGCAGATATTAGCACCACACACAAGCAAGTGAATCATGAATTAGTGTAAAATTCTAAATGGAATGGAAGGATCTCATCCATTCATTGACGTTGACAGTTTTATATGTACTCGTCGAAACGTGATTGGTGCACGTTGGCAAGTAGTTAGTGATGTAAGGTGATGTAACTGGGCGTTATTTTCGGATCATTTTGTTGATTTTGCTCCTCACTAAAAAAGCTGCCACTCTCACACAAATTACAAAATGTTCAAAAATGTCAATGCCAATGTCAGACGTCAGTCAGTTCAAACCGAATGTATGTCGTGACGTTGCCATGGAAACAAAAATTGTTTGTCAATATTGCAATTCACTTGTTCTGCATTTTATTTGATCGATATTACTGGATTCTCGAAAATTCCGTTGTATGTGCGATTTCGGACAAATAATATTGTGTAACAAAATGTCTGCAGTGAAACCAAAACTCCAGGACAACCCACGAGGATGCCTGGAGCCGTTTTTAACTGCTTTGCAAAGCGAGTCAAAAATGGCTCGAAAAAAGGCACTGGATGAAATAAAAGCTGAGATTTTTGATAACGAAGAGAACAGAGATTGTGATCTGACAGTAATATTTCCGGAGGTGTATGCGTATGTGCTCAAAAGTTTTTCAGATCCATCGGAGGCATGCCGGGACGCGTCTGCGGGAATCGTGTCGAATTTCATTGAGAAACTGCCTCTAAACGACTACTACCTCACATACATACTACCGGTGGTAGTCCGCCGAATCGGCTGCCCTGAAATCATCGAAGAATCCGAAGAGATTCGTTTAGTTTTAATTGGTGTTGTTCGAAAGATTTTAGATAAATACAAAGTATCTCATCTCCTAAGTCCTTTTATCAATGATTTCACCAGTATTTTGACTAAAACAAGCACAGATCCATACCCAAAGGTGAAGTTAGAGGCTTGCGAGTGTATTATCCAGCTAACAAAGATTTTGGCAAGAGATTTCCACTTTCAATCTCAAAGCTATGTAAAACCTGTGCTGTCTAACTTTGCACACCAACATTTTCGTGTGAGAGTTGCATCCATTAGAGCTATTGGTAAAGTGTGTTTTGACTATTATTTTTAGCTTTTTTTGCAGAAAAAGGATAGTAGTTTGTACATAGTGCTTTTAATATCTTCTTTGCAAACATGATTATATTTCATGTTAGTGACTAACATGAAATATAATAAGTATTAAGTGTAATTATAAGTACTATCAAATATGTTGCGCAATTAATATTTTTTTCTTTTAGGAGCCATTGTATTAGCAGGTGATGGAAAGACCTTTGAACTGTCTATCTCTCCAATGGCAGAGAAACTTTTTGATGAAAATTCTCAAGTCCGCCTGCAAGTGACTCTGGAGGTTGGCAATTGGATGCTCAATTACAAAGATAGATATTCATTCTGGCATCGGATGATACCATTGCTGCTAACTAGGTACGGTTTTAAGCTGTTGTCCATTTAAATATATTTATAAATGCTATTTCAATGTTGAATTACATGAAATGAAATGAAATGAAATATGGTCACCACTGTATCCCAGGGAGCGGTAGACATTTCTTACAGATCTTAATCCAATTTTTAGATCCTTTTTGAAGATTTCTAAGGGGGTAGTCAGAGGTATGTCCAAATACATATTTGGTACATGCCCACATCTTGCAGAAGTTAACTTTCCATATGTGACAGGTTGCAAGCCCATCGACGCTATTAGAGAGCTAACTGGTTTCCTTACAATGTTTTCCTTCGATTTTTTTCTAATCAAATTTATAGTTTTACCTGTGCAGAAAGGTATTAAAAGGAAGGAAGTAACTCAGTAGCTAAATAATGTCGACTAACTTCAAATAATAAACTGCCTACCTATACATACCACCTATCTACCTACATACCTACCTGCCTCCCACATTCTTGACAGATCAATTCAAATTAAAATAACAGAATTCAATCATATTTCTATCCTATCCTATACTAATAATTATGTAAGCGTGAAAGATAATGAGACTGTGGCGGCTAGGTAGCCACTGGTATATCAGTAAGACGAGTACATTAATCTATTTTCAGTCTCAGTGACGTAATGGCGGATATTCGTGAGACAGCCTCCAAGCTATGGGTGGATGTCGGTCTCCAATACATGGAAGAGAATGAGGAAGACCTCAAGAAGAAGGCAGATTTCCTGAAAGATGTGCCCACCCACTATCCCGACGTTAAGCGGCCTAACCTCGGGTGTCGCACTCTAGTTATGAGCAATATTGGCAAGATTGTTCCAGCTATTTGTAGAGGTAAATAGTTTCTTAATCCGCTGCGTCAGTTTTTGCCCGTCTTGTCATATTTTAAAAGCAGGTGCCAGTGTATGTTTCAGCTTGAGGCCCTAGCTTGTTCCCGAAATGTTTCATAGGTATATGATGCATAGTGATTCAGACTCTATTTTAGGCACTAACTTAGAGAATTTTAAGAACATCCTATTACATTATTAAGTACCTACCTATTCACATAATGTTTTTGCACATAGGAGTATCTGTCGCAGTTAGAAGTGATTTTAACACACTTGTAGGTAGGTATACCTAATGTTATGTATGTCGAATTAAATTAATTTTTTTACACTTATCAAGGACCAATGACAATACAACAGTTCGTATTATGAGCAAGTGGCCAACTGCGGTGTCGGAGTTCTTAGGTCGCCTAACGGCCTTCGGCATTGCTTAACGACTTAATTTAATTAACGTGCCCTCCGAAGCACGGAAGCAAAAAAGAAAAAAGGTATAGCGTGTATAGGTCACGCCACGTAACAAGAGCGCTGGCTGTCAGACGCGCAGTGATCGATGATTGGTGGAGAGGTAACGCGGCGCACTTCATACCATTGATTTAGCGAGTGGTATTGGTTCGTCAGCGAGTGAACACAGGCGCCAACATACCCCCGCTACTTCCCCTCAGCGCTCTTTTTACTAGGCTAGGAAGATGTAGTCCTACATCTGTGTCTTTTCTAAATGCCACCCGGGCTAATGTTATTACGTAGTTTATATGTAGATATCTTCTCCAACCTTTCTTTTTTTCTTTTACTGTGTGTGCTGAATAAATGATTTCTATTCTATTCTATTCTATTCTATTCTTTTACGTGGCGCGACCTATAGGTATGTATGTAGACTATTATAGGTAATGATTGATCGTCAGAGATGGACGGTTGGCAAGCTGACGCGCGTCTCCGCGTGTCTCAGTTACTCTGCTGGCTTGTGCTCTGCGCGGAGCAGGGCTCGACGCAGCACGCGCAGACCGTGATGCGGTCCGTGCTCCGTGGCGCGGGGGATGATGATGAGAGGGTTGTGAAGGAGGTAACTTACATTCTTTCCTGTGGCTTCGAATTCTTGACTTTACTCTGCATTTTGACATTTTAATTTATTTGTTATCTATTTATGGCCATAGTGATACCACTCAGCCAACACGACATAAATCACAGAATAGACGTAGGCAATAGTGGCAATTCTGGATGTCGCCAAAACTTAACAAAACTAGTTTGACAGCACTAAAATTGATGCCATCCTTTTTATTTCGATCGTTATGAAAGGGACGGCAACATTTTTGTTTAGTTCAGTTTTGGCGACATCCAGAATTGCCACTATTGCCTACTAGACGTATTCTATGCTTTAAACGGTGTTGGCTGAGTGAGGTACCTCGACTTTCAATCCGAAGGCCATGGGTTCGAATCCCGGACATTAAGATTGCAGCGGCATTAGCACGATCTCTATCGGTGAAGGAAAACATCGTGAGGAAACCCGCGGCTATGTCAGCTTACTCTACTTAGCTTTAGTTCTAACACTTTCCCTGCTTACAACTCAGTACCTACTGTCTGCCACCTGTGCAATAGGTACAGCCGAAGTGTTCTGAAACAAAAATTTCTAGATAAAACGCGCTGCCGAACTATGTGGCTACTTCATAACTCCGGACACATGGTGGCCGTTACTGGAGGCCGAGATGGACTCGTGGCCAGCGCTGCTAGTCCTCGCGAACATACTCAAGGGCTCCAGAGCAGAGCTGGTGAAGACGGTGATGGGGGAGATATGCCAGGAGCTGTCTGATCCGGACAGGTGTAGGACGAGGAAGGTAAGTTTTCTGAAGTATTTTATGGAACAATAGTTAAATTTAAGTTGAAATTGCGAAAGCTGTAGGTACCTAGGTAGGTCATCGCCGACTTTTATATAAAACAAATTTTACGGAAACGCTTCCTAATGGGGTATAATTTCACCATTATTGAAGATTGAAGTCAAAATGTGTTTACTTATTTGAAGAACAAAAGCGCTTAAACTAACTAATGCTACCCATAGACATCTTCAAAAGGATCGCCTAAAAACTGAAAGAATTGCCTAAAAAGATCTGAAAGAAATGCTCACTGGGATACAGTCGTGCGTGATCATTTTCATTTTATATTTTACTTAAACTAAAGATATCTTTTTACCATTTAACATTTAACTTTCCTCCATATAGCCGAAATACCAGACGAACTTGCTTCACGTGAGCGAAGCGCTTCTGGATCTGTGTGGAGAAGACGTGTTGCCCGTTGCAGAACAACTGTTCGTCATCAACTTCACTGTGTATTCTATGCCGGTGGACGCTAACATAGCGTTCATGGCTCTTTGTAAGTATTAGTTACTAGCTGCGCCCCGCGGTGAAGAGTTTTCGTTCCCGTGGGAATACCAGGATCGAAAGTAGCCTATTTTTGAATCCAGGGTATAAGCAATCCTGGTACCACATTTCATTCAAATCCGTCCAGCTGTTTGAGCGTGAAAGATTAACAAACACACTTACAAACTTTCGCCTATAATATTATAGTAGTACCTATGTATAATATTAGTGTGATAGTGTGAAGTGTGATAGTGTGAAGTGTGAAGTGTGAAGTGTGAAGTGTGAAGTGTGAAGTGTGAAGTGTGAAGTGTGAAGTGTGAAGTGTGAAGTGTGAAGTGTGAAGTGTGAAGTGTGAAGTGTGAAGTGTGAAGTGTGAAGTGTGAAGTGTGATAGTGTGATAGTGTGATAGTGTGAAGTGTGAAGTGTGATAGTGTGATCAGTGTGATACCTACCTATTTTATACTCATTTTCACATTACAGCGAACCTAGACAAGCTGCGCTTCCACGAGAAATGTGGTCCTACCCTCACTACTCTATACGCACAACACATCGGCAAGGTGCTAGCCGGGATCACCAGTGACGCGATTACTTGGACTCTGCTGAGTCCGGACCGGTGTCTACTCGAGGCTGCCTTGTTGCATTCTGGTTTGTGTAATTATCTCTACACTAGCTACGCCCCGCGGTGTTAGGCCGTTTGTCCACCGCCGCCGTCACCGGGACGTCAACTGGGTGATTTTAGACAGCCCACCCATCACAGCTGTTTCACTGTGTAGACACGGACCACCCCGTTAAAGTAATGGTCGAACGCCTTTACGAGATTCTGCGCAAAAAAATATTGCAAGCGCGATCTAGGATCGGCGCCGAAGTACTGATACATAGACTACTATAGCCGCGTGTCCACCGCAAGGCCGTCACGTCATCTTAAACTCGATCTCGTTCTCTCGTTCTCGTTGACGTCCCGGTGACGGCGGCGGTGGACAAACGGCCTTACTCGCATAGTTCCCGTTCACGTGGGAATACCGTGATCAAAAGCCAATGTGTTATTCCCGGTCATAAACTATGTATATTCCAAGTTTCAGCCAAATCCGTTCAGTAGTTTTTGCGTGAAAGAGTAACAAACATCCCTCCATCTATACTCACGAACTTTCGTGTTTATAATATTAGTAGGATAATATTATCATTTGACGACCTCTGTGGCGCAGTGGGTGAAAGCCCGCCTCAGACGCAAAGGTTGCGGATTCAATCGCTGCGGGACAAATGTTTGTATGAGCTGCTTATTATTTGTTTCGTATCTGGGTGTTTTTTATGTAGAATTATATCGACACATTTTGTCAACAAAATATAACAAAGATATAATTCTTCATCGCGTTATGTCCATTCCATTCTAAAATATGGCACATTCTCCTGGGGACCGAAGCATTCAAATTCGAACCTTATGCATATGCTACATTATTGTTAAAATTTAGGATCAGCAATGGGTGCCCAACTTCACCTCATAGCACCGCTGCTGAAGGAATGTCTGGCGACGCCCAAAGTGGATCCAGAAGTCAAACTGAAGATATTCACCACGCTATCCACGGTGCTGCTGAAGCGACAACATAACTTCATAGATTGCGATACTGATAAGTTGGAAGCTTTCTTGAAGATTGTTATTGAAGGTATGGTAAGCGTACAGATCAACGAAAACGAAGTTTTGTGACAATTTTCGGGGTCAGCTTATGGTGGTGGATACTGAATACGTAACAGTTCACCAACATAAACGGAACCCGAGAATTGACACGAAATTTCGTTTTCGTTGAAATAAAAAAAAAAAAAAAAAAAAACAAATACCTACACATAATATGTTAATACTTAATAATAAAGCTTGTTTTCCGATCGCAGAGGTGATAATGTCGAACCTAGTATGGTCTGCGGGTCGCACCGCCGAAGCCATTCGTACAGCCGCCGTGGCCTGTCTCTGCGCCGCGCTGGAAGAGAGAGAAGAGAGCGGCGGAGAGGGAGATACGGGGGATAAGGTTTGTTGCGCCTAAATTATTTTACACAGCAAACGCAAAAAAAAAATTGAAGCTAAAACGGATATAAAATCTGTTCCTAATCTCTTTCATTGACATATGAGTAACAAGAAAAAAACATTCTTAAAATCTATATGAAATTGACAAATCTTTATGAATAAGACCATTAAACTTTCATAAACCCATTTTTTCCAGAAAGTAAACCTCTTCCCCAGCAAGGAGTCTCTGGAGCCGTTTCTGGATGAGATGGTGCCGTTGCTGGCGGCGCTTGTCGACGACAACTCCGCGCTGACTCGCCAACACGCCATGCGGGCCGTGTGCCGGCTCGCTTCGCTCGCTAGACTGCGGCAATGCTTCACAGTTGAGATGCTGCATAAGATATACTTCGGTGAGTATTATCATATTGTTTATTCTGTGGTATTATAGACTCGGCGCAGACTCGCCAACACGCCATGCGGGCCGTGTGCCGGCTCGCTTCGCTCTCTCGACAGCTATTTTAGCCATCAGAAGTTGGATCAGTATCATAGGTATGAAAGCGCTCCCAGCATAGGTATCTTGTTGAGATGTTCTTGGCAATTAGTTGATATGGTACGATCTGAGATATTAGTGGCAATTCTGAGTGTCACAAAAGCTAAACTAAGCTAACTAAAATTGTTGCCGTCCCTTTCATAGCGATGGGAATAAAAAGGATGGCAATAATTTTAATTAGTTTAGATTAGCTTTTGTGACACTCCGAATTGCCCCCATTGTCACATTTTGGATAATGACTGCAAGTGCATTAAGTTCGATTATTTACAAAAATGGTGTCATACCTACTTTTTGAGGGGCAGATCTAGGAGAGCGCCAAAATCATAAATTAAGATTTTGCCCCCGCCCCTTACTTACCTTGTAAACTTATTGAATAAGGTTTTTTTCGACGATGACTTTGATTCAATATAGGTATCTAATTATTATCTTTCACAGTGGTCCTGAAACGTCTCGACGACAGCTGCGACCAAGTTCGTTCGTTCGCGGTGCAAACCCTCTGTACTCTGTTCAAGTGCCGACCGGAGCCGTACGACACCGTAGTATTCGGCGCGCACATTGACGCGCTATACTCTGCCATGCTGATACACTTGGATGATCCTGAGGAATGTTTCAGGAAGGAAATGCTTGGTACGATGTAGAATAGAATAGAATAGAATATATTTTATTTAGCACACACACACAAGACATAAATAGGTACAAAAGAAGGAACAAGGAGGGAGTTGACAAACAGAACAGAACAAAGAAAGTATGTAGTATGTAAATGTAGCTGTACTTATCTACTAATATCGCTCACATGGTAAAAGTAGCCTATGTGTTATCCTAGTTCATAAATTGTGTATAATTATTCCAAGTTTCAGCCAAATCCGTTCAGTTGTTTTTGTTTGAAAGAGTAACAAACATTCATCCATCTCATTCAACTTTCTGATTTATTACATTACCAACTTCCTTCCGCCCTTGGCTTTACTCGCGTGGTACTTACCCCTATGGAAAGTAGGTACCTACCTATCCATAGGTGTTATTCCATGTCATAAACTGTGTACCTACTTATATTTCAAGTTTTAGTTAAATCCTTTCAGTAGTTTTTGTGTAAAATAGTAGCAAACAATTCAAATCTTATAATTTCTTTCCAGATGCTTTGATCCAGCTCTCTGTTGTAGACCCCAAGGTTCTGATGAAGAAAGTGAAGGCCAATATTCATCTCTATAGAAATAAGTCTGCTTATGAGAAACTGTCTAGTCATCTTGAGAAGCTCCTAAATTTAAATAAAGATTAAATGCAAGTTATGCTAATAATATTGATGAAATGACTCACCTTTGTGCCTATGCAATGAATTTTATAATTTTAAGTTATTTTTATGTTCATTTATGTGTGTTGAAGGTAGTGTGACTTCTTAGTTTGTTGCGATTTTGCAAATAAACTTTCTTATTTTATTTTATTTGTGTTTTTTTATATACTTACCTACCTCTGAGAAAATACATGCAAATACGTAGTACCTAAAGAGTACATAGGATCAACGTTAAAATATCAAAGACTAACGGGTAACACGTCAGTGCAAAATATAAACGTTGACACCGAAGCCAATTAAAAAAAAAACGTTGACACTTGACAATACTTGACATTGACAAGTTAAATCGATCCGCTTGCGCTTGCTTGCTTTGCTTTTCTCGCCGCGCCGCGCTTTGCGGCTGCGTGAGTTATTGTTTTGTGCACTCTAATATTTTTATCACAATTTTACACAATTTATCTCAGCTTACCTGTATTTTACTTTACTATATCAATGAAAGTGTGTGTTCTATTATAAAACCATGGAGGTCGTGCGTCAGAGTTAGTATTTTCTCATGTTTTTAGTAGCACTCGTCATACAGCATCCCAATAATATTGTTTGATTTCAGATTTCAAAGAGACTTTGCCTCAGATCAGTGCTTCTATTAAAAAGTCGGACTTTTTAGTGATCGATGCTGAATTTACGGGGCTTGTGAACGGCCGGGACGTGTCTATATTTGATTTGCCACGGGACTACTACAAATGCCTATTGAACGGCTCCACCGAGTTTTTAGTTATACAATTTGGGTTGTGCGCGTTTTATTGGGATGAGGAGAGGAAGCATTACATGAATGATGCATTTAATTTTTACTTATTTCCTCGAGGAAAGCCAGGACCAGAGAAAATCTTCCTATGTCAGAGCTCTAGCTTAGATTTCTTGATTGCCCAAGGATTTGACTTCAATAAAGTGATTCGGGATGGTAAGTGCTACTACGAAAATAAGACCATATTAAATCTAATGAGCATAAACTAAAACCAAAGTTTCCAGGAATATCCTACATGACAGAGCCTTCAGAAACCAAGCTACGTGAACAATTAGTAGAAAGACAGAAATCAGCAAAGGAGAAAGACATAATATCTATTCCTGAAGAACACAAGAATTACATAGAAGAAACTTGGTAAGTTTGGTATGAATGGACTATAAAAGTTTTGTTATCAAATACTGCATGTCAATTTGCAATAATGTGTAAAGCAGAAAAATTCAAGAAAAGTTTTATATCTTTTCCAGCAAAAAAGTTCGCAAGTTTCTAGATGAGGAAAAAACTGACGAGATGGTGATAGACCGCTGCAATTCCTTTGTAAGACTACTGCTATATCAAGAGCTTAAAATAAAATTCAGAGAAGAAATCATATTGGAAACATCCGTTCAGGAGAATAAAAATAGGTGTGTATCGAATTATAAATAAAAAATCTTACTAATAGTTTATGGCTTTGTCAGGACTCGTACACACAAGCTATTACCATTTAGCCGGGCTGCTATAACCACCTATTAGTGGCAATTCTGGATGTCGCCAAAACTTAACCAAACAAATATGACAGCACTAAAAATGTTGCTGTTGTACGAGACGGCGCATTAAATAGATACATAGCCTGGTAGATATAGTTAGATAGACAGTAAGTAGTCAATTTAGTACGATTTTATATCTTAGCATTGTATAGAAATAGTTTAAAATAGGTTTGAGATTAGTCCGATAATTGTTAAACTAATAGGTAACTACATAAGTATAGTTAGACTCCTTACTTTACTGGAAAATTCTAGAAATCGATATTTCTCGATACTTGCCGCGCGGCGTGCGAAAGAGAAAGAGATAGCGTGCTTACGCGCACCAAATATTCATAAACTCGGCTCTTGATTGTTATAGATTTTTCTGGAAAGTTCCTGATCCCGAGTAGCCGTACTATAAATATTTGCGCATTTTTGTATCGAGTCAGTTTAACTCTGGAACTGAGAGTGTAAAGAACAGTTTAATTCTGTAACTGAAAGAGTAAAGAACAGTTTTAACTCTGTAATTGGAAGTGTTAAGAACAGTTTAATTCGTACAAGAGTTAAGATCAAGTTAAATCCTATAACCTTGAATTGTAAGGTTCAGCATTCAGCTTCAAATTGTGAACAAAAGGGTAGAAATAAATAGTATTATCGCCAAGTGGAAAATTCTTTCTTTCAAGAACATCCCAGCAATAGAGTGCGGTCATCCCGTACATTGATCCTTCGAGCCGGACATTGGTCCTTCGAGCCGGATATTTTGAAGAAAGGAAATCCAGTATTTCGCCCTACGGTCTTCTTGAAGACTGAATAGTGTTTTGAAGACTGAAATATAGAAATCTTCGAGCCACGCCAACATGCCAGTCACGCGTTCTATTGGGAGGGGACGCACTCCGCCGTCGGAAGAGAACCAATCCTCCTCGGAGGGAACAGCATCTGTGGCTGTAATAGAGACCACGACGGAGTCATCGGAAGCTACAACCGTAACTTCACAGGCATCGGAAACTACTGCAGAAACCAGTAGACCATTGAGGCGCGCGGCACGAAAAGACGCCGCTGAACCAAGCCAGGCCGCTCTTCAGAAAGACGCTCTTAGCAAGAGGATTAAGTCTCCGAAGAAGCCAACAGCTGAAGAAATTACAGCACGAAAGGATGAGGGACTGGAACTGCTGTCACAAGCAGGATCCAAACGTCGTACATCAAAAGCCAAGAAGATTGCGAAAGCCAAAGAAGAGCTCGCACGTCTTCAAGTGGAACTAGCCGCGGCCCGCCTAGCCGCATTGGAAGCAGACTCGGATGATGAAGATGACGCCGACTCCGTCTCATCCAAGTCGCACGCTGCCAACACAAGAGTGGATAATTGGTTGAACAACCAAGGACCGCCGACGCTACTAGCCATTACTCAGGAATCGCATCACGCCCTGCCCGAACCAGCACCGGAACCAGTTCAGCAAGAGAAAAAAGAAGAAGAAGAACAAACTCAGCTGAAGATTACAGAAGCAGGAATCACACCGGCGGGAGCTACGCTTCAGTCAGACTTATCTCAACTGACTAAAGCGATCACGCTCGCTATCGGGGCAGGACAGCGGCCGAAACACATCGAACTACCTGTCTTTAATGGAAATCATCAAGACTGGCTACCGTTTCAAGCAGCCTACAATGAAACAGAGGGAATATTTTCAACTGTCGAAAATATGAACCGGTTGCGAAGAAACCTTAAAGGAAAAGCAAGAGAAGCTGTGGGAAGTCTACTCATCACCAACGCTCATCCATCGGAAGTCATGAAGACCTTGGGAGCAAGATTTGGAAGACCGGAATCAATAGCTATGGCAGAAATGGAAGTACTTCGTGCATTGCCACGCCTCACCGAGTCACCGAGGGACATCTGCGTGTTATCACAAAATAAACTATTTTATTATTATTATTATTATTATTATTCTCCACTAAAGTGACGAATACCGTGTCTACTCTCAAGGCACTGGGCTGCACCTATTACCTCTACAATCCAGAAGTCTCCAAAGCCATGGTGGACAAGCTTACTCCAACGCTACGCTACAGATTCTACGACTTCGCAGCAACTCAGCCGAAAGAAGAGCCAGATCTACTGAAGTTCGATAAGTTCATGAAGAGAGAAGCCGAACTGTGCGGACCCTACGCACTACCTGAGAATATAGCGTCACAGAATCAAACCACTCAACAGAAACGTCCACAGAAGATCAACATAGTTACAGAAAAGCAGCCGACGATGATCAAGTGCCCAGTATGTGAAGCAACGGGACACATAGCCAAGGATTGCGATAAATTCAAGAAAGGAACTACAAGCGAAAGATGGGAAATCGCCAAGGATCGACGCCTGTGTTTTCGGTGCCTGCGATACAGAGCGCGCACCCACAAATGCCAGCCGAAACCATGCGGCATCAACAAGTGCAAGTACATGCACAACAGGATGCTGCACAGTGATAATCAACAAGTGGCGGTTATAGAAGAAGATGACAAGGCAACCGAATCCATCAACTCTGCTTGGACTATGAGCAAGCAATCCTACTTAAAGATCATCCCAATACGAGCAACAGGACCGAAGGGAAATATAGACACCTTCGCACTACTGGACGACGGGTCAACAGTGACACTCATAGACGAGAAGGTCGCTGATATTATTGGAGCCAAAGGACCCATCGATCCACTACAAATAGAAGCAATCAACGAAATGAAGACTGCAGAATCGAAGTCAAGAAGAGTCAACTTCACCATTCAGGGAGCTAATCAGATCCCGCAAAGAATTCAAGCCAGAACGGTGAAGAACCTGAAGGTATCGTCGCAAGAGGTTTCAAGACTACGAATCAATGAATGCAAGCATCTAGAAGACATCAGCGAAGAGCTCTGCTATGAAAATGCAAAGCCACGAATTCTAATCGGGCAAGACAACTGGCACCTTCTTCTGTCGACAAAGGTCCGAAGAGGAAGAGCAAACCAACCAGTGGCTTCACTGACGCCACTTGGTTGGGTGCTACATGGGAGTCATCGCCGCACTCTCAACCGCCATTTCCACTTCGTATCGCACATTACGGAATCTTCGACAGAAGAAGAAAGCCTAGACACGATGATGAAAGAGTACTTTGCTATGGATGCACTTTGCATCAAGCCAAAGAAACCAAAGTCTGACCCAGAAGAGCAAGCCCTTCGTATCTTAGAAGAAAATACAGTCCACACAGAAGAAGGCAGATACGAAACATCGCTCTTATGGCGCAAAGAGGACGTGACCCTTCCCGACAACTACCAGAACTCTTTGAAACGACTCTTCAACATTGAAAAGAAACTGGATCGAGATGCAGCCTTAAAGAAAAAGTATACAGAGCAAATGAACGCGCTGATCACCAAGGGATACGCCGAACCCGCGCCGAAAGAGAAGACGAAGAATAGAACATGGTACCTCCCACACTTTGGAGTAATCAATCCAATGAAGCCGGACAAATTGAGGGTGGTACATGACGCGGCAGCCAAGACAAGAGGTGTCGCATTGAACGATCTGCTACTTAAAGGGCCAGATCTTCTTCAGTCTTTGCCGGGAGTTGTCATGCGATTTAGACAACATTTGGTGGCAGTGACAGCGGACATTCAAGAAATGTTCATGCAAGTAAAGCTCAGACCTGAAGACAGAGATGCACTCAGGTACCTATGGCGTGAAGACCGACGAGATGATCAACCCCCGGAAGAGTATAGAATGACATCTCTTATCTTCGGAGCATCCAGCTCACCGTCTACAGCGATTTATGTAAAGAACTTGAACGCCAAGAAGCATGAAGAGACGCATCCGGAAGCCGCAGCCGCCATAGTAAGGAAACACTACGTCGACGACTATTTGGACAGCTTCAGAACAATAGAAGATGCTAAACGTATAGCAACAGGAGTGCGGGACATACACAGAGAAGCCCACTTCGAGCTGAAGCAATGGACGTCGAACGCACCGGAACTATTGGCAGCTCTCGACGAGCGTCAAACGGGTCAAGCCACAGAACTCTACAAATCTGAAGAGAAACAGGAACGAGTTCTTGGCCTCATATGGAAACCGAAAACAGATGAACTGACGTTCAATCTCAACCTCAGTCGCATCCCACCGTCTCTCATCGAGGGAAAGACACCGACGAAGAGAGAAGCCTTAAGAATAGTGATGTCTCTATTCGATCCACTCGGCTTCGCCTCGCCAGTTACGATAGGAGCTAAGCAAATACTCCAAGAAGTATGGCGCCGTGGAACGCCGTGGGATGCGCCACTGATGCTCACGTCAATCCCGAGACTAGAACCACGAACCGTATGGGAACGAGGAAAAATCCTCACTACGTATCCAGGACCTGACGGCGCAGTTCGAGCAGTCGACGTAGCCACGAGAGGAGGAGTTCTGCGAAGACCGGTCAAGAAGATGGTGATCCTGCCAGTAGAAAGCACCGTCTCATAACCGTAAGAAGATGCAACAAGGTTGCACGGCGGGAGAAATGTACGAGACGGCGCATTAAATAGATACATAGCCTGGTAGATATAGTTAGATAGACAGTAAGTAGTCAATTTAGTACGATTTTATATCTTAGCATTGTATAGAAATAGTTTAAAATAGGTTTGAGATTAGTCCGATAATTGTTAAACTAATAGGTAACTACATAAGTATAGTTAGACTCCTTACTTTACTGGAAAATTCTAGAAATCGATATTTCTCGATACTTGCCGCGCGGCGTGCGAAAGAGAAAGAGATAGCGTGCTTACGCGCACCAAATATTCATAAACTCGGCTCTTGATTGTTATAGATTTTTCTGGAAAGTTCCTGATCCCGAGTAGCCGTACTATAAATATTTGCGCATTTTTGTATCGAGTCAGTTTAACTCTGGAACTGAGAGTGTAAAGAACAGTTTAATTCTGTAACTGAAAGAGTAAAGAACAGTTTTAACTCTGTAATTGGAAGTGTTAAGAACAGTTTAATTCGTACAAGAGTTAAGATCAAGTTAAATCCTATAACCTTGAATTGTAAGGTTCAGCATTCAGCTTCAAATTGTGAACAAAAGGGTAGAAATAAATAGTATTATCGCCAAGTGGAAAATTCTTTCTTTCAAGAACATCCCAGCAATAGAGTGCGGTCATCCCGTACAGCTGTCCCTTTCATAACGATCGAAATACAAAAGGATGGCACCAGTTTTAGTGCTGTCAAATTGGTTTGGTTAAGTTTTGGCGACATCCAGAATTGCCACTATTACCTACCTATTGTGTGATTGATTATTCATCATCAAAGCCTAATTAAACTTATAGATTTAATATTAGTAGTCCGGATACATTCCAATAACCTAACACAATCCCTACTACTGCTGGCTGGTATACTTAAATTTTCTTTATTCCATTTTCAGGGTTTTAAAAGTACTAAGAGCAAAATCACAGAATGATGAGAAGCAGCACACATCGCAAAAGAAGGAAAGAGAATGGGAAGAGTTAGAGGATGCTGTGGGTTTCTCGAAGGTCGCTCGGATGATCAGCCAGTCTGTGAGTTTGGTTACAATCACCTTTAAACGAGCCAATTTGGTTGAAACTGAGACTATGGTAGTCAAATTAAATCAAAATCAAAATCATTTATAGTTTCTCATTCATAAACATTAAAAATAAATACAAATACAGAATAAACAATAAATATAGTAAAAGTAATAATTTAGAATAATTGTAGGTTTTTTGTGTGTTTGTATGAGCAAGTGGCCAACTCTGGTGACGAAGTTTTTAGGCCGCCTAAAGGCCTCCGTCATGGCTTAAACCTATTTTGTGAGAGACAGGTGCTGAAATAGTAGAATGGTAGTAAAATATAAGGCTGGCTCTTATCTGACAGAATATTTGACAGACCTACCAATGCTTAACATGTGCTTCCAGCCCTAATCTCTTATCATTTGAATGTGTTAAGTTATGACTTAGTTCTAACCTTACATGACTATACTTGGGACTAGATGACGCTGTGTGGAATGTCCAAGGATTTATTTATCTATTTATTATTTATGAGTCTGACAGAAGATTAGATGTGGATGTAGGCTGTCTCATAGATGTTTTCAATGTTGATACCAAAAAGCAAAGGCGAGGATAGAAATATCAGCAACTAAATGTATTACAACAACCAACCCACACTGTTTTTAACGTGACTCTCCTTTAAAATCTTTTACATTTATGATCACTATAATAATAATAATAATAAAGCGTGCTCAACAAGAAAAACAGAAAACAATCAATTTAAGAATAATGAAAGAAAATTCTACCAAACTCTATCAAAACAAACAAGGAACCACTCACCACGCAATACTAACGCTACCGACAGACCAACTAACAGTTTAGAACCCAATGTGTTACGCCAATTTTGGGCTAACATTTGGGAAAATCCAGCAGAGCTCAGAGACGATGCCGAATGGATTCAGGAAGAGTGTGAAAGATATAGGGACATTGACACAATGGAGTATGAATATATCCCCGTAGAAACTTACCAGCAAGTATTAAAAACAGCACACAACTGGAAGTCACCAGGGTCTGACCACATACACAGCTACTGGTACAAAAAACTTTCATCAGTTCAACCGCTTCTCTACAACCACATCAACAACTTTATAAAAAACCCTCATACAATGCCAAATTACATCACAGCTGGAATATCTCACATGATCCCTAAAGACGAAAACGACACCGATAATCCTGCCAAATATAGACCGATAACCTGCCTACAAACTATTTACAAAATTATAACAGCATGCTTAGCACGAATGATCAACAAGCACATAGATAAAAACAAAATACTAGCGGAGCAGCAAAAGGGTTGTAGAAAATATAGCCAGGGCTGTAAGGAACAACTTACGATAGATGCAGTAATTCTAAACAATGTACAAAAGTCTAAAGAGGATCTATACACCATCTACATCGATTATAGGAAAGCGTTCGACTCAGTCCCACATACATGGCTCATAAAAATTCTTGAGATTTATAAAATACACCCAGAGCTAGTGATATTTTTAAATAATTCAATGACTAAGTGGACAACAAGATTACATACAAACTCATCATGCGGAAACATACAGACAGAACCAATAAAGATCCAACGAGGTATATTCCAAGGAGACTCGCTCAGTCCTCTATGGTTCTGTCTTGCACTAAACCCACTTTCTAATAGCTTAAACACGACCAAACTAGGATACCCTATTGACAACAGACAAGAAAGACGAACTGACAACCCAACCTACAACCTTAATCACTTACTCTACATGGATGATATCAAAATATATTCCTCAACTCAACCTGAATTGGAAAAGTTAGTACAAATTACAGAACAGTTTTCACATGATATTTCTATGAATTTTGGCATTGATAAGTGTAAGATTAATTCTACGAAAGCAGGACAGGCACACCAACACACATATCTAACGCAGTCAGGCGAGACTATAGACTCTTTGAGTGAAAACGAGACCTACAAATATCTAGGCTATCATCAGTCGAAACAGATTCACACCAAAAACATTAAAACTAAACTAACTCAAAATTTCAAACACAGACTTAACTCAATTTTCAAATCTGAACTTTATTCTAAAAATACAACTAAAGCAATAAACTCTTACGCCATCCCTATTTTAACTTATTCATTCGGAATAATTAATTGGACTAAGACAGATCTTAAAAACCTACAGCGTACTATAAACGTCACTATGACCAAACATAGAAAGCACCATCCACGTGCTTGTATTCAAAGACAAGTGCTACCAAGGACGGAGGGTGGGAGAGGTATCATCGATATCCAAAACTTACATAGCAAGCAAATAACATCATTGCGAACCTACTTCCACTCTAAATCTGAAACATCTCCCCTACACAAATCAATAATTCAGCTAGATCGAAAACTAACGCCGCTTAACTTAGTAGACTTTGCCCAGCAAAGTAACGAAACATTAACAGACAGACAAACCTTAACTGCCGAATGGGCCCGGAAGTCTCTGCACGGAAGGCACCACCACGACTTGAGTCAACCCACCGTCGACAAACAGGCGTCGAACGAGTGGCTCAGCCGTGGTGAACTCTTTCCTGAGACTGAAGGGTTCATGATCGCCATACAAGATCAGGTAATAGAAACGCGCAACTATCAAAAATATATTATGAAAATGCATATACCCACTGATAGATGCCGAAGATGTAATAGCAACTCTGAAACAATTCAGCATATTACGGGAGCATGTAAAGCAATCGCTCAAACTGACTACAAGTTTCGTCACGACCAAGTAGCTAATATTATTCACCAAAACCTTGCGGCTAAATACAAACTTGTAGATACATCAGTAAAACCAACACCCTATTATAAATATGCCCCCGAAACAGTGCTGGAGAATAACACACACAAACTCTATTTCGATAGAGCCATCCTTACCGACAGAACAACTCATTTCAATAGACCAGACCTGACCCTTGTTGATAAGACCAACCACACCGCACTCCTCATAGACATTGCTATCCCCAACACCCACAACCTACAGAACACGATCGCAGAGAAGCTCTCCAAATACGTTGATCTCAAAAATGAAATTACCCGCATGTGGAAGCTGAAAAAAGTCACTATAGTCCCAATAGTACTGTCATCCACTGGAGTAATACCTACTCAACTTTTCCAATCTATTGACTTCCTTGATCTACCAAAGCATACATATGCTCTTTTACAAAAAGCAGTGATTCTGAACACTTGCAGAATAGTGAGGAAGTTCTTACAAACAGAACTCCCCACAGAACAACCTTCTACTGAGTCACACTTGGCCTAGGCCCGTGCGTCACAGTTACTCCCGGTCTAACAGCCGAGTAGATTTAAAGTCTATAAACAAATAATAATAATAAAAACATTTATTTTCCTCTTACGAAGGTTTCCTTATAATAGGTACATAGGTACTTAATTTAATGTTGACGTGAACCTGTTATGCAAGAGGCTGGTGCCTGAGATAGGTTTTTAGAAAAAACCTGTAATACAGATCACCAGAACTATGAAATTGAAGTACATACATACATAATATTTGTAATACAATTTTTAGGAGAAGTTAGTAATTGGACACAATATGCTGCTAGACGTTATACACACATTGAATAATTTCTTCCGACCGCTGCCCGATGACTACCACACCTTCAAAGAGTTTGCACATTGCATGTTTCCAAGGTTTGTATGTATGTTATAGTGACACAAGCAAGCAACTTGATGCCGTTATTTTCTTACGGAATTGAGAGCTGTGTTAAGCTAGGAGGGATAAATAATTTTATTCAATAAAATGAGTTGTTTTCGCGATTTACTGTGATTTTTGCTTCGATACAATTTGAGACAAGTTGCTGATCTTGTTTTATAAATTTATAATTAGTACCAGAGACTAATATTAGAATAATTTCATATTTTTTTTACATTAAAAGAGTGAAATGTTTTCAGTTTGTTAGACACGAAGTACATGTCCAGTTTGCCGCCATTCAAAGACAAAGTGAACTCTAGCGTGTTGCACCATTTGCTCGCTACGCTCTCCGAGGCTCCCTTCGCAATACCCAAAGTTGGTACGTAGTTATTATCTGTTTAATGTATAACCCATTCCCGGCCTAGCTCCCGCGGTGCTACCCCGGGGACAAAGCCGTGACCGAGTACTCGCTATAAGGCGACGTGCATCAGTGAACGCGTTAAGTAGCTTTAATTTACATGTTTACAAAGTTTTGCTATTAAGTATGTCATTGATTTGCTAGCTTATTTGTTGAATGAAATCTAAAAATGTCCCAATTTTATCTAGATTAGTTCAAAACTGTTGAAATGAAAGTAATGCTTGATCAAACACAGCTAAGTTGTTACAAAAATCTTAGCTCGCTTCGCTCACTCGATCAGTAAGGCCAGTAGGCCAAACATGTGCATAATAATTTGTGCAACGTGTCGAGACGACGATCGAAATATCTCGATGATGTCAAACTGCTCAACGTCCTATGCTACGAAAAGAAGGTCCTAGTAAAAAAAGAAAAAAATATATTCGACCTCAATTTCACCTGTTGTTAAGTGACAATGAGGCCGAAGATGCATGAAGGTCTTGTATAAATAGTTTTAAACCTGATACAAATGTTATTTACTGCCAATTCCCAGGGTCATACGAAGGTCGAGGGTACAAAAAGGCAGAAGACAAGCATCACGAGGCAGGCTTCGACGCGTACATCACAGGACTGTGCTTCCTTTCTATGCATTCCCATCTCTCCAAGATGCGCGGGGAAGAGAACACGCGAGCCAGTCCCACCTCACCGGTGTTGAAACCGTTTATCAACAAGCTGTTTTTGGCCAAAACTGCGCACCAGGACTCGCCTTATATGAACTTAAATGGGGCCGATCGTAAGTATCGTACATAGTAATTTAATGACCTTTAACCATTGAGATGTATTAAAGAGCCACAATCTAATAGCTGACGACACTCAAAAAATGTGCGTGCAAATTCAATGTTCTAAAATGACATTTGATATTTGAATGTAGACGTTATGTTTTTTGTTTTAATGTTCAATGTCGCTTGTACGCAAAAGAGAAAAACTCTGCGCACTACATAGCGTGCGCAGAGTTTTGGCGTTTACATTTTAATTGTCTGGTTGTGGCTCTATAATACATCTCAATGCCTTTAACCTTTCCTGTGTCTCATGTTGACCCCCTCGTGTATCATCCGTCTAGACCTTATTTAGGAAATTTAGGAAAAAACCTTATTTAACCTTATTTAGCTAGAGTGACTCTTAGCTAAATAAGGTTTTAATAAGTAAATTAAATGAAATAAAAATGAAATGAAATGAAATATGATCACGACTGTATCCCAGGGAGCGGTAGACATTTCTTTCAGATCTTAATGCAATTTTTAGATCCTCTTGAAGATGTCTAAGGGGGTAGTCAGAGGTATGTCCAAATATGTACATATTTGGTACATGCCCACATCTTGCAGAATCTAACTTTCCATACGTGACAGGTTGCAAGCCCATCGACGCTAGAGAGCTAAACTGGTTTCCTCACGATGTTTTCCTTCACCGTTAAAAGCTCGTGTTAAAGCGCATATAAATTTTTCGATACGAAAAGTCCATTGATGCACACATAATAATTAGTAATATTATAAGGTGAAAGTTAGAGCGTGTATAAGTATGTTAGTTTGTCTGTTACTCTTTCACGCTCAAACGGCTGGACGGATTTGAATGAAATTTGGTACCAGGATTGCTTATACCCTGGATTAAAAAAATAGGCTACTTTGATCCCGGTATTCCCACGGGAACGGGAACTATTCACCGAGTTGCATCGCGGGACGCAGCTAGTGACCATAAGGTATTACTAGCTGCGTGAAAAAAATGAATGAATGCTTGGTTCTAGCGACGCCGTCAAGAGAGCATGTGTTCCACCTGACCTTCCCCAAGGAGTGGACGAGAAACGATATCAACTTGCTTTTCAGTCCGTATGGTGAGCTTATGATAACTTATATACTTTAAAACGTTTATAGATTAAGTTTACTCAATAGTTAATATAGTAAGTTTTCTTTTTAAGAAAAATTCAAGTAAGACCTACATAGTTTTAATATATTTCTTTGTAGATACTTTGATCTGGATAAATAGTTTTTTAGAAGCACTTGTTACGTAGATTGCTTAGGCTTTTTTTCATGGATTGTTGAAGTTCTGAGCGATCACTATTAAGATGGCCCCTAGTGATATTAATATCAATAGCCTAGTTATTAATAACTAAGCGCTAAATTCTCAGTCCCGGCTGTTTTCAGGCCGCACAAGCGCCTCGTGCCGATCCCTAAAGGTGCTATTTCATTCTTACATAGTTATCCATTATAACTCTGTCACTGTCACGCGCTTATGTAGTTCAGGGCGTGACGCGCGAATACCTTTTCTAATCCAAATAAAAAAGTACGTTTTCGCGCGTTGGCCGGAATTTTTCTACTCAAAAAGCTAGGCAAAATAGTTTAATTTTGAATGTTATCTTGTAATGTATATTGTTTAGGTCCAGTGGTCTGCCAGTTTTTAGACGACACCCACGCGATAGTTGCGCTGACCCGCCGCGACCAGGCTCGCGTCGTGCTACGCGGGGTCGCCAGCAATATGCGCATCAAACTTGTGCCCTACGACCAATATAATAAGATCAAGGTGAGATATTATCATCATCATCATCAACATCAACCTATTGATGTCCACTGCTGGATGTAGGTCTGTCCCTAGATAGATACGCTACTTAGCCCGGTCTTCGATTTGAGAAAGTTAAGTGTTGGAACGTGTTGGTTCCAACGCTCCAATGCGAGAATGATTTTGGATGGTTATTGGACACAAACGGAGCATTGCCATTGGCCATTCTATGCGTGGCCAATGTTGGAACCAAGTTACAGCCAATGTGTGGTGCCCGCATAAGATGATAATGTTGATAGCACAAATAAAACTTCTGCAAAAAGTGGGCATGTACCAAATATGTATGTATTTGGACATACCTCTGACTACCCCCTTAGACATCTTCGAAAAGATCTAAAAATTGCCTAATGATCTGAAAGAAATGTCTACCGCTCCCG
Source organism: Xanthorhoe designata (assembly GCA_963582015.1). Taxonomy (NCBI): domain Eukaryota; kingdom Metazoa; phylum Arthropoda; class Insecta; order Lepidoptera; family Geometridae; genus Xanthorhoe; species Xanthorhoe designata. The sequence continues at coordinate 2,038,144 of OY757042.1, read as the reverse complement.
GGATACCAGTCGTGATCATATTTCATTTATTTTTTCATTTCACAAATAAAACATATTTTTTTTAACCTGTCTTGTGTCCTTCTCTGATATTGTTTTTTCTATTATGTGTGTGTGCTGAATAGATGTTAATCTTATCTTATCTTATCTTAATTATATTGTTCACAGACGCAGAGCCGTGTCGATCAGAAAGCGTCGCCATCTCCCGCCAACAGCCGCCCCCTCACTACGGATGATTGCCTCAAAGCGTTCGTCATTTTATTATTTTGTCTCATGGCTTTTTGTCTTATCGCTTCAATAATCCTCATGTTTATCGGCATTATTTACTTCATCATCGACATGTTCTACTACATTATAGATATTTGTACCGAAATCTATATCGATTATAGAGATGGACAATTTCGAACAGTATCGGGGTTCATCGATGCCGTATTCAAACGATTAATCGTCGGTAGAGCGATCGATTACTATTTCGTAGATGATGTTTGATTTGCGAGCATGTGTTTGGTTAGCTTTTTGCACAGTTGGTAAGAAGTTTTTCTAAAATGACAGTTACTGTTTCAAGTCCAGTTTCAATATCCCATCCAGTCCAGTTTCAATTAAAAATGACATTAGCAAACCACAGATAGTGGTATGCTAATGTCATTTTTAATTATTTATTTTATTTTTACATCTTCAAACAAACAGTCATAAAAACATATTAAATAATTAAATTTAATACCTACTAAAGACCTTAGATGTTTTCGCATATTGAAGCTATTATTTTGGAAGTAATGTCTAATCACAGATAGATAGATTATTGAAACTGGACGTTAAAGTTCGGTGTTTTTAAAAGATTAATCTTAATTGCTTTTATCTTTATATTGTGGCATACTCAGTAAATGTTAAATCATGATGTAGTCAACACTACACGAAATAAACCAAGTAGACGGGGCTTGCCGGGAAACCTTAACACCTAGGAAATAAGATGTTTTTTTCAATTATCATCCTAAAAGGATTATACTTTTTTTTACTGGGTAACTATAACTATACATACTAATGTTTTTCTTTGTTTGTGTTGCCAACTAGCTACTTTGGCTGCCATTTTGGAAAAGCAATGACTAAATTTCTAGGTCAAATACTTCTGTTTTGTCTGCATTTTATGAGTTACATCCAATATTGATTTGACGTTCATTATAATTTAAGGTGTAGGGTAAAATGATCTCTATATCCATGGAATAGACTGCTTTTAAAAAGCATGTTTTTACGCTAGTTATAACTAGGAGGCTCCTTATGAATGTGACTCTGACTGTACTAAATAAGCAAAAATGGTACTTTTAAAGTTGCAATTTAGTTAAGTTTAATTTTATAAATTTTCATTCGAAACTCGAATAAAACTGTTTTAGAGTATAGATATTTGATTTTTATTTAAATTCCTATTAAAAGGGTCAGTTGGAGTCACATTCAATTATTTTTTCAAGTTTTTGCACATTTCGATTTGTTTTATGAATAAGTCACTCCAACTCATGCCTTTCTGTTTTTTAAACCACCTACGTGTATATACATTAATTAATAATATGAAGAGACTAGTAGGTATCCTGCAGCTTCGCTCGCCCTGGATAAAAAGTAGGCTATATGTTATTCCTTCCAGGTCATAAACTAATGTATATTCCAAGTTTCAGCCAAATCCGTTCAGTCGTTTTTGTGTGAAGGAGTAACAAACATAATGATAATATTAATAGGATAGAATAGACACGGCACGTGCGATGCCATAGACTAAGCCACTGTATAGAACTGACATACTTCATGCAACTCTATGTCACCATTAACCGCACGGCGATATCACGAACTCTACACAACGTTAGTTTTGTGGCGCGTGCGAGGCCAAAGACTAAGTTAATGTATAGAACGGACACTATTTTACATACTGTCCTTTCTAGAATCATAGCAACTCTTGAATATTTATATTGTGTCTAACGATACTGGCAATTGCGTGCCATAGATTAAATACTGCACAGAACTGACATTCTTAGTATGCAACTCTTACAAACCCTATGACAAAATCACGAACTCAATTATAGGCGGCTTTGTGGCATGTGCGAGTGCGAGGCTATTGAGTTGTTTATTTAGAACGCTTATTTCTCTACAAATAAAACATTAATTTGCCTTTCCTTACTTCCATGACTTACCGTAACTGATAACTAACCAAAAAAGTTGATGTAGGCAATTGTCTTTTTTAAACTTTCGCGATCAGAACACACGATAAAACATATACATTATCGGGTATTTATCGCTATTTATTTATTATTATTATTATTATTATTTAGCCATAATCGTCCCACTGCAGGGCAAAGGCCTCCCTTCCCTTCTTCCACTCTTCGCGACTTAGCGCGTCCACAGGCCATGTGCTAAGGTATGAGTCCAGCTCGTCCCGCCATCTCATCCTGGGTCTTCCACGTCGTCGTGTCGCGTTGTGTGGGGTCCACTCCGTGGTCCTCTTCGCCCACAACTCGTTCGACATCCGACAGACGTGTCCAGCCCAGTTCCACTTCAGACTGGCGGCTTTTTGACTAACGTCAACAACACGGGTTTTGGAGCGCTAATTTATATCGCTATTTACCTGCCCTTATTTAATTTTTTTTGTCTGCCCCTGACCACGGCTGGTGCAATCCAGTCGAAACGTCGGGATAAAATCAAAATTAAATAAAGGTAAATAGCGATAAATACCCGTAAATGTATATGTAAAACATATACATTTAGTGTAGGCAATTGTCTTTTTTAAAATTTCGCGATCACAACACATTATAAAACGACGTATTTATCACGTTTACCTAATATTCGCCCGACGTTTCGACCGGATTGCACCAGCCGTGGTCGCGGTAAAACAATAAATAAAGGTTTATTCGTCATAGATACCCGTTCGCATTGTTTTTTATTGATGTAGGCATTCAAGCATGTTTGTATTAAATATAGTCTTTCTACAGTATCTCATCTATTCTGTGTAAGTCAGGGCTTGGAGATACGATCGGCACGAGCGATGAACGCGACTGTTTACGAGCTGACGCGATCACTGTTATTGTTTGGTTAAGGCACAGAGCGTCTGAGCGGGATAGTAAAATATCGTTATTTTGGCAAAGAGCGGGACTCACGCGAGGTTTTTATAAAAAATAAGTTTTTAAACTCTTACAAATAACTGAAATAACTCACTGAATGAAAACTAGTGGCTGAGTGAAGAAATATTTTGGGGCTTCTCATTGACATACATTTTAGTGCTGTTAATAGAATATTAAAATCGGAAGTTTCTTGTTCTTATAATAAATACACTTTCAAAGATATATCGAGAAAGTTTAAAACCAATTTTGCCTTGTATGCCCTCTTAAGTGGCCGTTATCCGCTCACGAGCGCACAAAAACGGTATAATGCTTTACGAATGCAATGAGCAATGATGAAAATGAAATCTAATTAAATTTTTGTGAATATCTTAAAAACTGTGAATGTATTAAAAAATCAATGAAGATGATCGAAAAAGTAATGAAAGCTAGGATAATTAGCAACTAAATGCATCTGTACTTTATAAGATAAGTACGTACCTACATTTAATAGTAGTATTCTAAAGAGTACGAATGTTATTCGACAAAACCTTTCCTTAATCCGGGGTAAGTCGGAGCGGGCCAATAGTAATAACAAAATAGTACCCATTATTTTAAAAGGCCTAAGTAGGTATAACGTTAACATAACAGATGATATTATGCGGTCTAAAAACCTTGTTTTGCTACGAAACTATAATATCCACCCGGGCTACTTAGTACTGGGTCCGCTCTGCGCAGAACAAAAAGCTGTAAATAAATGAGGGTAGAATATAATCGCACGTGGCATGCAAATGCGCGCGCATTAAAATGCGAGATGGCGGAAGCGCGCACGCGAGGTCGCGAGTCGCCGTATCGCCACGCGCCATTGTCCCCGCTACCGATTGGGGCGGCCATGACACCCAACTATCGAAGATTTTAGTAAGAATTTAGGACAGATGCCCTTTTGCGGCCTAAAATCTCTATCACTAGAGTTGACTAGGTACTAGCTTATAAGTTACTTAGTAAGAATTTATATAGATTCTCAAAATATACTTCTAAAATTCTAATCGTGCCAGTCTCAAATCTTCCTATGCCTCAAACAACTGTTAAATATGTTGCTATGTAGCAGCTGCAAAGATGCATAAGATTTAATAAAAAATTTAGCTAATATAAAAAAAATCACTAAAAAGTTTTTTATTAAGGAAATCCTATTTATCTATCAAGAAATGATACTTTTAAATTACTAATGCAAATGCGCATTAACATGCTTTTTTAGTATAAAGTGGCTATTTTAGTATCACATTTACTAAAAAACAGGAAATTTATTATCATGGTCACCCCACGGGTATCGTCTCACGATCCGCTAAATCGCCATGTAGTGCCTAGTTCCCTCGGAGACGTCGAAACTTACCGACAAAATGTTCGCGAATTTCCCTATTGCACTTACACGACATTATCCCTTGTAATATGGAATATTATGGAAATTAAAATAAATGGACATTATGACATTTTACATAACGAAATCAAGAAACATCCCTACACAAAAAAACATTTTTAAACGTTTACAAAATTATATTTAGTAGTTCTAAAAGTAATTTAGTAGTTCTAAGTGTTCTAACCTTGTGTTGTTGCTTGATTCTTTTTCCGTGTCGTGTCGGAACAGGCAGTTCAATCGCTTTGTTTTAAGCCGATTCAAAGTGGTTTAGTTTGAATAAATAAAATAATTTTGAATTCATTAAGCTATTTGTCTATTATCGGCATTTACTTACGATGTATAAAGTAAATAAAAATACTTTAAATTGCTAAAGACGCATTTGCATGTCATGTGCGATGTTTACTTTCATTTATTTAAAGCTTTCTATGCAAAACAAAGTTTACAGAGACCAAGTATAATTTATTTATTTATTTATTTATTTATTAAAGGCAACGCCAACAGTACACATAATTACACTTTATAAAAAACATTCATATAATGGTCATAGTAAAGATTTATTAAGTAATAAGTTCTTACGAGCTATATGTAGATTCAAGTTATGAGCCGTTTAAGCCTGAGCAAATGACTTAGCTTAGATCTAGACTAGAACTCTGCGTCTTTAGAAGCACGGAAGCATATATGTCTTACTAGCGTCATCATCTCTCGTTCCTCACTCTTAGACCTTGATTTATACAAAATTTTAAGTTAGGTGCGCTTTTTTTAAGTTTTGCACGTTTAAAAGAGTTCCTTGCTAGCTTTTGGCGTTTCTTAAATGTAAAATGTAGCATGTCTTACCGTTCAAATATGTTACCAAACCTAAGTAACTAAAAAAGTAGAAGATCATCATCTTACTAATAGTTTCAGGACTCGGCGTACAGGGTCCGTAGCCTAGTGGTCAGGCAGCTCGGCTTAAGAGCGATCTCTTGTATCTACGCAGGTTCGAATCCTGCCGGAGCCGTTAACTTTTAGTAAGATTTTTCATTTATAATGAAATATCCAATACCTAAGTGTGGTTTAACACTGTAAAATAATAAATAAACTATAAGTTCATATGAGCAAAGGGCCAACTCTGTTGATGCAATTTTTAGGACCTCTAGAGGCCTCCGTCATGGCTTAACGATTTAAAAGCCGGGACCAACATTTAAACGCCACACCTTTACTTATACAAATACCAGACGTCTCGTGCTAAGGGTTTTTAGAAGTTAAATCTCTTAAGCCGGTTCTTTCGTGACCAGAAAACCATCAATACGATATAACGGCTTGTTATTCGGCTTAGCTGCCAAGATATCGACCATGATAAAACAGTAATATTTAATAGTGTTACATTGAAAGTTATGTAATTAGACTATTATAAATAACATTGATTCTGCTGTACTTTGTTAACAAACTTATCAACAATCAAAACAGTGCAATACAATCTAAAGCTTTAAACTACTAGACCACTCTCGCCATTTGTTTAGCCATGACAAAAACTGATGGGTAGTCGTTACGGCGCCGTGTCGGACGATAAATCAAGAGCGTCGTCGGGTGGCTTCATTAGTTCTACGTCAGGATAAAGAGGCTTGGCTCCCGGGCCTAGGCTTTGTCTAGTTAAAGTGCAGCGAATATTCAGATGAAATCTAAAGTGCCTTGTTCGCTTGCGATACACAGATATACTAACTTACCTGTGTCTGTATTCTAGGCGTTTACTATTGATATCAAATGTAAATATCGAGATAAGTCCGTATTGGGCCTTATAATACTTGTAATTTTATTGTTGTCTCTGATATCATGAAAAGGTATACTTATCAGCCTATTTGGCTAAGTTTTATGTGACTTTCATGAATAATGCTAAGTTTACATGAAGCCAACACTGGCTGCCAATAAGACTGGCAGTCAGCGCTGGCTTGGTATTTGCCTAGTGTAAACTATGCTTAAGACGCCAAATATTTGTCAGGAGAACTCGGTTTCTGACACAAGTTATTTTATCATCTTTGGTGTTTCAGAAACTTGGAATTTTGGTTGGGTTTCACGATCACTACGATCATAATCCAGGTTTACCTACACTTTACATAGTGTTAATAAAATGAACGATGGATTTCCCCGTCTTGAGCAAGTTTGTACAGGGCTTCTAATCTGCAAAACGAAAAACGAAGTTTCGTGACAATTTTCGGGTTCTAATTATGTTGGTGAACTATTACGAATTTACTATCCACCAACATAAGCTGACCCCGAAAATTGTCACGAAACTTCGTTTTTCGTTGTTCCAGAGTAAGGGCCCAGCTGTTCAACCGTCGAGAGTCGGGTCTTTTACAAACGCTTCACGACATTATCCTAGGTACCAACCTTTCGCCTTTAATCGATGCCGGTGTATTAGACAACTATTACCGCTTATCTCGTCGCCCTTGCAGAACAGCCAACAGCCAACATACAGGCTGACAGCTTCATTCTATTATAATCCGTTGAAATACCAACTTTACCATAATAGTCGGTGAGTTGTATCGCGATCCGATCAGTTCGCACATCGACTATCTCCCATCTGGACAAGTGACACCGAGTTAAATCCGTCTTGTCGCCTGCGCGCTGTCATCGGTAGGCACCTAACGGGGCGCGCTGGACGTCGGCGTCGGCGATCGGTCGGCTTTGCGACGCCGACCGATGCTATCGATCTCATTAGCTAATGGCGGCTAACGGCCAATTACATTGAGTGACGTGTCCGGGGCAAATTGTCCGTACGTCATGACGTAAGGATTCAGATGGACGCACCCGCGCAATACCATTTTCGCCTTTGGATAACGAGCTGAACCAAAAAAGATCGGTCCCAACCCTACATTTGATGGCGAGCAGAAAGTTCACTTGAGTGACATGTCCAGGGCATGTACGTCAGGATGTAGACATGAAGCGCGTCCGTACAGTACCATTTTCGCCTGTAGCTAACAAGCATATCAAAAAAAGATTTATTTCTCTACTGTATTGACTTTACAATTGCTGTTGAGCCAGAAGTCCTGACATGTTCAGAAGTCGTACATGAAAGCTCAAATATTGAACTCAACATCTTGCCTAATAAAAACCAAACCAAAATAAGAATGGTTTTTGAGAAAGTGCTAAAGCAGATACGATTTTCAAAGTAGTGGAGTGTGTCGCGGCATTCGTCAATTAAAGGTGGACGTACATGTCTAGGTTGTATACCCATGACGTCGTCGCGTCCTTTTGACGTTCAAAACGGGCTGCGGGTAACTTGAATCGGCGTCAATATATCGACAAGACATGTTGATATCGGCTTCTTATCAAGTGACATATTATAAAAAAGTGTATAAAATATAAGCTTATGGTCTGACCACCGAGGTGGACAGGACAGCCACCCAAGCCAAACGATTGTTAAAGTCGGTATGAAATGCATATAAACGTAAGCTATCGGAACTCAAGGAAATTTATGACACGAATAAAATGGTATCTAAGTTTAATACGAAATAAATACTCCACTTGAATTATTATTCATTGTCTGCCATATTGATATTTATTCCATAACAGTACAAATCTGGGTATTATTTTATTCGTGGCGTGCTTCTGTTTGCGATACAAGCCAAGCTACACGACAAAGGCTAGTCTGGGTATACTTCTTTTTCCGGTAGTACCTATAGGTATACAAAAAATAAATGTACGCAGTATCAACAGTTATCAACGAATTCGCAATTCAGATTTACGGCATTTCTTGTCCAATCTCCCAAACAGGTGTAGCTGCTGACACTAACCGGTGCTTATTATAGTTTTCTATCACTTGCGTACGCCCAACATGGGTATAATGTGTTTTCTAGAAACTACAAAAAGTATGGCCAGAAAGTGCAATATAAAGTTTGCTTAGGCGCGACAAGATAAAAATAAATTGACACTTGAAGAGCCATAATTTATTGTCCTGAAGTTATTAACTCTTTTCTTAAAAAGTCTCTGAATGATAATGGTATTAAGAATAAAATACAATAATTCCCTTATGTTAGAAAGCGATTTGAACCATTTCAATTAAACTGTAGTAAAGTGAATTCAGAGACCTTAAATCTTATCGTACATTGCCAGCTCATTTAAAGTGGCCACACGACCGTCTGTAGATCCTAAAACGAGCTAACGATGACATACATTGTACTTAACTGTTCAATCGCCCGCTGCGACACTTTTTGCCGACATTCTAGATTTATTAGATCGATCGGACCTAACCATGTACGATACACATCTTATGAAATTACTTTGAATTAAATTATAATTATTGCCTTGCTAGGTTTGTGAACTATCTCGCGACGAGAATTTCTAGCGGTTCTGTTTGACTCATGGGTAAAAACTGTGATGGTCGATGGTAGGCAATCAATGTGATGTTAAAAGACAGAGTTGGTACTGGCAGCTACATAAGTTTATGAAAAACCTTTGTCATGGTACCTATTTATATAATTGTATGATGAAGTGTTATATGAGTTGTGCCTCAAATAAAATAAATAAATATAATATGATCACGACTGTATGCCCAGGGAGCGGTAGACATTTATGTAGACATAATGTTAGATCCTTTGAAGATGTCGTGCCTCAGCAATCAATAAATTTGTTGTTGCCAATTGGCAAATTTCGATGAAACGCCGCCGGGGCTGGTGCTGCCTGCTGGTGGCATATTTACGAGCATCATCTCATGTCTATCATGATTATCAGAAAATTCAATTTCTCTTTGAACAAAGAAAACAACAGTATTTCTGTCATGATTCATGAATCATGATGTTTAAATAGTACCTACTTATTAAAAAGAAATACCTACTGTTGTTTTCTTTGTTCAAAAAGAAATTGAATTTTCTGATAGATAATCTATTGTCATCTATTTTTCGTGACAATGAAAATATAGAGAGCCTTTTAAGATTTTAAATAGTAATATTCCGTTTAGTTAGTCTAGCTAGGAGATCTCTAGCAGCTTTAAATCTGCTTCTGTGAATGTAGTCTGTTCTATACAATCAATTCCAAAATGGTCACACCAAATCGGTATAACACGCGCACTTTGTTCCAATGTATCGTTTTGTATCTGTTCCCAAAAGGTAACACGCCATGTAACCCCGGCTTTACAGTTGTCTGTTTGTGGTTAGATTTGTCGCTAAATGTGGGCAGATTTTGAAGCATGTCGCTACTTTTGGCGGTGTGTGAGTCTACTCACTACCTTACAATCTTTCTTTGTCAACTTTTATTTGAAAATCCAAGCTTTTATAGTTATACAAGTACAGTAGCCAGATAAGTGCAGGCATGGGAAGCGTACTGAAATGACGAACGAAAAAATAACGGTACATGACTGAACCCTATCGTACATATAATATGGCACAATACCAGTAAGATAATAAACATTTTAAATATAAAAAAGTGTGATACAAAAAACTCGCTTGCTTTCTTGCAAGCAAACCTTGCCAATTTAGCGTAGTTGGCAACACCATGTAACCGCTCGTTCCTCGACGGTGATTTACCCACTGCTTTGGCTTGTCCCTCGGCACAGACTATAAATACTGGTAGCTTACAGTGTCGTCGCAAAGCTCTCCACACCTTCACTTGAACAGTTTAGTACTGCCACAGGGAATTGCGCAGTGGGCAAAGTACATAGTTATCAAATATTAGGGTTCTCATTTTTTAAGAGTTTATTTGTTACGCTTTCATGTTTTAACTACTCCACTGACTATCGTATCATATAAAAAGAACTAAGTAAGCAAGTTACTAAATTCGTATGAGCAAATGGGTCCATGACGGACGGATTGACTTTAAAAGCCGGGACTGAAAATTAAACGTGCCTTGCGAAGCATGGAAGCGCTCAGATGTTATTCTGTAAAAAATAATAACTCGAATTCACTCAAGTGACCGAGCTCATTTGTCACAAGAGAATTCGAGTTTTCAGTGTTTAGATGACTTGGGAATTACCATTATTTTTATTTCAAATCACTTAGTTCAGACGTTATCGAGTTCTACTTCTAAATTTGAATCTCAAAGCGGGCTTAGTTCTTCGAAGTTCGAAATGAGTTTACAGAATAGCTGTATAGTTCCCACTGCTATCTCCCTTCTGTGACCTACGCACCTTAACTGAGGTACTATTTGACGCACTTGACTAATTTATTTTGAGCCCCTTCCCGACTCTTCCTGGTTGTTCCGTTGCTTAAGACCCGTCTAGACTGATAAAAGTTAACTAACCTTATCTCGCTGTTATATTTACGCCTTGTTCAAGCTAGTCCAGTGGACAAGGCAAGTGTTTTCTCGTAAAATGTTAATAATTTCTCAAAAGAATTAGTTGTGATAAATTTTCTTTTTTAAACTTTTGTGATCAGAACACTATTATAAAACATATACGGTTATATGGGACGGACGGGTATTTATAATGATACCTTATATTATTTTATCCCGACGTTAATACAAAGGTATCGTGATAAATACCCGTACATAATGTTTTATAATTGTGATCAATTAGTATAAAAATGTATAATACGAGTATGTATATACATAAGTGTTTTTTATAAATTTTAATCTTCCGAAGAATGTTAAGTAGTTGGTATTAAAGTGATGGTCTGTTCGCCGCTTGCCCCCTTTCTAATATCCACATAAACTGAACTACATACTTACATAACTTTAATAAATACAATGGAACCAGTCGCCTCAAATTAGGATCTTTGCAAATGATAGGTAGCTCAACTGATTCAAGCCACTGCCAAACGGAAGCATGCCCAAGACACTGGCAGCATTGCCGCGCTGAATGGCAATGAATAGATGCCAGACCTATGTTTTGACTATAATTATGTTTGCTTGGATCATTGAGATGTATTATAGAGCCACAATCAGACAAATAAAATGTAAACGCCAAAACTCTGCGCACACTACGTAGTGCGCAGAGTTTTTCTTTTTTGTGTACAAGCGTCATTGAGCATTAAAACAAACGCCATAACGTCTACATTCAAATGGCAAATGTCATTGTAGAACATTGAATTTTCACGCACATTTTTTGAGTGTTGTCAGCTATTAGATTGTGACTCTTTAATACATCTCAATGGCTTGGATACATTATCGAGTAGTTACTACTAGTTTTGCTCAGCATTTATTAGTGTCGGTCACATCAGGCGCCTAATAAAATAGCATTCCCGACGATGCCTATTAGTCACTGATCGCGCTAATGCTCTGAACGGAATTCGGTACTAACTATGCAATGATCTGAAGCGCGATGTACAGTACCTACAGTTGCAGTATGAACACTACATTTACCTAAACATTTTGTTGTAGAATCATTACATTGGTTGACTCTTGGAATTTATAAGTTTTAACTTTTGCAGGTGTTTTGCTTATTGTTTGATTGAACTACATTTGTATTGAAAAAAATAATGAAAAAAAAGTGCAGTTATGATTGTTTAAGAAGTCTAAATTTTGGAAAACGTTTCTGATATGGGTGATGATTATAAAGATTAATCGAGAGAATTTACTTGGCTTCCTATAGCTAATTCATTGTTACATCCATTGTAAGAAAGCTATTGAATCTCTAAAAAATAAAATGTTCATAAATAAAATTGTTAATTACTTTGGCTGATTGTTGAAAGCTGTCAAAAAATAAGTGAATATTTATAATGTCTAGTATTTTAATTATTATCAGTGTGATCGGGTAATTACCATCAGAAACAGCCCATTCCCTATAGTTAAGGTCTCCCCTTCAGCCTGTCCAATAGCTTACAGCTAACTAGCGAACTATCACATCGGCGGAACGATCGACAGCAATACCCACAAAGAACTGCTAACTGCCAATAAACGTAGACTTAGGTAAATTAACTCAACAAGACTGTATCGTACTTGTAGCTGAGGGGAATTAAGACCAGCTGGTGCACTTATAAAAAATATTTAAGAGCCTTTTTAAATATTACATCAGAATTCAAAACTGATGTTATAAACGTGAAAGTTTGAATGTAAGTATGTAAGCATTATTTATGGAAAATGTATAGATAATAATGGCAGAAGTTGACGCGTTTGGATGTGTACATTTTAGTGCAGGCAACTGTACCTATGTTTGTTACTTATTCACGTAAAAACTAACGGATTTAGCTGAAACTTGGAGCATACCTATATCGTTTATAACGTCACATAGGCTACTTTTATCTGGGTTAGTATCACGCGAGCTCGTAAAGAATATGCGAATGGAATCTACACTCCTGTTTCGCGGATTGTTCACGGCTTCGCACGCGATCCGCGGGCGCGTGAGGATCAGAGGCTTAGAGAACCAGCCGTGTTCCTTCCCTGTGTCCAAAGGTCGAGTTCAGACTGTATCAAACACGGCCAGATTTAAAACAGCTGGACAACATGTCGTGGCGATTTCACCAATTACATCTAATGGCGATAGCGCGACCGGGGAGGTCTACGAGCTACGATTTAGTTCTAATCTCAGTGGAAAAATAAACCAGGTGCTCGGACTATGGCTTTTGAATGAATTGATTTCACGACTCTTATATATATTAGAGTTATCAATGCTGTAGGTTAGTTGAAACTATAAAAAATATACTTTAGCTAAGACTTTAACAAAACGTTAGTTAAAACATTGACGGCCTAAAAACTCCGTCAACAGAGTTGGCCACTTGCTCATACGAACGAACGAACGTATGAGCAAGAACATGTACTGAATTCGACGAAAATAGAGTTTTTCTAATAATAATAGATTTACTGACAGTAATAAGTCCTATAAATAACAATAGACCAAATATATATACAATACAAGTTTTGCATAATTAGTATGCTCTCATTTTGCGAGAATTTAGCAGTTCGCGTGACAAATTGAGAGCCTTTTATCGATTATTCAAATACCAACTAGTGGCTCGGCAATGCTCATATTATTATAAATGTTCCGAGACAAAAAATGTACTGCCAGGGCTGTGGATAAAAAGTCCGACACTCGGCCAAGAAGACTCTACAATTAAAAACTGTATAGAATCTCTATTTTATTTACTGTACCGCCGACTAACAAGAGTTCTATCAATTCGCGTGTTGTACAATGATGCGATGCGACGTCCAGTTAGACGGCTGGCAGTGTAAATAGAGCCCTTATATAGCGGCGGCATCTAGGCACATTATCATCAAACTAAGGGTATATTGTTAGTATGATGAGCAGACTGAAAATTAAATGTGGCGGGCGGCTTTGGGCAGGATACGGAGTGATGCGTTGTCTAAAAAAGAACACTTGGTAGATAGGCGCGCTTTTCTTGTTTTTTTCTACGAATATTTTTGAAATTCGACGACGATCACAATAATCCACAATCCTTTTTCCGATTTTCATGAAACTTAATTGGTAGGTCCAGAGGTTGTTCTCTAAAGTTATCTATTGCTGATTATGTGAGTAAAACTGGACAAGGAATTGTAAAAGGATAAAATATTCGTGTCAATAGGTTGCTCTGATGAAATTCGAAAACGGATTGTAAAGATTATTAGGGAACATTTTTGAGATTTTGCAAGTTTCCAGCTTACTATCTCTCATTCCGAGGCTCAACCCTTAATATGATTTGGCTATAAATAAGTTCCCTTTACTGCGACTGACGTGTACTGAAATTATTTGTGTATAATTCAGCAGAATCAACTCACTAAACGTAAAGCTTCAGCATTACCGAATTATGGAGGAACTCGTCACATCTTATTAGCAAACGTCCGATAAAAACAAAAAGTTACGAGTCAATCAAACAGTCTCCTAGTGTCATAGCTGAGGCGCGCCGCTCGCCTTATAAGGCATGGCGGTTTGATAAATGTACCTTGTTCAAGCTTTGACTCAGTTACGTTAACTTTATGCGGCAATATTAATAAAAACCTTATAATTTTATGCCGACAGACGTTCCCAGTGCATATTTGCAGCGCTTATGCGGCTGCGAGCTTTTTCTAAGACGCCACTTTTGCGCCATCTTGTTAAAATTGATTTATTTATGGAATTATCATTTTTAAACATTGACAGCGGAATAAATTGGTCTAGTTACAGGAGTTGTGGTTTTTATTGGGAATATTTTAATCTTATTATAGGTACCTACATAAAGCTTATTCGATTTAGTTTTATTTTTCTTTGCCTTTTAGGCGGCCTAAAAACTCCGTCACCAGAGTTGGCCACTTGCTCATGCGAACGAACGAACGAACCTAAAAAAACTTAAATTCGAGAAATAGGTATAGTTGTCACTTGTCATAATTGCTATGAAAAATAGCAGTGACAACTCTTGAACTCTTTCAAGTGTGCCGATCAGTTTTAACCACTCCGGAACCGTAGTCCCACTGCGATATGTAACAAAACGGTCAAGTGTGTGTTTGGTGGGACCACGGTTCCGGGGTCGTTTTAACGGAGAAATTGACTCTTTTCATTGTATGAAAATGATAACTACTCGTACGACACAAAGTTTAGATTTGCATGCAAATAAGTACTATAAGAAAGAAAAAGAAGCTTCGACATGTGGAAATCAAAGTGGAGTTCTCAGTCGTGATCTCGAAGCAGTGTTGGCTTGTACCTCGGACAGGTGAATAAGCACGGTATCACACCTACAATTAGGCACAGGCGACACCAATTAGGAAACGACATGCGCTGCCGTGGATAAAAAGAAGTGCCCGTTTAAAAATAGCTGAGGTTTCAGTCTAAGGATACATTGCTAGGTTTAATCTGAAAGTAAAGGCTAAATTGTTTTAAATAGATTTTTGTTCAAACCATTTGTGACACATTGACTATCGGCCGGTTTCAATATTAAACATGCGAATTATCGTAGATTGATCACCATAACAACTTTGTTTAGACAACAAAAAATGTAGGACACTTTTTGACGGATAACAATATTACTATGGCGACAGATCCACGATTATTAGTAAGTTGAATATTGCAACCCGGCATAAGTAGGTATATTCACTTGCTAATGCGCGTATAATAAATTGTAATGTCCACCTCGCTTTGGTGGTGATTTTGTTACGTAATTATAACGAAAATAAGTCATACTTTATTGCCATAACATTAACTCGTATATTAATATAATAATATAATATAATTATATATTAATATCAAGCAATCGTGGCCTGTGGACGCGCTAAGTCGCGAAGAGTGGAAGAAGGGAAGGGAGGCCTTTGCCCTGCAGTGGGACGATTGTGGCTGAATAATAATAATAATAATCGTGGTCAGCCACAAATCCACCTCTCTGGTATCTTTTACTTTTATTTTTCCCTGACTTTATTAGTTTAAAAAATAACTCATCATGTCGAATGAGAAGCTATTCGACGTGATGAGTTATTTTTTAGTATTTTTATCCAGAAGCTTGATACATTTTGTTTCGATTGTGGAAATCTCCCATTTGTTCCTTGAATTGTCCGTTTCTATAGTAAAGTAACATCTTAGAAGTGTATTTTTTTGTTACAGAAGCTTACCTGAAGTGAAGAACAATCCAGGTAAGTTAATTCATCGATATATTACTTTACAGCAATGTAAAATGTGTATGTTTGTAATGTGTATGTTTTGTTTAGAAAATGAAGATGTTCCATATTGTCTTTTGTGAGGCTAAAATCTAGACAGATCAAAGTACAGCGGTCACAATGGCTTTTAGCCGATCCGAAAAAAAAATCTTTAATAAAAAGCCTGTCCTTTTTTTTATTTAAAACCGTGAATTTGTCAACAAAAAAAGCGTTCTTCGCATATTTTTTTCTTAAATCTACGAGTAAAGGAAGGTGCAGTCCCACGCTAAAGTGACTGCAATCTTTATTCCTGATGGAATACAAGCATTTTACTAGAAAATATTAACTTTACTAGAAAATACTTTCTGTGTCGTCAGCAGTAAAGAGCGCAAGTACACCGCAAGTCCCAGAGAAGGTGCCGCGCGTGCGCACAAACAGCGTGACGGCCGTGACGTCACCACCCGTCGTGCAAACCAGGAAGAGAACCTCTTCCGGCGTCTTTCAGGTAGGGAACAATATTTAGTGAAAACTCTTTATAATGAATTCAACCTCGCCATATTCAAAATTCGAAATTACAAACAAGTGTAAATCCTTTTTTTGAAGGCAGTTCGCCAAGTTCAAATTTCGAACAGGTTGTTGAACCTTTTCACAGAGCTTCGATGTAATAAAATTATTCTTAAAACATTAGAAAAAGTAATGGCCAAAGAGAATCTAGACTGGAAAATAAGATAATAAGTAGCATTATAATTCCTTTTTTCCAAACGCGCTTAGTTTTGTGAGTATTATTTTGGGAACCAATAATATTTAATTATTATAAAAGCTGTAAAAGTTAACAATTATTACTTTGCTTCTGATAAATTATTTGCAAAACTCATAACAACTAAAATTTACATTTTAATACTTTTAATGCTTTTGCTGTGGCCTCAATTCATAGACTTGCATTCTATATTTTAAAAACTTCTTCCTATACTTATTCATAGTTACATAGTTTTTTTTCTCATTTGATCGTCGCTCACGAAGTTTGGCCGGATAGGTGAGTTTCTCTAAAACTTATTTAGAATTTGAGAAAATATACGAAATTGTGCTTAAAAAATTGTTTCACCTTAGATAGATCAGAGATGCAATTTTTGCATGCTTTTGTTTTTTCGTTTGGATGTTTTTTATTTTGGCCTGAAAATTAAAAAAAGATTACAAAATTAGAAATTAGAAAAAGTGTCGATGTGAATGTGACTCGTCATCAGAATATGTGTAGTATTAAATTATATCACAATCAATGTTAAATTTCATCTCGTTTTCTCCTTGTAATTTAAAAAATTTCATTCAACAGGTTGATGAAACCGAACCGCCGCCGAAAAAGACCGAAAACACCCGATCAAATACTGACGGAGCGCTGAAAATAAAAGCAGTGAGGAACGGACGGCGGAAAGTCACGGAAACTTCCGAATGCGAGGGGGAAAGGAAAAAAGAGAAGGATATAACTGTAGAAAAGGAGGGAAAGAAAGACAGAGATAAAATAAATGTGAAAGAACGAAAGGTTATTCAGGAAGATAAGGGGAAGATCGTTGAACGTTTTGACAGTAATGAGAAGGGAAAACGTGTGTCGGCTTTCAAAGAAAGCGACAGCTGGGATTGAGTAGAATAAATGTTAAGTTTACTGTATAAAATCGTTTTATTCCTATCCCCTTGTAAATAATATGAGTATTCTTAAAAAAAAACAAGGAAAAAGGTTTTAGACCTAAGTAGTATCATGGGCTATTGTCCAAAAAGTTTAATAGAAAACGTACTTCTCAAATAGTTACAATTAACAAGTAAGAGACTTGATAGAATATTTAAGGTAATGTATGAAGGACCACGACAGTACACCATTAACCGATCATCCGGCGCGTTTCAATATTCTATCTGTGGCAAACACAAATAAAATATCAAAACGCGCCGGAATTAGTTACTATAGTCACATTTTCATTTTTTAGAACAAAAGTAATATCAATAACATTACCACAGCACGCAATACCACAGATAAAATATTGAAACTGAATGTAAACAACAGAAAAAACTGTAGGCCAGTATAATAAATTCTTCAGGAATGTTGCCCGCCGTAAAGTCGTCGCCAGCATGTTTGGGATTTCCAAGGGCATTGCATGACAGAAGGCACATGCCGCTTCGAAACCCCAGCTCTACGGCGACACTTGCCCATAGCTACACTATTTTAAATTTTATAAAATGTAAATTCTATGTTGTAAGGCTGTATTTAGTGCTCAACAAAAGGCGAGCGTATGACAACAGTAACGACTACAGTGCAGCGCTGATGAATTGTTACGCCCTTGTACTAATCACCAAAAGCGTCGCTTTACCAATTTTGAAACAGTTATCTTGCAAGATGTTAGCTAGCTGATCCTGCCCTTTTTATTTTGACCAATCAAAGTCATAAACATCTAAAAGCAATCATTGTTTGATGACTTTTATAATTGTTAAAAACTTACTGTTATTATTTGTTCTTCAAACTTTATAACAAAGCACCGAAATACTTTGTTGCTATTGGTGTTCGAATGTTGCAAAGCGGTGTAAACTGCTAGTTGCGTCACAGAAAAAGCACCCTTAAGGTGGTGAAGCGGTGCTTTGGGTGATGATAGTACATCAACAATTGCTACGACGTATATACGCTCAGCGCGAACGATACGCGCTGACCATCGGTCGAGCATTAAATACAGTCTTAGGTTGTACGCCCTATACACTAGCACGGGCCGACCACAACACGCGAGGGCACTTTGGAAAAGTAAATATGCATTTGGCAATATATTTAGTATACGGTTTTTGAAAAACAATGCTTGTGTACAAAGAAACGAATGAAGGAAATTAATTAGGAATGAACATACAAAGTTGGGTTTAAAGTTGTGATCTGTAGATCTCTAAATTGACAACATATTAGATCAAGTAGATAATAAATGGTCTTTAAAATTATGTTAATTCTTTTAACCGTGCGGTAGCGGTGCGGCAACCTATCAGCATATAACTGTAGGTATACGGCTTTAATCTTAATATTAAAAAACGAAATATCGTGTCAAATTTCGCAGTTCAGCTTATAATGGTGATCTGCTACGAACTTAGTATCCACAAACATAAGCTGAACTACGAATATTGAACACGAAAGTTCGTTTTCGGGTAGGTATTTAAAGTAAGGCCCCAGAATCATGCCGATACGTGACCGACAGTTCGTACAGTATCATGTCAGACACATCGACACGTGCATTGAAATTAACGAATTCGAATAGTGTCGATTTGTAAATAATATGAATTTTCATTTAAACTGTAGATATCTATACAGTAGGGAACTGTCGATCACGTGTCGGAATTATTGTGTGCGGAACAGCAACTATAAATTCACGTAGTAGGTACAATTTAATGAATAAAAATTTAAAACACTAGGTATTCAATCCGACTCGAACTTTGTCACTTCTGTAGGTACCTACCCATTAAACTAGGTAGGTACCCATCGAACAACTAAAGGCCTGTTTACACATTTGGTCATGAACTCGTGACCAAAAACAATGTCTCCATTCAGCTCGATCAGATGCACGGCTCATCAGGCTTAATTAACTTGAATGATATTGTATGGAACAATTAGCGCATTTGTATTGTACTATGCTACCTCAAAAATATACTTATTAGAGGTAGATACATAGGTACCAAATACTTAACTGCTACGTAAACTTTTTACATCAAATTGAAAGAAATACAATTCAAAACCACTAAAATAAGGCCATAAAATAAATGCCAGAAAACATATTATCTTTCAACACACGCGCATGCGCTCTAGTGGGATTTGTGAATTTTTTTATCATTTTCTGAGTTTATTAATTTGCTGCGGCCCTGGTACTATAAATAGAACCTTAGTAGATTACATAAATTTTAAATTACTTATAGATAACTTATATTTTAAAAGTTACATGTTCATTGTGAAAGCTTTCCATTTCCATCCTTATAAACTACATCACTGATTGTTCGTTGATGGGTTGACACGGCCCACCGCGGCTTGGGACTTAGCAGGCCAGTAAGAAACTAAACACTGACCAGCTCGCCAAGACCCTCGCCGAGGATGGGACTCTTCTAAAACTGGGTCCAGGCAGAACTGGTTGATGAAACACTGCCCGAAACATTAAGACCTATAACTGCGGTTAGGAATCTTCGCTACCACGGGTCATGATAACTGGTTGATATCAGCGATGACACACACCAGACTGATGAGACCTCTTACGAGAATTCAGATTCTTGAAAATGGAAGTTCAAGTGGAGATGGTCGAAATCACCGCAGATCATAGCCAGTTTACAAAGTCCTGAGATGCTTGTAGATTCTTCTATATGAGAGCTCTAGTTGAGCTGGTGGAATTTTCTGATTGATCACTTATTCGAAGTGAATGATATTTATTGGTGTCCTGAAACAAGAGAGAAAGTCGTTAGGGATCAAATATGCAGATAAGTAGCTTTGAGTTTATCTAGCCGTAGTTTGGAGAGATTGTAACTTCTGATATCCTACTTTATACAGGGTGTATAAAGGCAACTTTGACTTAAATAATGCCCGAGGATTCTATAAAAACAACATGCTTGTAAGTACTCAGACAATGAGTTATAAGTACCTATGTCCAGTTTATGCGAAACTTAAAGCGCGTGAGGCTTAGTAGATATAATATTAAAAAAAACAGAGCTTGGATTTGTCTACGACTTAGAGTAGGCTACGACTTAAATCGACTGGAAAAGATAAACATTATCTTATCTACATTAAAACTTATATTCACTGAAATAAGTTTAAAATATATATTTTTTTTATATTTACGATAGATTTTTCGATTTATTATAACTTTGTAAAATCCTTCGTGTTCAGATTTTAGAAAACAGTTCAATGAACTGTTGTTTTTTTCCATAATCAATTCTATTTTTGAAAAGGTTTACCGAAAGTTTAGAATTTCGAAGTCTACATTTGAAAAAATCAGAGCAATCTGTGGCGCAATAGAAATGTGTCATGTCTCTGCTCTGCAGAATATAATCATGATCGATACGACGTTTGCTCTCCTGCTGCTTATCTGCTAGATACAGAATTAACAGATACTGGGTACTGCTTGACGACTAACGGGAGAGCTCTAATCCTAAAAACAATTTGAAATCTATAAACTAATTGTAATAATAAGGTGCCAGAGTTTGTTTGTTAGTTTAAAAGCCATAACATCAGGAACTGGCAGTTGCATTTATTTATTTATTTATATCAGCCGTTCGTGTTTCACTGCTGGGCAAAGGCAGTTGGATACAAAAAATATTTCTAAAGTCTTGAGAAAGATTATTCAAGACTAGGTTAATGTAATGCCGAGTGAAACCGCTTGCCGGCGACTGTTGTATTCAGTAGGTACCTACTCCTGACATATATACATTTGTTACATATAATATAGTATTCAACTAACCAATGACTATAATATATCTGCATAGCAACTTTGTTTATACAACACTAAATATTACATTTTTTTTACATATAAAAACGTTGCTATGGCGATATATCTACGGTCATTCGTAAGTTGAATATAGAAACTGGGCGTTAGTAACAAAGTACCTAAAGCATGTATACTTTGCCCAGTGTATTAGGAACCCTGCATTCAATTGACATGTAAATTCGAGTATGTATCCGAATAAATTATTGGAACTAGTACAATAGTTTGTTTGTTGCCGCGAAGAAGCTCCTTCCTGGAGCCGCGGATTACCAGCCCGTTATATCGGCACATAAATAATGCATAGGATTTAGACAGGGTGTTTACATATGGATTAACACGTTACCTGCTCTGCAGGACGACATTTGCGTCGTGGGCAGTTGGGCATATATGCCTGCGATAGGTACAAAAATTCTCTGCTGCCTTTGCTGTTCTTTCCGCGGGAGAGCGCAGCAGTGCCGGGCAGGGAAGGGGTTAAAGTTAAAAAATCCCACATAACGTAACACAAGTTACAATAAACAGAATAATTCACGTAAGCATCGGAAAGCGTATACCAAAATATGGGGAACTTTTTGCCTAACAAAGCAAAGGCATAGTATTGGAGAAGTTACTGCTAGAGCATACTAAATGCGTTATGGGTTTTTTTTAACACAATTTTGTATATAAGGGTTGCACGTGGCTAAGACTAGCGCAGGATAGAGGCGAATGGCATTCACGAAGGGAGGCCTATGCCCAGCAGTGGGTTAAAAGTGGCTGATGATGATGATGATGATGATCACTTTTACGCAAATCAACAGACACAGTTTTTTCACACTAAGCTTAAAGCTGTGAGAAAACAATAACATTTTATGATAAAAAAATATGTTTGACACCTACTTAAGAGCCTACATAATGCCAGCTCAAATTCAATATTTCCCCTCGCCTCACTGGCCGGCCGTGCCGCGCATTCGCAGTTATCTCACTCGCACAGTTCACCACGCGGCCGGCAGAGGTCACGCGCACGTACGAGTCGACCGTACGTTTGGAAATAAAATGAAACTATTGTAGAAAACTAGCTGCGCCCCGCGGTGTTACCCGCGGTGAATAGTTCCCGTTCCCGTGGGAATACCGGGATCAAAAGTAGCCTATTCTTTAATACAGTGTATAATCAATTCTGGTACTTACCAAATTTCATTCAAATCGTTTAGCAAAAAGAAAGAGTAACAAACAAACTTTGGTAGGTACATTACATACTTACACACACACAAACTTTCACCGTTATAGGTAATATTAGTGTGATAGGTCTAGGTAGGTATTGTAATTACGTATATTCATTTTCGAATCATACTGCAAATCATCTGTTGACAAACTTGATGTTGATTTTTTTTGTTGACATAATCGTCAATTGTCCTAATGTTATTATTATTTATAAACTGGCATGATTGTTGCTAGCCATATTTTTTTAAAAGCACTGAATAAATAATTTTACCATATTTTATGAGTTTAATTTTAATTATGCAAGATGATAATAGTTTATTATGGAGATCAGATCGGATAAATATTAGGATAGATACAATTACTAACACAATTGCAATCAAAATCACGACAAAAACAT
The DNA here is from genome assembly GCA_963582015.1 of Xanthorhoe designata. Lineage (NCBI taxonomy): Eukaryota > Metazoa > Arthropoda > Insecta > Lepidoptera > Geometridae > Xanthorhoe > Xanthorhoe designata. Next base: position 2,015,164 of record OY757042.1, on the reverse strand, counting down.
CTAATACATCTGACATAAATTTAATAATTTTGTTATTGATAGGTACTTACTTACTAATTTTCCTAGCATGAACAATTGATTTAACCTGAATCTAACATTACAAAGGGAATAGTGTTTTTCAAATAAGACAGCGATTCACAAAAATTATACACACTCATTTATTTCTCAAACCGGCATATTTCGGGCACGTGGTGGATCGAACAGCTCAGGCAACAATATGTTTGCTTTGTGTCCAATGGCATTTGCATTCTGCAACAAACACAAACAATTAATAATGTTTTAGCTATCCACATTATTTTGGCAGTCCACTATTATGGTTATAATTATTATGAACATAAATAATCACGCATACAAACAGTTTAGGACAAATGACAATTTTAGCTATTCACATTATTTTGGCAGTCCACGATTATGGTAATAATTATTATGAACATAAATAATCACGCATGCAAACAGTTTATAGAACAGGGTGAAGCCTTCAAAAATAATGAAAAGTAAAATTAAATCACAGTAGAATAAAAACCATTGAAAAAGGATGAGAATATTATAAAAATTAAAAGAAAAAATATTTACGGGCGATCTGAGGTCGGGAAGGGGATGGGGGTGAGCTTTTAAGGGTAAAAAACGGTTTATCTCGATTTCCGGCAAAACTAAAAGTTCTATGAAAAAAAACCAAATGGCAAAGTTGTAGGTAATAAAAAGATCTAAAACTTTTGCATTGACACTTTTTTCACATAACCTCAAAATTTATGTGATAAATTCTTAAAACCAAGTTTTTGGTTTTTTATTTGTATCTTTTACAAACAAATTATTGTTTTCACGAAATTTGGTGAAAACTTACCTTTTTATGTCCCAATTACGGTGTAATTTATTTGATTTGAAATATTCATTTTATCACCTTATTTTTAATTAAAATTCGAAAAACCACCCTAATTTTCAATCTAAAATTCACCTGTCAAAATATCAGCTTTTTTCAAATAGTTGGTGTGCTTTCTGTTCATGATAATATCTCTACTTTCCGATGGTGTAAAAAAATGTTTATATTACTACAGTAAATCTTCTCAGAAAATGAATCAACTTGATTTATTTAATTCTAATTACATTTATGTCATAGAAAATCTTAAAATATGTAAATTTAAATATAAATCGTACTATTGAATTTAGATACTTTATTCTGATTATGTTATTCATTTTCATTTTCTGAGAAGATTTACTATAGTAATATAATATTTTTTTTACACCATCGGAAAGTAGAGATTTCAATGAACAGAAAGCACACCAACTATTTGAAAAAAGCTGATATTTTGACGGGTGAATTTTCGATTGAAAATTAGGGTGGTTTTTCGAATTTTAATTAAAAATAAGGTGATAAAATGAATATTTCAAATCAAATAAATTACACCATATTTTTGACATAAAAAGGTAAGTTTTCACCAAATTTCGTGAAAACAATAATTTGTTTGTAAAAGATACAAATAAAAAACTAAAAACTTGGTTTTAAGAATTTATCACATACATTTTGAGGTTATGTGAAAAAAATGTCGATGCAAAAGTATTAGATCTTTTTATTACCTACAACTTTGCCATGTGGTTTTTTTTCATAGGACTTTTAGTTTTGCCGGAAATCGAGATTAGCCGTTTTTTACCCTTAAAAGCTCACCCCTATCCCCTTCCCGACCGCAGATCGCCCGTAAATTATTTTTCCTTTAATTTTTATAACATTATCCTCCTATTCCAATGGGTTTCATCCTACTATGATTTAATTTTGTTTAAAAAGCTATCGACAATGGTCTATTAGGACAAATGACGATTTTAGCTATCCACATTATTTTGGCAGTCCACGATTATGGTTATAATTATTATGAACATAAATAATCACGCATGCAAACAGTTTAGGACAAATGACGATTTTAGCTATCCACATTATTTTGGCAGTCCACTATTATGGTTATAATTATTATGAACATAAATAATCACGCATACAAACAGTTTAGGACAAATGACGATTTTAGCTATCCACATTATTTTGGCAGTCAACGATTATGGTTATAATTATTATGAACATAAATAATCACGCATACAAACAGTTTAGGACAAATGACGATTTTAGCTATCCACATTATTTTGGCAGTCCACGATTATGGTTATAATTATTATGAACATAAATAATCACGCATGCAAACAGTTTAGGACAAATGACGATTTGAGCTATCCACATTATTTTGTATGTTGAAAAGTTTTATGAGTAAAAAAGTACGTATGTAAATATTTTGGTAAGTAAGTAGATAGATATTGGTAGGTACCTACTTACTGATCCGACGAAATATTATCCATAACAAAGTCATTTATTAGGTATGGTACATTGTCGTACAATGAACCAGGTAAAGTTTGGAAGCCTTTAGCTTCGAGTTTCTTGAGTTTTTGTGTTCCTTTTTTTCACTGTTCGTTAGTGAATTTATCTGTCTTTCAATTTGCATTTAAATTTCTTTACAAATTTTATTAGTTTAGAAGATACATGGTTTTAAAAAAAAAATGAGATTTGGTTCAATGTGTACTCTTAGGTGTACACAGTGAACCGGGGTATTTTCCACAATGAACCACCTTATTTTGGGTAGCGTAATTATATTATAAAACACTAATAAAGGGCAATATATGAAAATACATAGTACTTTTATGCTTTTAATTGCGATATTTATGGTTTGGTAGCATAAAACACTTTTCTCTATTTTTTTATCATTTTTCTACATTTAATCGGTCAAAAATTTACATTTAACCTGTACAACATTTGAATAACTAATAGAAAAACACTCAAATCACGATAAAGAGATCAAAATTATTATTTATTATTAACCTTAATCAAAATCAGCAAGGTTTCTATTTTTTTTAGAAAATTACACTTAGCAAGTAGCATAAAAACCAGGTTCATTGTGAACTACCTCGATGTGGTTCTATGAGAGACACAGCACATACTTTGAACTAATCTGAAAATTTCAACGGTTTAGTCTTATTATTTTAAGCTTACGTGCGGTACATGAGAAAGCTAACTAAATGTTTATTTAATATTTGTAATAAAAAAAGTGATATCTTTTATACAATTCACACAAAAAATCAAAGATGCCAGCAGAAAAAACATACTTTTTGGTTCAATTTTCAAACAAACGCTTCTCACACAGCCGTTATTAGTGGGCGACTTGCACAAACAGGTGTGCGGAGGGGGGACACATGTGCCTATCATTTACAGGTAGAAGCACAAATGGGCAACGTCAGATTTCTGAGAAATAACGATGGTTAATTGTGGCTGCCTGGTTCACTGTTGAACTACCTACCCTACTCATATCTTCAGTTTGTACTGTTGTATCACATTGTTCTGACAGCAGCTGATGTCGTCTACTTCTGAAAATATGAACACCAAGGTATAATACTTGTATAACTAACTAAACTTTCAAGGTAGGTATCTGGCTTACCAATGTTGTTACCTACCTAAGTACTTACCTACCTAAATATAAGTAAGTGCATTAGGTAGTTTATATGACCTGTCTATATCTATACTAATATTATAAAGAGGTAATGTTGGTTTGTTTGTATGTTTGGGGTAATCTCCGAAACTACCTACTTATCCGATTTCAAAAATTCTTTCACCTATTTGTAGCTTAGACGTTCCAAATGAACATAGGCTATATTTTATCAAGGTAGGTACCACGTGAGCGAAGCCACGGCCAAGTTAGCTAGTAGGTAATAAAATACCATTATACTTAGGCCACTTTTTATCGTTTTCATAAATTCAATCATGCCCGTAGGTACCACTCGTAAAGTCGTAAGTAGGTACTATGATAAGATTGATAAGTATGTACCTACCTACCTACGAATGAAAAATGATCATCATTTTATGTGTAGGTAGTATACGTAAATGCCTACTCATACCTACCAATAGTAGGTACCTACCAGTAGGTCTAGGTACCTACTCCTATACTTATTGCAAAATTCTGATCACATTATTTATGTGTAGGTAGCCAAAATAAAATCAAAAACATGAATTAGGTACTTAGTCTAAGGTTGTGTGAATGTAGCATAAATATGTAGTGTAGGTAGGTGAATAAGTAGGTAAGTAGGTACTCACTTTACTATGCTGACCATGTTTATCGCCTTATTTTGTCTCCATTTCCGTTATTTTTATTACAATGGTCTCCCATAGCTGTAATTTTAATTTTCGCGTATTGCGCCGGTCCGAAATGAGCGCGAGCGACACAGCCTCCCCGTCCGAACGCCGAAGCGGGAATGGCCCGGAGGCCAGTTGCGGGCCGAGCGGTAGGGCGGACCTGTGTACACTGGTTACTACGCACGAAATTTTACCTTTTTTGTTGTAGCGGCGAAAATAATCTCTTTTTTATAAAAATATTTTTCAAAAACCGGCTTCTTTGTTAGTTACATTATTACACAAAGTTTCGTGATCTAGTATAGAGTATTTATTAAATTGCAAGGGTTTTAATGTAATTTTGGACCTAAGTTTACGATTTTTTTCTATCGAGAAAATTTTAAGGAATCGTGTTTTCGTAATTTAAAATGTTTAGTATGAATCCTCAACTTTACGGTGTATTTTTTTCAAAGTGAATAATACAGTATTGGTGGCTATTCCGCATTTTAACTAAAAATCCTAGTTAAAAATCCTAGCTAAGTTTAGAAATGCGTTATACCCTATTCCGCACAGCACAACATACTAAATTTAAACCGATTTGGCATGCCTAGTCTGGTTTTTAAATTGAATTCATGGTGTTGCCAATTTCGAAAATTTTATTGGTGCTTGACATCAGTTTCCATCAGTATGAACGAATGATTTAATGTTTTGACGTTGACATATATAATTTATTTGACATTTGACAATTTTGACAGGCCACAAGCGCATCAAACTAAAAACAAAGTAAACAAACAAACAAAATTTAATTCGAATTCAATTTATCTTCTCAAAAAGATTATATTTGAGGCATAGAGCCTAGGTCTTCTTCACTTCATACCATACTACTCCACTGGCTCAGTGACCTAAAGTGAGTCTTGGCCTCCGATCCGAGAACTCGCCACTTTCTTCTGTCCATTGCAGTCTTTTGCCAATTGTTGGCTTCGAGGTCGCGCAAGTCAGCTTCCATCCTATCGCTCCACCGATACTTGGGACGACCAATCGGTCACTTCATACCATGCTAATTTGAAAAGGTTAGTAGTGGAAGATAAAGAAATTTTGATCTTGAAAATATATTACAGTAATGCGTGAAAAATGTTGTTTTGTTTCACATAGTGTACCTGGCAAGTAGAGATCCGTGGTCTCTGCCTGCCCCCATGGGAAAGAGGCGTGATTCTATATTGTATTATGTATAAAAAGTACCTACATAGGTTGAGGTATGTATGTAAAACTAATTTTTAAATGACTTTGTTTCAGATACCTAATCAAGCTAAGGGCGAAATAAATTCTTTATGTGAAAGTTCTATGATAATAGTTTCTGTAAAGGGTCACAAACAAACATGTAAGTTTTACCTTTTCATAAGAAAAATCATATAGGTACTTACTTTAAAGTGTTTTTTGACTTTTATTTTATTTTAACTTTCTATGTTTTATTTTCATAGATTTTGAATAACTGGGTGATAGAAATGCATAGAAAGTTCAGATCCACACCTCAAGGAACATGCAGATGACACCTTGAGTGGATCTACCTTAGTAACAATAACATATACCTACCTAAATAGCAACAAAGTTCTTAAGATTTTCTGACTGCCTCAGAAGACAGAACATCAAACTGGTAATTAAAACAATTTTTAGAAAGTTATTTGTAAGTTCTTAAAGTAACTTGTAATTAAAACAATTTTTCTTTTTAGGATCTACCTTTGACTGCCTCACCATTCGCAGAGAAACCTCAAAGCTACAGAACCAGGAGTTTCCCTTACCGTAGAAGAAGTCTGGTCAAAGTGGTACCTACACCACATGCTATGTTACAAAACAATCCTAATCAATCCTTGCTCGCTCAAATGAATGTAACTAGTATTGTTATAGTAGTACCTTCCGAATTATTGGTTATATTTCAACTTAAATAAATGTATCTAGTAGGTACTGTTATTTTCCTCAAATTATGGTGTTTAATAAAAGTAACAAAATTAAAATAACTAGTTTTAATTTTACATAACAAGAAATGTTTAAATTTGACTGATTAATAGCCCGAGCATTGGAAAGGAAGTCCATTCCAAGCTCAATATCATTCTGCTTGTTTTCTTGAATGTTAACTAGTATTATCACCTTCTAGGGCATGGTTTTCCAGTGTATCTGCAAAAAGTAACCATGATTTAGTATTATAATTAGTGTGACACCAGAGATGTGAGCACATAATCAGTATTATCCTTGCCTGATCAAACTGGTAATTAAAACAATTTTTAGAAAGTTATTTGTAAGTTCTTAAAGTAACTTGTAATTAAAACAATTTTTCTTTTTAGGATCTACCTTTGACTGCCTCACCATTCGCAGAGAAACCTCAAAGCTACAGAACCAGGAGTTTCCCTTACCGTAGAAGAAGTCTGGTCAAAGTGGTACCTACACCACATGCTATGTTACAAAACAATCCTAATCAATCCTTGCTCGCTCAAATGAATGTAACTAGTATTGTTATAGTAGTACCTTCCGAATTATTGGTTATATTTCAACTTAAATAAATGTATCTAGTAGGTACTGTTATTTTCCTCAAATTATGGTGTTTAATAAAAGTAACAAAATTAAAATAACTAGTTTTAATTTTACATAACAAGAAATGTTTAAATTTGACTGATTAATAGCCCGAGCATTGGAAAGGAAGTCCATTCCAAGCTCAATATCATTCTGCTTGTTTTCTTGAATGTTAACTAGTATTATCACCTTCTAGGGCATGGTTTTCCAGTGTATCTGCAAAAAGTAACCATGATTTAGTATTATAATTAGTGTGACACCAGAGATGTGAGCACATAATCAGTATTATCCTTGCCTGAGAACTTTATCCATAAACATAATCTTGTCCAGGGTTTAGGTTGTGCAACTATGATTTTTGTACATTGTCTGGGCTTATAATCAGGGTCCGTGGGGGTGTAGACACTTATTCAGTTTATCAGTGGTCCTCCGGTCCTTTGTGTGGCTTATTCTTGATGTTTTCAACCAAGATATAACGGTAGCCCTTGTCACCTGTAATATAGTAGGCAATTCATTAGATATAAGTAATATTTCTTTCAAAAGGTTTTACTTAGGTGCCTAACCTAGTTGCAGGTTACATTTTAACTACCTATAGCAGTAGGTGTGTGTATAGATCAGGGGAATATTGAAGATAATGCCTGGAACTGATAAATTGAGGAGAACAAGGCTAGCCTGGTATGCTATTACATGCTCTTTGCTGGCATGGGCTCATGGGCTGGGCAAATCAAAAGAGGAATGAGTCATGTTACCGACATGGTAGGTAGATACGGTCTACTAAACAATGAATGTGATTGTTGATGGATAAATGTGACCCTACACCGCTAGAGATTCAAAAATTGTACAAATGTGAGTGAGCTGAGCACTGAGATGATGCTGATAGAAGAAAGTGGTGAAGAAACATGTTTTACCGACCCCGCAATGAGGAATAGGGGCAAAAAGATAATGATGAGTAGGTAGGTAGGTAGGTAGCCCACCTGAGTTTTGATGTGAAGAGATAAAGCTTCACTGCACATTTATAGTAGGTAGATAATTATGAGTAGGAACAACCTACTTACCTACCTATTTCAACTTAACAACGAGGACTACAATGTACCTACCTACCTACCTACCTAATGATTCCTACTACTACTAGTAGAAATCATTCGTATCTACTACGTAGTACCTAAAGAAGATACCAAAAACACAAACCTTTCCGAAAAATCCATCACAGGCAGCCACCACAAAGTCCACTATCACCAGTAGGTATTTCTAGTTAACTATAACACTAAAACAACACTTTTCTACCAAACACCATTGTTATTTATACATTTTACTATAATTTACTTTGATTTTGCACTGTAATAGCTTCCAATTTCACAACAAAAATCTTAGCACTTTACCTACTAATTTTAATCAACACCTTTTTACATGCTCTCTAAAATTAGGATAAAGTTTTAAATTTACGCGAAAAATACTAAAATGGTTGTCGCCGAATAAGTCTTTAGCATTTTGGTCTAAGTTGAGTAACCAACTATAATTTTAGGAATTTTAAAAATGTTAATCAGATTTTAGTCTAGTTTGGTGCCATCTGAATAGGGTTGAGTCTCTAAACCTAAATTTAAGAATTTTAGTATGATTGGGGGCAATTCTGAGTGTCGCAAAAGCTAAACTAAGCTAACTAAAATTATTGCCATCCTTTTTATTTCTATCGCTATGAAAGGAACGGCAACAATTTTAGTTAGCTTAGTTTAGCTTTTGCGACACTCAGAATTGCCACTTTTAGCTTAGTTTGGCGTGTGCAGAATTGGTACCATTGTAGATATAGTATAGGATAAACTGAAGCACTCTGACGCCTTCTGACATCCTATAAGGCCTTAAATACATTCCTGAAAATCGCGCGTTGAGACCATAGGCAGAGCTCAACTCTACCTATTTAGTTCCGTGCTAATATCAATGAATCAGCCTGTACATGTTGCACTGTTTTAATGATAACAAGACTTCGGCATGCCTGGGCTTTTGTTAACTGATATTATTTAAATACACACGGCCATTGTTCTAATACTTGTACATAGTACAGTAAACAATAAAAATATATTGTTAACAACAAATCATCGATGCAAGATTGTGTTGTCTTAGATGTAATCTAAACTCTTCATGTGAGGTTCTGAGTTTAAATCCCGACAATGCCAAAATTTTTGTCACACCATAGGTACCTGTAATGTAAGTATTATAATATTAAAATAAGTATTATAGTAATGAAAATAAAGTTGAAATTCGTATGACACTGAAACTGCGCTCCGCTTCGCTGCTCTTCGATGCTCTTTTGGTGTGAGTTGGGCCTTATGGTACTTTTGCTAAATCAAAAAACAAAACTACTGTTTTTAATAACACTTAACCAAGCTTTACAATGTTGTAACAGATTCAGAGCTTCTCATGCTGACTGTACCTAGTACCCAAGTACGTACTAATGGTTGGCTTTCCTTGAATAAAATGTGGCCGATGGTATCGTGAAATATGGGGTCATACCTGTTTATTTAACCCACCTAGCGGTTTGGTCTGCATTGAAATTGACTTGTGCTCTTACTTACAAAGTTATAAGTATATTTTGAGGCGATTTTGTAAGAGGTTTTAGATAATACATATCTCAAGACATCGTTTTTTAATGTAGGTAGGTAGGTATTATTAACTAAATATGATTTGAAACTGAGTTTGGTTGGTCCACTGCTGTAACTGTTGTTGTCTTTAAGTAGGTATATGCTAATATGGAGGCTTTAAAATGGCCTAAAAACTTCATCAGCAAAGATTCCCACTACCTACCTTTTCCGGAATAAAATACTTAGGTACTTCAAAAGACATCGTTTGCAAACATTTGGCTCAATCAGGTCCTTAAAATACTCAAAAACGATGATAGAAAAATAACATCACAAAATAAGGTTTTAATAACGTCTAGACTTCCGTTTAACTTGTTAACAGCTTTTTGACTTTGTATAAACTATCGAGTGTTGATTTAAAGTTAGCAAGAGTAGAAAGCTTCGCAAATCATTATAAAAATAATCGAATAGATCGATACAAGCCCGGTTTATTTACAAAGGCCGGGAGCGTGGCATTACTTACAGTCGAATAATCGATTCAGCACTCTATACCCGTCACCGCTCGATTTCATAACAAATGTATCGATGGACGGACTTCAGACCACACCTTTATTAAGTTGAATAATAATTGCGGCTTTGCAACTGCTAATAAGCTAATGGTACCAATTCTGCACACGCCAAACTAAGCTAAAATCATACTAAAATTCTTAAATTTAGGTTTAGAGACTCAACCCTATTCAGATGGCACCAAACTAGACTAAAATCTGATTAAAATTTTTAAAATTCCTAAAATTATAGTTGGTTACTCAACTTAGACCAAAATGCTAAATACTTATTCGGCGACAACCATTTTAGTATTTTTCGCGTAAATTTAAAACTTTATCCTAATTTTAGAGAGCATGTAAAAAGGTGTTGATTAAAATTAGTAGGTAAAGTGCTAAGATTTTTGTTGTGAAATTGGAAGCTATTACAGTGCAAAATCAAAGTAAATTATAGTAAAATGTATAAATAACAATGGTGTTTGGTAGAAAAGTGTTGTTTTAGTGTTATAGTTAACTAGAAATACCTACATGGTGATAGTGGACTTTGTGGTGGCTGCCTGTGATGGATTTTTCGGAAAGGTTTGTGTTTTTGATATCTTCTTTAGGTACTACGTAGTAGGTACGAATGATTTCTACTAGTAGTAGTAGGAATCATTAGGTAGGTAGGTACATTGTAGTCCTTGTTGTTATGTTGAAATAGGTAGGTAGTAGGTTGTTCCTACTCATAATTATCTACCTACTATAAATGTGCAGTGAAGCTTTATCTCTTCACATCAAAACTCAGGTGGGCTACCTACCTTTGTACCTACCTACCTACCTACTCATCATTATCTTTTTGCCCCTATTCCTCATTGCGGGGTCGGTAAAACATGTTTCTTCACCACTTTCTTCTATCATCTCAGTGCTCAGCTCACTCACATTTTGTACAATTTTTGAATCTCTAGCGGTGTAGGGTCACATTTATCCATCAACAATCACATTAATTGTTTAGTAGACCGTATCTACCTACCATGTCGGTAACATGACTCATTCCTCTTTTGATTTGCCCAGCCCATGCCAGCAAAGAGCATGTAATAGCATACCAGGCTAGCCTTGTTCTCCTCAATTTATCAGTTCCAGGCATTATCTTCAATATTCCCCTGATCTATACACACACCTACTGCTATAGGTAGTTAAAATGTAACCTGCAACTAGGTTAGGCACCTAAGTAAAACCTTTTGAAAGAAATATTACTTATATCTAATGAATTGCCTACTATATTACAGGTGACAAGGGCTACCGTTATATCTTGGTTGACAACATCAAGAATGAGCCACACAAAGGACCGGAGGACCACTGATAAACTGAATAAGTGTTTTCACCCCCACGGACCCTGATTATAAGCCCAGACAATGTACAAAAATCATAGTTGCATAACCTAAACCCTGGACAAGATTATGTTTATGGATAAAGTTCTCAGGCAAGGATAATACTGATTATGTGCTCACATCTCTGGTGTCACACTAATTATAATACTAAATCATGGTTACTTTTTGCAGATACACTGGAACACCATGCCCTAGAAGGTGATAATACTAGTTAACATTCAAGAAAACAAGCAGAATGATATTGAGCTTGGAATGGACTTCCTTTCCAATGCTCGGGCTATTAATCAGTCAAATTTAAACATTTCTTGTTATGTAAAATTAAAACTAGTTATTTTAATTTTGTTACTTTTATTAAACACCATTGAGGAAAATAACAGTACCTACTAGATACATTTATTTAAGTTGAAATATAACCAATAATTCGGAAGGTACTACTATAACAATACTAGTTAAATTCATTTGAGCGAGCAAGGATTGATTAGGATTGTTTTGTAACATAGCATGTGGTGTAGGCACTTTGACCAGACTTCTTCTACGGTAAGGGAAACTCCTGGTTCTGTAGCTTTGAGGTTTCTCTGCGAATGGTGAGGCAGTCAAAGGTAGATCCTAAAAAGAAAAATTGTTTTAATTACAAGTTACTTTAAGAACTTACAAATAACTTTCTAAAAATTGTTTTAATTACCAGTTTGTTGTTCTGTCTTCTGAGGCAGTCAGAAAATCTTAAGAACTTTGTTGCTATTTAGGTAGGTATATGTTGTGGTTACTAAGGTAGATCCACTCAAGGTGTCATCTGCATGTTCCTTGAGGTGTGGATCTGAACTTTCTATGCATTTCTATCACCCAGTTATTCAAAATCTATGAAAATAAAACATTGAAAGTTAAAATAAAATACAAGTCAAAAAACACTTTAAAGTAAGTACCTATATGATTTTTCTTATGAAAAGGTAAAACTTACATGTTTGTTTGTGACCCTTTACAGAAACTATTATCATAGAACTTTCAAATAATGAATTTATTTCGCCCTTAGCTTGATTAGGTATCTGAAACAAAGTCATTTAAAAATTAGTTTTACATACATACCTCAACCTATGTAGGTACTTTTTATACATAATACAATATAGAATCACGCCTCTTTCCCATGGGGGCAGGCAGAGACCACGGATCTCTACTTGCCAGGTACACTATGTGAAACAAAACAACATTTTTCACGCATTACTGTAATATCATTTTCAAGATCAAAATTTCTTTATCTTCCACTACTAACCTTTTCAAATTAGCATGGTATGAAGTGACCGATTGGTCGTCCCAAGTATCGGTGGAGCGATAGGATGGAAGCTGACTTGCGCGACCTCGAAGCCAACAATTGGCAAAAGACTGCAATGGACAGAAGAAAGTGGCGAGTTCTCGGATCGGAGGCCAAGACTCACTTTAGGTCACTGAGCCAGTGGAGTAGTATGGTATGAAGTGAAGAAGACCAGGCTCTATGCCTCAAATAGAATCTTTTTGAGAAGATAAATTGAATTCGAATTAAATTTTGTTTGTTTGTTTACTTTGTTTTTAGTTTGATGCGCTTGTGGCCTGTCAAAATTGTCAAATGTCAAATAAATTATATATGTCAACGTCAAAACATTAAATCATTCGTTCATACTGATGGAAACTGATGTGAAGCACCAATAAAATTTTCGAAATTGGCAACACCATGAATTCAATTTAAAAACCAGACTAGGCATGCCAAATCGGTTTAAATTTAGTATGTTGTGCTGTGCGGAATAACCTATAACGCATTTCTAAACTTAGCTAGGATTTTTAACTAGGATTTTTAGTTAAAATGCGGAATAGCCACCAATATATATAAAATATAAGTTTAAAAGTAAATAAAAAATACTCCGCTATTTCAATAGTTTTAACGATTTTTTTTTAAACTTAGGTAAGTACCTAATCATTCTAGAATCGACTGTCTTCCTGCATTTTTCTTGTTTATAAAATGTAAATCCATTATTGGCTGTAAGTTTAGATTGTAAGATCCTATTAGTATTATGTCTAAGGGCTGTGGATTTTATTAAATACAATAAATAAATAAATATTCTATTTATTTTATCATAAAATTTTAAAGCGATCCACACTTCTATGTTTCTAAGTGCTGCCAGCTATTTCGTGTTTTGACGTTTGATTAACCTAGGTTGTGATAAATCGCTACACTTATTTATCATATTTTTTTTAGGGGTTAGACAGATCATCGGTCACTTATAAATGCATACAATTGTATGATTGCCCGCAGCATGTTAAAATTGGCAAACGTGCAAAGTGCAAACAATTAAAGTTGGCAATGAGAGCTTATTGCGAATGTTCTGTCTAACATTATTTATCAGTTGTCTAAAGTTTTCTTTTATGTACTTACTTACAAAAAATCTAACTTTAGACCTACCTACACCTATTAAGTAGGTACCTAGGGTGCATTTGCGTTTCCATAGGTAACTAGATCTGATGAAATGTGCTCGAAAAAATTGTCAGTTTGTTGGATTACTAGATATATTTCGGGTCGGGTGAATATTAAAGGTAAAATTCGTGATAAATACCCGTCTGCATATGTTTCATAATAGATATATTTCTTCAGTAGTTGGTCTAGATATTATGGAAAAAAAAAAGTGCAGTGACTTATCCAAGGGGGTTAAACGGGCGATTTCCTAGCTTCGTAGATGAGCTTGTCAATATTGATCTTACTCGGGTTCCTGGCTACGTCCACATCGAAACTGTACGTATCATAGCCGATAGGACGATGACAACGGCATTCTATTATTCGAGTACTGGCATCTTATTCGAATAGAATAGGCATTTGGAGGTTTAGCACTAGTTTTTACTATTCTGAAATCCTTCGACTTTTAACACGGTTGAGTTTGGTGAAGTTTTTTGAAATAAGTACCTGACGCTTGTGTGTCTAGGATCACAAAATGTTTTGTTTATAAAGCTCAACTACCCGTGACAATAAATGCATACAGATAGATCTTAAAAATTATTAATTATAACCCTAATAATAAAATTGCATTATTACTAGCTGCCATTTTTTTCATATTACTTTATACATATATACTATAAATAAGGAAAGTTTTCAAGTTTGTTACGTTGGATGTAGCAGGTAAGTACTCTACGAAACAACTGATCCAATTTATTATCTAGTGCAAAGAAAAGAGATGACTACAGATTTACTTACACCATTATTTATATTACCTACCTATCCTGCCGGTGTACCTATCTGTGTTGTATGTAATAAGCCTTATGTGAGTATAACAAGGTAATGTTTAGTAGGTAGCCATTTGACTTAGAAGTATATAAGTCAATAGCAGAAATAGTCTCGACATCGTCTAAAACCAGTGCTAGGTTCTATTCGATTCGATTGTATCGATTTGCCGCGGGTAACGATGCGACAGTTATTGTTCGCGAACAGAATGAATTTATTTCGTTACAGACCTACCTTGATAGTAGAATTGAATAAATCATTTTACGAAATGCGGTCAGAAAGCGGGCAAAAAGAGACGAATATTATGGCACAAGTCTTGATAGATATCGTTGGATACGCCTTCTACAATTTCTTCAATTAGTAGTACACCTAGTAGGTATTGTTTTTAAAGGCACATACAAGTAGGTACATACTTACTGTTGTTATTATAAATTAGACTGATGTATTTTAAGAGCACTTATATACCTCATATGTTCGCGCAAATAAACGTCATTATAACATTATCTGAAGTCCGTGGCATTGTGTTTCGTATTCATATACGACAACAATGTTTCCTCTTTTTCTCCCATATGAGTGAAACTTTTTCTTCCTTACTACAGAACCTTTTTAGCCCCTAAAGGCCTTTGGGCTTAGCTGATGTATATGTAGCCACAAAAGTTAGGTACCTAATTTTACCGTATTGCACAGTGCCTACCTACCTACTGTCCATCCGACATTGTTTTTTCTATTGTATGTGTGTGTGTGTGTGTGTGTGCTGAATAAATGTATTATTTATCTATCTATCAGTGTTGCTCTACAAAAGTTAACTGCGGCGAGGATTGGATGCACTAGATTGGAATCGAGTAGTGTCGAGAGCATGCCCCTGATCGGCGAAAGCATTCGATTGATGCATTTATTTCGTTTTCTTCCTCATTCGAGTATTAATGACTGCTGAACCGGAGGTATTGTGTAATCATGCATCAGTGCTGCGGGCCGCCACGACGCCATTTCTACTACCAGGGAGTTATACGGTCTGGATTCATTTAAAACTATGCGTTTACTGTCAAGCTCAACACAGCCGTGAAACGTGTCAATGTGCACTGCCAAGATCTATGGTGTGCAAAAGTAAGCACCTACATCAACAAGTACAATATAATGTGCGTCAATGGTACCCAAACGTGCTAAGTGATCCTATTTATGGTGTTCTTTTCAACAGTAACATAAATAAAATCATCATGTACAATAATTATAAATAAATAGTAGTGGCAATTCTGAGTATCGCAAAAGCTAAACTTAACTAACAAAAATGTTGCCGTCCCTTTCATAACGATGGGAATAAAAAGGATGGCATTCATTTTAGTTAGTTTAGTTTAGCTTTTGCGACACTCCGAATTGCCACTATTAAACTCTTTTATTAACAATTAACATGTTGAGTGTAATAAACGCACAACGTACACTAGGTAGGTACTTACAGGAATTTCGGCATCCCTTTGGAGGGAGTGGCAGGATAAAAACAAATCATTTTTAGTCCGACTAGCTATACCACTAGATATATCTTAGTCTATGTTTGAACCGTCCATTCGCTAGTGATTTATCTAGGCCTCGGGCACAGAGGTGCAGATTGAACCAATTTAACTGATGCCAGCCTCGCACGCCTTCGCAATAGTTTCGGTTTGGGTGTTGATGATTTTGATCACAATGAAAGCCTTTATTTCTACTGCTTACATACAATGTGTAAACATAAACACCCTGTAGGTACGCTCTGAAGTCGTTCTTTAACTTTCACGATCACTAAACACCTACACTACTAGGTATGTTGATATGTTTACAAATTGTTTAAAATTTTACATTGACTAGACAAACTATAGGAACTTACCTATAATTTTGCTCAGATTAAAATAATAATGATAGGTAAAATACAATTATTTAACATTGTCCCGGAAATTACCCTTCTTATACAAATCACAAGGAAACTCCCTTCCCTTTTTATACTTAATATTGGATTTACCTACTAATAATTTACCTTTATTTAAGTAATAAGTATAGGTAACAGTTATAAATATATTATGTTTCTACATGATGATGGGTAACACAAATGGTCAAATAAAAAAACTGAGTTCAATGTTTTTATACAAGGTTTATCCTTGTCAGATCCTAACCAAACTTTAGTTTAACCACATCGGAAGTAAATCGGTTAAATAAAGGAGAAAACGGTGAACATACAAAAACAAACGTACCTGCAGTAGAAAGTAGGAAAACGGTGAACATACAAAAAGTACCTGCAGTAGAAAATATAAATCCTCCTCTTTAAAGTCGTCGGTTAAAACGTGTAAAACTCACGAGAGACCCTCAACTCTCATAACTAAAAACTGTCGCTACTACAATACTTAGCTATCTAATCCAGTTAAGTGGAGGCTAATGCCGCTCGTGACACCGCGGTATTTATTCAGCAGTGCTATCTGCGCTTTAATGGCCGCGCTGTAAGAGCATGATTATCGATGTATTGCCGATCTGTGCAGACTTAGGAGAGGAACATTATTCTTCCTTGGTCCAGTGTACAGTGCCACCACATTTGTGGAAGAAAGCCCGTCTGAGACGCAGAGGTTGCGGGTTGGATCCCCGCTGCGGGAGAAATGTTTGTATGGTCTGCAAATATTTATCTCGTGTTTGGGTGTTTTTTATATAATATAATATAAAATGTATATATTTACAAAAAAAAAAATGTTATGTAGGTACCATTACACAAGCATTAAATTGCTTAGCTTGGGACTAGATGATGCTGTGCGGAATGTCCAAGGATCTTTTATTTATTGGTCAGGCAGATTAGAAAAAAAATAAAGATTACTCCGCTGGCTACCTACTCTAAACAGAGCCGTATTCGCCTAGTAGGAGTACCACAACTTTCTATTCGAAGGTCGTGGGTTTAAATACAGGCATTGTATTAATGGATAAAAAGCTAATATGGAGATAGTGGAATATTTACACTAAGGCTTGGTTTGGAATAAATAAGAATCGCGATGGAAAAGGGAATTATGAAGAGATTTAGTGAGACTTACGTCAAAGCGAATGATCGAAAGTAGTTCTGTTCAAGTAAAAAAGGTTCAGAAACTTAAGTTTCATCAGTTAGTAAACCTATAATTGCTCAAGTTCTAACAACTAGTAGCTTTAACCGAAGCGGTTAATATCTCTATCTGTAGGTTAGTTATTAACTGTCGATTGCCATTAGGAGCTGTGCGCAATAAATCGGCAGTACCGTACATTGTTACCTTAAGCTTTATCATGGCTTCCTTTGCTCTTATTACATTTATACTTTGTTGCTAAATTCTGTGTTTAAAGCTCGGACATGTCCGAAAGGGATAGGAAGGAAATTACGAAATCTGATATTGTTTATTGGGTGTTTATTTTGTTATCTTGTTTTTGCCAGCTATGAATATTATTTAGAACTAAAAAAATAGTCTAAAAAATAAGTAACTAAAAAAATAAACTCATGTAAAAAAGTATTCATGCATATTAAGAAACTGTAACCGTTACATTTACCTATTTAATTTGACTTTGACATTATTTTCTGACCTAAACTACCTACTATATAATTATTACATAACTGTACAAAATTCAATTAGAACCAGTTGAGCCACCTAAGGATCGTTACAAACGATCTATAGGTAGCTCAACTGATCCAAACTGCCTGACGGAAGAGTGCCCAAGACACTGGTAGCATTGCCGAGCTGAATGCCAATGCTGATCCTTTGAGCGACTTTGACTTTTTGCTTTTTTCTGACCTTATATTTTCACTATTATTGTAACGTTTACCTACATAAAATCCATTAAAGTAAGTTCGTATGAGCAAGTGGCCAACTCTGGTGACGGAGTTTTTAGGCCGCCTTAAGGCCTCCGTCATGGCTTAACGACTTTAAAAGCCGGGACCGACAATTTAACGTGCAAAATAAAATCCATTATAAAATGCTAAAGGCTCAGAATAGAGACAGAAGGTGCCATCAACTGTCATTGCAAGACGCACGCTGAGTCCAAATACAAGACAAGCATCCCCCGCCCGCCGCACTTCCCACCCGCGTAATGCGGCTAGCTTAGACATAATGCCCGTTTTTGGGGTAAACATTGAGAATATTGAAATTTGGAAGTGTGATATTATGATAATAATATTAAAATCTAAATTGTCCTTTTCCATATTTATGTATTAACATATACCTGATAATCTTAAGTAGGTAATAGAGAAGTTCTTTAAGTAAATGAAACACGGTTAAGATGTGATTAAATGAGTATTATACTGATTAAAATTGGACGAAATATATTTATTTAGTTATTAGAGCCGCCATTGCACTTGACACCGGAAGTACAATATTATTGAATGAGATATTAATATAATAATATTAATTATTAATTATTAGGTATTACAATATTATTTAATTTAATGAGACTAGCCTAACTACGACTAACTATAAGTTTTTATGTAATACCTTATTTGGAAACGCTTCTTTCCTAAGTCTTTTCAAACCGCATTTTGTCTCATAAATATATTTCTCCGCAAAATGCATTGAACAAACTACGCTTCGCTTTAAAGGTTTCCAAAACTCTTCTAGCCGTGCTCTTTGTATAATTTTTGTCCACTCCGTTTTCCTTTCTTCATCAGCAGGGAAGCTACAGTTTTAACATAATTTCATACACCCCTCCCTGTTCCACTCTCACACACACCACAAATATATAGACTACAAGCCTTCTCGCCCGCGGTTTTTCTCGCGTGGTATCTTGGTAGAATGTAGCCTATGTTCATTCGGAAAGTCCATGCCATATGCATCTCGCTGTAGCAAATCGGTGTCAAATCGATCAGTGAAAGAATTTTTGAAATCGGATGAGTAGTTTCGGAGATTACCACGTGTTTGGACATACAAACAAACAAACAAACCAACTTTACCTCTTTATAATATTAGTATAGAATACCTATTATGAAATTCTAACATTTTTGTATAATAATAAAAAGTAGGGAAAATCAAAATTCTTATACTGGCAACATTAACAAGATGGACGCATCATTCTCTATGACAATTACAAACTAAACAATTTATTCAATATTTCAATAAGATGTTAGGTAAATGCGTTACTTACACGTGAAATGTAATCCCATTCTTTCTACTGTTTTGCCCCGCTGCATTTTTGCAGGTGGGAACAACACATGACGGCATAATAAAATAAAATTGAAGTCGACTATGCGGTATGACGTTCAAAACGTGACTGATCGGCTGCGCGTAAAACTACTCTCTTTTAGACTAGTTTTTGTGGCCTCAGTATTAGGCGCAAAAACTACTTCTGGTTTTTTCTCCTATTCTGAGGCTAAAGGTAGAACATGGATAAATAGGAGCGATGGTATTGCACCTGTTGGCCCGCGGCTGCGCGCAAAGTTCAGGCCGCGACGGATGCTGCCGCCGCCGCGGGTGGCTTCCACGTCTCTCTGCAGCATCCATAGCATTAGTTCCTTGTCAATCGTAATAGATCTTTGAAATATAAAATACGGTAAGTTCGTAATTTTGTCTCTTAAACGACTAGAATTAAAGAATGAAACCTTTATTGTACTTAAATTTCTTAAAGAAACAATTGTAAGATGAGCGGTTTTATTGCTAATATTTATTCGCCGTAGATAGCTTCCATGTCAGTCATACTAAGTAAGTAAGTTCGTATGAGCAAGTGGCCAACTCTGGTGACGGAGTTTTTAGGCCGCCTAAAGGCCTCCGTCATGGCTTAACGACTTTAAAAGCCGGGACCGACAATTTTAACACGCCCTCCGAAGCACGGAAGCGCTCAGCTGATAATGCCACTTGCGGTCACCCATCCAAGTAGTGACCGCTCAGAACGTTGCTTAACTTCAACGATCTATCAAGAACGTCTTACCAAGCTTCGCCACAAGCGCTTCAGTCAGTCATACTGAATCGACATCATCGGTTACTTGTTCATTTTTTAAGCGATCAATTTGTAAGTTTTTTTAAACTTCTAGATTTGCCCGATTTCTTTCAAAACCTTGTTCCGATGATGGGACCTATGAGGAATTGATGTTGCTGCCAAGAGTGTAGGTACCAAGCAAGAAGAAATAAACTAGTGCTAACATCTCCGTTGATTGGTCAAATGTTTGCTATTCATGATGGAAATATATTGCTTATCATCGGGTGAACCATTATGACCTATTCGATGACCTGTTAAAGAATGTAGAATGCCAGAACAACGGATCAGTGTTGCCATATAACGTGGCAATTAAATCAGCGTCTTGTCCACGCTTCCTAGTAAAATTTAATCTGGAGGTGATCATGATAGCTCAAATTGGTTGTGAATTTCGTGAAATGTTTTTATATTAATCCAGTTGTATTTCTAACATACTTTAAAAAATAAATAAATAAAAGGTAAGTACCTAAAATTCGTGATAAATACCCGTTTGTATGTGTTTTATAATTATAGTAGAAAAGTCCAAAAATGTATTGGTTTGACATAATATGCCTTAGATATGTCACGTGATCTGTTTCAGCTGCAGCTGTTGCAGCGTATGACAATTGTAGAAATCGAATCGCTTCATAGCGAATGCCAGTTGGCTAGGCCTGCAGATGTGAATAGTGTCAGAACAGATGGGCGGCAAGTGCCGCAAATAAACCGTCTCTCAAGTCGTGACTGCGGACTGACGACCAAACAAAGCGCAGGTCGATACCTATTATACGAAGGTAACTGACATCAACGGTTAAACGGACGATTAACACCTGATAAGATTATTTTATTATTTCAAGATGTGAAAATGTGGTCGGGTTTTAATGGTTATATTTTAGTTTTTAGTATTGTTTTCTGAAGACATCGAAATATATGTAAGTAACTTGATTTATGAAGGCGAGAGTCAGCTGAATTCTTTGTTTATTGCTTAGGTATACAATAGATTTTTATCTTCCAGTTTCCTCTTTAAGCCGAGTTGGGGGACTATTCAGCATAATGTAATTTCGTAATTTATTGGATTTGCTGAAACAACGTATGTGAAGGAAACAGCAAAAGAAAAACATCTTGATATTTCTAAGAGTTGGTTAGTTTAACTTCAAGTTAACTGTTGATTTAACTTAGTTTAACTCAAGCACAAGTCGTGGATATTCCGTCGGTAACGATCCTATAACTCCTACGTGTTGCAAACTTAGATGTGGGCATGGTAGAAATGTCTACCACTCTTCTACAAACGTCCTATAAAAGTTATCGTCAGTTTCAAACAATTACTACAAGCTAAAAGTTTTAAAATTTATTGGTCTTATTCATAAAGATCTGTCAATTTAATATGGATTTACAGAATGTTTTATTCTTGTTACAGAATGTTTTATTTATGTCAATGAAAAGAGATATCAACAGATTTAATATCCGTTTTAGCTAAAGTAGGTTTACTAAACGAATATGCCTAAGGGGGAAGGGGAAACTGCTATTTTCAAAACAAAACTATCAGCATTCTAATACCGTCCATAACAATTCAATAGAGAGAGTCCCAGTATTCCAATTGTTTAATTGAACTGGATCCATAGTCGTAGGCGTCTGCCCACTCACCTAATTAACGACACCGCAATTAATGCACAACACGACACCGATTGTGTTGCTGACTGGTCGCCATATTTGCGGAAACATGGCCGATTGTGCTGTGCCCCGTCTTTGGTAGCGGACTGGCAGGTACAACAGATTCAAGGATTTCTCTTCATACTAATTGTTGTCGGGTAATCCGACATGAATTTCATGTTATGTAATGAAAATATTTGAAATGTTTTGATTTTAAGTAGTTTTGAAGTATTTAACTTGTTGCGTAAGAAACCTACTAGGTACCTTCCTATTATTTCTTACGCAATAGGTACTACCTACTTAAGTAAATTAAAAAAAATTATATATTATGATTACGACTGTAGGTACCTATTCCCAGGAGCGGTGGGTTACCTACGCCTTACATAAATTACATATTTTTTTGGTAGACATTTCTTTTCAGATCTATAAGTAGTTTCAGATCCTTTGAAGATGTCTATGAGGGTAATCAGATGTAGTTCAAATACATTTTGAATGTAATTCTACACTCCTGTTTCGCGGGTTGTCCACGGCTTCGCGTGCCATCCGCGAGTGAGTGAGGAGAGGCTTTATGACAGCTCGTTTGCTCTTCTAGAATAACTAATTATTTTTACAACATACGCCGTAACTTTTGCATTGGCCGTTAAACTTCACTCAAAACGCATGCAACGTGTCAACATCTAATGAAAGTGTGTCAAAATGCCTCTGAGCATTTAACAGTTTGCACCGTCAACGTCCACAATGATTATCCAACTTATTTCAATGAAAATTGTCAGCTTTCTGCGTAATTTGAGTGCATTTCCATATTCAAATGATGGGATATCAGTCATTCTGTCGTGCCCACACGAGCCGGCCACTTGTCACAGGCCCCGCCCACACAGACACACAGTCTACTGATGCTGAGCTTTACGTCATTTGAATTAAATTCAGTTGCCATGGCAACAGGTACTATACTAAATAATAAGATGGGGTAGGTTGGAAGTAACACATTAAAATGAATGTGAATAATTATGTATCGGCAATGTTATGTTTAAAGATCTGTGTACCGTTCCTGTTACAGTCGTGAGCTTTTTACTCACTTGTGTCTATTAAGGATACCTAGATATTTTTTTATTTTTTATCTGGCTTAGGTATCTTTTCATGTTTCTATCTGAAGTTACTAATTCAATTTTGACCATTGCATCACTTATTTCCTAATGGCAATACTTTTGACAAGTATCACCTAAAAACGATCAGTTAGGTACTGTAAATTTGTTAAGTAATTTATTGTTATTAGGTACTGTGCAAGTCAAATTGCGGGCAGCAGCTAGTTTTCTTGTTTCAGAGTGACGTTTGAGTGACAAGATACAGAGCATTGATAAAGATAATGACTTTACTTGTAATATGCAAAATTAAAATTTAAGGTAAACTTTAGTTTGCTTTGTTTATGAAAAATGTAGTAGTGAGAAGTACTCTTACTACTACAATTATGTTTTATATTTATTTACTAATTTTTACACTGTTTTACTACTTTTATTTTAGTAAAAAATCGCAAATTTATAAAACATAAAATAAGGCAAAATTCACGCGGAAAAAGTCACGAGAAAGCGCTAGTTCAACAATAAATATCTTCCCACAGAGTAAAACAAAAACTTCATGTAATACAATTTATTTAGCGAGGCTGCGAGAATCTATCCGACGAATCGATATCAGATCCCGAGATAGCGCGATCTCAACGAGATAACGTCGTGGTACATGTGTTACATACCTTAGTGTTGTCTGTATAGAATTGAATAGCCGGAGGTAAGAAGGTCGGAAAATAATTATATTGGTAAGTAGTTATACATTTTATTTTAATAACAAAAGCGATGCATGTCGGGCATGATTTGAAACTATTGTATTGAAGATCAGTTTTGTTTTTCATTGATTTCATAACTCAATTTAAGAAAATTACCAACGATATTGACTTATGTTTATTCGATAGCTCTAAAATTATCGCATAACGATTGAGGCAATGGATTTTCTACTTATCAGGTACTTACTAATGCAAAATCCAAATAAAAATATAGTAGGTAAACAGAGTTTTTTCTTCGCCGTTTATGTAAGATTGTTTTGGTTTGAAAAAAAATATTTTTTATAGTGTATATGAAAACGGTTAAGTCCATCTTTAGCTAACTACCACTGTAAAGTATCCTACGTATAACGTGTCAGAAAGTAGCTATAGTTTGCATGTAGTAGAATTAAAGCATTGAAAGAAAGAAAGAAAAATCATTTATTCTTGTAGGACTTCAAGGATCACTTAAGTTTCGTTTTACATGCTAGGTGATTCTAATGCCTGTAATTCTAATAATCCGGTTATTCTAAAAATCCGGTGATAGCCCTTCTCTACGTAACTACCGCTGTAAAGTAGCCTACGTGCGCCGGACGTGTTGGTTTACGGTTCGTGTCGAATCGTGCATGGCCGCGGTGCAGCGCGAAATATGATTTTAGAAACAAGTTGTGATAGTCAAGTTAAATTATATCGTCGGTTGGTATGCTGCTTTCAAAGTACGTGTTAAATTGTGTCTAACTGTTTGTTGAATTTGTAAAGGTTGATATAGATATACCTACCAAATATCGCGATTGGAAAGGTGATTGCCTGAGACGCAGAGGTTGCGGGTTCGATCCCGGCTGCGTGACAAATGTTTGCATGATCAAATATTTGTCTCGAGTTTGGGTGTTTTCGATGTATAATATGTATGTATGTACAAAAAAAAATGTATCTATGTAGTATATTAGTCATTTGGTTACCATAGCACAAGCATTAAATTGCTTAGCTTGGGACTAGATGACGCTGTGTGGAATGTCCAAGGATATTTATTTATTTTGACACTAACCCAAATCCGTAACTGAGACCTTCAGATTTCATAAAAACCCCGTCAACGGAATTGCCATTAGGTACCTACCTTGTAAGAATTTATTAATAATTCTCACAGCTAGTTTTAAATACAATTATCTTTGTACTGCGATTTAACAAAACAACAAAATGCATACAAAATGTGCCAGTCCGAGAATGGAACTCACGAACACGCGAGGTCCTACCGATTTTCTAATAACAATAAATTACTTACTAAATAGGATCGCATGGTAGTCGCAGAATAGATAGCAATTACTACGCACGTTATCAGGACACACGGGTGAATAGTTGAGCTAATTATTTTTTTAGTAATAAGACAATGAACAAACAAATTATTTGTTTTTAGTTAGTTTAAGTTACGTTTTAGGTTTATATCGAACGAAATCCTATAAAATATTAAATTAAATGATTTAAAACATAAGTAATAAAGTAAAATTAATAACAATAATTTGATTATTGTTGCTTATAGATTGGCATTATGAATGAAACTTTGATTACAGTTGACATTGTTTTTTTAAGTGCATACAAAAGACTTCAACGCGCTTTGATACGCTACAAAAATTATTTGTGGTAACTTAACTATTATTTACAGATTTGTTGTTATAATAAAAAACATAACATTATAATGTAATAATTAAAATATATTGCTTTTGAAAACATGAACATCAAAGTTCTTTAATTTTGAAAATGAAAATTAATAGTTAAGTTAAAAAAAACATTGCTTGGTTTATATTCTTACCAGCCTTTTCGTAAATTTTTATAATTTTAAATTGTCATCAGACATTCATTGCTAACGGTACTTACTTGATTCACTTCAATTCATATAACGATTGGTAATGCCAAATTAATTAGGAAAAATTCAAAAAAAATCAAATGTATTTATTCAGTGCGATCGTTTATAGACCACTTTGACATGTCACGTTCTTAAAACTAGGGGATTCTACTGCTTGTAATAAGATAAGATAATAAGAATTCTACAATTAAGGAATAATTAAGGATTAATAATAATAATTAAGGATTTTGGGGGAGACCTTTGCCCAGCAGTGGGACATAGGTTACTAAAAAAAAAACAGAATTCGTTAGTTTTCCATTCAATGTGTCCCATTCATTGCCTGTTTGTAATTTCATAGGTTATTTACGAGGCAGAGCTTGTGCCATAAACAAATAGCTTTGCTACCTGCTGCCTCTGCTTGTAGGCGACATCTGGTAAGCTGTATAATTGTCATGTTAATAACGAAACAAACAGCATCACGACTGATTATTTTAGACTTTCAACATTTGGAAATCCTTAGACTTGGAATTGTCTAAGGATTGTCTAAGGTAGTCAGCGGTACGTTATACGTGAAGAATTTTTTGCAAGCTCATTGCCACCTAGTTTTCCTAATTCCTAATTTTTTTTATCAAACTGTATTGTCCCACTGCTGAGCAAAGGTCTCCCACAAACTCTTCCAACCGTCTCTTTCCTTTGCCGAGTCCCACAATCCTTCGTCAAAAGTGACGAGATCGTCCCGCCAACGTTTCCTCGGTCGACCCCGACGCCGGAAAATAATAAATTCCTAATAAACATTCTAAAAAAATTATAACTCATAATAACCGTCGGTCAGACTTCAAAAATGTAAAAATAAACATAGAAGTCTGAACTTCTTCTTTTAAAACATATGCAAACGGGTATTTATCACGAATTTTACCTTTAATATTCGCCCGACGTTTCGACCGGATTGCACCAGCCGTGGCATTTTTTAAGACATTTATTTATGAACATTTGACATTGACATTTATGAAGATCAAGTGAGGGTAGTTGAATAAACGCTTTCGCTTTGCTGTGGCGGTACCTCCAATACTTCAGTCTTCCCGCGACCACGGCTGGTGCAATCCGGTCGAAACGTCGGGCGAATATTAAAGGTAAAATTCGTGATAAATACCCGTTTGCATATGTTTTATAATGTGTTCTGATCGCGAAAGTTTAAAAAAGACAATTCTTCTTTTAAATAAAATGTGACCGCTAAATAATTACTTTATGTAAAATTCCTTGTCAAAAAATAATTTATCGACCAAGGAAAACTAGAAAATGCGAAATGTAATAACGATGTAAGAGGCGTGATAGCAATAGTTTCTCAAAATAATTGTTTATTCAATTGCATATAATTCGAATACTTGAGTGAATACTATTCTTGGGAATAGTTAGGAAGACCTACCTATAGGGTTACCGGCGGTTTTTGTGTAGTAAAATCTATCCTCGCTCACGTGTCAAGTATTCTAATTTATGGAATTTTTAGTTCATGCAAGTTACCGGGGGAGGCGCTGCACTTTATTTTCATACATTTGTGATACTTGACTCGGTATCGCAGACAGTATCCAGTACTACGGTAAACTGGCGTTTACATGAAGACCACCCACTGTTCACAAAACTCTAATCAAAATGTCCTGTTAACTTTGTATCGAGGGAATTATCCGACATCCTTACGCGTTACAGGAACACATTATAAGTGTTCAGTGCGGTATATTATGCAAATACAGGAATTACCTACTATGTAGCCTAACGGTGAGGTAATCACTGAGCATCGTATGTTGTGTAGGCACACTCAGCACCAGAAGTTCATGAGCTAAGAATTTAGAAAAATGTGTAGAAGATCTAAGACTGCGTGTTTTTCTATACAGGGTGTTACCAGACCACTACCGAAAACTTAAGGGGATGAAAGTACCCATCAATATGAACAACCTATTCTAAGAAACCAACACTGTGAACGCGAAAAAAAAAACAGCTGTTCCATACATAAGTTCAATACCTACTTGGCTAAAGTGTATGAAACAGCTGTTTTTTTTTCGCGTTCACAGTGTTGGTTTCTTAGAAAAAGTTGTTCATATTGATGGGTACTTTCACCCCCTAAAGTTTTCGGTAGTGGTCTGGTAACACCCTGTATATAACATGTATGTGTAATTACAAAAATTTTTGCTATCACAGTATGTAGGTACTACTATCAGTTATAGTCAACATAGTAGGTATATCAGTCATCTGGTTACCATAATACAAGCATAATAATGTACTACATATCGTATAATGAAAGAAGTTCTCAACAGACTTAAAGAATATAAATAAGCAAATTATAGGAATCGTATTTCTGCTTTTTAAATTTAAATATTAGAATATAAAATTCTAAATAATTGAATTTTAAATAAAAGTTTATGTTTAAAATGTTCAGAATAATTCTTAAAATTATCATGAATAATAACAATCACATAGAAAATCACGCAGAAAGCTTTATTATAGTAATGTAATGGCTAAGATCATTTTGATAGCAAAGGTCGTGGCTCTGGCTAGCCCCAGGCCACTCTTTGTTAACTAGATCCTCCTTGTACCTTCGCAATATTTTATACACTTCTATGTTATTACTGATGGGGAAATACAAATAAATTGTATTGTTTCATAGATCTAAAATAGGTAGATTAACAAATTCAGATTTTCCGATGGCTTTCCGTGAATTTCGATTACTTAATTTTTTTTAAGAGCATCACATCGAATTTCATACATACAAACTTACTTTTTTAGCGCACCACAATATATTGTGTATTTAATTAAAGACCAAAACTTTTTTTAATCAGTTAAAATAATGGAAAACTCTACTCCTATTTTTACTTAAATATTTTATTACGCTTCATGTATCACGCCTTTTATTAGCTAAATTCACCAGAGTTGGCCACTTGCTCATACAAACAAACGATCTATTAGCTAATGCATAGGTATATACAATTTAACGAAATCCTACAAACATAGAACTTATCCAAAAAGTTGTATGGTTGAAAAGAAACTATTTTAATGATTGTTTTGTATCAAGAAAGATACGAAGCGTGTGAAGTTTTTTACGACGTCGACTTTAGACACATAAGGCAATTTACTTACCGGTACAGGAACGATGAAGCTGTTGAAGCAGCGGAAAAAATCTTGTAAATAACATGGCTCTGATCCAGCTTGTAGAGCAAGAGATCGAGATTTAAAACAGTACCCTAATACTTTGAGCATAATATATAAAACTCATGATAAAACAATACCTATACAGGGTGAATTTTTGAGACGGGACTGTAAGGGCAGGTACCTTAAACGTTATAGTTACAGGAAAACGTTTTTAGGAGACTATCCATTAATTTTGAAAATATTCTGAACTGCATTTACAGATTTTTGAAAAAATGTACAGTCAGCAAGAAAATGGTCATTTTACACAAAAACTTTTTTTGATGCCAATCGATCCTGTTTCTTATAAGGATCATAAGTCTCTACTAGACCGACTGAGGTTTGAGTACTAGAAATGTCAGAAATCGCAAAAAACTTTTTCCATACATTTCGGTAAAAGAGCCAAACTTCAAAATTAGTCAAACTTTTTGTTATAGGTAGATCCACTATAATCCGATATAAAGAAAAAAAAGGCTGGCTGAAAAAAACAGGTCAGTAAAAAAGTTTTAAATTTCAAACATCGAATTCGATTAGAATTCTTGGTTTATTTCAGGTCATTGTTATGTTTGTTAAGAGAAATTGAATTCTAGATTGTTAGTTGCAATTTATTTATGTACTACTTCTTGTTAAAAAATGTAATTTTATGAAAATGTCATTTTGAGCAATTTATTTCGTAGATCATCTAGATCATCATGTAGTTATTTCTGTCTGTGTCTAAAGTACAACATATTAAAATGATTTATTTTATTTTTATTGTTTCAATTCTAATGTTGTAAAAGATTATCGATGCAACTTTGATGATTTTCTACTTAGGTAGGCGCTTTTGCTTCTAGGTACAGTAAGCCACGAGGCCAGCTAGACACTCGCCATTAGGACTCTCACTAATTATCTTATGCGTATTTCCGTATAAACCGTACAATTCAGAAAAAAGTTTTTTGCGATTTCTGACATTTCTAGTACTCAAACCTCAGTCGGTCTAGTAGAGACTTTTAATCCTTATAAGAAACAGGATCGATTGGCATCAAAAAAAGTTTTTGTGTAAAATGTCCATTTTCTTGCTGACTGTACATTTTTTTCAAAATCTGTAAATGCAGTTCAGAATATTTTCAAAATTAATGGATAGTCTCCTAAAAACGTTTTCCTGTAACTATAACGTTTAAGGTACCTGCCCTTACTGTCCCGTCTCAAAAATTCACCCTGTATAGGTAAATATTCAAAGTACTATTTCACTTTCAAAACTTTTAAAAGTGAAAATTACCCGAATATAGGAGCAGCTAACAAACTGAAATGAACCAACATTCAGTAGATTGAAATTACATTTAGGTACTACTGATCTCTCAGAGGCTGACTCCTAACATATTCCACCAAAAGATAATAAACATCTTCAGTGTTTCATTTTTGTTTTCAGAATGTTAAAATATGATTTTGTTTGTTGCAGCTCCTGCTCTACTTCTCCTATGAAAAAAGTTAAATGTTCTGAGGACATAGCACGGATTCTAAGAATAATTGTGATGATAAACTTGCGCCAATCAATTAACTGTAATTGATTGATGTATTTGATTATGGCAATTGGATTTTTTGCATAGAGCTTAGAGTTTATTTTAAATATAGCGCGAGTAATTGAAATATTTTTAACCAAAATGTGGATATATTTTGTATTGATGGTTTTGGATAAAAAAAATGACAAACACAGCAACATTCCGAAACTAGGAATCGAATTATCCAAGTTTGAATTCCATTAGTGTAACTTTTAGAAGGCGTACCAAAATAGTGAAGTGACGATCGAAATGATTTACCTCAATAGCCGGATTCCAAACAGACATTCATCAGGCAAGAATCCAGCTGGCGTCGACCACGTTGCGTGTCCGCAATGAATTTCAAATTTGTTCAATTTATAGATCCGATCCGATGCAAATAGCGTCACAGGCCTGGCTGGTCAATTTATTCATTGGAAAATCTTGTATAGTTGTGTAGAACTTAAAGTTTTGTAGGAAAAGCCGGATTAAAAGCAAACATTGAAATAAAACACTGATAATTATACCTACCCAAGAACACAGCAAACTGCAAGATCTGAAACAATAAAGAAACAATCGTTGAGACTATATTTATTCTAAATTATACTTTTTATGTAGGTACCTACTGTATGTAATACCAGATTCTCTAGAAAATTTGTCTTGACCTACGAATTTTCAAAATAGCCGGGATTAACAAAATCGAATGCCGGATACTCACAGCCAGTGATTGTGATAATGCAGAGTATTGCCGATAAAATACAAATTAATTTTAATAGTTCTGTAATAGATGCTTTGAATGTTGATGGCATTCTAGGAGAATCAAGATATGATTTATACTAAATGAAGACTAATTACTTTTAGTACCGGATAAATAAAACAACTATTATTACAGCTGACACGTCTTGTAATAATAGCAGTTTTATTTATCCGGTACTTAAACTAATTACTAAGTTAGTGAGTTACTTTACTTAAATGGTGAAAATTAATACGTATTTATCATATAGTATTTTATTTGTGAGCTCCAATAAACACCTAGTTTATGTCTTTTAATGTTCTTACAACAAATGTATTTGTATGTCTACTTCAACACAAACAGATATTCCTATCGCAAAAGGCATTAGAAGCTGCTTCTATTATTTTTACCGGAATCTCACACAATACAGTAAATTGCTGCGTTTCCAATAAAACCTTTGGATATCTGTAGAATTATGTTCAGAAGGTTTAAATTCCTACGAGCTAAGATCTAGAATCCTGCGGAATAAGTTCTTCAACTAACGCACAATGGGCCGCATCACTGCGTAAATACACGCACAATATGTTGACTAATGGTTGGTACAAAACACAAGCAATCAACAGTATATATTTCAGTATATATATTTCTTTGTTCCTACGAGTATAAAGCGATTTTACCTACTTTTTTCGTTCGTTCGTTCGTCGTATACCTAAGCAAGTGGCCAACTCTGGTGACGGAGTTTTTAGGCCGCCTAAAGGCCTCCGTCATGGCTTAACGACTTTAAAAGCCGGGACCGACAATTTAACGTGCTCTCCGAAGCACGGAAGCGCTCAGATGAAAATGCCACTTGCCACCCATCCAAGTAGTGACCGCTCAGAACGTTGCTTAACTTCGACGATCTATCAAGAACGTCTTAGTAAGCTTCGCCACGAGCGCTTCAATTCATTTTACCTACTAATAGATAAGTTATAATGCTAGGGAGGGTATAATGCTAGAAAAATCCGTAACCGAAGTAACAGAGAAAATGTATAGGAATTGGCCGACGATATATCACGTGGTAAAAATCATTTTTTATCAAATCTATTTCCATCATTTTTAAAAAATGATGGAAATAGATTTGATACAGCGATTGTTTTATGGTTACAGGCTCTGAGAAACGAGGAATTCGTGTATTCGTCATTGAAAAAAGGTGGCTAAACACTGGCAAACGAAGCGATGTCTAATATCCTAATGAGTGGAAGTTATGTGTCCTGAGACAGTGAGGCATAGAGCGGACACCTTAGCGAGAGCAAAGAGGAGGAAGTGAAGTCAGGTGATGATGTTGGATGTTTGTGCAAAACGAATTAAAAAATTATCTATGCAAATATTAATAGGGAGTTAAGCTTTATGTGGGCGTGTATTTTAAATAATTGTCCAAAAGTCATAACAGGTGTAGAAGTATAGTTTGTGTTACTACTTTATGTTACTTCTGTTCTTTTTAAATAATATTATTTTATAAAAAAAAATATTGCAATAATACAAAATAATTACAAACCCACGACCAGAATAATTGGGAAATCGTTAAAGTTTTGGGCAGAAGGTAGTATAGATACCTACATCATTTATTTACGTTGAAATCCGCTGTAAGTTTCCAAACTACACCACACCTTAAGAAAGCAATAGTTCACCATTATCATCTGGATCGGCGCGTGCATTGTCACCAAATTGTTTCATTACAGCTTATTGTCGCGCAGCACGACTGTTGCGCAACTAACGTAGAGCAACTATTGTCGCGCGACTGATTCTGATATTTTAGCATTGTCCGTGTGTCGCCGTGTATGGCCATTTCTACGCCTGTTTAAAATTACTTGCATTTAATGGGACAATAGTTGCCTAAGTATTTCATTCTTGAGTTTATGAAGTGACTCGAGAATAAATAGCTGTTTCTGTTGTGTGAGTTTACTTCAGAACTATGGAGGTGAATTTATCTTCTTAGAGCATTCTTAACTTCATTAAATGGCTTACAACAAATAAATAACTACTTAGATGATGGTTTAATTAAATCTTTTTTTATTTTAAATTATTCTTATTGTCATCGATCCTGGATAAGTGGACAAAGTTTTAATTTAATCCAGCACTTCGAAGCAACATGCACATGTGCGTCATGGGCACTGAACGCGTTAAACTAAGTACCTATTTGATAATGGTTTGATTAAACTGTTTGTTTATTATATTGTAGTGGTAGTTTTATTAAAGTGGAATTTCAACAATGAAAAAAGTGCTCTAATAATAACAAAAACTGCACCGATGAAATATTGATCAAAGTAAACTTTCTTATATTTGTCATTTTGATCTTTAAGTTAAGTTATGGATACATGTTACAGTTCCTGAGTAAGTAAGTTTGCACTCTGGCAGAGTTTTTAGGGCGCCTAGAGGCCTCCATCATAATTTACATACTAAGACTTTTTAAGCCGGGACCGACAATTTAACGTGCCCGAAGAAAGAAAGCTGTAAGTGCTAGTTTCGGTCACCCATTCAAATTGTGACCGCTCTTAACTTCAAAGATCTATGCAAAGGGCGCAAGCTATGTAACGATCGCTGTCCTTTAAGTCTTCTATATTGTTTACCTAGCGGGACCTACCAGATATTATTGCTATTACCAACATAAAGAAAATTAGGGGTATTTGCATGCATTACATTGAATGCTCGGGATTTAGAACCGAGTATTGTGCCCTAAGGCCTATACCTCTAGTGTAAACTGCGCTTAGATAAAATATTGTGAGACGCCAAGAGAATCTCTCAAGTACTTAGGTAGATATCAATAGTTACTTTGCATCTTTTAAGTTTTATCAGATACTAGTAAAAAATGCATTTTTTACAGAAACAAAACTACTACACATTGACATTCTGTTGAATATTAAAGATAATTTTCTCAAAATTTCTTGATTATCTATGTTAAGTACCTAAGTATGTATATTGATTTAATTTTCCTTTATAAACCTTTGTCCGAGGATGTATTTTATCTGGACATAATTTGATAGAAATGTTTGTGGCCGCTGTTATTAGATAATATCCAAATATTCGCAATCAGAGCCTCCCCCATCTTCGAATGCATAGTAACTATGACAAAATATGATTTTAATAAGTTTAGCGAGCGTGATTGTGTAACGAACAAAACTTTAGCATTTACTTACAACATTAGATAGAGTAGGTACCTACACCTCTATAAGTACCGGTTATAATGTCTTAATTCAGTACAGCTGTGAGAACACTTGCCTAATACAGCTCAATCGAATGTCCCACAAATCAGCGAGACGGGCTCAACGTCCTATTGTTTATCGTCTGAGACCGTGTAAGTTCCCGCCTTCAGACATTCCCGATTCACTTCGAACTGATTTACAATCGCAAATGAGCCTTACTACGCTTGTTTTTGGTTTGAAATAGGTTGTAACTGTCAACGGAAAAATAACTCGACGCTATGAGATTTTTAAGATTGTGTGGCTGTCCATTCTACCTGTCACAGAGGAAAACAAAAAGAAATGAAATTAATTTCATTTCTCGCAGATTCACATGCACTGCTGCATTCAGAAAAGCAATGGCTGACTTACTAAAACAATTTACGGCCTTATTACCTCTTTATCTACACTTCTATTTCTTGTAACTTGTCATCGTTACGTTCCGTTCTACAATGGCGGTAAAATTGTACGTGTGTACAAACTGCAGCCTTCAAAGCGTGATCTCGATCCATTTACGAACCAGCTCAAATACAAATATAAGAATGCTCTTTCACAACGCCAAAACAAACGATTTTAGGGATTATTTAAGAGATACATAAAGTCTGGAATTCTGTGGGCTGTTGCAAAGTGATGATTGTATTGCAAAGATACCCCGTCATGTTGCGCTTTGCAGGACAAAGGGTTTGATTGTCTAGCTTCTTTGCTGGCTTAATTACGAATGTATACAGGATTGGTCGCATTGTGAAGTCAAATGTAAGCTCGCGTAACAAGTTATGCACTCATAATATTACAATCGTGGTTTAGATTAGTTTTATTGCGTGTTAAAGTCTCTTAAGAAGAAAGTATCTACTCGTATCTGATAGGTGATTTAAAATATCTCTTAACAGGTTAAGTAATACAAAATGACAATCCTTAGGTCGTTTTTGCACTACACGGAATTTTACTGTTTTCCGGTCTGGAATATCAGTTTAAAAAATGTCTTTTATTTCCGATAAGTTAGAAGAGAACAAAGACATTTTCCGGACCGGAAAAAGTTAAAATCCGTGTAGTGCACAATCGCCCTTAGAATACCAGCGAAAAAACCTGCGGTGATATTTTACAGGCTCCTGACAGCGTCCGTCAGATCTTGTCAATAGTGTGTGTATTGAAACCTATTAACGTCTAATTTGATGAAAATCTATTAGCCGAAACGAGCAAAAAGCTTTAAAAGAAAACGAATAAGTAAATAAAATATGATACCGTAACTAGACGCATTACAATAATATATTCAGCAAATGATGTATAACATGTAAGAGAGTCGCACGCGTTGTCGTAACGAATGCTATCCCCTGAATATCAAGCGCAGATTTGACTGATGTAGTCACGATCGAGACACGCGCTTCCAACGTTTTTCATGTGCATGTGAGCCGGCTGGGTCGTTTGCATCGGCTTATGGCCGGCCGCCGCGACCACAGCGCCATTAATTAATCCCATAACGGGCCCCAGACTAGCTTCGACGATTTTGAATGACAAAATTGCAGGCTACGACGGAAGATTGACGGATGGTGTGATTGAAGCTTGAAATATTATTTAGTGGTTGATCACTAACGATGTCGCGTGAAACGCAACGTTTTTTGCACAAAAATCAAACATGGCGACGCGTGTTTCCCGCGCAAACCGCACTGTTTGATAGTAATCGCGCATGAAGTTCCGATTTCGAATAGATTACCGTGATTGGCTCGGTGCGAGGTGTTAGAGGTGTGGGCGGGTGGCGGGGTACTAATAAAGGCGCCTACCGGACGTACCGACGCGCGTAAATGGCGATGTACGTTTTTGCAGTGCAATTGGCGAGTAGAAATCTTGGCAGCTAGCGTGAACGTGCCGAATCAATTGCAGAATGCTTACGCACGCACGCAAACACGAAAAAAAGTGATGCATAGCTTTAGATAATTGCACGTCATGTCTGTGGTGCTGTGAAACACGGTCGCTTGGGAGAGAAAAGGATATGATTAAATGTGAGGGTACTTGTTTACGTGTTCTGCGTACTCTTAAAGATAATCACGTGGTTGTGTGCATTGCTGCTATACCGGTCTCGCTCGCACGGTATGCTGATGTGAATCTATGGAAATAGGGATTTGTAACGTAACGATGCTATGAAGACAAATGTGTATCATATTCAAATATGAGTAAAGGAGCAGAAACAGGGTTTGAATAAACCATGAAATAGCACGCAACAGCCAAATCGGAGACAAAACTGTAGTAGGTAGGTACCTTAAAATGTGTGATATTTTTCTTTTATATTCTAAATTGATAAATTCTAACTGATAAATTCTAAATTGATCTATTTACTCTAAATTGATCTAATACCTACCAAGATTGTCTGGCGACAAACGATATCTGATTTTGTTATTTTGTGTACCTACTTAAGGGGTCAAAAGAATGGATTACTTTTTGTAGAAACTCTGTTTTTATAATAGATCAAAATAGTACCTATAAGTATTAGATAAGTGAAATGTGTGTGGCAGGACAATTTTCAGATACAGAAGTTTTGATGTACGACGAGCGCGTTGATGTCTTTTGTATGAAGAATTTTCAACATTACTTTTAATACTTCCATTTAGCAAATAAGTTGGAAAAGTAGATAAGTACTTTACAATCGTGAACCAAAACACGTTTTGATAAAATTTCGTTCCATTTCAGGCAAAAATATTGCAGTGATGATACCTAGGTACATTATCAGCGTCCGTCAAATGTATTATGAGTTGTCTCGACTCGTTAGCGACAAACGATTTGCACGCCTTGCCTCGCAATTTACTGTACTCAACGCGTCATTATGATATAATACGATCTATATTTAAATATACCAATCAGCGAATCGATTCAATTAGCATTCATGATGTATTTAACGATACTTTACCATGACGTCGGTCGGTCAAAGATAATTTAAAGATAATATCATAAGGTAGGTTAGAAATTCTTTTCGACTTTTAGGCATTAAGGATTTGTGATGTAAAATTCACGTCTAAGATCCTAGGAACAACACGTTTTTCTAACGAGCAGTCATTGCGCGGTTGTGTGTAGCGCGTCACCTGCTAGTTCGCAGCGCGAGGATAGTGTGCACACAGCGTGTGTATCGTGTATGTACCTATCGATCCAAACGTGCAGTTACGGTGCGTTCAAAAAACGTGGTGTGCACAGGCTTTAATATAACATTTGTGATTTTGCGCACAATTAGCAACTTTGTATTTCAGACGTGAGTATAAGTAGTACCTAAGTCTATTGACATTTTCGAAGGATCTTTAATGCTGAATTTGAAAGACTGCTACACTTTGAGTACCAATTGTCGATATCCTATTTCTTAATCTTACATTTAACAGGTAATCGTTTCTCTTGGTCCTCACGACACGCTCGGCCTAGTGTGAGGTCCGTTGCTAACGCAAACTTACGTAAGATAAAACCTTTCAGCACTAACATTCATAATATACCTACTTAAGTACCTACCTTAACCTAGATCAATATTTTTACATCCTTCACTTACTTTTGTACTATGTGTGTTATGTTTTTGCTTAAAATAAATCTATTTTATCTTTTTACCCGGCTGGGAGTCACTCTGGTTATTTTATTTACGGTGCAGAGTTGATATCAGCAATATCAGAGATAAGTAAATCTCATGACCATTACCCATACTATATTGCATACTTTACAACTAATGACATTATACCTTCTAGAGCTCTCTTTCCATCATTTGAAAAAGTGGAATTTTGTTCAAAGTCCTTTATCTAACTACTTTTTGTTCAGTGACAAACTATCGACGTTCCTATTTTTTGCAAACAGCTGTCTTAATAAGTCTAATCTCGCAGAGATAAATACTAAGTTAATTAAATACTCATTAACATCGCACTAAGTCTGCGCACGCGACTCCTATAGACCCTTATAATTTCGTATAAGGACATAGAGTAGCATTGTAGGGAACCCCTTACTAAATTAAAAGATTTAAACGCACTTATCTTGATAACATAAAGTTGAAAATCGCATAAACCTCTAGTATCTTAAAATCTTAAATTCTTACTACACATCCATAAGCCGATGGAATAGAGTTTGGAATGGCTTAGTTTTTCATGGGTTAAAGTAAACAGTAATTCGATCATTATCAACATTCGATCAATTAAGAGAACACAGATAGTCGTAAATCAGGAAACTAGACTTTGATGAGCACCACTGTTTAAAGCATTGCTTTTCTTGAAAATCTATGGCCGTCATAACGTCTAATGAAATACATCAGTAGTGAGCCGGTCGACTCATGAAACTTCAAGTTAAAGGCTATATTTAATGCTCTAATGTATTTCGTTGTCAGTGCGTACCGTACGCGACACTGAGCGTACATCGTAGCAATTTACAGCTGTACGCGCGTATCTCTATAATTTTTTATTAAAGAGAATTGATTAATAAAAAAATATCCAAAGTAAAATAACAAATAGCCCACTTTATTATCGTAGTCTCGAGCAGATACTAGTGACAAACGAATAAAATACGGAAATATCATGGATGTAACATAACGGTGGCGTGTTCTCAGTTAATCAAACCTCATTAGCTCCGTCATAATATGATGGACATCAATAACTGTCGAATAGTATAAATAAATAAATGATGTTTGACGTAAAAAGCAGTCACGTTTATTAGGTAAAATAACGTGTTTCTGTTTATAATAATCTAATGATTAGTGCCATAATTAGTACTTACTTTAGATTTATTGTTTCCTTACATATTACTTTCTAATAATAAATCATGTGACTTTTCACAGAGTACCTACTGATAGGTTTTTGCAACTGTAATTACTAAACTGACTTGAAAAACATAATCTGAAAGGGTGTTTTCATACAAAAAACAAAATCGATCCAATATTGACGGAATAATCAGTGAACGTAGGTACTTACCTACTTACATTAAATTAAAATAAAATACATACAGTGAAAACCTCCTATTCTGAAGCGAGTTCAAAAATAAAAATGATCCATACTGTATCTCCAAGGTGCGGTACACATTTTGTCTAGGGGTTAAGTAAATTGCTAGTAACTTTATTAGACAAGTATTTCTCAGTGTCATTCCATTTGTTTTATGCCCCACGACGCAGACAAATGTCTAATTCTGAATAGGCTCTAATGAGACGTAGCTGTTGTTCGAAAGTTCCATAAATTAAAAGTAGAGTACAAAGATAGATTAGTTAGGAGCATTAGAGTCAAATCATTTTTCACTTAGATAATAGTTGCAATTCGGAGTGTCGCAAAAGCTAAACTTAACTAACTAAAAATTTTGCAGTCCCTTTCACAGCGATGGAAATAAAAAGGATGGCATTAATTTTAGTTAGTTTAGTTTAGCTTTTGCGACACTCCGAATTGCCACTAGTATCAAGATACAGGTTATGCAAAACGAAGTCATTTTACCACTTTTATAAACTTATGTAATAATGTAATAACAACCAGTCCTGGTCATTTATAATCAGATCATTTAAATTGTATGTGATCTTATATCTTACACAATTTAAATGATCTAGTATAATGACATGGTGCATGAGCTGAGCATCATAAAGTGATCCAGATTTTATATGAAATGTCCATTACACACGCGACCGTAAATGACAGTTGTCAACTATTAATACGTTCTGTGCCTACGAGGCACGGGTGCTGCGGGTGTAACATAGACATAATCATTCATGATCATTTTCCGAAAATAACCCGTGAGAAACAATTATCTGAATTTTTTTTCGAAAGAATTTAATCGATCTTGAGAAATTCAGGCTAAAGTTTTGTCATTCATATTTTGGGATAATTATTTATTTCTTTTGATTAGGCAGTTACAAATTTACATAACAAAAATAACTTACCTAACTATTCGTTGATGTAAGCACTAACAGACACTTTCAATAACCTATCTACCTATGGTTTTTCTTACTGTGATAATATAAGTATTATCCCAACAAACAAAACTGTGATAACAGCGAATCTTTTATCACTGAACACTGATATTACATTTGTATATATGTAATTTTGGGTATGAAAGCAGGTAGGTAAGGTACTCGTAATACCAAATATCTAACCCCACAGAAAGATAGGATATTGAGACTGGGCGTAAATGCACAAACATTATGTACCCACTTATCTATAAATTCAACTATAAACTTATTTTAAAGCGGTTTTCATCGCGCCTGATATAAGCTTGACTTATAGTACAAATACATGTCACATCCGAAACGTGCGTCTATCATGCAACCATTGCGAGTGTTACATTTTATCTGAAATGGATCATTGCTACCTTAATGACTTTATAACCGAGATAGGCAGTATAACGTTTCCTTGGGAGTAAGGAATCTTATGGCAATAGTGATTGGTCCCACACTGATGACAAACGTCACACTAACACTTAATGCTTCGATCTGTTAAAATGATTAGCAAGTCATGAAAATGTTATGTCTTTTGTCTTTCTTAATCTTTCGCGGTTATACTTCATAATTAGTGATAGCATAAAAAATCCCGTGTTATTTACAAAATACTAATGTCTCAAAATGCTTAATAACCTATTTTTAGCTCAGTTTATGACAGTGAAAAGACCGTCTAAGAGACTTTATAACACTTCCAAGCACGATAGTCTTCAGTTATTTATACCATGAGCAATCGATTTTGACAAACTAAGCAAGCTACACCACGATGGAATGCCTATCAAAAGGATTAAGTTGTGATTCTATTTATGTATTTGATTATTTCACAAGTAACCATCGCGTATCTGCTACATTTGCGTAACTTGGTTTAAGAGAGTCATTTTAGCATATCAAAGAGATACAGAAGGCGTAAGTAGTCGTTTCTTTCGATACTTGATTACGTTTTGCTTATTATGGGAGAAGACTAGAGCACCACAATATTGACAGAATAATACAGTGCATTTCTGGAAACTTCTAGTGTATTAATTGATCAATTTCTTCATAAGCGTTAAAACCATTTAAGGCACTTAATGGTTATAAGATAGAGTTTGGGCTACCTCAACATTTTTATGTAGCATGAAATATGCATGATAAACGTAGAAGCATGATCTCTTTTTAGTATTAAAAATATTGTTGCTAAACTTAAGTTTAAATATGGCTTACAAAAGGTACTATGCATATAAAAAAATACCATTTGACATCCAAACTTATGTTCTCATCCGGAAAGAAGGATATTGTTACGTTTAGTTCAAAAATATTCTGACGAATTGAGAATCTCCTCTTTTTTTGAAGGCGTTTTGAAAATGTTAAGTAATCTAAAGGCTAGTTTTTAAACTACCGTTGTATGAACAAAAGCAGGTTTGCTTTTGTTCATACAACTCGAATTTGATTAACATATTATGTATATTGGTCCATTTCGTTTCTAGCTCCTAGATACATTCAGTGTTTATATTGAAGTTACTTGTATCTCGGGCACTAAGTTGAGAATTTTATGTTAAATTAATTCTTTATTTACTTCACATTGTATTTAATTTAGATATCATTTTGAAATTAAATTCAAATTATCATAATGCTTCAAGTATTTTCTATTTATCCAATTAAATATGAATGTAAGTAGGTACTTAGGTAATTAGGATTATTTAGGATATATTATTTTTCTAGGGAACTAAACAGTTTTTACATACTTACCTGAGAAATAAATACCAAAAGTAATTAAATTTACTGTTATATTGATGAAGGTAATAAAATAAAATAATTATCAATCTTATATGCAACATAAATTCAAACAAAGTAATAAAGTTAAAATTCTAAATAAAAAAAAATGCCGACCCATATTAATAACTTTGTCTACCTTTTCGCGCTTTTGATACTAAACAAATAAGTAAAAAAATGTTCTTCAATTTCTCAAATCCGACCACTACCTACTCAAGATATACTATTATATATCTATACTATTAAAAAAAGCATTATACAAATATACACGATCCGATACGCATCTAATCGGATCAGCCACCGCCGTAGAGTCGATGTTTGACGTCAAGCCGCGTCAAGCACGTCAAACTCAAACTGGACTATCCACATATTTGTACATGGCATATACAGCGGACCACTTGTAGCGGAAATCCGGCAGCGGATGTCTTCTTGTAAGTCACTGATATTTTTCTTGACAAGTTTGTCGTTTACGAGGATAAGCTTCCAGGTTAGCATTATATAAATAAGATTTGTATAACACTTTGTTTGATCGTGTTTGATTGAATAAATACACACCAGAGCGTGATAAAATTAATGGACATTCCACACAGCGTCAGCTAGTCTCAATGTTATGGTAACAAGCTGATGACTACTTATATGATAAAGTGTCGTCATGGTCCAAACACTTACAATTATTGAAAGTCAATTGGGTGCGCGTAATTATTGTATCTAATTATTGCTCTGGTACGTCTAAGAAAATACCTACTTATATATATATTTTTTGTAAATACATACATGTTAAACAAAGAAAACACTCAGACTCGAGACAATAATGTTGGTAATACATTTGGTCACCAAGATGAAGTAAATACATGAAATGATATTTAAATAGGTACATTTTAAATATGTGAAAAAACTGTCGATCCGCTAAATAACTATAGAGCCTCTAGAGCTTATCATTTAGAAGATCAAACGGACTCTCGGTGGTCATGAGAAATGTGCTTAGCATGGAGGTCAAACTTAATACCAGCACGGGGTGTGGCAAATTACTAAATACCTTTCTATGGTAAAAACATGATTCCGTCTGCGAATTAAGCCCATCACACACCTAGCTATAATATATATTAATATGCCTTGCTATAGGTAGGTATATATACAAATACACACGCAGCTATAATAACGCAGCTATAATATATATTATAGCTGCGTGTGCGGTCACTTGAATATTTGTATAGAAAATATATCGTAATATGCCTTGCTATAATTTATATTACTATATTAACCAACATAGCCTATAACAGATATTGCAACTTTCCACCTGTGGATATTTAACCCCCGACTAAAAAAGGGATGATATAAGAACGAAGTGTGTGACTGTGAACTTGTGTGTCTGTAAGTCAAGGTAGTTCCAGAACTGATGGACGGATTTTGATTTGCATTCATAGAAAGTGTTCTTAGCTATGTTTGAAGACCACAATGTATATTTTTTTTAGAATAATTGTGTAGTTAACTGGGATAAGTGTATATTATTTTAGCCAAGATTAAAGTTAAGTTAAGTTTTTAATTTTAAAGTCGTTAAGCCATGACGGAGGCCTTTAGGCGGCCTAAAAACTCCGTCAACAGAGTTGGCCACTTGCTCATACGAACGAACGAACGCCAAGATAAGTACAAGAACAAGCAGGTACCTAAGTACCTAATACCTATATATTACATTTTAAATACTAAGTAGGTCCTGAACTTTTACTCTAGGTATATACCTATCCGAAATGTAGGTTTCACTAATAAATAACCCGTATAACAACAGCCACCGGCCACCGGCTCGATGGGTAGATGACATCCGCAAAACAGTGGGGCACGTGCCAAAGACTAGCGCAGGATAGAGGCGAATGGCATTCACGAAGGGAGACCTATGCCCAGCAGTGGGTTAAAAGTGGCTGATGATGATGATAATGATGATAACATCAGCAACTTGTCAGCCGGGTAAAATCGGTTAGCTTGTGATCAAAATTTTTCAAGAGGTCTGCATGCATCACAACATCCTGTTTTACGGATCTGCTCTATTTATTTGGAAATTATTATTTGTGCTCGAAGTCAGTTACAAGGATTTAAAATCCCAAATTATTAATTGAGACCTTAATGGCTAAACAGACAAGCCATGTCGGCCTTCAGGCATGCTATAAACTCTCTCGGTCGGACATTAACTTATATGAACTAGCTTAAAGCTAGATTTATATCTAGGAGTTGTTGACCGCCATTTAACGCTCAGGCATTAATCTAACTTTATTTATCCAGTTAAATAAAGTTTGTGTGAACAATATCCTGAGTTTGTGACCAATTTTTAAAGCTAGAGTTTAAGGCAAAGTTTTGTTGATAAAATCCGATGATGTTTTACGTCGTCTAAAATCCTTTTTTCATTTTTGTTCTTAATTCCGAAGATCCTAATCGGATCCCCAAAAAAAAATTATGGGACCATCTCAAGAGTAAGTACTTAGGTACCTAGGTACTCAATCAAACAAAATTTTTTTTTTCAAAATCAGTAGAAATGTATTTTTTGTGAACATACATAAAAAAAACATGCAGTAAAACATAGACAACCTATTTTTGAAGTCGGTCAAAAATGCGTAAAAACAACTCTTAAACGTTCTGAATCAGATGACTACTAGGTATTACATGCTCTTTGCAGATGACGTTTATAAAATGGATGAAGATGATATATAGTAAAATCCCATTTACGTCCATAATAAAACTCGCCAGATTTTACGAGAACTACAAATTACTCTCAAAACCTACATCGGTAAACAATTATTCAGCATTCAATAGAACAGTCGCCGAGGGGTATAACAGAAACGCCTTAACATTAATGCCTCATATCTACGACTGTTATCTTGACAATCAGATGTTATCTATTGAATACATTGGGCGGTATGCCGATTTGTAAAGTTTGAACTTGATCCAAAGTGTAAAATCGCTACTATGATTTAGGTACACAGTGCAATTTATGAATGATAATCACAGCAATTACTTCATGTATTTTAGGTTTAACTGGAGAAAATTTGGAATTATTAAAATTTTCAAAAGATCCT
Source organism: Xanthorhoe designata (assembly GCA_963582015.1). Classification (NCBI taxonomy): domain Eukaryota; kingdom Metazoa; phylum Arthropoda; class Insecta; order Lepidoptera; family Geometridae; genus Xanthorhoe; species Xanthorhoe designata. The sequence goes on along the minus strand of OY757042.1, from coordinate 1,970,203 downwards.
TTTGTCCTGTTAACAAACATTTACATTTGTAATATTAGTGTGATACCACGAAGGATTCTATAAAATTGTAAACGAAAATGAGCTTAGCTTGAGCTTGAAATAGCGATTGAAAAAATCGCAAACATTCACAGCCTGTGAACACCACCTTTTTCAAACGCGCAGACACTACACGTTTGTATCGATACAAACGCGATGCAAACGCTTGGTGGACAAAATGCAGGTGGCAAGATGTGACCATGCACACAATGCACAATATCCGCGCGTTTGTAAAACGCGCTGCGAACTAGCAGGTGACGCGCGCGCTACGCAAAATCGCGCAGTGACTGCTCGTTCTAAAAACGTGCTGGTGTACACAGTCTCATAGTTGGATATTCCATCCTTATCTTTCCCTGGTGTAGGGAGTCGCGTTGGAATAGACATTGGAATCACCTAGCATGTAAGACGAAACTGAAGTGATCCTGGAGGTCCTACCAGAATAAACGATTTTTCTTTCTTTCTTTCTATTTTCTTACGAGGTTCCTATAGACAGTGGTCCATTGTAGTCCTTGTAAACGGCACGGGAACAGAATATATTGTGTGTTAATGTATTCGGATGTTGGTTGGCGCGTCCGCAATAATTGGAGCCAGATCGGATCGCGCTTATCTTTAGCACTGATAAAACTAGTCGTTAGATAGAGCTGCTACACGTGGCTATGTGGCTAACTGCTGTGTTGTTTGTGGTTTGATTTAATTTTGGTTTAAATTTTACCACATGCACGCTAATTTCATTCTTAGATATCTTGTTAAGTATACAATTTTATAATAATCGTTAGCTATATAAATAAAATAAATAAATATCCTTGGACATTCCACACGGCGTCATCTAGTCCCAAGCTAAGCAATTTAATGCTTGTGTTATGGTAACCAGATGACTGATATACTACATAGATACATTTTTTTTGTAAATACATACATATTATACATAGAAAACACCCAGACACGAAACAAATATTTGCAGATCATGCAAACATTTGTCCCGCAGCGGGGATCGAACCCGCAACCTCTGCGGCTCAGGCGGGCTTTCGCCCACTGCGCCATAGAGGTCGTCCTTCGGTCGTCGCTTAAAAGCTTGGTAACGATGTTATGTACTTATTACAAATACATTTTTTTATTTTATTTTGTTTTTTTGTTGTTAGTATTACGTATTGTAAGTATTATTCGTTATTACGTGCACGAAGAATATAACATCAAAATATTTTTATAGTATTTATTAACAACAGCATGCAACATAAATCGTTGTTTTTCTTTTAATTAATTTGTAAGACATCTTACAATATCATAAAAGAATCCAGTAGGTATGTTGTCAGCACGTGTGGAAGCTACTAGGATGTGGGTATTTGAGTAGGGTACAATTACAGTAGAAAGTTCTCCAAATCAATGAAAGCAAGAACTCTAACTCTGATTATATAAAAAATTCGTTTAAGTACCTACCTAATATACCTACAGGTTTTGTGATATTTAGTTTGTTTTCTGTCTGAGGAAATGCTTAATAGGTTAATAGGACATAATTACGCCTAATGTAATAATACCGAAGCGTGGATCTTTAATGTTTTAAAAAGGCATTAATAATATTAAACACCTAGTTGAGATATTATGAACCCGCAATACCCTTGAGCGTTTGCTAATGGACAATTTACGCCATGTGTGTTTGTTTTTCTTTTCCAAATATACCAGTATAGAGTTGTGATTCATTCCCGTATTTCCTGATCGAAATATCTAATCCAGAAATCTTGCCTGCGATAATAATAATTAACCAAACAAGAATGCAATTCTCAACTAAATATCTCAATAACTTGCAAAAGAATGCAGGAGAGGTCTTCATTCTAAGTAAAGAATGTGATAAAGTAATGCTATTTACTTCTAAGTAAAGCAATCGATTGTATCACCCTGTAATGCACACTACGGATGTCGTAGCGATTTCATTCATGCCATGAACGGCTAGTGAACCAGATTTTTTTATTGATTTAGGTACCATTCTTATGTTATCCTACAGCGGCGGCAGTAGACAACTGTTTTGAAAGATTTAGGTCAACCTTTTAAGATTTTCTAAATTGTATGTTTACCTAGCTGAAAGGATGATTTAGTTATTTTATTGGTCAAGCCATCTCAAAAATGTTCCAGGCACACACAGGGCTGATTATTGATCTTACAGATATGTATGCACCTGCATACATTTATGTATTTGTTATAAGTACCTACCTACCTAGGTATAACAAACAGTTGTATATGTCATAAGAAAAACGGAAATGAAAACATCTTTAAGCCATGTATGTAATGTTGCCGTTACAAAAACAAAACTCATAAAGTTACCATTAAATCTGTTATTAGATTCTACATTTTGTACTAAACACTGCTTCCTTTCGCGAGCAAAAAGAGAAATTATGACAGGTAGTGCCAGCTAGCTGACCATTCATCATCTTTGATGAATTTACCTCGTGGCAGAATGGCAGCTGCCGCCGCAGTCAACACTCCACAGATAAAAAACAACATGGAGTCTATCATACGCCATTCAAGTCAATTGGTTACAATAAAATTAATGATTGGAACATGATGCTTTATGGTTTGATTTAGATTTTGTATAAATCGAAGCTGATTTGCACAAAAATAAACCAACACGTTTATTGATATTTAGAAAAAGGATACTTAGTAGTGATAAGGATATAATGAGCAACTGAATACCTACCTCTGCTTTGTTGAAAGTTTATTTCTTTTATTTTTTATATAAATAAATACTTAAGTAGGTAGGTACTTACTTAATTAATTGTTTAATTAGATATAATATTTACCTACAAATATGTGAGCATAACCTTATTTTTGGAGGGTAATGTCCAGAACCGACCCCGAAACCACAGAACCTGTTTCAAAGTTTTACTAGGTATAAATAAGACAGACACAAGTTATAAATTAGACGAAATCAGGACGGATAGATAGTAATAAAATAAATTAACTAAGTAAATAATCTGCTAACTGTTTCACGACAGTTTACGATTTCCATAAATTAAAAGTCGAGTAGGTAAGTCTCAAGTGCCTATTCATTGTAATATAGTTCTTCTCGGGGCTCTGACATTTGAATCGAATCGTATTCAATGCTTAGATAATTCGATTGATGAAAAGGTTCTATTTAATTCTACCTATAGATACCGTTCGTTGCAATGAGCAGATTTTGGTAGGGTATATATTATAGTAATGTTTTCAAATATGGAAGTCACTTTCAATTTACGTACCTCAAACTTATTTCTTTTTTTAAATCACGAAATGGACTTTATTTTAAAACACATCTAGCATTAGTAGGTATCTGTACAAACTTCGAAATAAATAAATCACCGATGTCGGCTGCCTGTCTGGGGCGAGCTGGCGGAACGGAGTATAAAATCATCGTTTAGAGATAATTATTAGTAAAGACCGTTTCTCCGCTCCGCCAGCTCGCTTCCTGTCTTCACTTTCGCGTATTTTTTTTGCTTAGCAGTAGAAGAAAAATAGTCAATGACTCCGTACAAAGTCGTAGCGAATCTCTAGTTTAGAACAAAATGGCGTGCGTCGTGCGTTATTCTGCGTCCGGCACACAGCGTGACGTCGCAGTTATTATATTCTGTGCCCGCTAATACCTAAACGGATTCATTCTTACCTGGCAACATTTATCAAAGGCCCTATAATATACAAAGGGTATGTAAAGTAATGTAAATTATGTTCTCACTAATACAAATGCAACTGAAGGCCTGTTTTGGTATTCAAGTCTTATCGGATGAACCGATTTGGATAAAATTGGCTGAAGATACTGGAATCGTTTTATCTGGACGAGTCAAGTCGTTGGCGGAAGCTGGACAACATTTTATTCTATAGCCAAAGTGAATATGAATTGATTTTGTTGATTTTTTTGCGATGATCATTTTCGAAATGTTCAGAATTTCTATACCGCAAAGGATTGAAGAGAACTCCGTGATAAAGAGGAGGCCTATACCCAACAGTGGGCTGAATGATGATGATATAAAAAATAAATTCTACTGTAGGTATAGTCAAATGCTAAAAAATAAAGTAATTCATGGTATGAAACACCATTGACAGGATTTCCTAGTTATTTTGCAAAAAAAGAGGAGAAATATTATGTATGTACAACAAAGTAACAATTTATGTTTTTGTATCACAGCAGGAATGTAGACGGCGCGAGATACATCAGTTAATACTTGCATAAATATTTAGAGGCTTAGGGAAGTGGACGCCAGCAAAAATGAGTTATGGCGTAAAATAACCATAGACTAGGCAAAAAAAAATATACAAACGGTAACACATCCATTCAGACCATTTTATATTCAAGTTCTTTTAAAAATGATAGGGTCGTAAGTACCATGTGGTATGTATCATGTGCCTATAGTCATAAAACACATATTTTGTCAATATACTTAGATTTAAAGAATGTTTCTTTCTTGTTACTCTTATAGCAACGAAAAGAGATAGCAACAGATTTAATATTTGTTGCCTTAAGCTCTGTCTTTGTATTTTTGATTTGTACAATTTTTGTGTGTGTTGTCAATAAACCTTTTCTTTCTTTCTTTTTATTTACCTAATGCCTTTTGTCATTCTGTGCTACAGTGTTTGCAAAGATTGCCTCCTAACGCTGTATAAATCATTATATTATAGTAACGCGTGAAGAAGGTATGTGTCCCTGCTCTGCGGTGCTCAGACAACAAACATAATATCCCAGCACATACTGAAAAATTGCCAAAATTGACTACTAATGTACCTATTTCAATTCTGAGTTCATAATTTATTTTTCAATGTAGCCTTATTTAAGTTTTAATTGATTTTTTTAATAAAGCATTTGATTTTTGTTTTAATTTTTAACTACTTACTTACTTAACTATATTTAAATAACTTTAAATTAACGCACAACTACCTACTACGAGCTTTAATCAGCCCGATAAGGCAAAAAAATTAATCATACAACTTATCACAACAAAAACAAGTCTTACATTGCCGAGAAATCATCAAAATGCGTTAATAGTAAGCCATTTGTATCATATTAGCCGTATTTAGATATTTGCAGAAAAAGGACGAGACTGTACAAGCATATCGATAAGATTTATCTTAATGTATGCGATGAAATGACCTATTAGATATTTTATAGTCCAGTGTTGCCATTTCCAGAGTAGGGTAAGGTGTCCAAGAGTGAGTAGTTTAGGAGTAATGTTGATAAATAGGTATGAAGTTGCCAGTAAAATAAGTTATTGGTCAATTCAGTGTACCTACTTTAAGCTAATTTAATGTAACTGGTACCTACTTAATATAAATAGTGTACAGAAGTATGTACCTACTGCGGATTATGCTCACAGTTTTGTCAGCAGTCTACTTTTAATATTCATGTTTAAATATCTTTTTAGGAACTTAAAAGTGACTTATTACAATATAATTAGAATACATATTCCATTGCGTGGTATTTTGGATATTTATACAATGAAAAAGAAAAATATTTAATGGAAGTTGGCTAGGATACTTATTTGATGCTGTATTTGTAGGTACCAATTTAAATGAACTTATTTAATTTAAGTTTTTCTCGAAGTCATTTCTATTTCCAATAACTGTTTTCTGTACATCAAGCACTCTTGACAATGTAGTCTACTACGCCACTATCTCATTATCGCATTTGAAAAAGCAAAGCCTGTAGTAAATACTTGCTTAATGAGAGCAGAGAAACCAGTAGGAAATTATCTGATTAGCGTCGAATGCTCTACAAAAACCAACACGGTGTAAAGTCCTTGGAATCAAAAAATGTGGTACTGATTAGATCGATCCAAGATTTTTTTGTTTAACAAGATTCTATAGATTTTTGTAGTAAGGTAACTGGTAGGATCCCTTAGTCTGTCTAAGCAATCATTATCTTTCTACGGAAAAATAGAGAAAGATAATTGCATTTCTTTCCCTCTCTCTCACTTCGATCTGGTTTTCACAAATGAGTACCTACCTGACTCAGTTGGAGAACTAAGGTACTGATGCATGAACAAACAGTTTTAAAGCTCTGATATCTTAATACCAGCACGTAAAAATCAAGTTTTTTTTAAGTGGTGTAACTGATGTTGATATTTATGTACTGCCATATAAATATTTTTACCACATAAAGCCTTTCAACTATTTTTGTGGACTTTCGGATATAATACTCGATTGTTGCTCATAATTAGAGTATCTTTTAGTAAGTAATTTTAGCGTTTTGCCAGCGAGCCTTAGGTTAACCACTGCACTATTTACACCCGAAATATCAAACCAATTACTGTACACACTGTTGGACACACCTCTGACTACCCCTCAGCAGACATCTTTAAAGGATCTAAAATCTAAGCTCTGAAAAAATTTGTCTACCGCATCTTGGGTATACAGTCGTGATCATAATTTAATTTTAATTTTTACATCAAACCAATTACTTGCCGACTTTGAAGACAGGCTTAGTTCAGAAATGCCCTGAGATGATCCCTTTCGAAGAGGTGTGCCTAGGTACAGCTACCTAGGTACTGAGTAAGTATACAAGATTTAGTGTACATACTAAATGCTTAGACATAAATCCTTCTCGAATCGAAACTCATTAGGCATTCCGGACCGAAAATAAATAATCGTGGAGCGAGCGGTTCCGGGAGAGTTAAGATCTTCGGATGTCGCATTAATCACTATTTGAGCGGAGCGGGCAGTAGGCAGTGCACATCAGCGGCTACCATCGGAGGGCCATGCAACCAGCGATGGAATAGTACGTATAAATATAAATACAAGAGCTAGCGTAGAGCCGATAAAGTTACAAAGGTCCAACTGACCAGATAACAGTAGTGCGTCCGAAAAAAAAATTGTTCGTGCATGCATGTTCAGTGAGTGTGATTCACGAAAGAAGACCCTTTGGAGTGACGTTATAGTGTCTACGTGTTAAGTTTACCCTAATTTTTCGTTAGTTCCTCAAAAGCCACTGAAAACCAGCGCTCCAACAGTCATGATGCTGCTGGAGCAAATGCTGAGGGGTAGCCTTATTTCCTTGTCACTCGATTGTCAATATTTCTCATTTCTGTTACCCATGTTTATGTTGATGGAAAATATTTTTGTTCTATTCTATTCTTTCTAAAATTCCGCGGGAATTCCTAAATTGAAGGCATGCGAATGCGATTAGTCAGTGGCAACTGGAATCCATTATGTAAGCTTATAATTCAAAGGTCTGTGTTTTTTGGCGTGAGAATCGTATTGTGAGGTTGTCATACTTACATTGTACGAGTGATATCTCGCTACTTTCCTAGCCCAGTATTTAAGATAGAGCGAGCCTGGCAAATGGGCGGCAGTATCAATCATTAGGTCGATATGTATCGCTCACACGAGCTCACTGCTCGTGCACGCATGTCCAGTTAGCTCGGGATCGCATACGATTAGTCGGTGGCGACTGGATCCATTATGTCATACGGAACTGGATCTGTTTTACTATTGAATTAAAAGTCAGAGCCTGTAGCCAAATCACACTAATAACACACTAATATTATAAAGGTGAAAGTTTGTGTGTGTGTGTTTGTTACCTTTTCACGCTCAAACAGCTGGACGGATTTGAATGAAATTTGGTACCAGGATTACTTATACCCTGGATTAAAGAATATGCTACTTTTGATCCCGGTATTCCCACGGGAACGGCAACTATTTACCGCGTGTGATACCGCGGAGCACAGCTAGTATCTATTATATTTATATCAGCGCTATTCTTTTCATTTGACACTTTGACTCGTCAACGATTATGACTAATTGTTAGTAGTAACACCTACATTTTAATTGTTACTATTCAAGAGCAATTGTTGTTGTGATGCCGTGTTGGCCAAGTGGAAAAGTACTTCGAATTTCGATCCGAGGTCGCGGGTTCGAATCCGGCCGTGCATCAATGGAATTTTCGCGTCGAAAAATGTACCTACTTAAGTATATGCACTTTAACACGAGCTTTAAACGGTGAAGGAAAACATCGTGAGGAAACCCGCGGCTAAATACAACCACTTTTAAAATCAGATCACTTGTTCCACATAATTATTTACGACGTAACTACGTAAAGCAACATTCACCATAATATAGTAAACTAGTAGATTCTAGTAGGCAATCCTAATGATCTCTAGAAAGTCATTCAAGAAAAGCGTAGCCATAGGCTAAACTACTAATTCTTCATTGACTTATATAGAATCGTTAAATATACAAGATACGGAATTCAACTATATCGCTACCAATTGTCGGCAATCTGCACCATAAAAACCACATAATGTTTTGATTGCCGTAATAACCATTAGAAACAAATCGTCGATACTCATTTCACCATTCATTATAAATACCTCAATTATGTCATTAATCTTAGCTTAGCAGAATGTAAGTAGCGTGGTAGATAAACATGGCAAGTGTGAGTAGGTACTAATATTTTAAATAGGTAAAGTTGGTTTGTTTGTTAAAAAATTATGCTGTGTTGCATGGACTTTCCGAATAAACATAGGCTATATTTCATCAAGGTAGGTACCACGCGAGCGAAGCCGCTAAGTAATTGATTTTGATGTCGAAACTAAACTGCCCTACAATACTGATATTGTTCAAATGTTCGATACAAAAATATAATAAGATAGAATCATGTGGTTTTCTTTGTTCCTACAAAATAACCTTTATCAAGTAATACCTACTGTGGTAATACACTAATATTAGTATTAAATTATCTGTGGTTAAACTAAAGATCGAGTTTATTATATATTTTTAAGTATTAGGTTTGAATTCTTTTCATTTGAATTGAATTTATTTTTAAAAAATATATCCGAAGTTTCCCCACACTATCAGCACAGATCAATCGAACTTTACCGATCAATCGACTCTGCAGGCGGTAAATTTGTCCAGTAAAAACGGCTAAGTAGTGTCGTGAGGTATGGCGCGGCGAGGGTACTTTATGGCTAGTTTTTTAGCCGCAATTAATTTATTTTCAACATAGATCTGTTAAGCTTTCTAGAGATATAAAACGGTGATTTTAGAAAATGTATTACATTTTTAAACTTTCTATAAAACCAGCCAAACTTATTCAAATGCGTCACAAACTTTATTATTTTATTTATAAATGTAAAATGTCCAAGGATATTTGTATATTTATTTATTTATTTATGTTTATCTCAAGTTGACAGTCCCTCAGTTCCCAAAATAAACCAAGAACCTTTAGTGGGCCTAGCTTTTTTTAAAAATGACTTTGTCCTGCTCAATTATCAAAGTTAGCAACGAACGCCATTTATCGAAAATCAAAAGAGACAATGTTCAACAAAACTGACTTGATATGGAAATGCCAAAAAAATAGCCGAAAACAATCGAAAAGTCAATGTAACTTTTTCGATTTTATTTTCGGCTGTTCTTTTGGCATTTTCCTATTTCTTGCATTTTATAACATCTTACCTATACCTATATTTATATATTAGGTATGGACGGAAAATATTCCAACCCGGTACCTACCTTTATTTCAAAATACACTATTCGAATATCCCATTTCGATTGTATGCCGTGTTTCAAGTGTGTCCACGTTTTAAGGCATACGTTTTATTGGTTTGTGGCTTGAATCGCGTGGCGTATCATTTCACTATCTTGGGCATTTGTCTTCTATTGCGGATCGTAAGGCAGTGCGCAGACACGCGAGAAATAGGCTGATACACTCGCGAGATATATACCCTGTTATTCAGTATGAATATTTTGGTTTCTATAGCTATATTACAGCTAAATATTTTGTACTAACCCGGTTATTTATGAATTATGGGTTATAGCGGAAATTTATAAAAATCTTCTAAATATTCTTCTGTTTCAAAAATAGGCGTGACAAAAAAAATTAAGTATTGTGTAACAGACAATAATGATAAAAGTTCGTAAATCATTCTAAAGTTTAAAAAAGCTGATTACAATATACTGCTATGGTACTTTTGTAGGTAGGTATTAACTTCCAGTTTGGAGCGGTTAACCTCATTTGTAATCTTTAACCATTCATTCAGCAAAAAAACGCAATATTGAAATACTAATCTAGTTTCTTGTACACATTTTATTTGGTTAGAAATAGCATCGAAGTGCAATCAGCGATATCAACTCACATAAGTTTGCGATAACGCTCTTGTTTCTACAATTACGAACAACGTTATAAGTAGATCGTAATATAACATAGACCAAGTTTTATACCTACAATTAATAAATTCAGTTACTTACATTAAAGAAATATATTTCAGGGAAATGTTAGGCAGAGTTATTTTATTATGATAAGTATTCATTTTATTTTATCTATGTAAGTAGGTATATAAATAAAATTTATTATACTTATATCTTTGTTAATTTTGGTATTACAAGCATGAATTTACTCTTGTGTTTTTGTTTTAAATTTTCTAAGTAGGTACCTTCTATCAAATTGACTTGATTTTTAGCGTAATTAAGAATGCTTTTGTTATCAAGATGTCTGCATCAATACCTTCCCGAGTCATTTTCTTGTACATTAATATCTAATAGGTACCTACCTACTTCGGTGCACTAGGTGTGCATGTTTAATGACTTGTAATTTAATGCTAAGTTAAGTATACGGCACAGTATTTTAGAAAATAAAGGCATTACCGTGACCAGCCGATCCTCCTGACCGGTCCTTATCGTGATAGATTACTGCCGAGCAGAGAAATGAGACAAGTGCTCTATTCAAATCTTGTTCATTTCCTACGCTGTGTGGTCTAATCTGATGCACCGTTATCCCTGTACTTACTTACCTACTCTAAAAATAAAAAAATAAAAAATTCATTCTGTATGAGCGAGAGGTCAATTTTAGAAACGGAAAATAAAAGAATCCATAAGCCTTCTTTTTATTTTTTTTTAGTTAGGACTCATATAAGTATTTTGTCTTCCAAACTAAGAGCTTAGTTGCGAATACCGTTAGCGGTCACTCATTCATTTGATGACCACGCAAGAACGTCGTATATATTCAACGATCTATCAAAAATGAATAAGTAAGTGGCACCGAAGAGTGTTTCTGTTTGATTTGATTATCTAATTAATAAAAATATCTACCTATGTAAAAAAATAAAAAATAAACTTTAATGGTGTACTACATTTAAACCAGAAAAACTAAAGTAATGCCAAAATGAATACTTATATTAAACGAAGAACGTAAACATTAAACAATGCAATAATCAAAAAAGATATAAGTAAGTAAGTAAATAGAAACGCAAAGGAAAAATATCAACCAATTCCAGAAACGATGCCTTGATTGCAAAATACTATACTTATCTTATTTTCTGTTAGGTAGTTAAAATTAGATGGAATTCCATGTAATCAGATATCGCGGCCGTCAATTCGCACGTGTCGCCGCGGCCTAATCCAACCACTCCCAACAAGGTCTTGCCAATTTCTGCCACTATTCCCGCCATTATTTCCCGCCAATGCACTAAATCAAAGGAGCCGCATTCGCACTTCCGTTGTCATGGCAACCCAAAATGGCGTATCAGATTTCGCGCCTATGATGAAAGGTCGGTTGTCTATGGTTGGTCTGAATATCTATGGTTTGGCTGTTTGAATGAAAAGGCGTGGCGATACAATGCGATTAGGTGCAAATTGTTGACTTATTGGGCAAATACCTCTATAATTTAGGTGACACCTACCTTGCTGTCGAGTGGTGCAGTTGTATTCGTTCATAGACTGTCACTATCTGAAAAGATAACAGAAACAATAAATAAAAGGATAAAATAGGATATATTGATTTAAGTAAGTACTTAATATAGATTTAATAGTAGGTAATAATAAGTAAATAATTTATTTCAGAAAAACGAAACATATACCTACCTAGGTACCTACAATAGGTACACTTACCCACCTACTTAGTAGGTAAATATAATCCTAACTAAAATCAAACCAAAAAGATGTTTTTTTTGCTTAAAATTCGATTGTCAATATGAATTCCAAGCCATAATTAATTAAGACCACTGTAATCCAAAGTGATAACAGTGGTCTTAATGAATTTTAAGTTAAAAACTAACAACAACAGTGGGTAAGTAACACAGTCTTAAAAACCAGGGAGATCTTGATTATCACATGCAAAAAAAAAGTGTTTCATAAAAGGTCACTGTCATTCGGATGGAGCACTCATTTGTGCTGGTAGGTACCTACACATGACCGGTTTTTAATTGAAATGGAGCTAATCACACCACTAGGCAAGCTAGATACAACCATCGCCTTAAACAGACAAAATTATTAAAAGCGATGATTCTGTGGAAAAACGGTGGCTGTTATATTATGACCGTCAATAAGGGTTTTTTGTACATAATAGCATAAAATTAATTCATTACGAAATATTCCACTAGGAAAACTATAATGCGGAATAAAATAAGTAAGTAGTTAAAATAGTGCTGAACGGAGTAGGTATACAATAAATAAACAAGTTATTTACCAAAAGGTATTACAAATTTATATTAAGCATTACAATACAATAATGTCTAAGGAAGTGTAAGATTAGTGGCAATTCGGAGTGTCGCAAAAGCTAAACTAAACTAATTAAAATTAATGCCATCCTTTTTATTCCCATCGCTATGAAAGGAATGGCAACATTTTTGGTTAGTAAGTTTAGCTTTTGCGACACTCCGAATTGCCACTAATTTCTGTCTACTAATGGACGTCTTATTACGTCTGTAATATGACGCTCATTGATTTATTGAAGCCACTTGCGCCTATGATGAAAAGTCTAAGGATATTGTTAAAGTGCCACTTGTAAAAACACATGAAATTCTTGCATTAATTACGTAAATAATTATTATCTTTGCCATCTCTGATGGTGACACGTTTTTGCGTCCTCCGATAGATGTCGTGGAATTCAATAATTGCAATCGGAACGTGTTACGCTTCTGTATTTAAAGATTATTACAATGCTCGTGATAGTAGCATAGAAGATTTTATAGTTTTAGTATCACTTGATGTTTTACTGTAACAATACAGGATAGTAAGTACCCTAGCTCTGGCTTCTGCGCTGTAGGTTTTGGGTCGAACCACTAAAGGTAAACATTTTGTGATGAACTTTGTTCTGTGTCTGGTTGTTATAAAATATTATAAAGACGTATTTACAAAATATATCAGAACCTGAAAGAAAAACATACTTCTTCGGATTTTGACCTAAACCCTTCGCTCTTAGCACATTAAATAATTGCTCTTAGTTAGAATCCTCCGCCTTGCTTGGATAGATGGAGCTGATGTGAAATTACTGTTTTTAAATACACTAACACAGTAATTAACTTCATATTTGAACAGTAATTTCAAAAAGATTAAATCATCAAGCTATCATTGTCAAAAATAAAACTACGTTTTACGGTTTGAAAAAATAACATAAAATAAATCTAATCAAACATTCACTCAAACAAAAACTATAAATTATTATAAATTTTGTCAAAAAATAATAATGTTTTTTCGATTCTTATTTCAATAAAAACAGACGACAACATATTTAGCAGCCATCAAGGTAAGCTCGAGAAAGTCTCATTATAAATAACAGAGTCTATGGGGGCAATTCTGAGTGTCGCAAAAGCTAAACTAAGCTAACTAAAATTATTGCCATCCTTTTTATTCCCATCGCTATGAAAGGGACGGCAACAATTTTAGTTAGCTTAGTTTAGCTTTTGCGACACTCAGAATTGCCACTAATATCAAAGTTTCAGCTACTTTTGCAAGTACAAGCAATATTCAAACTTATCCATGCACAACAATGCTCATTTCACATTGCAATATGATATACAGTAAAATAGCTACCTTGATACGCCTATGTGCCTCGTTAGGGCGAGCTTAATAATCTTGACAGCTACAGAATGATAATACCTGATTTAGTTTTTGCATCTCTTAAGAAGGACTAGGCTTGTCCTTGTCTTATAAGTTATGCCTGATTTATGACGTTGAATATTATAAGATATTCAGGGCGCGTAGACAAATGACAAATGTTTCGTATCTCTTCTCTTTCTATCATCGCTATGCCTTTGATTTGACGTTACTGATCGCTCGAGTTTTCGTCATTGAATGTCAATTCCTATACATTTTTTTTAGTTTTTACCTTCGATCAAATTTCGAAGGTTTTTTTACTCTAAAGCGATTGTAGAAATGTAACATGGCTAGGGCAGCAGGTGTTGTACCTACAAATCTTCCTTTAAACATTATCTTCGTAGCTACAGCGTCTCACTCATCTGTTTTTAGACTTGTATAGTTTTGTTGCATAATTCCCTGCTCTTATCTTAATAACTAGGAGCAGTTGTTAAGACCTAAGCATCTAGTTCAGTTTACATAAACATATTATCTTCATATAAATGTGAAAAGTATCTTGTATAACACGGTCTAACCTGTTAAATGTTTTTTAAGTAACATCTAACGCAGTTAAAAGTACAACATTATAATAATTAGTTAATCTTTTACACAGATCAAACTTGTATATTTTTATGTGACTGGTTGGATGTTTATTTTATAGAGCGAGAATTTTGATATAAAATGTTGTAGCGCGGATTATTTGATGTGTTGCATAGAAATGGTATTTATTTTCAGAAAATTAACTAGACTACATGTTACATTACTTTACAACAATTCTACAACCAGTTGAGACATCTAAAGAATAAAATATGTCTACCAATCTATATCTATACTAATAATAATATTATAAAGAGGTAAAGTTGGTTTTTTTGTTTGTATGTTTGTGGTAATCTCCGAAACTACTCATCCGATTTCAAAAATTCTTTCACCGATGTGTAGCATGGACTTTCCGAATGAACATAGGCTATATTTTATCAAGGTAGGTACCGCAAAGCCGCGGTCGAGTACCTAAGCTAGTAATAATTATATAAATTAAAAGAATATTGCTTCACAGGATGTTTTTTTATATCAATGTAAAGAGATGTCGCCAGATTTAGTTCGTTAGAACTAAGAAAGCCTTTAAACTCAATATGAATAGCAGGATTAAACTATTGGCTAATAAGTCTCACATTATTATATTATATCAAATCCAATACAATAGGCCATAATACTTGAATAATCAATGGAATAAAGGCCGCTTTATGTAAGCGGCCGTAAAAAGGCACGCTGGAAGTGTGAGCTAGTCCAAATCGGGATTGTAAGGGTCCAATTTAGGGTCTAATCGTATTGTTATGGATTTACGCGTTGGTACTTCGCTGTTCGTGTCTAAATGAAAGGGCATCGAAGGCTAATCAGGCTACAGTGCGACACAGTTGAGGCTGTTTGGCGGTATTATACCATCCTTTTCAAAAATTATTAAATATACAGAAGCGTACCTACGTTTCTATATATTATTATAGTAATAATAATTTTTGTTAAATTTAAATAGGGAAAATTAATAAAAAAAAACACGCAAAGCCTTTCCTTTATCATCAAATCATCACAATGTAGGTAATCTCTATTTTGACGATGCTCAGTCAAAACATATTAGGGCAAGTTACGACGTATTATACTTTAATTTGAATTAAATTGAGATTAAAGTGACACAATAGTTACAAAATATGACAGTTAATTGCGAGAATGAATAAAAAAATTTATTAGTTTCGAAAATAGGTAAGTACATAGATTTCGTAGGTACAAACATAATCACACTAATATTATAACGGTGAAAGTTTGTGTATGTGTAAGTGTGGAAGACAAGTATGTAAGTGTGTTTGTAATTCTAAGTTTGTGACACCGCGGGGCGCAGCTAGTATTTAATAAATAAATAAATACCTATCCTTGAATATTCCACAGAATGTCAATCTAGTCGAAAGCTAAGTAGGTAATTGCTTGTGTAATGGTAATCAGATGACTGATATAGGTACAACAAAGTAAATTTTTTTTTAATAATAGGTAGGTACAACTAGACCCTGGAAGATTACTTCTAGAACCTTCGAGTCATACATAGCCTACTTAGCAAAACCACGTGAAAAAATATGAGTTAATGATGTCATTATATGGTGCTTAGAAACAAGTGACATAGCCCCGAGCATGACTAGAAATAACATAATTATGAGTTATACCGGCGCTTAGTGACAAAAACATAATAAGTTGTAAAAATTAATTTCCAGTGTGCCTTTCAACGCCATTTTCAAATGGCTTTAAGCAATATATTTTCAAAACTAGAATTAAAATAATAACACATGTTTCTATTCATATGTGAACATGAACAACTAATATTAATAAATAATTATTTTAAATTGAGGTTAATTTACAAAATAGGTATTTAAAATGCGAGATATAACTTGTAGCAGGAGATTAGATAGTTAATATCTAGCTTATATTTATCATAATTGTACCTATGTATAAAATATACAAAAAAAAATGTTTTTGAATTATGTTGTATGCTGATAAACTGATGATGGGAGGAATAAGAAATATATATATAATATTTACATTCTTATTTGTAGGTACTAATTCTCACAATGAATAAATAAATTTAAATTTAAATTATATGACTTTAATTAGAAATTCAAACGGGAAAGGATATTGCAAATTTTTACTCAATTCATAGATAGCAGATCGGTGGAAACCAGCCTCGAAACAGTTTCTTGAGACTGCTCTGACGTATTCTAGCTACATTGCAATACTTAGATATGATCGACCGCTGTAACTAATTTGAATAGCAATTTCTATAATCCCTATCTTTAATGAGCATCGTTTCGGTAAACTTCAATCATTTTTCAAAGTAACGGAGGTGGGTGTAATAACTTAATCTTAAGTGCAAGTGGTGACAATTAAAAACAATACAGGTTGTCTGGAAGAGATCGAGGTTGTCTGGAAGAGATCGCTTCTAAGCGATAAGACCGCCCATTGTACAATTATTCTAATAGGTTATTTAGTTCTTAAGTTTCTGTAAAGCGTACAATAAAGAATTTTCATTCATTCATTCATTCAATACAGACCTATCACATGTCAGGTTCAAACCAAACTATGGAATGGACTTAGAGAAATTAATTATTTATCACTAAGCAAGTTAGGTATTACGCAGTCGTGTACCATGAAGACCCATTATTTAGAGCATAATCAGTTTTTTTAAATCTTTAATATGTATATCTCTTAGTTTTGGTTTTTGTAGAATCGTAACAATTTTCTTAGAGCGAAAAGTTGAATTAAATTTTTGCGATCCGAAATGTCAAATCAAAGGTGTAGCGATGATAGAAATCGAATCGCTTCATACCGAATGCCGGTTGGCTAGGCCCTCTGAACTAAATATAAAAAATGTAAGGGTATACATTTACTTTAACTAATACGTATACATCACGGCTACATTTTTGTTACAAGAAAGAAAAAAAGAAAGAAAAAATCATTTATTCTTGTAGGACCTCAAGGATCACTTAAGGGGCGCGTCTCTAAAAACGCGCGAACAGGCACTTACCATTTTAAAAAATAAACTAATGAAATCACTTCATAGAATGACAATAAAAAAGAATCGAGTTCTCAATAGATGAGTCTACACTAACACCGTGTGATAATTCTAAAATAATCCTTAATTTTTGAGAAAAAAATCGTCAAAATCCATCAAAAACATCGAAATCGACCTCTTCTATTTGAACTATTTATGATATTATTGTTGTTATTATTGATAATATTTTTTGATAAATCGTGAGTCAAAATAGTAGTCAATACATTCACCGTGAATGTTTTTTACTAATTAAAACCAAAAAGCATTAATCTGAGCTTAAACATCATTAATTTTTTTTGCAGAATTTTTTTCCCGCCGCCATACATTTTAGTATGAAGCAGTGCCTGACGTAATTGTCTTTTTATTAAAATACACGCTGCAGAAATATTCAGAACCCGCTGGGTTTCCAAAGTGACCGCACGTCCGTCATAGATCTCGCCGAGCTTCTTTTGTTTACTTTGGACTAGAAAAAGGGTGGGTTGCGAGTGTTGGAAACTATCTGTACCTATTCATCGAGCAAGTAGACGAACTAGGTAGATACGTGACTTTTACTTTGTAGTATTTTTTCTTTTGAATAAATTATCAAACCCTAACCAATGAACTATATAGGTACGAGTTATGTCGTAACTTATTTTTTTACCTATTTCAGAGAGATATGGGAAAACGTATAGAAAATTACTTTAAACACAAAGAAATTAAAGAAGTATTAAAATAATGCAGTAAGCACCCACATATAATGCACCTACTCATCTTTTTACCCGACCGTAGCAAAGACAAAACATTGTTGTGTTTTACCTTTTTTTATTTATTATCTCGGACCTCTGTGGCGCAGTGGGTGAAAGCCCGAGACGCAGAGGTTGCGGGTTCGATTCCCGCTGCGGGATAAATGTTTGTATGATTTGCAAATTATATTTTGTCTCCAGTTTGGGTGTTTTCTATGTACAATAATATGTATGTATTTACAAAAAAAAATGTATCTATGTAGTATATCAGTCATCTGGTTACCATAACACAAGTAATAAATTGCTTAGCTTAGGACTAGATGGCGCTGTGTAGAATATCCAAGGATATTTAAAAAAATACAAAAATTAGGTATGGAAGAAAAGTTAAAAATGATTTAAGTACCTTGATTGTATCTCGACTATCACTGAGAAAAATAAAAAAATAAACAAATAAAAACAGGTTCAACATGGTAATTCATTCATCATCATCATTGGCAGCTCAAATTATAACCCACTGCTGGGCATAAGCTTCCTCCCTCAAATGCCACTCTAATCGGCCCTGTGCCGTTCGCATCCATCGTAGTTCATTACAGCTAAAATATCTAAGGTTCGGGTTTCCGATTTATTACGATTATTCAACCAGTCATACTACCGACATTCCACTACAGAGTGAAGGCCCGTCACTCATGGTCATCGTCCCCGTCCCCCTTTTATAACTAACAGTTTTTTTTTTTTACTTTATATAAATAAATAAAAAAAACCTGCAACACCAGGGATCGATTTTTAACATAATTGTTGTAACAGTTTTATGTGGATATCGAGTGTTCGTATTTTTGTCTCATTTCCGATCCGAGACGGATTTAATCGAAGTATTAAATAGGTATGTTTCGGAGTACCTACTGTAAATAAGTTGAAGCCGTCCTAATCTGTACATATATTCCATGTTTGTACTAAATTGTCTTATAAGTAAACAAATAATTTTGATAAACGATTTTTTATCTATTATTGCACATTTCTCATATTGTTATTATAACACAGAACATTGGTTTGACAAATTATCTTCAATTTCTCAAAATTTAAAATGATACCAAGAAGCATACACTGTGACCCAACCCTTTGCCGTGCTGGTAACTAATTGCAGGCCGCGTGTTGCTAATACATTGCGTTTATTGTGATATTTATATACATCTCACTCACAACGACAAACGCGTAATGGATGTGTAACTAGTGCGAAACTTCGAAAGTAGTTTTATTCGTCTTCAGGTTGTAAATGCTAATTTCGGGATGCACTTGTGTGAGTAGAAAGTGTCAATGTAGGTGTTAATCAGAAATTCCCACGCTCAAGGACTGCAGGCTTAAGTTTCGTTTTACATGCTAGGTGATTCTAATGCCTGTTAGAAATATTTGCATCATAAAAATATTTCTTTATTGCACCGAATAAGGTATTTTTCTTGCGTATTAATAATTTGTACCTATTCCTAAGTGACTGTAATCCTCATCACGACCTCTAATAAAATACAAAATTGCTGTTTTTAGAACTATCAACAATGCTGTAACAAACCACTCTAAGAAGACCCATTCATCACCGTTACCTAAAAGAAATCTCAGGCAATTTCAGAACAAGATGGTTTTTGTTACACTGGTATATATTTTATCTACTCACTAGACTGTTTTGTCAAATAAAATGTTGACAAAGTTGCGTTCAACATTCGAAAGAATCTCGTATAAGTTACTATACATTATTTGCTAATGATAGGTGCAAAGTCTTATTCATCATTTTCTCATCATAATTCGTGCCAAAGCTTATCCGCTAATTAATTTCTGTAAAAACTAAATTGTACCGCCAACGTTGTTAATCGGACCTCCCTGAATATTATAGGAAACTGCAATTAAATTAAAGTAATTATCTTACGCTAATAACAAGTTAATTTACTAATTAAGGACTAGAATTAAGACTTACTGGGTGATTTTTTTAATAAGTATAATAGGTAGGTATGCTGAATCAGACACAGGAATGAAATAACTATTTACGTTTACCCATCAAGTAACGGGCGAATTATGTCGAACCGCCGTCAACCGGCGGAACGACCCCGGGGTCGTTGGTACCTTTTACAGAAATTGGAAGTAAATATTCAAGATTAAAAATTTTAATTTAATTTTTGTTTTTAATTCTTTCTATGACTTTGTTTGTGACTTTTAAGTTTTAGGTAATCTCTTTTATAACCGATCAGATTCGAAATGTCGAAAATTCGCGAATTAGGTTAGAATTAGTCAAAAACCGGCAGAACGACCCGGGGTCGTTCCGCCGGTTGACAGGTAAAACAAATAGTTAAACGAATATTTTTCTCATAATAAGGTTGACCAAGATTTGTATTACAAGTAGGTACTTTCAGTTTCTATCAGTTTATTAAAAAATGAAAGTAAGTGTGGTTTAACACTATAATGAAAATATATAAAAAATTCTATCAGTTTGTTTAGAAAAATTATATTAGGGATTATATAATTTGACTTATTTATTCTAGTTCTAGATGGTTGATACGGATGATCTTTATAAATTAAGGCTATAATAATATGTTTGTTATTTTATTATTTTTATGATCGTATTCAGAGTTCATACTTAAGCGTGAATCATGTTTCACTCAAGCGGTGATTCATCACTCAGTTTCCAAGAGAACTTTAAAAAAAACTATATTTCTCTCAAGTCTCAAGTCTGAGTGCAGACTCTGAAAGTCTAAAAGCTAATAAAAATAACCGCATTCAAATCTGTTCATTTATGCTTATACGTTATGATGCATCTAATAGATACACACATGTGTGTAGAGGGTTATAATTTTGTAGAGTATGCATACACTACAAACTTATAACCCCCTTTTTAAATGAAAAATCTTACTAAAAGTTTTACGACTTCGGTGTATCTAATTCCTCTAGAATACCTGTAGATGGCGCTCATCGGTGCTTTAACCGAAATATCATCTTACTGATAGTTTCGTCTTCGGCGATAAGGACTTCGTGGCCGAGTGGTAAGGCAGCCCGGCTTAAGGGTGATCGCTTGTATCTCGCGGGTTCGAATCCTGCCGAAGTCGTAAAACTTTTAGTAAGATTTTTCATTTAAAAATGAAATACCTAAGTGTGGTTTAACACTATAATCAAAAATATTTATAACCCCCTCTTTGGTTTAAAGAGAACGTCAAACACAAATATTTACCGACGAACATAAATAAAACCAGCTACTTACGGAAAGAGCCGGTCAAGTTAATTCATACTATTTACCCTAGTCCTGCCCCGGGGCGGACAAGCAGTATCAACTGAAGCCTATAATTCAGCTATTACACCTACATAAGCTAGGGTACCTATTACGTCGACGCGACATGCAAAAAATGTCACCGCAGAATAAAATTATTAGGCCATCTACATTGAGATGTATTAAAGAGTCACAACACAATCTAATAGCTGACAACACTCAAAAAATGTGCATGCTATTCAATGTTCTACAATGACATTTGACATTTAAATGTAGACGTTATGTCGTTTGTTTTAATGATCAATGTCGCTTCTACGCAAAAAAGAAAAACTGCGCACTACGTAGCGTGCGCCGAGTTTTGGCGTATACATTTTATTTGTATGATTGTGGCTCTAAAATACATCTCAATGGCCATCTACCATAGACTAGTTGTCACACACGGTTTTTTCTGTTTCAGTTCTGTTTCGGTGTTGAGGTTTGTTTACTGCTGGTAGATTTTTGACATTACTTCCATAAAAAAACAAATACCTCAGTAGATATTTGCAATTTTTGTACCTACCAATTAGTTAAACCTAAGATAGATTAGGTTGTTGAGACTGGCCGTTAGGGAACCGTAAAAAGATTGAATAGAATATTGAGGCATAAATCTTTTTATCGGTATAAGAATTTATAAATTTTGAATACTTATGATGTTTCGCTAACTTACTAATACAAGGTTCTATGTTTAATTTTTAGCACCTGTTGAGTTATGACTGGCACAACATGTTTATAACCTTGTGATAATGAGCTAGCGTTTTATTTTTAGTCAGCCTTACCTACTTATAAAGAAGAGCACCATTTACATTAAGTAGCGTTTTAGTATTTGGGCATAAAGTGATGTCCGCCTGTAATTGTCATTCGTAATTGGAATATTTATTTATTTATTCAAAAAAGTTTGTAACTTTACAGGTACTTAACCTAAGACATTACACACATTAAAGGAATCAGGCGTAAATTCCTCGATAAGTAACTTGTTCGTATGAGCTGTGGCCAGGAATCAAATCCAGGACTTTCGAATTGATAGTTGAGGCCATCCTGTGTGATGGCTATTTATATAATAACACAATACAATAAAATATCCGCATTCACATGAAATTACTCAAATGAGTACAACAAGACAGCACCCACTTCAGAAGCGCCGCTGTACCAGCCGTCATTGTTAGTCCAGGTTTAATTATTCGCCTAGATTTATATTGGCTAGCTTGATTCAGACCATATTTACATAAAAAGCAGATAAATGCCTTTGTACATGCCCTTACTATCTGTATTTTAATGTATTATTTTATTGTGTACAATAAAGAATAAAAAAAAAAAAAAAAAAAAAAAAAGAATAAATGGCAGTGATTAAAGGCTTTCATCTCTAGATTTTTAGGGCGACCTCTGTGGCGCAGTGGGTGAAAGCTGTCTCACGCAGAGGTTGCGGATTAAGACAATGACAGAACAGCCCCCTTAATTTATGATTATCACGCATAAGATATAGGTACACTTTGCTTCAAGAGTAAGGGCCCGGTTTTAAAAGTATTTTTTGCTCGCGGTTTTTTCCTCTGCGGTTTTTTCCAACAAATTAAAGTACCTACTCTCTTAACAATCGTTGTACTCTACAAAAATGAATGAGGAGCTTACTTTTTACGAAATTTTTCAAGTGTTCTTTTATATGACCGCTCTGACCGCTGCAGCTTAACCGTACCTACCCGGTAACCAGCCTTCAGTGTAAATGTGACTTGCACGGCTGCCTGAGTAAGTGCTCGCCACAGGCACTTGTCGTCGGTGATTAACAGCGCGGGTTCGCTTCCCGGCCTGGTCAGGTGGTCCGGCCGCTGAAACCTAATAAACCTATCTGGTAGATCTCACTTGTAATTAAAATTCATAGCGAGTTTATCACAATCGTGGTATGAATGATTAATTGGGCTGAGGTTTTGAGTAAGACTTTAGGTGCTTGGCCAAGTCGTAATAGGGGACCGAAATGACTGCTATAGCACTCGATGTACTGTGCAATAATAGAATCTGACAATTTTATTTTTGTATCAAATGAAATATAAAAATTAATGACTACCCCCTTAGACATCTTCAAAAGGATCTAATTGCCTTAAAGATCTGAAAAGAAATGTCTACCGCTCCTTGGGATACAGTGGTAATCATATTTCATTTATTTATATTTTATTTTTTAAATATAATCACGATTGTGAGAGAAATGACATTTCTCTTAAAACTAAACACTAAACACGCTTTCCTCAAAGTGGGACATTTCTCTTAAATCTTGAGAAGTTTATGATCATTTTAAAGTATCCAAAAGCGATCGGTCCAATATCGAGTTGAGTCGATGATGTCGAGACGATCGTGGGCAAGCTGGACTACGGATATCAGGAGCGCACGGAAGCATCAGGCACGATGCTACCTAGCTGTGGGTTACCATTCTAAGGCTCGTATTCAGAGATTTCACTCAGACTTGAGTCTATGTTCAAGCATCGATTTTTGACAGTTCGCTATGGAAACTGAGTAATGAATCACCGCTTGAGACACGATTCACGCTTGAGTATTGTCTCTGAATATGAGCCTAAGATTATATTTTTTGTATGAGCCATCCCACTGTATTAGGCCTTACACGTAGTCGCCACACCTACTACACGCTGATAACACTACCACTACTATTTCAATACCATAATTCTGTTTATATATTTTTCTTGAAAAGTTTTATTACTTTTAAATAGTTGTGTATTGTGGTAGTTTTCGGCCATGTAAACGTGCCCTAAATCCCTTCCACAAATCAAACCTCACCTTAAATACAATTCAAAGATTAACAAGAACAGTGGTCAATGGCCATATCAAGCAAATAAATGGTAATACATCAATACATTACTCAAATCAAATCCACCACCCATTGTACTGGACAAAGACCGTGAATAAAAATGCATCGATAAAGAAAGGCCGGGTACCGATTTACATAGAATGACTTATCCCGCACTTCCTATAGCATTTCTACTGCTTTTGTTGGGTATTGGTGGATAAATAAACACTATTATGGTTGATTGATTACTACGTAAGTTTTTGGATTAGTTGCCACATACAGGAAACAAAGGAACACGGATCCCAAATCAAGTTCTATGGACAATAAAAAAAACAACGTAATTGACCTACC
This sequence comes from Xanthorhoe designata, assembly GCA_963582015.1. Classification (NCBI taxonomy): domain Eukaryota; kingdom Metazoa; phylum Arthropoda; class Insecta; order Lepidoptera; family Geometridae; genus Xanthorhoe; species Xanthorhoe designata. Next base: position 1,945,643 of record OY757042.1, on the reverse strand, counting down.
TATTAGACGTTCTCTTGTAGCGCAGTGGGCGAAGGCCCGACTGAGACGCGGAGGTTGCGGGTTCGATCCCCGCCGCTTAGCTTAGTTTAGCTTGGGACTAGATGACGCTGTGTGGAATGTCCAAGAATATTTATTTATTTATTACCAACCTAATTTGATTAAAGAACCTAATTTGAAAAACCTCTAAATGGTCTTTAGTGTTATACTTAGTTATTTAATTTGTTTTTTTTATGACTGTTTGTTTTCCTAAGATGTAAAAATAAATAAATAAATAAATAAATAAATAAATAAAGCATAAATTTGTATGAACGCATAGCATTTTTAATAATTAAGCCTGGATAGTTGAAGTGTTGGCAAATGGGGTGGGAGAGCGTTAGGGTGATTTTTATTGACAGGATATCTGATATATTTGTGAAGGAAAAGTCTCTACCTCCTTCGAAAAATAATCTGATCATGAAGTTTTATCATCCTCAAGACTTAATACGGACAAAATAAGCTAACATTACAGTTTATTGCCATAAATAAATATAAAAATGACAACCACCACCAAAGAAAAAAAAATTTTTTTCTTCGTTTTGAACACGCGTGAAAAACGCGTATTTTGTTCAAGAACTTAAGTTGGTGTTCGAAACCTTTATTGAGACCATACTACATAATAAATTTTATTCGAATGGCTTGATGGGTACAATTTTCTTATAGATAACAAATGTGATTTAAAAGAGAAGAAATGGGTTAACAGAATCATATTTCAAAACCAATGTCCCAGACGTATTACTTGATAGAATCAGATTCATAAATCAAAAACAGCTAATCACAGGCATTTAGCTGTTGACAACTAAATTATGGGCGTTTCATAATTCCCTTACCAACTTATAATGGTTTTATAATTGTTGATGTTTTACGAAAGATGTCATATTATAAACAGTACGGTTGACAAGATGTCCTAAAAGTGTGTTGACGAAGAAAATATTAAGGGATGCACATAGAAAATAGTGTTCATTTAATTATTTTATCAGATTGATTCTCTTGATCTAGTAGACGATAAATAATTGTAATTTGATAGCTAAAGCACTTAAAATCTATTGCCTATTTAATTTCAAATAAAAGATTTAGCAATAAATTATGACAACTTAATTTTTTAATCGGAACACGTCTTGTAAATAATAATGACCGTCTAGCCATAAAATAAGCTAGACTAGCTATAACTTAATGTTATTAATTTTCAAAATAAAATAGTAAATGTTAATAAATTAAATAGGTACTTGTTTCAAGTAAAGTATAGTATATAGAAAGAAAGAAAAATCATTTATTCTGGTAGGACCTCAAGGATCACTTTAGTTTCGTTTTACATGCTAGGTGATTCTAATGCCTGTATAGTAGTCAAACCGAAAAAAGATGTCAAAAAAATATTTTTATTGAACCCTCTTTTTAAAAACTCTTAGGTGTAGGTATATTACAATTAACCATGCACTAGCTAATCCTATATTAAAAAAAATACTGAGAAGTTTTATGAACAAAGAATTAACCATACCTACACTTCGTACCTATCTGAATCCAACTAAAAATCTAATAACTTCGTTTCAAGTGAGTACCTATCCACATTCCTACAAGGTGATATACTTACAGTAGCTTTAACGAATGCCCCCATTGAGTGCTCATCAGTGTTTTTCACATTAAACACGCAATAGATTTCGATTCCGAGTGAAAAATGTTCCTGAGCAAGTGAAACATGTTTGTGAGGAAGTAAAAAGGTTCATGAGGCAGTGAAAAATGTATGAATTCGTGTGGGATGTGTTAAATTCAACCGGGCTGACGCGACGTGAACTGGCGTGATATAGTCGCCTGTAGCGCGTTGCAATGTAATCAGGGTTGTCACTTACTTCGTGTATTTAATCGTATTACCGTAAAATAAATAAAATAAACTTACTTCATGTAGTTTAGGGTTTTCAGTAGTACATCATTAGGTATTGATTTCCTTTAAAAATAAGTTTAAATACTCCATTAGTCATCTCTAAGTCAAAAGTTTTGACTCTATTAATCACCATAAGATTTTCTTTTTGTATTTTTTTTATGCGAATAAACGTTTTTCAGTAAAAATCAGTTTGTCATGAGACATTCTCATAGATAGACAGGTGATTTTATTTTTTTCTTAACATAATTATATAGCATTAAAGCTACAAGCATAGCACTAACAAGTCAGCTAGGTTAAAGTAGGATTGGGTCGGGCTTATCTGCATAATCTTTAGTCTTTAGACCAAAATATTGACAGAATGGGGCATATAATAGTGGCAGGAGTAGACTGAGGTGGAGGATCCGTAGAATTAGACCCCTAAAGAAAGGAGGATAGGGAGATCTTATATCAAGCAGCGGGACAATGCAGGCTAGAAATAATAATAAATAGCCTACTCCTACTCAGCTGTGGATGTGTAGGTTTTTATAAAACAATAAAATTAAAATTCCTTTGTATAGTATTGGTTTTGCATTAGTTATGTATTAGATACAATAATTAGTTGCAGGTAATTATTCTTACGTCGACCAATGGCGTGCAGCTCGCAAGTTCATGAAAGTGCGATGTTATCACCTCAATACCATTGGTCTATCTATTCTATGTAAATGTTAATTATTTCAAAACCCCTAGAATTTATAATTGAATCAGCCAATGTAAAAATAAAGTTTATGTGGTAAATAAAATAATATATGAGAACGTTAACGTCAACATTTACCGACTTTATAAAAACAAGATTAACGATATGTTTATCTAATGAGAGAGTAATTATGTGCGTTCCATTTTAGAAGTTACCTAGTTTTTTTTTTTGGCTTCGCACGGCTTGTGCATTTAGCCATTATCATATAATTATTCCGTAACACAAGTTTCGGAAAATAAAACAAAAAGACAACATAACTTCTCTAAATAGTTTATGATCACAGGAATATTTTAAATTGCAATGAGTGAATTCGGATTTTGAATAAGACGGCATGATAGGCGAATCCAAAATAACCGAAAAAACCTGCAACTATTCTGGACCAGCTCTGTAGCTGGGACAGTATAGCTGCAGGTTCATTACCTACGGCATGGTCAAATATGTATTTTCATTATTTGTAGATCCGTAGATAAAAGTACACTACATTTCAGCAGGTTCTTTTTTCATTGAACATGCTTTTTAGCTTTAAATATATTTTAAGTAGTAACTTATGTGTGTAACGTGTTATGTGTTCTTGAACATGATTTTGACTCATTTTGAAACATCGGATTAAATTGAAACTTTGCACAATAAGAAGTGGCAGATTTAAAAAGTCAAAAGCGTGTTTTTTTAGTTGTTCACTATTAAAACATAATATTTTGCCTTTATTCCGTGGCAGCCCTATTCCCGGCGACAATGCATTCCAGCCGTTGTAATACATTTCTATTTAAACTGGGACCGGCATTAGGTCGAGGTATAACAGCTTGGATTTATTCAGCGTCAGACCACCATGACCTGGAGGTTATGATTGTACTAGAAGTAAATACGAAGTCAACGACAAAATTAATTAATTTGAAAATTTTATTTTTGAAATCTTTTCAAAACTTTTGCGGGTCTGACGCGTGAGCCGTGCTTCGAGAGTTTAACATTTCTATGTCACAATTTAGTAATAAAAAAAATGGATATGTGAGGTTTTTTTTAATTGCTTATATTACAGTCTCAAGGCATTGACTTGTTTGTACCTTAGTAAAAGAAAAAAGACGTGTGGCTATTGTAAAGCTATTGCATGGGGGGTGTTAGGTTATTTTCGTTACGGAATTTCTGGTTTCGGTCTCCACGCTCAAGGCCCGCGATAGAAGCTATGAAATAGCTTAATAATTCATTTATAAATGACTTGCAAAGTCTAACCAAATTAGAAACATTGCTGTATTGTTTCAATCATTAATTATTAACCGACTTGCAGACGACATGGACATGAACGCATTAACGATATCTTTAAAAATGCTAATTAGCCGTTTCAAATAGTTTCTTGCAAACAGAATGTCACACAACATTGTATTCCCTATATTACGTAGGCACATTTCTATCGTACCTTAGAATTTTCGTAAATTGGCATCAGCTTTACCTAACTGCTTGAATAAATAAATAATTTAGTACCAACTTGGCAATTTGTAATGTATAATCTAATTTAAAACCTTTACTGTCCAAGTCGTTGGGGATTGAATAAATTCGATCAGATAGAATCTAAATGTCAATTTATGCATTCCCAATGGACTTGCCCGAGCTATTTTAAAGAATTAACATAATTTTGTTGTAATGATTTATTGTAACAAAAATAAGATATTTGTGAATAAAGAAAAAAAATGAAGCTCATTATTTACATGTTAAGTCCAGGATTTAAAATAAATAAATAGCTAAACAACTAATTGCTTGTCTTATGGTAACCAGATGATATACTCCTTAGATATATTTTATTAAAATAAATAAATATGCTTGGACATTCCACTCAGCGTCATTCAGTCCCAAGCTAAGCTCTCTGCTCAGATCTTTAGGCATTATAGAGTATATAGCTTTTTTGTTTTGCTTACTCTTGTAAGATATTTGTCATATACGTATGGAAGTAACACCAATATTATTTTAGGAAGCGACTCATAATAATGTAGTTGATAATTTAAAACAATTATGAACAACAGAAGCAAGAAAATATAAATGATTAAGTTAGTATTTTTTAATAAAGATACTTATCAATAAAAATCTTTATACTATAATCTACAAAGCCGCGAGTGAAATGCGAAATGCTAGTTCAAAAATAAAATAATAGGCCTGGTACTTTCGTGCGCGAATGTACCCATGCGCAAACATACCCCCTCCACATTCTCCCAGCGTTCTTTTTACGTGGCGCGGACTATAGGTCGGTTATTGAGACTGGTAATCACGCACTACATATTTGCCACACACCAATATTTTTTAAATCAAATGAATCGTATACGTGATAGGTTGCTCATCGGTACCTATAATAATGTTAAATGAAACACGTAGCCTGGAAGTTCCCTGTAATAAGATACAAGTAATTAATCATAGTACTTATCAAAGTATAACAAGTAAAATAATAACAGGTGTACCAATATAATAACTGGCCAATTTAGGTAGGCTGTTCCAATTGAATTTCATAATGAAAGCTGTTTTTCATACATTGGCAGCGTAATTATAAAGTGCTTTAGCTTGTAATCAGACCGCTGTTTGTATTAGAGGAACACGCAATTGACTAGTTGAGCCATTGGCTTTGTGTGGTCGTTTTTTGAGTAAATTATATTATAGATCGTTTGTAACGATCCTTAGGTGACTCAACTGGTTCTAATCGTATTTTGTACAGTTATGTAAATACATATGAAGTAGTTCAGTTTCTGTGAATAAATTTGTTCAATTAAAAAAATCATAATAATATATTATTATTCTTTATCAATTTATCGAGCCAATGGGCAACAATGGACTACACTAGCTCACAAAAGAGAGGAGTGGAGAGAAGGAAGGGAGGCCTTTGCCCTGCTGTGGGATGATACAGGCTCCTAATAATAATAATATTTATTGAGCCCTCTAACGAAAGCTTTTATAGTACTTATTGTATTGTAGTCCATTTCGGAAAAAACCTTCTTTGCCTTCATTTAAGGCGAAAATTATACAGAAACGGCGTAAGGTGAAGTATAATTTGCGCCTAAAAGTGCCAACGCCTTACAGTAAACTTATTTTACATAATCTTTTATAAAAAATGACCTTTTTTGGATCTTTGGGATTCACAAATCGAAGAAATAAGTATTAATAAGTAAACAAACATCCAGTAGAACACTGAAATAACAAAGATTATTTAAATAGTCTTAAGAACCATGTGATTCTACTGCCAGTTAACTAGATACTAGTTGAAACAGGCTAATTAATACTTTACATGTAAATTGTAGTTGCATGTAAAGCTCCATGGTACTTTTACAGAGAATTACACTTTAGATAAATCTTTACAAGTTGATAGCGACCATAATGCGTGAAAATAGTCGCTATTAACTTGTAAAGATTAATCTAAAGTGTAATTCACTATAAAAGTACTATGGAACTTTGGTAATGGTCTTATTAAAACTATAGCCCCTATAAAAAACCATAGACAAACAGACAAATAGCGATGTTTTGTTATAAGTATGAACATAGAATTACTTTAATAAGAGTAATTGCGAGGAGATCAGTGGAATGGCTTAATTCAGCTGTATTACATTTCTAAATCGAGTCTTGTTAGCGTGTTTGATTGTAGGCAATTGTAATTACCAACAGCTAACCATTGAGAGTGCTTATTAAATCTTTTGTTGTAGGCAAATGGTTTTGAGTATTGAATAAATGTATTTTTATGTGGCTATAAAAATCCAGCATTTAAACAAACACCAAATATCCCATCGTCATCGCCCATCGTCAACAAATATAAATCGAAGCTTGCTAAGACGTTCTTGATAGATCGTCGAAGTTAAGCAACGTTCTGAGCGGTCACTACTTGGATGGGTGACCGCAAGTGGCATTTACATCTGAGCGCTTCCGTGCTTCGGAGGGCACGTTAAATTGTCGGTCTTGGCTTTTAAAGTCGTTAAGCCATGACGGAGACCTTAGGCGGCCTAAAAACTCCGTCACCAGAGTTGGCCACTTGCTCATACAAACGAACGCACAAATATAAATAATTCTTCCAATTATCCTTTAAGCTTGACTGAATAATTGAATTGATGCAAAACGCAGACTAGACATAACACAGCTACAGGCAGAATGGAATGTGTAAAAATCTCAAGGTTTCTTAAAAATGGTTATCGTCATAATAGCAGCCGACACCGGGAACAGGTGGAAACTGAATTCAGAAGATTAACCAACATAAGCTGAACTGCGATTTTGGAACAATGTATCGTTTTAGTTTTATGGATACATCGTCTTTTGCTCAAGATTTTGTAACGACTTTTTAGCGTGTGTACCAGACAAGTAGATGAAGCCTTCATGTTAAAAAATATATTTTGCTAAGTACTTACTAAAGCGTCATATTCGGCGAAGTTTACGTCATTGATGCTGAAATCATCTAGATCACACGAAAATTAAATCTCAATATGTTTTTACGGTCGTCACTTATTTAGTTACATAAGTTTTGAAAACCAAGGCTTTAGTACTAACCCAAATCGGCCAATATTCTAGTCTCAGAATTGGTACAACGATTCAAGATGCAATTCCATCACAGACCGACGTTACTGCTAATAAATATATTTGCATAGCATCCACTTAACTTAAGCATAGTGTCCTGAACGCTAGTCATTTGTGGTGTTACACCTTCCGACACGAGTATTATGGATCTCTCGATGGATTGTTTAAAAAAATCTTTTAATTTTATTTAGACCTTTAAATCACTAAACACGTACAAAGCCATGAGGAGATAACATGCCTACACTCAACGGCAAACGCAATGCAATCAGCGATCAGCAGCATTTTAGTTACTAATAGCCCTTAAACCCTGGAAGGCTAATAATTTTTTAATGGGTTTAAAATTGTGGTTTAAGAATTCCTATGAAACAAATGATTTTCGAATTTGAAATTTGAATTGAAATTCAATGACTCGGTGTAAAGGTTGCTCAATCAACCAGACTGTAATTTTATATGCAATGATCTAAAATAAAAAAACTTTAAAAAATCGTATCGGATCGTATAAATAGGCTATTGGATAAACCATTACACTGTCAAGTCGATACGGATTCCATCATGCGGAGCAGATTGAAATCTTTGCAAACATTGTTGGAGTGAGTAATTCGAGTTATTATTGTTATTACGATTGCTATTGCCACGATCTCTAACTGTTTTAATACAAATTATTGTTTTGTGCCAGTACATTTCTATGATGGATAATTAGGGCATGGTAGCTATAGGTGCGATTACGGAACTAACCCATTACTATGAATTGTTAAAGTAGGTAGGTAGTCTTTTACTCACTTAATTGAGTCTTCGACTTTTAAGTCTTAGTGATACGGCAACCTGCTTATGTCATAAAAAACAAAGCCACCGTCTCTAAGTTCACTAAAGAAACACCATTTATAAAATTATTAATCTGTGGTATAGCTAAAGCGTCAAATAGTCTGAAATATGTATGAGACCTAATGATGAATTGAAAGATTCTTTATAATTTGTAGACCGTGTGGCTGCATGCACATTATTCTATTTATCGCCATGAAAGTATCATTCACCAGCATTCATCAGCTTACCGGACAAGCGCAGTATAAATTGAAATTACGAGCACAATGTGAATTTATCATCGTTTGTGGCTCAGATTAAACGTAGCTGTATTAATTTTATTCAAAGTCCACGGCGCTTCGGGCGTTAGGCACGCGAGTGCGGTGCCCATTATTTTGAGGAAATGTACAGATTAGCTTATTATAATCAGAAAAGATGAATTGTTATGAATGCATGAAATATTCTATCCATCTGTCATTTGCTTACTGTTGGTGGTAAAGCTACAAAATATTAAACTGCTCGTAAGTAAAATCGTATGAGCTAGTGGCCAACTTTGTTGATGGAGTTTTCAAAGGCCGCATTTTGCACAGACAAATTCCTAGTGGTTAAAATTGATACTGGGGATTTATCTAAATTAGTAAATTGATACTGAAATTAACATGTTAATTTTTATCACATAGGAGTCACTCAGCTTGATTAACTAAATGACCGGTTATTTACATCTAATTATACGTTATTTTTACGTTCGTTCTCCCATGTGTTGTTACATTGATTGTACTAGAATATTATAAAATAATCCGTTTATCAATGTCCGCCAATTTTCCTAATCTCATAGTCCGCCTACCAGCCAGCAGGAGGCAAAGGCCAGTACATTGCTGCCGACTTATAACGCATATAATGCAGTTCCTATGTAAATAGCACTTCGTGACTTCACAGAACATATCGGTAATTAGACAGAGTAATTAAAACGTGGCGAAAATAAACGTGAAGGTTTCTAAGTGTAGTTTTTAGCTCATCGTAAATAGGCTCCACTTAGAGCAATCTACATAATTGTATAAGGATTCCCGTGTTTGGTAAATTTATTTGATCGTAGTTTATTGTAGTCTGTTTAGCTTTTTTCTGACAAATTTGCATTTTAGCATAAAATATACATATATAGGTAGACACGACTGTAGACATGTCCCAAGAGGCAGTAGACATGTGCATAGGCTTCTTACAGCCAAAATCTTTTGTATTACTTTGTGTAAAGGGCAAAGCAGAAATTAAAGTATTTTGTACCTGAAAAGGGCAGGCAACTAAAAAAATATACAATTATCATTTTTACATTTATCCTCATTTTTCTTTCATCATCTTAAATTGGTGAGGAGTTGGGTGGCCTCTACAATCTGACTTCACAGTTCACACTAATATTATAAAGGTGAAAGTTTGTGTGTCTGTATGTTTGTTACTCCTTCACGCTCAAACAGCTGGACGGATTTGAATAAAATTTGGTACCAGATATGCTTATACCTTGGATTAAAAAATAGGCTACTTTTGATCCCGGTATTCCTACGGGAACGAGAACAATTTACTGTGGGAAACACAGCGGGGCGCAGCGCCTTATTTATTTATACGACTTGACAGTTTATTTTCAAAAATGTACTGACAAAGTTCAAAATAATGTTGCCAGACCCAGACCAAAAAGTTTAATTCAACGATATACATTGCACGATAAAGCCTTGTTTAACTACTACTAAAGTACATGGTAGTTAGTCACTAATTTCTGACTCACTCAATCGTACTATTAATCAAATTAACATGCGAATCGCACAGACATTCAACTGATACCTTCAATTAGTCATTGCCCAACTGGTATTTGATTTACCTTGTACCATTGATAAGTCCAAGCTTGTACGAGTACTTTTATCTAAATATTGCATTGAGATTTTTGACTAAACAAATGCTAAAGATATTTTGAATTTAAAGGGTTGGATTCCCGAGATATATAATGTGCGTAGTTCATGACTTAGTTACATATTATAAGAAAAACACTTGGATTTCGGAAGAAGGGTAACAGGGTGCGTAGACAAGTGACAAAGGTTTCGTATCTATTCTCTTTCTATTATCGCTACACCTTTGACTTGACATTTCTGATCGCTCGAGTTTTCGTCATCGAATGTCAATTCCTATACATTTTATTTAATTTATAATCGAAAGCGATTGTCGAAATGTAACATGGCTAGGGCAGCAGTTTAGAAATGTATAATTCTGTTTTTTAACTACGAGCATTTACTATCGTATCCAATTGGCAGACGTTGTTCACGTTGTGTCACGAGCTGTCAATGGTGATGATTTGAATAATTTGGTTATAGTAATACTTATCTTTAAAATAATGTGTTTCATAATTATTTACTTTTCTTTGCAAGTGCCAACTGCCGATCGTATTATTCTCCTTCTGTATAATGTCTATCTTAAACAAATCTGTCTTCTTCTGTTCAAATCGAGGTTTTCCCTCTATGGCCTCTATACCGTACACTCACCTGCATAGTCCACCCCTGCTTTTATAGCTTCTTGCCCTCTACGGTCTCAGCCTGACAGTACCTGTAATAAATTAACAAAGTAATTAGACTAGGAATCCAAACCTGCGGCTAATTTAATCAAAAATGGCACAGCATGTCTACTAATTCGTAATTATAAGATGCTTTGTATGGATGAATGCATGTACCTAGGATGTAGCTATTTGTTATAATAATGTTTCTATAAAAAACTATTAAATTACTCTTTATTATCTTGTAATGTGTTGTTTTACTGCTAAGTACCTTTTTTAACTTGGAAGCCCTAATAGGAAAGGTTGAGAGTAAGTTTGGTGTGTGGGCATTTTTTTATTTTGGACCATCACTGGGGGCAATTCTGAGTGTCGCAAAAGCTAAACTAAGCTAACTAAAATTGTTGCCATCCTTTTTATTCCCATCGCTATGAAAGGGACGGCAACAATTTTAGTTAGCTTAGTTTAGCTTTTGCGACACTCAGAATTGCCACTATTTTCTATTTAATTAAAAATATGATAGCTGTCTCAAAGTCTTACCTCATTTACGACCAGTCACATTAACCTATCTATCTTTGGTTTTGCTGACTGTAGGTAGATATTTGTAATTTTTTGTATGAGGGTAGGTATTATTAAATATCTACCGACAATAAGCAAAACCAAAGATAGAGAGACTGGGCGTTAGCCAGTAGGACCTGAAGGAACACATTGAAACGACTTAAAATAATAATTGAAAATAATAATAATTAAAATAAATTATTTTCAGGCTACAAAGTTTATAAAAAAAAAAACTTGTTTTTTTATTACATTTATGAAAAAAATGTAACTGACTCCTGAACGTGATTGAAACCAAAACACAGTATAAGGATTAAACTCATAACAGTTTCAATTATGACATGAGCCTGATCTTCCCGACTCTCCCCTACAATGCAGGTATGTCGACCTAAAAGGCAGGGTGACCGGCAATTACTTTGAATAACAAATTTATTACCTGTTTCTGTCACACATCCCGCGAGCTAGATTGATAGATAGGGACAAAAATAGCTGCTTTTTTTAAATTTTTGAGGCCAGTTAGATGCAAAAGACTTGAGGCTATTAAGACTACTTAGGAGTATAGTTTTTGTTGTTTAATTATTTTGTTGTAGAGGAGTGTTGTTTGTTATTGCGTAAGTACATTATAAACTTGGCTATAAGATGAATGTGAGTGCCCACACAATCCCTAGTGGTTTATATATACAACATAATAATTTTGTTTCATTACGAACACACATATTCTTATTATAAAATTATAATGTACAAAATTATGGTTTACCTACGTTATAATTCATAATACCATCGCTGACACAGCCTGATAATGTCCCATTATGTTTAGAGAGCAAAATAAAAATACATTAGTTAATGGAAAATTAAAACTCGCGTTTTTACACGTTGTAAACAAAAGAGGTATCTTTACCAAGTGCCCGGCGGCTCTGAAATGGATAGCTCTATCATTTTTGATATTTTTTTTATAAAATGTCATCGCAGATACATGATAGCACTTACTTGGTGTCATGTCGTTGGATGAAGATAATTCGATAATTTTAAATAATGCTTCATCGTAGCTAGTAGATTTATGTTAAGATCGTCAAGTTATCATCATACATGACTTTGGTAGAGGTTTTTATATTGTAATAAAAAAAAACTAAAATGTTGGTTGTTAATTAAAAAAGATAATTATGATTATAAAGAATTAATAACATGCTGTGGCACCCTGTAATTTGGAAAAAAATATTATCTTGAAGGCATTATTTACATTAATAGTTTTTTATAATTTTCTTTTGGATAAATATCATGACATAAATCTAGAGAAGAATCATGAAATACCTAAGTATGGTTTAACACTAAAATAAAAATTTTATCGATATTTTTTTTTTATCAGCATTGCCAATTGCCGTCTGGCAGTTGTTTGTATCAGTTGAGCTACCTATAGATCGTTTGTACCGATCCTTAGGGTTGGTTAGGCTCAACTGGTTCTAATTGTATTTTGTACAGTTAAGTAAATATGTACTTAGTAGTTTAGTTTCTGTATATAAAAGTAAAACAATCCCTTAGTTGTGTTTTGTCATAAACATCTCCTTAAAGCTCTGGCTAAAAACATAGAACAACATAAACACACTGTTCACTTTACGATACTTTTACGATACTATACTAGATAGCCTAAACATCAAATTACCGTACTACGTGTAAATTGACCTACAACTTACAAGATAAAATCAAAAGCAACTGAACTTTAGAATCGCCAACAGGCAAAACTAAAACAGGGTAATACCCAACAAAACGGGGTAATGCCCCGTAAAATGGGGTAATACCTGATAATTTTCTCGCTAAGAAAGTGGAAGAGTAGCTAAATTAGGCGATATCGATTGATCAGCAAACTATGTCTAGGGGCATTCTGGAACACAGTCTTAGGAGGATAGCCGGTTCAATGCACAAAACATTATTTCAAGTTTATTTATTTTTTATTTATTTGGCAAACGCCGATCAGATCTTTCAGTATTGTATTTGCATTTTATAGTATTGAGAGATTGACAAGTATTAGACAATTACTATAAATATCTCGTAGGCAGGAATCCGCAAGCAAATATTTGAAACGTTGAAATATTTTTAGAAGAATACGACTTAATGTTTGTTAATAGTACAAAAAATATTTTTATAAAACTTTTGAACCAATTTTATGAACATTGTAAACACTATAAACGGGATATTTACCATGATTCGTGGATTTCTGAGTTTTTCAATATGTCGGCACATTTGCATGCGCCATGATCAGTCACGGTAAACTTAGGAATCCACTAATGATGGTAAATAATCCGTTTTAGTGTTTAAAATATTTTAACAAGCCATAAAACCTTCAAATCAACACTAAGTTGAGCCAGCATTCTTCTTTCTTTCCTACTATATATACCAGCAGTCAGCACTCATCAGTTTAAGTAGGTAGTAAGTAATTTTACACTTAAAAGGTTATATTTTAAAAACGATTTATTTGACTATTTCAGAAATAAGAAAAAGGATGCTTTAAAAGTAAAAAAACGACCGTCTAATTTTAAGTATCTTGAGTTTGTGAGTTGCATAGTTAACGACGAATTTTAATTTTAAGTATCTTGTGTATGTAAGTTGCATAGTTATAGGCTGTAACACTGTTTAGTGCAGTGAGTTAGGAAGTGTTTAGAAGGACCGGCCTCATAACTTATGAATGGCCCTAAGAAAAGAGACAGTATCAATTGATCAGTAAACTATGTCGGGCATCCTGGCTTCGCAGTGAGTTAGGAAATGTCTATAAAGACTGGCTTTATAAACATTTTAATTATGAACATTGTTGAGTGATGTTTAAAAGATAACACTGTTTCTGAGGAGAGAGTGACATTCTTAGTTGAGTTTCGTGTAATTTTCTACTTCAAGTATCTAAGTTATAGCATAACTATAAAGTATGTGTTTGTTACGTGTAAAATGAATAAACTCGTGTTAACATATTCGCAATTATCAGTCAGCTTTGTTAATTACAAATTTTATTTAACATAGGACTTTTCTTTTATATACAAGCCTGGAAATAATTGTATTGTTTTCGGTTTGAACTTTAACGTAGGTAAGTATTATTTATACTTAATATTAAATTCACAGAACTTGTGTAAATTTGTTTTGAAGTAATATGGGAAACTGTAATTAGAATAGAATAGAATAGAATAGAATAGATTTTTTTTTTATTTTCCTTCAACTTAAACATGGGTAAAGTAAAGTACTGATAAGTTATTATTAAGTAGCTACTAGTGTTGCAACTTAGATCAAAAATAAGTATGTGGCTAGTTTCTATACTTACAACAATTTATAATCGCATTTTACATAGTTATTAAATTATTTAAATAAATAAAGTTAGAATAGCTGATAACAGTTCATTTGCTAGTTATAAATTAATTGATAAAAAGCTTTTTTAACTTAGATACGGTTATACATAATACCAAGTAAGATACAATGATAAGTAATTATAATTAAGAACCAGTTTTCGAATTTACGCAGTGGTGATAATTTTGACTTTTAAGATTATAATTTTAATTAAGTGATAATGTTGGCATGCAAAATACAGTTTTTTATACAATTAAGTAAAACAAACCGTAAGTTTTCCGTGTAAATATTATTTACAATTATTTTGCAAATATACAAATCGCCGACATGTTAGCTCTTATTAGCAAAATAAAAAGTCAAATAAAGTAATTATAAAGTAAAATTGTAATTAAAAATTAACTAATGTGTTTTAAAAACAAAAATAAAATATTTTTGATGATTTTAATGTCATAATATTTATTTTTTTATTAAGCTAAGCAATTTAATGCTTGTGTTATGGTAACCTGATGACTGATATAGATGGATAGATAAAAACAATTCACAACAATAGTCGAGTCATAATATTAATAATTTTTTTGTAGTTTTGCCTCCAATGTGCACACAGGCTAAGCCTGTCCACTACACAGCATACTCACTCATTGCTCCTGAAACATAAACCAGCCTCTATTAGAGATATAATGGGCTTGAGATAAGGTCTAAACGCACAGTTTAAGGCGAAAGCTCTATAATGCCCTCCAGACGGCGTAAATGACAGATTTAATGCCTACTAATTAAGTGATTCTAGATATAACTTCGCCTTATTCATATATCTGATTTTTAAGTTATTTAGTGCTTGCTGTGGATTTTATTGGTTGTTAAGATTTGAAGATCTCATGGCTATGTAATCATTAGTATTCTAATAATCTTTAACTTTACTTCACTTCTTTGTGGCTACTGTTGCTAGTGTTGTCACAATTCTGCCAGTGTCCGTTCCGCGCTAGTTCTATAAACTTTGCTAAAGGGTAATAAAATAAGAATATAATGGCCCGTAAAATTATATGAGATTTTTACTAAGTATACTTTTTTTCATTAAGTTGAATAAGCTTTTACATAGTCGAAATATAGAAGGGAACATACCCAATACTAACTTCTCTCCCCCCTCTGTCTACCTTACGGTTTTAAATAATATTTTGCAAAGAGGAAGTTGCAAAATAATATTTGACTCATGTGCGTCAGTTGCCACCTGTGAGTTTAAAAAGCGCGGAACGGTTAGCAAGTAATGAATTTAGCTCGAAAAAGCTGGAGATTTTCTAGAGTTTTAGGCTGCATTAAAGCTTAACGAGTTTAAAAGCCGGGACCGACTATTTATCTAGCCCTCTGAAACACGAAAGCAGTCACCTATACAAATTGTGACCGCTCAGAACTTTGGATAACTTCAACAAGCAAGCAATGCCGCGTGCGCTTCATAATTTTATGTAAAAGTGACAAAGTTAAATACTACACTATAATAAAAATACTTCATATATTTTTCACTCATTTAACTTTTAATTAGTACCTTATTCAGTGTTGAAACAAACTTAAAAGTCAGTCTGAGCGAAGTATTGCAATCCTGAAACGCCAAGTCAAATATATTAATCTGCTCTACGAAGTATTCAGACCAGGACTAAAGATAAGTCGATGTTCTGCATTGATATTGGCCGAGCGACGGTCTTAACAGCAAGTCTTGTAGCAATAAATTAATTTATCTAACTGTATCTAGTATCTAATTCCTAATAAACTTTAGTGGACTTATCACACATTTTTTCATCAAGAATTTGCTTAGCTTGGGACTAGACACTGTATGGAATGTCCAAGGGTAAATATAAGGTTTAGGTTTAGGTTTAAAGACATTTATTCTCATAAAAGACACAGTCACTTACATGAGAACATTTAAAAATAACTAATTTATCGGTACAATTTTTTGTTGATCGCTCGACTCTTATAGGTAGGAAGTTTATATGGTATAATTTATTTATCATATTATTATTCCAAAATAAGTAAGAAAGGAGGTGTACTCACCTTACGCATTGTCCCAACACACAGGTGTTTACTCTAAGTAATTATAATACTTAGTAAGTACCTAATAGTTAATAATTGCTACAAATATAGTTACCTAGTGCTTTTTTAAATGCGTAAAATGAGCTTACATGTTTTATAGTTGCGGGTAGTTTATTATAAAGTTGCGCTCCTTCAAAAGTAAACATCTTCTTTCCGTAGTTAGTTCTGACCTTGGGCAAAACAATAAAACTTGCGCGACGAGTATTACGTTTTGTTATTTGCTTAGATTTTATGAAGGCTAGGTTAGTATGGAGAGAGTTACTTAAAATTTTACGAACCAAAATGCATGTGTTATAAATATACATTTGTTTATATAAGCTATGTAAATATAAGCTTATTTTTAATTACATAAAATAAGTGACTTCCATTCTTAAAGCTTTGTAAACGATATCTAACAATCAGAGACACATTTTGAAATCTCAACATAATTTACCGTGTACCAACAATTATAAGTAAAACTTAATTTCACAAACTGCAAATGCCAGCATCGTTGCGCAAGTAGAAATGCCAGTCCGACTACAATAGCGTAGATCTCGACCTTTCGGACGATTACTATTGAAAATAGCTATGAATCTACCATGGACGTTAAACTTTGAAGTAGTCAATGTTGTAGTTCGTTCGTTCGTATGAGCAAGTGGCCAACTCTGCTGACGGAGTTTTCAAGCCGCCCAAGCCCTCATGTCATGGCTTAACGACTTTAAAAGCCGGGACTGACAATTAAGCGTGTCTTCCGAAGCACGGAACCTATCAGCTGATAATGCCACTTGCGGTCACACATCCAAGTAGTAACCGCAAAGAACGTTGCTTAACTTCGACGATCTATCAAGAACGTCTTAGCAAGCTTCGCCACGTCGTATATTGTAGTTTGGAAGATATAAAAACAAGTACTTTGGATTGGTAAGTGTTTTTAAAACGTAAATGTACCTACAGTTGACTTTCCTTTCGAAATTGGTGTGTTAAAGCTAGGCTAGGATACATAACTTTTTTGAAAAAAAAAGCAACCAATAAATACTAGACTGTTTAGAAAAATAATTAGGGAAATCACACGTGTACCTATATTATTTAGTTCTCCTAACTCTAATATAGCTATATTAAGTATTCTTTCTTAAATAAGCCCTAATATGGCTCGCTAGACTAAATTTGGAGTTAAATACCCTACGACACGTGTGGCAGTAGAGTTGGCCTGCGGAATGATAGCTGTATAAAAGACGTTTGGCACTCGGAGACTGCCGCGGTAAAGCTATTGCATGGGGGGTGTTAGGTTATTTTCGTTACGGAATTTCTGGACCGAATGGTCTCCACGCTCAAGGCCCGCGATAGAAGCTATGCAATAGCTTAATATTGTGTCAGAGGGATTAGGTCTCTCTTTGAATATAGGTAGGTACTGTTACTAAATGTAATGTAATATGTTTGTTGTTGTTTTTAGCCTGTAGTGTCCCACTGCTGGGCAAAGGCCTCCCCTCGAGTTTTCCAGTCGTTTTGGTCTAACGCAATTTATGGCGTTGTCTTTGAGTTTGGACTTCTGAATACTAGTAAGGGACCAAGTTTGAGCACCGTACGTTAGAATTGTAAGAATACAGACATCCATGAGCTTACGTTTAAGAAATAGTGGCAGATATCCTTTAAAAAGCGCTTTCATAATGTAATGTAATGTAACGATCATTCGATCGGAAAGATCTGCTTGCATAAAATTGTAATCGTAATTGCTTTCATTGTGTGGATCAATTGATTATTAAACTCAGAAATAACTTCTGTTGTTTGTTGTGACATAGAATTGTGACTCAAGAATTTATTTCATAGTAGTCATGTAAATATACTTAAATTATACATGTAATTATTTCTGACAAGACAATGCTTGAAATTATAAATAACACATTTATAAATAGTATATTCAGTAAGCGTATAAGTAGATTGTGTGTCTAGGATCAAAGAAAATAATAAATTCATTAAGTTATTACAATACAAAACAGGCACCCAAGACTAACTTAATACGACATTGTTCGAAAGATAATTTTAATAGATACTACCTACATTGAAATGTCACACTGTATTACATGATTAATATCTAGACTTCTAATAAAATTAACCATCGGTATTGTATTCATGATTAGGTTATATTTATCAGCAACTTGTTAGTTTAATGGTCCAATCCACTTGAAGACACTTTGTAGAATATAAAGTTCCACCTGCTTTATAAAAATCACCCTTGCTACTATAAAAATAAGGGTAAAAACCGCGTGTTGGTAATCAGTACCCCCAAGCAAAACATGAATAGAAAATTGTGATATGAGAAATTGCTGCATATTTTGCGGTCCCGGTGACGAGAATAAATCGATTTGAATTAATTTTTTCATGATAACTTTATTTAAATGTCATCACTGGCAGCCACCCGCCAGGTGTAGGCAATCAATTCTTTCAGGAAACAATTGTGGGGTGATTATTTTAGTAATTTATTAGCCACCGGGATTAACGCGTACCCGTAGCTTGATGCATTGGATACAAATTAGGTTTTGACATTAAAAAGTGAAGATAATATTTTTTCCTTGTTGAAAAAAGGGCTACTAATAAAAAGTAATTGAATTATAGAAGTATGATGGAAGTGCCTTTTTATTAATAACTATTTATAATGGGAAACATCGTGAGGAAACCAGTTAGCTTTCTAGTAGCGTCGATGGGCTTGCAACCTGTCACGTATGGAAAGTTAACTTCTGCAAAAAGTGGGCATGTACCAAATATGTATGTATACGGACATACCTCTGACTACCCCCTTAGACATCTTCGAAAAGATCTAAAAATTGCCTAATCATCTGAAAGAAATGTCTACCGCTCCCGGGATACAGTCGTGATCATATTTCAATTCATTTTTTTTTCAGGTGTTGTTACTCACAGCAGCCACAATTGGTACAGTATAAAACCACTAAAACAAGATATTTCTAGCTGTATTGTTCATTATTATTAATTGTGTGGTAGATCGGTAGATTTGCATGAACTATGGTGGTGCTTACTCTATCTCTGTATACCATCGCTGGATCTCGAACGAGAGTAGGTAACTCAATCTATACACAATCTGCTAACTGGTTTGTCTGTTCGTACTTGGTGAATTATTCGTGTTATCCCTGTTATTCAGTTTATGTGATACAGCTATTTTATGTTTCATCGGAATTGGTTCAGCCGCAGTAGTGTATCCGCTTGTGTTTGTAAATTAGTTTTTAATATTGTAGGAACTTGGAAAGCACATCATATATGACATCCTCAATGATGAACTTTTTTATTTCAATATTTTTATTAAAAATTAAAAAAATACCATTAAAAAAATATTGAATCATTATAATTTCAAAGTTGGGCAACATTACTTAGTCTTATCCTTGGCATTCATAATAAACTTTGGCCTAACACTCAAATGACTGTTTTAAATTTGATTGAATAAGGGGGTTAGAAATATCAAGAAACTTAAATTATTGTTAAAAGCCTTCGTATATTGACAGGAATAACCTTCCTTTTCGCTTTGCCGTAGTCGGGTATTAGTGGCAATTCGGAGTATCGCAAGAGCTAAACTTAACTAACCAAAAATGTTGCCGTCCTTTTCATAGCGATGTGAATAAAAAGGATGGCTCATGGCATTAATTTTAGTTAGTTTAGTTTAGCTTTTGCGACACTCCGAATTGCCACGAATAACGGGGTAAATCATTATTTAGTTAGCTTTTTTATAGCGTCGATGGACGTGCAATATGTCCTGTCACTTATTGAATGTTAAATTTTGAATTATGTGGGCATGTACTATTATGGTAAGCCTATATACCGGCTTTTGACTACCCCCTAAGATCTAAGGGTCTAAAATTGCCTAAAGATTTGAAAAAATAACTACACCTTGTGTACAGTCTGAGATGAAGATTAAAACAAAGTGAAATGCCTCAGCTAGTCTAGGTATATATAAATGAGGGTGCATTACGTAAACTGATCAATTTTCCGCTAAACACAATAGGGTTTCTCCATCGCGCGGTATCTTGATTGTTAATTTATAAATTTATTACTGGCATTTATAATTTAAATTGTTTTGTTGAATGTCTGCACAAGTTTAAAGTTTCAAAAGCACGACTATTTGTACCTACTATCATATTTATTGTACGCTGATAAAACATGGGCAAACTTAGATAATACTTTTGTTATTTATGAAACAATTGTTATATTTTTCGATATAAATAAAGCCAAATGCCGCATACATGAAAGATATCATCGAGAACGAATCGACAGATCTAGGTTTATTATGAAAGAAAATCCACTGGAAAACATGAAGATAAATTATAGTTATGTATGTTTACAAACATACATAATAAATATTGTAAATTTGGTTATCATCATAAAAAATACAAGAGCAGTTTCCGTTTGATTATGTCAACACACGAAAGTTTTGAAAATAATTTTGTATTTATTAGGAGTTTTTGTAATAAAACTCTTTGGCCAAGAACGACAAGCGATTAAGAAATCCCCGACGATCCTCAATAGGTCTAGACATGATCATCGTAATAAAACATGACTATTACAGCATTACCTATGTCATTACGGACATAAATTAAAACATACATGACGTGGGAGCGCGTTGATGTCTTTTGTATGAACTCATTGTTCTAGAGCTCTAGCTATCATAAATCATTTGAGAATACTTTCTGCCACAGATTTTCAATGTTTTTCTAGAAAATTTTAATGACGAATTTATTAACATAATAATAATGTCAGAATCATAAATCCACTACTATTTTAAATGCGAAAGTTTGTATGTATGTTTGTTACTTCTCACGCAAAAACTACTGACGGATTTGGCTGAAACTTGCAATGTACTATCACCCAAAGCACCGCTTCACCACCTTAAGGGTGCTTTTTCTGTGACCCAACTAGCAATTTACACCGCTTTGCAACATTCGAACACCAATAGCAACAAAGTATTTCGGTGCTTTGTTAAAAAGTTTGAAGAACAAATAATAACAGTAAGTTTTTAACAATGGTAAAAGTCATCAAACAATTATTGCTTTTAGATGTTTACGACTCCAATTGGTCAAAATAAAAAGGGCAGGATCAGCTAGCTAACATCTTGCAAGCTAAACTGTTTCAAAATTGGTAAAGCGACGCTTTTGGTTATAGTACATAGGTTAAAACTTGGGCTAAGTGCCTCGCAGGAAAAACCGCGGGCGAAAGCTTGTTGCAATATTTTTGTTTTTGCACCAGTTTTACGATTCGTTCGTTCGTATGAGCAAGTGGCCAACTCTGGTGACGGAGTTATTAGGCCGCCTAAAGGCCTCCGTCATGGCGGGATCGATAATTTAACGTGCCCTTCGCAAGCACGTCAGTTTATCATTGCAGTGAATGGAACTGAATATAATGTTTGTGAGTCTTCCCGTGGCAGGAAAAAAATTGTGTTAAATACCCGTTTATATCTTTTTTTATGAACAGAAAGTTTCAAACTACAGGGATTCTTTCGCACAATTTTCCTAATAATTGTATTTATTGTCGTTTTGGCTATGTTACAATAACCGTCGTCGCGGGCAAACTGAAACATGTAGCTACCGACTGGCAATTAGTGATCGCAAAAGTTTAAAAAACACATCTTTTATCCATGTTTTTATGTAAATATAAACCAAATCGAATTAAGACTGAAGCCTCAAGTGTAGGTAAATCAGTTGTCACAGTATCTTGAAATGCCAATGAATGAGTCACCGAAACTCTTAGAAATAAGTTCTACGTCAGTAGAGACGCAATCTTTAGCAAAGGAATCTATTGAGGTTACATGAAATCAATACAGCACAGAAAATACCGTGAAATGTAATTTCACCTGATAATACTAAAACAAGCCAATCTAGCGCCCCATTAAAGATAGTAGATATACTTCGCCAGATGTCGCGGGAAGCGCTACTTAATGGTGGGTTGTCACGAAGATCTGCCCTTAATGAGGCAGCTAGCTCACTTTAATACAGCCGGAGGGCAAATCATGTTTCTGTGAAAATACTCTAAACTGCCAGATTATTCACTTTTAAACTGTTGAATAGATGAGGAGGTTTAAAGAACGTAGTTATGTATGTTTATTTAGACTTGACTTTAAATAATGTTACTTATGTGCAAAGATGTAAAAGTTTTGCATCTAGTTAAATGTAAAGTCCTGAGTTTTTAAGACAACTCGCTTCTTTTAAGTTAAAAAATTTTTTACTTAGGTATACAAAGTTTTAGAATTATGTTTTTAAAGTAAAGTAAAGTAAAGTAAAGTAATATTTATTGCTTGAAATACATGTTGTACATAGATGGATTCTGTTCTGCACTTAATTGAGAAACAATGTATTCTGCCATGTAATGGCGTGCAATTTTTAGTTATGAGA
This sequence comes from Xanthorhoe designata, assembly GCA_963582015.1. Classification (NCBI taxonomy): domain Eukaryota; kingdom Metazoa; phylum Arthropoda; class Insecta; order Lepidoptera; family Geometridae; genus Xanthorhoe; species Xanthorhoe designata. The sequence continues at coordinate 1,922,835 of OY757042.1, read as the reverse complement.
TTACAAATAAACATTATAAATAAAGTATTAAAATAAACAAAAACGAAAATATAGTCAATTTAAGTTACACAATAGTCAATTTCATTATTAAGTATAGTATTATAAAATATCATAATTTAAAGTTACCTACTTATATTATTTTTCTATCAGCAATAAATTCATTTACTGAGTAGTAGCACTTGCTTTCCAAAATGGTTTTCAACCGTTTCTGAAACAGTGTACGCGGTAGCTCTCTTAATATTTTGGGAACATGATTGTATATTATAGGAGCCATACAGAAGATGCTCTTTTGCATTAATGTGGTTTTAGACCTTTGTACGCAGAGTCTGATCTGGTCACGTCTATTGCGAATCACAACATCAGATGGTCGAGAAAATCGCTCTGGATTGTTTCTGACAAACATCACCGTCTCAAAAATATATAAAGAAGGAACTGTTAATATTTTGTACGTCTTGAAATAGGGCTTACATGAATCTGTCATCTTACAGCGGAACATAGCTCTAATGCAACGTTTTTGATGCTTAAAGATTTTATCTACATCTGTTGAGTTACCCCAAAATATTATGCCATATCGAATAATTGATGCTATCAGTCCGTGATATGTCATGAGCAGGGTTTCAATATTAACTATTGGGGATAGTTTGTATAGCATAAATACTAAACTATTCATTCTTCTGCCCGTATCTTGAACATGAGTTTTCCAATTTAGTTTTTGATCGATATGAAGTCCTAAAAATTTCGTAGAATTAATATCTTCGATTCTAATATTATTATACTGAATGTCAAAGTTAGGGGGTGCAGCGGGTTCGCGTTGTCTAAAATGTATAAGTTTTGTTTTATTCATATTGATTTTTAAATTATTGTTATCTAGCCATGTTATGATGGATGTCAAAGCTTGATTTATGTCAATTTCGTATGTTGTTAAATTATTATTACTTGATATGGTAACTGTACTATCATCGGCAAATAATGACATTGGTTGATTTGTTACTTTTGGCAGATCATTTATATAGATTATGAAAAGTAGAGGCCCTAGCACGCTACCTTGTGGAACACCATATTTAATTATACGTTCTTTAGATATGTGTGTTTCTTCGATTTTAGTCTTATAATTTATATTTTTTATTTCAGTCACTTGTTTTCGATTGACAAGATAAGATTTTATTAGCTGTAGAGAAACGCCTCTAATACCATATTTTTCAAGTTTATTTAGTAGGATATCGTGCTGTACATAATCAAAAGCTTGGGTCATGTCACAGAATATAGAGCAGACTGGCTCTCTTTTATCGATATTTGTCGTTACACGAAGAAGAAAATCATAGATAGCCATATTTATTGTTTTATTTCCTCGGAAACCTTTTTGCTCTGAACAAAAAATGCTATTCTTTTCAAAGTAATTATTGATTTCAACATATAAGTATTTTTCAAATATTTTAGAGATCACAGGTATAAGGGAAATAGGTCTATAGTTCTCCATGCATTCTTTGCTTAGTTTTTTATGTATTGGTCTGACAATTGAAGTCTTTAGTGCTTGTGGGAACACTCCTGAACTCAAGCACAGATTAATAATGTAGCTAATGGGCTCACATATATTTTGAGCAACAGATTTTAGTACTTTCGTTGAGATGTAATCATACCCAACACTATTAGTGTTATTAAGTGAAATGATTATTTTAAAAATATCTAATGGAATGCTAGGTTTTAGAAATATAGAGTCCTTTTGGTTTATTATCAATGACAGATCATTTTTACGTGAGCTTTCGATTGGTATTATCTTGTCAATAAAATAGTTATTGAAAGCGTTTACTATGTCAGTAGGATTCGAAATTATTTTATTATTGTCAATTATTTGATTTATTGGCTCCTTAGGCAGTTTACTTTTGTTGCTGTTAATTACCTTCCAAGAGGCTTTTGATTTATTTTTGGAAGAGCTTATGGTATAAGTATTTTGTGCTTTTTGTGTTAGCTTAATGATCCTTTTTAGTAAGTTAGAATATTTATTATATTTATTCTTGTTAAGTTCTGATGGATCTTTTCTAAATTTCCAAAGAAGTTTTCTTTTATTATTGCAGCATAGCTTTATACCACGCGATAGCCATCGTACAGACCTTATAGATTTAATAGTTATTAGTTTTTGAGGGAAACAAAGATCATAAAATAGCTTAAAAGTATTTAAAAATAAGTCATAAGCTGCATTAGGCTCATTCTCACGGTAAATTTCTGAAAATGACAAACATTCAATTGCCTTACGAAACTTTAACATATTTTCAGTTGAATAGTCTCTCCTTCTTACTCGCCAGTATTTAAGAGTCATTTGGTTTCTAATGGGACATTTTATAATCTGCGCTGTGTGATCAGATAATGCAAAATCAATAATCTCAGTAGAGCATGGTTTTATAAAATTGTGTGCAAAATTATCGATGCACGTTTTTTTAGCAAGTCTTGTCGGCTGCTTCAGAGCTAGTTTCAATCCAAAGTTAAGAAGCAAGTACTCAAAGTCTAAGGTTATATTATTCTTGATTAAAACATTAATATTAAAGTCACCGGCAATAAGCAAATTATCATACTTTTTTTTAGATATTTCTTGTAAAACTAGTTCAAATTGAGTCATAAAAATATGGATATTAGTCGATTTTGGGATTCTATAAACACATAAAATGGCAATATTATAGTTTGTTAATTCAATACCGCAACACTCAAAAATCCCTTGCACTGAAAATTCTGATATTTTCTTCAAATTTTTCCATTGTATAATATCATTTTTGATGAGAATACAGGCCCCTCCTCTCGCTTTCTTAGCATTTTTACGACAGAAGTATGAAGTAAGAGTATAGTTTGGTAATACTAGATATTGTTCACGACCTTCTATAATATTATGTTCCGTGATACATATAACGTCTATGTTAATGTTGCGTTCCAATAATTTGTTCAGATGCGTTGTCAGTTGATCGGATTTATTTATTAGTCCTGATATGTTTTGATGTAGTACACACAGTTTTTTAAACAAGAAAAAACTGGGTTTCGCTTTCGGCGTTTGGGAACTCTTTCGTGTCAGGCAGTCTATTTTCTATATTTTTCGTACAATTCTCAATCATGTATACTAGGTCCTGAAATATCACTCTCATTCCTGCATTGCTTACTCTACCGGAAAGTTTGTGAAACATTGTGTAGTTGTAGTTTAGATTTTTATTTGTGTCTAATAAATATGCATATTTGAATTTTTTTATGTCTTTCAGGAGAAGCTTATTAATCTTTAGTGATTTTATCTTTAGTGAAATATCAAGAGAAACCTATTATTGACTGTTACTATCATATTGTTTAATTAAGTCTACCTGTTTTACTTTTGTAGCTGTTGGTTTCTTCAATAAAATAAAATAATGATGTTGAAGTTAATCTTTGGTGAAAATAATGTTTGTATGAAGTGATACAGCTGTTGAACCAAAGCGTCAGAGTTCTCGGTATTTATGATTGTCTACCTCCAATTGGGTGTCGGAGATCGTTGTGAGAGATACCGCAACATTGTACGATGTACTAATAAAATAATCAGGTACCGCTGTCTTGCTAATTGCAATAGCCCTACAAATGAAATTGGAAGCCTTAAACGAAACGAATTTAATTTAATTTGATCGTCTTCTTTCATTCCACATCGAATATAATGAAAGCGTTCACGAGTTTAGGTTCGTCTGAAATAAACCTGAAAGGTGAGCGTTAAATGAGCGTTAAATGAGCGTTTATTGAGCCGTAAGTCACATAAAATGAATCTCGGAATGTACGCTGCATTAGGTTCAGTACCTACCCACTTAAATTCCGCGACTCATTTTCCGCGACACACAGCTCAAAAAATTAAGATCGTTTAGCATAACCCTAACTATATTACTTTTGGTTGCCTAAAAATAATTATTATTAGTGTTTAGATACCTATAGATGTTTTTCGTTTCTATTCGAAAGGGATTGTAGAAATGTTACTTAGCTAGGAGCTTAGCAGTTGATTTAACTGCTACATCACCGAGGTAGTCAACATTATAATCTTTTAGAACTTATATTGATAAATCGAGCAACAAAAGAACGTAGGCGTGTTGCCGATAAATAGATTGGTAAAAAATCAATCACAACTTTTTACTGAAACCCGGATCTTGGACATTCTGGGCTTCTTGGAACTAAGAGTCAGTGCACCTCTTGTCACAATCTCACAAAAAATGATACGAGAATAGAGTCTAATAATAGATCAATTGCTATAAATTGGATTTCAATGTTAAAAATTAACGAAACAGAAGACGTGAAGATGAAACGGTTAAAATCAGTATAAATAAAATAATAAATAAAATATATCCGAGACATCCAGATAAATATTTTAAGTTAGGATAAATATTTTAAGTTGTAATTGATGTGATTATAATCGATACTAGATTTTTTAGAAAATTTAATTAGCTGAAGTTAATTTAATTTGATAAACAGTTCAAGTTTTTCGAATAATCAAGGTGATGTTTTATACCCAATTACAGCTCATTTTAATTATTACACTGCATTTACATTGTCCTGAGTTACAATGAATTTACAGTTTAAAAATCTAGTTCTTTTCATTAAAATAAATAAATAAATATCCTTGGACATTCCACACGGCGTCATCTAGTCCCAAGCTAAGCAACTTAATGCTTGTGTTATGGTAACCAGATGACTGCTATACTACATAAATACTTTTTTTTTGTAAATACATACATATTATAGATAGAAAAACATCCAGACCCGGAACAAATATCTGTAGAAGATACAAACATTTGTCCCGTGGCGGGGATCGAACCCGCAACCTCCGCGTCTCAAACGGGCCTTCGACCACTGTGCCACAGAGGTCGTCATTGATATAAATTAACAAGAGAATATGAATGATAGGGTATAATATGAGTACAAAACACCGACTTAAAAAATAAATCACCACATATCTTCTAAGTGGCAATTTATATTAACTTCTATTATTCTATTATTAATCGGTGCTCTAACCGAAAAATATAATCTTACTGATAGTTTCGTCGTCGACGTTATTGGCTTCGTGGCCGAGTGGTCGATGGCAATCCGGCTAAAGGATGATCGCTTGAATCACGCGGGTTCGAATCCCGTCGAAGTCGTAACTTTTCGTAAGATTTTTCATTTTCTAACTTCTATTCGTTTAATATCATGGTACAATGAGGCAGTGTTACAGTTAGTCCAATTTAGCGGCTCGCAACTTCGCGCCCGATGGTAGATCTCAATATGATCGCAGCGAAATTGTTTGAGGAAAATGTTCTATTAGGGCTTGCCCTATTTCGTCACTGAATTGTGAATTATTTTTGTTTTAAATTTGAGACACTGAAAATACATTTATGCCCCAAACCGTATTTGTTGCCCTCGTTTTTCAAGTAATTTTTTAATAATGTTGTATAAAACTTTTAAAAAAATACGAAAAAAGGGTTAATTTAGAAAAGTCATAGACTCTTGATGTTTTTGTCTTTGTACCTATGCAACACATAACTGCACAGTCAATAGATAACACCTATGGCAATCTATTGAACTAAATAAACATTGTGCCAGCCCTAACTTGCAGGAATGAAGATGGGAGGATAGAAATAATTTAATTTGGTCCAGCAGCGCTTATCCCAGTATCGAGCTCACGATCCACCTGTTTGTGAATTGGAGAGATCACAGCCTGATTAAGTATATCCTAGTTTAGTTTTAGCGATGGATTAATTTTTCGCCCTAGTTTAGTTTTAGCTGTAGGTATATCTATTTTAGCAAGCCTCTATTCAACAAAAGAATTCTATTAAAAGTAAGCAACTTAAAAATATTTTTTATGGAGCTTGTCGTATAGGGAATAGTTTTGATTATCATTAGCGTGGTTTAGTTCCACGTTACCTTAAGGAAGTTCCACAACTACTCTTATGACCAAAATCTTAATAATATCAGAATAAAATACATTATTATTTTAACAGTTTCTAACCTTCCTCAACAATTTTTTAAAGAAAGAAAGAAAAAATCATTTATTCTTGTAGGACCTCAAGGATCACTTAAGTTTCGTTTTACATGCTAGGTGATTCTAATGCCTGTTCCAACGCGACTCCCTACACCAGGGAAAGAATCAGGCAAGAACCTGGTGGTGTGGGCCTAGCTTTTTTTTAAAAGCGATCCCTTAACAATCTAAAATAATCTAAATAGTCAAGCTTTAGTGGGAAGCCAGTCGAACAAAGTAAGGCGTGTCAAAGAAATTAAAAGTAATTGTAAAATTTAGTACATTATGTGCTAAATTTATAATTAAGCAGTAAAATTTGTTGGAGGCGATGCTGAAGAACATTAAATAGATTGAAAACAAGTTGAATAAACATTTGAAGCTAATTTCGCTTATAGCCCTAGATCCAGAAACGAAGTAAAGTAGTGCAAAGTGCAGCAAATATTTCTGTAAGTTGCGCCAGCGTGCCCTTTACAGACTAAATATTAGCCCCTTACCTGAGCAATTCGATCCACAAACACGATCTAAGCACCTCAAACTACGGCTTCTGCCACAACAACCATTACAACCCAGAGCGATAATAATACACATGGAAATCAAATTGGGAGAAAAAAATTAAATAAAAAAATGTATTTGAAAGGAGAGCACAGAAATTTGAATGTACTGTTGTTTTTACTTGAGAGATAAGAACAGCGCGTTATAATTCTCGCATGATCCTTACCCAGATTTAAAGTAGCCTAGCCTGCGTATTCCAGGTAACTTAAATTCCAAGTTTTAGGTAAATCCGTTTAGTAGGTTTTTCGTGAAAAAGTAACAAACATAATCTATTCTCACAAACTTTCACGTTACAATATTAGAAGGAAATATATTTCTTATAACAATATGTTTGTTTAAATTAAGAAAATAATGCAGATTTTGCATGAGACTATTAAATTTTTTTCAAAAGCAAGCTACTTTGATTTGCCAAAGGATATTCGTTCATACTTTAAAACTTGCTTACTCCCACATCCATTATCCCCCGGCCTTCCCACAAAACGTGTATTTATAGCCAACCGTTTACGTACAAAATAACCGATTAATATTGTAAATTGTAACGATTTAATACCGACAGTACCAGGAGCGCAGAGGCAGTGCAGATGTCTAAGAAACAAATCGGTTCGACCTTTAGCGATGCGCCAGTGGCGCCCACTGGATTGAGATATTCCGGTGTCAAGAAATAGAACTATAGGTAAAAGTAAGTTTGTATGAGCTAGGCTAACTTAAAGCCCGGTGAAGTTATAAAGGTCCGGAAGACCACTTAACATAAAAATCGCTCCGAAAAAAAAACTAGGCTAACTCCGATGAAATATTTTTTAGGCCGCCGGAAAGCCTACTTGGATTAACCGCGTCCAATAGTTAAAGTTAAAGTAGTTCCTTCCGAAGCACAGAAGCGCTTAAAATTTGTTTTTATTTGTTATAAATCCACTAGCATCCCATCTAAATTTTGATCACACAAAAAGTCGGCTTGAATAATTTAATCCAATAAGTAAATTGAGTTACATTGGCTAGTATTTTAGAAATCGTTATCTTTAAGCAATAGGTGAGTTGTAAGATCGGCACCATGCTGCTAAAATTATATTTATCGTCAGACACCAGAAGGTACTTATTAAGATCGATAGTTCATTAGTACAATCAGGATTAAAAGCAGAGGTTTAGTTATTTTTACTGTATGCTTCACTTCACTTCACTTCTTTTATTTTGGCTTTCGCACGGCTTGTGCCACGCATTTAGCCACTACCATGTGTTTAGATTTTCAAGTCAGTTTAGTCAAGGTCAAGTCAAAGTCATAGTCAGCGTCAGTAAAGATGTGGGTTCTTTACTGCAGCATTACAAGGACTTTTTGAGAGAACTCGAAATGCAATGATATCCAGTTTTGCTTTATTTGCCCACACTTATGTACGTTCACGAACACTTAACAGTTAATAATCCACCATTATTACACATGAACATTCGCTAAAACACAAGTTTTGGAAAATAAAACAAAAAAGGCAACATGGCACCTCAAATTTCCGTCTTTTTCTTCTTCTTTATTTTGGCTTCGCCGGCTTTTTCCACGCATTTAGCCACTACCATGTGTATAATATATTTTCTTTTCGTTAGTCAAGGTCGAGTCAAAGTCATAGTCAGCGTCAGTCAGTACAGTAAAGATGTGGGTTCTTTACTGCAGCTTTACACGGACTTTTTGAGAGAACTCGAAATGCAATGATATACAGTTTTGTTTCATTTGCCTACACTTATGTACGTTCACGAACACTTAACAGTTAATAATCCACCATTATTACACATTAACATTCGCCAAAACACAAATTTCGGAAAATAAAACAAAAAAGACAACATGCCATCTTGAATTTCCGTCAAAAAGCCCAAATTCCCGTCAAAAAGCCTTTTTACTGTATGACTGCTGACTTTTAAGTTATGTGATTTACCAATAGAATTTCCTTTTCAAACATTCATCATGAGTTTGACATTTCGTATTTTTATTTTTTTACATTTTAATGCTGCAAACTTTCACATTGACGACGTAGCTTGGATTTTAAATGCTAAATAACATTCTCGCACACGTAGCCACATTCATTATGAATGTCAAAAAACACCTCTAGAATGCACTCGTTGCTGTAGATATACAATCTTGAAAGTCCAACATTTGTATTTTTGACAGCGGCATAAAAAGCTGAACATTTTCGCGCATTTATCTTAATTACTCTGATGTTTTATCGGCGACATTTTAAAGGTAATTTTGTAATTGGTTAATGCACAACTTAACATGGTTTAAGTAAAGGGTATGTGGACGTTTTGATGTATAGGTAGGTGGTTGTAAAAGTAACCAGTGGTACCTGCATAATTAATAACAACAATTTGTTTCAGCTTGTATTTGTTCTTCTGGAGGAAACCTGGTTTTAATATACCCATGTATAGAATAAAAATAAACAGATAAAGATGTCAAAAATAATAAATAGGTTTTGACCTTTGTTTGCTTTCAATAGTAAAACTAAAATATAATTAATTATGAACCAATACCGGTGATTATATTCTATTATTATACGTAACATAAACATATGTTGCTACTTTATATTGATTTCAAAAACAACCTTTCTCAAAAATACAAAAACAGAAGAGATTTTTTAAATGAATAAAATAAAAAGTATGAATATCCTACTCAAAGTATTTAGGTTGATTTAGGAACAACTGTCTCCGACAGTACAGAGTCCTATATTATTGGCCAAAGTTATCGCCTAAGGCTTTACAATCATTGAGAAGAAACTCCTTTTCTTCATAATTGAGTAAATTATACACACAGTCGAACGTTTTAAGTTAAAGGCACATTACGTCAAAAGGTTCCCTATAGCCATCCATTATTTTTGACTGTACACAGTGACATTTTGTCACGACGGTATGTAATGGCGGTTTTAATTACTTATTTTACGTCTTCACTTGGACAATGATAATAGATGGTTAGACTCGGTTTAATTTGAAAAGCTGCGATGTCATTTGGGCACACGAGTGTACCTATGTAGACAGAAAGACAACTCTATTCGTCAGGTCAAACGTACCTTAAACCGGACAGCTTGTATGATGAATCGAGTGGTTCGTCAACTGGTCACTTTTCAAACTGGGCCTTTCCTAATCAGAGTGAATGAGGCACAAGAATGTGTCAGGATCAAAGAAGTTAATTATATATCTATCTGAAATAAAAGTGTTAACCCAATCTTGGCCAAGCTACCACGGTGCTTTCCGAAGGAGAGCGATGTGGCCGAGTGCACGCAAACATAACCTAACTCCTTAAATAATTTATGAAAAAATAATATAAGGGATTTTATTAAAGCTAACAAGCAAGAGTTTTCTGGAGTTCCAAGCACTATAAAACGAAAGAAAACTATCTTTCGAATTTCAGATGTAAAGTTTGATCTTTGCATTAACTGCCTAAATGTGATGTTTATGGTAGGATAATTTTAGAGTTGAGATTCTGTTTAAGTATCACTTTCTCGTGTGTCAATGTCACTGGTTGACATTATAAACTAAAAAAGCTAGAATTTGCGTACATTATAATTAAACAGTGGGAGGTAGCTCCTGTCAAATGATAATCGCCCTTTCATTTGCATAACACCTATTTTACACTAGTCCTTAGACATTGAGTAATATTTGTTAATAGGCTCTATCTGCTGTAATAAATTACTGGGCAAACAACTAGCAATTTTCTATTTTATTTACAAATTGTAATTACAAAAGCATTAAAAAGGGTAACAGAAAATACGCTATTGTGTGTTGACTCTTTGGTCTTGAGGCAAGATATATAGGTATATGTTTTGTTAAAATGTAGGTACTGAATAATCAAGTTGTGTACTAGTACCTATAGTAATAAGTATATTATCTGTGGTTACGTGTAAGTGGACCTTTACGCGGAGCTACTGGCAGCAGCTAGTTTATTTAATAATTGCAAAATTGGTAAACAAGAATATTCAATCTATTAATTTGTAATTATTTCAACTAGCTGCTGCCCGTGGCTCCACTTACTTGGTACCTACGTTGATGAACAAGCTTCCCAACCTAAAAATATTTATAGAATCGGATTACTAGTTCCGGGGAATAACCACTACCAACGAAGTAAGTAATTTACACGATGCAAGATTCTTGCCTGTTGAATACAATTAAATTAACTGTCATCATGACTTGCATGGTCTAAACAACAGTTGCTTACAATTATTGAACGTCAATTAGGTGGTAGGTACGTACCTACAAGAAAATGGCATCATACTCTAATAATGAAATACTAACTTGAAATACAATTTTCATAGTTATAAGAAATACCAGATATTGACAAAAGTGTTACAATTTGGAAGGTTGAATACTAGACCACTAAGTGGCAAAAGCTTAGCATTTCCGTGCTTCCAACTTTAAGTAATAAACGCCCGAATTCTGAAACGCTACAAAATGTAAGGGGTGCTTATTTCTGACATTATTTGACGTTTGTATATTTGACATTATTTGACTATATATACAAATCTGACAAGTAAGAACGTCACAAATGGTTAATCCAGTCTGAAATATTTCACTAGCGTTTCCGTATCCGAGCGTAAGCCTAGCAGGCATATAATCTAAAAACTCAATCATCAGACCATACGTACCACACGTATACGTACTTACATACTTTCTCCATAGAAACAAAAAATATTTAATATCATGACAGGTTGTAAGCCTAACTGGTTTCCAATTTGCCAAGATAAACTTAATTGTTCTATTTCTCTGTACGTGGAACATTTCTCGGCAATTATAACGGCGGTGGTGCCCGCGGCTCCTGGACTACTGGGCTCGTGAGAGATCACGCCCACCGAACGACCTTCTGGTAGCCATGTCGCCCTGGTACTTGCGATAGCGCTTACTCTATAAACTGTAGGGAATATCGAAATTGGATTTGTTCTATTATAATCTTAAGATTTCACAAAAAGTTTTTTTTAACTGACTACAAAAAGGAGGTTTTATGTTTCAGTATGTTTTTTCAACGACTTCAAAAAAATTACTTTTTCTTTGGACTGTATTCTTTATGTTGTTGCCTCAGAACTTTCAACTGGGTGAACTGATTTTGATGATTCTTTTTTTATTTTAAAGCTGGTGCTTCTCGTGTGTACAAGCAAAGACGATTAATATCTAGAAGACAGACAAAGGCCATACACAAAATCGTAACCCTAAAAAATAGCTTGAAAACTCTAAAACATCAATTTTATCCAAGAAATTTCAATTACTTTCTAGTTAAAAATGTTTAAATATTGAATATTGTTGCTACCTACTACTAAGTATTGAAATTTCTTGGATAAAATTGATGTTTTAAAGTTTTCAGGCTATCTGGTACTGCGGGATCGGGTTACGATTTTGTGTATGGCCTTTGTCTGTCTTCTAGATATTAATCGTCTTTGGTACAAGTAATATAAATTCATAAAACTCACAGATCCTACTTTATTATGCATTAGTCTTTCTTAAACTTTCACGATCACAATTCATACTTGTGAAACGTCGGGAAATAATAAAAGGTAAGTTACGCGATAAAATCCTGTAAACTATTTAAAAGTATTTATTATACATATCTATAAGTAGGTAGGAACATCTAACGCATTGCTTAGGTAGTAGGTTTATCGCATTATCGTAGCTATAACTAGTGTAGGCATATTGTAGTGATTATTCTGTAGGCAGATAATTGTTGCAGGCACGCGAGTTGTCGAACTGATTGATGGATTGATCATGTTTATTTAACATGTGCGGTATGAAAGAAGTAAAAGTTTGGATCGTTTGGTGCGTGAGTCTCTGACGACATCGTAGCTAAAATTGATTCAATTAACGGTTAATTGAGTTTTTTTAACGATTCCAACATTGACGTATATATGGGATTTTTATTTAAATATTTGGAACACTTGTAGAGTTGCTTTTGTTATCCAATTATGACTTGCACAATTATGACGTTCTTGATAAATCGTTGAAGTCAAGCGAGACGTTCTGGGTGTCTCGTACAAAATCTGCCCCTGGATTGTGTAACTTGTTTCACATTGTATCCAAGTTGTATCAAAGCAAAAATCACAGAAAATCGCGAAAATTACTGTCAGATTTAACGCTGATTATGTAAATTAGTAAGTAACTTACTTAATTACTGTCATATTTGACAGTTGTTTTCGCGATTTTCTGTGACTTTTGCTTTGATACAACTTGGATACAATGTGAAACAAGTTACACAATCAGGGGGCTGATTTTATCTTCTACAGTCATTTTAAAATCAACACTAAATCCTATGGTACCTTTTAAAGGATTTTTAACAAAGTGCCCTCCGCATGCACACTGAATACAAAATGGAATGCCAATTTAAAACAGGGTCGAGGAATCACGCTGGCTTTGAACATTTATGACTAAATTAGCAGTTAAGCTATCTGAGCATAATTTAATTATCTTGCAATTATAAAGGTCCGTGCATACTAGTAGATAATGCAAAGGATTCAACATTTAATTTTGGTGAGTCAGCCAGTTATTAGCAGTTTTGCTTTTGCACATTTTTGAACATTTCTAGAAAATGCCAACGACTTTTATGTGAAATAAGTATCTTCTTATGTCCAAAACCAGGACTAGAAATACTCATAAAGGAGGATACATAATAGCAAAGACGATTAATATCTAGAAGACAGACAAAGGCCATACACAAAATCGTAATGATAATGGTGAGGATCTTCAGGGAGAGTGCAACAAATTGCTCAGATAACATGGTTTTTATAGGTTTCAACTAATTGACACTTTTAAATAAAATATCATCTAACCGCTTATCTTACAATATCAATGAATCACTTTAGATACTTCTTTCCATAACACCGTCCTCACTTTCAAGAAGTACTTATAAGTTAAAAATCTTTATATTTTCGAAACCACAGCTTTTGAGTAGCTTGTTTAGTTGCTCCTTAAAATATGTAAGTTACGTCCTTACAAGGGAGATGATGATGATAACTTATAATGCAATCTGCAATAGCCGTAATCTGAATATCATCGCTCGTCGAATCATCAGATTAGCATGAGGTATTATCATAATTACTAAGAGCCACGCTACACTCGCGACACGCCATACTGTAGCAAATTGCCAATGTATTCGAGATGTATTAAATCGCATCTTTGAAATTGAAGTTACAATAGAATATTACTTTATTAAGTAAATTCGTATGAGCAAGTGGCCAACTCTGGTGACAGAGTTTTTAGACCGCCTTAAGGCCTCTGTCATGGCTTAACGACTTTAAAAGCCGGGACTGACAATTTAACGTGCCTTCCGAAGCACGGAAGCGCTCAGATATAAATGCCACTTGCGGTCACCCATCCAAGTAGTGACCGCTCAGAACGTTGCTTAACTTCGACGATCTATCAAGAACGTCTTAGCAAGCTTCGCCACGAGCGCTTCATTGTACACCATAAAAGAAACAAAACAACTTAGAACTTAGATAAGTAAACAAAACAAAAAAGTGTAACAATGGGCGACCTTAAAGAAGTGTACTATGCTTAAATACACTCAATATTATCCTATGGCATTATCATGTGGGGGAACGCTACGGATTTTGAAAGAATACATAAAATGCAGAAACGTGCCATTCGGGTATTGATGTGCGCAGGGCATAGGGAATCGTGTAGAGAGAGCTTCAGAACCTTGCAAGTGCTAACATCGGTGGCAATGTATATTTTTGAAAACATAAAGTGGGTGAGGCGGAATTTAGATGAATTTGAAATAAGAGGTGCCAACAATAAAAGAAGTATAAGAATAAAGATGCAACTAAAAATAGAGTCACATAGACTAAATTTATCAAAACGAAGACCTAAAATTATGGGTGCCAAACTGTACAACAAACTTCCCCTGAAGATAAAACTAATACAAAGTGACATAAGTTTTTTGAACAGAGTAAATCCCTTCTTCTGAGTAAAACGCTATACAGTGTCAAGGAATTTTTAGAGAACGACTATAGTCATTATGACACTGATACTCGCAACGCAGTCTGACATATGAGAATATTAGGTATGGATTTTTGGGGTACAAAATGCTATAAGTAGGTACCTAATAATACTAAAACTTGAGTTCGAATTTTTGACCCTACGTCATGACATGATTTAACAACTTTAAAAGGGGGGACCGACAATTAACGTGCCTTCCGAAACAGGGAAGCGCTCAGCTGTTAATGCCACTTGCAGTCACCCGTCATATTTATGACCGCTCAGAACGTTGCCCCAGCTCGTAAGAGCTTATTTACACCACGTTTTTAGAACACGTTGTCACTGCGCGATCATATCAATACAAACGAGATACAAATAGGCTCTTATACCTTTACTCATTATAATAGCACACGGGAAATTACTCATGTAAAATTATAGTCGATTTAAATACCGAAAATGTTTCGATTCTTCCGGAGAATCTTCATCTCTTATATCTTGCCGACAGACTTACGTTCGCTGCGCGTCCATATGGCGTTCGTATAGATACAAACGCACCGCAAAAAATGTGTGTAGGCTCTTTATCAAAACCAGGTTCACATATACCATTTGCAAACCTAATCCATTCAACGAACGGACATTCTACAGGATGTTTAATATTAATTAACTGACCAATTGCACTTGCGTAATAGTAACAGTCGACGTCTTAATTCGCGATGCAATTTGCATCATCCGGGACGGATGCGATACGATAAAGGTATTTTAAGATCAGATTATGATAATGCCGTGGTTATTTATCAAATCAATCCACATTTTGTTGAGGTTTTATCTTGTTAATTTTACAATTACTTTTAATTTCTTTGACATGCCTTACTTTGTTCGACTGGCTTCCCACTAAAGCTTGACGATTTAGATTATTTTAGATTGTTACGGGATCGCTTTTAAAAAGAAGCTAGGCCCACACCACCAGGTTCTTGCCTGATTCTTTCCCTGGTGTAGGGAGTCGCGTTGGAACAGGCATTAGAATCACCTAGCATGTAAAACGAAACTTAAGTGATCCTTGAGGTCCTACAAGAATAAATGATTTTTTCTTTCTTTTCTTTCTTTCTTTCATGGATTGATGGAGACTGTTTTCTTAAACTTCCACGATTACTGCTATGAAATATTTAAGATTTTCCGCGTCATTTACCTCAACCGACTTCCAAAATGGAGAAGGTTTGTACCTACTACTTGAGGACCTAGTGAATGATTTATGAATTTAGATTTATTTTTAGTTGTAGTGATTGGTTGATAAATATACCTTCTGCGCCCGGGTTTTAGCATCAGGATCTCCAGTCTTGGTGATCGTATGAAATGTCTAAATGTCATCGCATGAACATTTGTATCGCATCCGCTGTCACTTTGCCAGTGTGATCACGTCCTTAGACTCGTGTCACCGCTATAATTAGTAGGAATTTTCTTGATGGCGGATAATTTGTGATGACAAATCGGACCGTTTCCTTTTGAACTCCATTTTGTTGAGGTGTAAGCATTAACGTGCTTAAATTAACGCTCGAATTGCTCATATCCTTTTAAAACAGCTGTCAGAGTGATTATACAATTACCTATTTAGTAAAATTATGTGCATATCTTTTTTCGCGACTTTATAAATGTGACTTTCTTTTTCAATGTCTTAAATAAACTTTCATTTAAACATATTAAAGATTAATTAGTGACGAATCGAGACTTGAGCATTACTTTTTTGACATCCCATGGAAATGGAGGTAATAACACTATAGAGTTGTAACGTACCAACTACCAACCTAAGAATTGAAATTCCCAATAGTAGGTAAGTCAAATCGTATGAATTAATATGTAGTTATCCGATTGCCAAATAACTACATATTATTTTGTACAACAATCTATTTAATACCTCTTCTCAACAGACAAATACCTACTAAATTATATAGGTATAGATAAAATTCACATCGTAAAAAGTAAATAACAAAACATTACCATCTTCATTATAAATAACAAACTCACTTAAAAAAATAGAATAACGAATAAACCGAAAACTGTAGTAAAAATAAACATTACAACTAAGTATTTTCAATACCGACTTCAAACAAGAAGGTTTCTCAATACGACCGTTTACCTAAACCTATTATATTTTGTTTTATGTTTGTTCGTGGATAACTTCGTTTATGAACCAATTAGATGATTCTTTTTTAGTTGGAAAATAAATATTCCAAGGGTGGTCTATATTGAAGAAATTGTTCTCTTCTCACGAAATGGAAGTCGGTTCAGCAAAAATAATTATGCCACTTGTGTAAAAATGTTTTAGACATTACTTTTTTATTTGGGTTATTTTAATTGTTTTGTAGAAAATGAATAAGCATCGCTCGGTCTAAAATACTTATTTATGCTGAGAGCGACACCCATTGGATATTCATGAACTAGCTACCAGCTATGTGGTCTATACCACTCTCATAATTAGGACCTCGATAAAGTGGAGATGAGAAAAATCTATCAATAGAACCGCGGTAGTTGTACCTACTTGGATTTTCAAGGTGTAAGCGGTTTAAATCTTGCAAGGCAAGGCTTACGTGAAGTTAAGTAGTGGATGATGATGATTATAATTTAAGTAGAATGAGTCTAATTAATTAAAAATGATCGCCTAGCTCTGTTGTTTAATGTCAGAGTTACAGGTTTCCTATGACTCAAACGGCTTCCATTTTTATTAGGGGGTAGGTACTAAAAATAACCTACAATGTCTTTAATTCAGTAAAAATACATCGCAAAATAAATATATGACATTTATCACACCTAAAGACACTGGGCAAAGCTAGTTTGCTACATGTAAAAATATACAACAAGTTAAGAGCATTATAGGACCTAAATAAAAATGTCCCAAATTTCAAATTTCACAGAATCAAGATGAACAATTTCTAGAACATTCTCGCTTCCTAGAAAAGTTATCTAAGATTCCCTTAGGTTAAAATAAGGCCTGTACCGTAAATTAGGCCTGTATAGAGTAAATTAAGTCCTGTGTAGTGGAATAAAGCCCACTAGAGGCGTGTTGGGCGTAATTAAAGGAAATTACCCCCGTCACGGGGTAATTGTTTTAGCATCAGGAAGATTAGATATTCTCAAAGTAATGTTATAAGAATTATACCCTTTCAACACTATTATCTGAGATTACTTCGAATTATGAGGCATATTAAATGATTATTGTGCTGGAAAATTATATTACACGTCAGCATTTTTTAATTTCTTAAATCTTATTTTTTATAAGAACCGAGCACGCCACGTTACTTTTCGAGAAATCTCACGGTTTCAGACTTAGCCTAAGCCACTCTCAACAAAAACACACCCAGTAAAGGTAAAAAGTGCCAATAGCTGGGTCCTCGCTGGACGATTCACCGCGCTCCGATCGTGCGCAACTCAAAGAACACGAATCTAGAAAATTTACTCATTCGAATAAAACCTACGCAAGGTTTAGAGAGGTAAAGTTAATTTTCCATTCACGGCAGAATTGAGAGGAACATAACAAAAATGTTTAGAATGAGCATTCATTATTATAGATAGAAAAACACCAAGAACCAGAACAAATTATTTGCTGAACATAAGAACATTGGTTGGGGATCAAACTCGCAAACTCCTGCGTAGAAGTCATCATCAAATAGTGCTAAAAATATAATCTAAAGTTAGTTGGCTGTAGATAGAGATTTTTCCTGTCACTGCTAATGTCTGACTTCTAGAAATCACCTGAGTCCATCACGAATAACAGTGTCATTATGAATCATGCAAACGACGAAGTTAATGTAGGTACATTCAAAACAGCGATAGTAGGCATCTCGCTACTAAAAGTCCTTGATACATAGTTATCGAAATCATTCTCAAACAGTTACCGATTCTTACAATCTAGTTTCAAATCACCATTGAAATGCTTATCAAAATCTTGAGTATCGCCAACATTGAGCGCACTGATTACATTAGCTGCAGCAACGCCTCCCAGTCGCCAGTTGAAAGAGGGGCCTACCTCACTACACTGCCTCTTGCTCGCTTAATGAGTGGGAGGTGTCAACGCTTAGTGGGGCTTGTGCGTGTGGTTCGTGGGACTCGAGTTTTAGGCTTTTGGCGAGTTGAAACATTCATACAATTTCATTCATTCGTATGAGCTGATGGCTTACGCTGAACAAACATTAGTGGCAATTCTGAATGTCGTCAAAACTTAACTAAACCAATTTGACAGCACTAAAATTGATGCCATCCTTTTTATTTCTATTGTTATGAAACATTTCTAGTCGGACGGCGGCAACATTTCTAGTGCTGTCAAATTAGTTTAGTTAAGTTTTGGCGTCAACCAGAATTGCTACTATTATGTATTTATGTAGATATCAAATGTCACTAGTAATCGTCGTTTAAACCTAAAGCTGTGATGGTCAAATGTGATAGTACTTAATATTCCAAATATCGTTCGAAATCTTGCCATCAATTTACCTATTTATCAATCCTTCTGGATATTTTATTAATAGCAATATAAAATATTGTGTGCCCATTATTTTCGCCCAAATTAAGACATCAACACAATTAGAATTTTATGCATTAAAAACAAAAACTGTGACCAAAAAAAAGACACGATACTCAGCATTTGCTACAACAGTAGGTACATGATTGCTGGAGCACTGGTTTTCATGGCCATCATTTGAGCTGAGCAGACCTTTACCAATAATGCACCTAGCTGGGCTAAGGCTGCGTTCCCATTGACGCGGAGCTCTGCTCCGCGATTTCGAGCATAGTGATTGGTCAATTCATGCACCGCTATGCACCGCTCCGCACAGCTCCGCGTCATTGGAAACGCAGCCTAATGTGTCGTTTTTGTAATTTTAAGGCTGGTTATGTCATGAAGTAAACAATACAAAAGATTAGCCTAAGCGAATGAGGACTCGACAACAAGGTTCGAGAAAGTTGGTAGTTCAGGTTTTTAGCACTATATTATAATCTCAGGCGATGACTTTGCCTACGTCTACTAGAGTGGAAAATGATATGGAATTTACTGGAATCAGGTTAAACTAGTTCACATTGTAGACTTAATTATATAAGTTCAAGTCGGTAGTTGTAATCATTGAACTAAACAGCACACGACCAAATCGATTTAATTAAAATTTGAAATTGGTTCGATGCGTATTCTAAATATCACATGAATGTAATCTTGCAGATCAAACCTGAGGGCCTAGCCAACAGGCATTCGCTATGAAGCGATTCGATTTCTATCATCGCTACACCTTTGATTTGACATTTCTGATCGCTCGAGTTTTCGTCATCGAATGTCAATTCCGATACATTTTTTTTTAGTTTCTAATCGAAAGCGATTGTCGAAATGTAACATGGCTAGGACCTCTGTAGTAACTATTGTCAAATTACAAATTTGACAGCTAGTCAATGTCAAGGTCCAAAATAACGTTCTCATACTCTAACCAATAGGATTACGTTCAATAAATCGTAGGAGTGAATTTGAACCGTTAGTTCAATTGATTGCTTTGATGGGTTCTGCTCTGTTCAAATATTATCATAATTTTTTTTTTTTTCAAAAAGTAGCAGTAGGTAGGTACTAAATCTGTCTAGTTTGGAATTGTCATAATGGTAAGACTATAGTAGATAACTTATACTACCTAGTATAAGTAAGTATTTTTCCGTCTGCGTTCTGCTTGTAAATAAATACTTCTTATCGTCTCTACAGAGTCATAAAGAGCTTGGCATCAAAAGGCATCAACAAAATTACAAGGTGCAATCCCAATAAAAGTAAAATCTTACAAGTTTCTTGTCATCTGCTGTTTCTCGTTTATTTATAACATTAATTCGCTTATAATTTTATACTAAATAATCATTTTAATACTTTCAAAACAGTTTGAAATTACCACACTTTACTGTGCTTAATTGTGTTTTAAATGGAGGTGGGAAGGACGCTTTTTGCTTGTGACTTGTGCTGAGGACGTTAATGAGAACATGAGTGCTGGTAAGCGTCTCCATTTATGTTTGAGATGTAATTTCCGATGGGTTGCTAGTCGGTAGCGTCCGCAAATAAATTAGATTATTTGTTTTATTAACCTCTGATATAGTACCTACGGTACGCAGTTGTCTAGTAGCTTAGTGATGGCTAATATTAAATCCAAATAATAAATAGATAGGAGAAGCAAGATAAAATCTTAAAAAAAATGGGGTTTTATAAAACTTGAACAACGAAACATAACTTCAATACATTAGGTTGTTATTACTATTAAAGTATTAAATTCAATTAGTTTATCGAATAGTACGTAACATAACAGTATACGGCATTTCTAAGCACGCGTAGATTAGCATCAAATTTACATATTTTTTTTTTTACATAATTTGACTGGCCCAACAACTTCACTAAAGCAAATAAAACACATTTACCTACACACACACAAACTTTCACCTATATAATATTAGTAGTATTAGTGGAACTGAAAAAAGTTGTGGAATGAATATAATAATCTATGACAGATTGCACTTTTTGAATAATGGAGCGTGAAAATATAAAAAATAAGTGCGGCATTTGCGTGACGAAGTGTGAAATACAAGTGAAAGTGATATTACAAAACGACACCATCGGGCTCTGTTTACCTGTCATAATGGTGTACACGGGCAATTTAAGTTGCTTTATACAGCAACAACTTAATGGTCATACTCTGCTAGTCATATGTTAGAATATCAACCGCGCCTTCAGAGCTTAGGTGATACATTCGTGATCGTATTTCGTATCGTCTTTTTGGAAAAAACTTGTCTTGTCTTGTCTAAAGCCAAATACTGAAACACTTCTTAATGTAAGTACATAATGTTTATATTAGACGTTTGTCTGTACAAATCTGACCAACTGACATCTGCGTTTCAGACTATGGGGACAGACTCTTTCTTACATTTTTAAATGAAAAATCTTACTAAAAGTTTTACGGCTTCGACGGGATTCAAACCCGCAAGATACAAGCGATCACTCTTAAGCCGGGCTGCCTTACCACTCGGCCACGAAGCCCTTGACGCCGAAGACGAAACTATCAGTAAGATGATAATATTTTGGTTAAAGCACCGTAACTTGCACTGTACTTTTAGTAAGATTTTTAATTTAAAAATGAAACACCTAGTGGTTAACACTATAATCAAAAATATCTTTCTTACATACCTACGAAGACTAGTCACACTTTAAGCAACGAAAAATCTGAACGGTGAGTAAAAATCTTCGACTTTTAATTGCCTAAAGTAGATACATTTTTATCTCGGTTGTACCGAGATCTTGCTCTACATTATATAACTTTTCATCAATGTTATTTATGTAGAGCAACAATGTATTTAAATGTTGCTAGTGTAGAAACACATTACAATGATAGAACATTTTATAATACTAAATATTCTAAATATTTATTTATAATCTGCCAGCTTGCTATTACAAGGATTATAACTTTGCTGGGCCTCATGTAATAAATGCATAAGTAAGTATCTGTATTTTGACATCTGACAGACATATTTTTTAATCCACTTCTAGAAACGTAAGGGTCGTTTTACGTTAGCTGGGACTGGGACTCAAATGACCGGAAATTAAAACAAAAACTATAAATATTTAGGTGAAAACAATAAAAAGTGTAGTCTTCGAATCTTAGTCGTAGAAGTCTGAGCCAGTAAATAGACAGGTTAATATTATTGAATGGGAGCCATTGCTTTCCAAAGCCGATACAAGAACCCTACAGGGTCATAGTAGGTCTATGGTGTGTCTATACATAATATTTACCATTCCGTTTTTTTCCCCTTGACACTCAAAAGGACCATTTAATTAAAGAAGGCTAAACGATCTGTGATAAAAGGAAAACCATAACATTACCGAAGCAGCCATTTTAAGTTTCTTTTTATACATAAACTTGATATATCATCCGTTAAGAGGGCAATTTATATGTTTATGTCCTATAAAATTATACATTACATTACATTGTGGAATTTCATCCTGAATAAGTTAGGTTCGCTTTTTGTGAGTCTTAAAACTAAACTTTTAGGTTTATATTCAGAGTTCACTCATTCTTAGTCTCACCTTCATTTTGTACAGTTCTATAGGTATACCTACCTATACATATTGACTGATTAATCGCTGCTTGAGATAAGATTTATGCTTATGTATGTATTGATTCTGAATACGGGTCTTCCACTATTTTTTACTATTATCATACAGTTTTTTATCATTCAGTCAAGTTTCGTATATTTTCTGTCCCTAGAGCTAGACATATTTGCGTGTGTGGGTAACATCAACCTAAGAAATAACTCACGCTATTCATATTGTAAGTTACATTAGAATCTATTTAAAAGCACTAAATCAAACGTGTACGCGAAATGAAGTGATAATATGCGCGACAATACAGCGTTAGGTGCTAGTGATGTGCTTTTATCGATATAAATCATAGGCTTGGTGCCTAAGCCGTGGAAAATGTAATAGTTACAGCAAGATAAATTCACTCTTACTATTCCTAATTACAATGTTCTAAAGATATAATTTTAGCACACAATAAGTTAAGCATAATTTATAAATTTTCATAACTAAGTATTAACACTGTGGTGAGCATATAAAGAATATAATGAGAGTGAATGAGGCGGAAGAGGTGTGTCAGATTCGTAGCAAGTGGAAATCCGTGGTCGTTTCATACTCATAAAGGAAAGAGGTGGGATTGTATGTATGTATGAAGTAACCATATTACAATAAGCCCGATTCCACCCACTACAATAATATT
Organism: Xanthorhoe designata; assembly: GCA_963582015.1. NCBI lineage: Eukaryota > Metazoa > Arthropoda > Insecta > Lepidoptera > Geometridae > Xanthorhoe > Xanthorhoe designata. The sequence goes on along the minus strand of OY757042.1, from coordinate 1,899,621 downwards.
GGTTCCTCAGATTTAATTTTTTAAGCCATAATTCTCCTTCTAATCTATTGACTACTATTTGACTATCGTCTGCCCGTCTCGCGGACACTTCACGTTCCTGCAATAATTTCTAGATAAAATAAGCGACGAATTTTATGTTTAAGTACAACATGATACAGTTTATTTAGTTTAAGATTTTGATTTGAAGTGATGCAGCCTAGGTGTTAGTGATGTGCTTTCATCGATATAAATCACCGCTATAGGTACTTAAACCGCAAGTAATAAATCAAGAGATTGTGACTCATAATCCTATGATTAACGATGAACATTTTCAAGCCTCTCAGTCAGACTAAAAATGTCTATTTGCAACACTAGATTTAGTCAGTGGGTGGTTACTATGATTATATTATTTGATTACTTACTGCAATATACAAAAATGGTATTATTGTATGAATGTATTGTAAAAAACTTTTCTAATTAAATGATAACACCCTTACAAGTGTTATCTCGTAGCATAATTATAGCAGAATAAAACACAGGTACTCTTAAAATTATTTCAATCAATGTAAACAATTTACAGAGTGCTTGTACGAGTATATAAATTATTTTCATGGTATAACTAAAAAACTACTTTTCACAACCATCATAATTAACAAAAAAAAATCATAAATATCTCAATAATCATATTTATACACAAAGTATCTACAATATTTAACTTATTTGTAAAGCTATTATTATAAAATTGTTTTGAAGCATCTGTCAAAGATTTCCATTTCTTACGCATCTTATTTAGGTTAATTTTTTCAGTTATAGTTTAATTGACGTACGCAGGTGCGTAGCGTCGATAAGTTCGTCAGCGCGGCACATCACTAGTTCGAAATGACGCGTGGCAGTTTACGAGGCAATAACTCATCAGTTGTTGTTCACGAGGACAGTTACAGCACTAGCTCAGTCATTAATGTTTGTTGAGCGACATAAACGGATTATTATCGACAAGTCTTTGTGTGTTTTAATCGCTTTGATGCGAGCCGATTTCTGACAAAGTATATCAATAATTTTAAATTATTATTATGTTAATTAAATTCAGAAACCAATAACTGCAATAAGCAACGTTATAAAAGTATGTAAATGCATCGAACATAACCAGTTATAGATATTATTTGATAACTACTCATGAATAATAAACTAGAAAACAGTTTTCAAAGTGTAGGTACTTTAAATTGCAATAGAAAATTAAAGTCATAATTCAGAACATCCTACCAAAGATAAGATTTATATCAAGGCAAGACGTTTATCCTGCAATATAATATAAGCTCTTGCTGCGGGATATTGATGTTTAGTGTTCATTTAATAAGAGGTGTTTTTGTGTAGCAGTGTGAGCTGTGACTGTGATGCTGGAATCACTCTAATTTAGCTGGAAGCAGGTTGTACTACGTGACACAAATTGCAAGACCTCGCATTTTTCCCGTATAATCTTTACGTCAATCGTAAGACTCTGAGACTTGGCTTATTGGCTTCCTTAAAAATATTGCTAATACAGTCGCAATATAGCGTAAGTAGTACCTACAATCTGCAATTTTATCAGTAAATAATTATGTTATAATTGTTGAACTATTTCATTTTCATCCTCCTTTTTCTGTTTTCCTATGACCATGGTGACTTGTGAATGTCATCCAAAATTACCAAGTCCCATAGTCCCACCAACATTTTATTTGAATGTAGGTACCTATTTCAATCGCAAAAGTTTGCAATAGGGAAAAAAATTATCGTGTGTTGTGATCCAAAAATGTGTAAAATACCTTTACTTGAGAAAGGATCCCGATAACAAGTTAATAAATAAGACATAAGATGAGTTACAGCCTGATACAATAAAGATTGGCTTATCTTAAATATGATACAGCCTATACCGCACATGCTAAAGCACTTTGAACATTATCTATTTGAGATAGAATCCATAACAGTGTTGATATGTTTGGTATTTGGTAGCGGAGTATGGTCACGACATCCCGATACTGTTCGAGCGGAGGTTTTGAGCTGTTCCTTGTTATTTACTTACTTGTTATTACTAGTAAATAGTGTGATAACAGAGTTTTTGATACCCTGGTTCAAAACTAATGAGAGTAAAATTTGTTGCATTGCAATATTTAATCTGTGGTCAAGCGTAGATATTACAAGGGTATCGAAAACTTTCGAAAGCCTCGATTGTTTTGTATATATTGATTGTCATAGAGAACAACGAAAAATTTAAAACACCTCTAAGTTCACCGCTAATTTTTATAAGACAGACCGCTAATCTATCACGATTTTAATTAAATATCCGTTCTTAAAATAGAAGTTATGTTCTTTTTTATTTTATTTAAATCGTATAGGTTTAGTATCAACTTTAGCGTTGTTCGGGCTCCGAAGCCTTTTAGTTAGACACGATTATTACTTACAAAATACTTTAATACTTATATAACTTTATATCAAACTACAATAGATTGCAACTACCTTTGGATGATTCTTTGTTCTTTGTATCTTGTAAAGTTATGTCACCATTTCTTCTGTAAAATATTCATGGTTTTTATTTCATGCTTATTCTACGAAGTATAAATAAATTCTATAGGATTCGAGTAAAAGTGAATCCGGTCTTTGCTTCGCCATTGTATAGCGGAGACATAACTCATATATAGGATATTTATAGGCGCATTATCACGTCGACACCGAGGAGGAAATCTAGAGTTATTCTAAACTTAAGGTGCCTGTGTACGTGAAACTAGCGCCGCCGCCTATTTTATTTTATTATTACGTTGAACAAAATAATTGATTGGTCCGTTTGTGAAACCTATCATAAGTATTTTTTAATACCTCTGTAATAGTTTTATTTTGTATAGTGTAAGAGGAGTAGCGAAGTTGCACTTGGTGGCCATCAAACTGCGCTACTCTTCCTAAACTATACAAAATCATTTTTATTCTGTGGTTATAATAAAAGATAGCCCACAAAATAGCTTCTTTATAATTTTAAACCTAACATAAGTTTTACGCGGCAGACCGCGGCGGCGGTAGAGAGACGAGATTGACTCCTACTGTCCACAATGGACCACACTAGCTCACAATAGAGAGGAGTGGAGAGAAGGAAGGGAGGCTTTTGCCCTGCAGTGGGATGATACGGGCTCCAAATAATAATAAATAATAATAATAAGTTTTGCAATTCGAAAAAACTAGATGTTACTTTCTACGACCTACAAGTCATGCTATAGTATGTAATTGTACTGTTATATATTAACTGAAATATTTCTGAGGTTGAACCTAACACAAAATAAACATTTAACCCTGACCTCTGACCTCTGACCCTTCAAATATGGATACATATTTGTTGCTACTTAACGACAAATAACGGTCATAGTTTCTAGAAAACTTCATAGTAGGTACAATGTAGGTTCATTTCATAGCACAAGTTCTCATTCGCACTGTTCCAAACATGGAGTGGTCGGTTTCAAATATCCATTACATTGTATGACTTGTGTGATAGTCCAGGCTACTCATGTCCTGATTGCTACAGTTGGATACTGTCACATAACATTCAATTATCTGTCGTTGCAAATTATTATTTTCAAGACAAGTAGGTAGGTACTTTATCCCAGTGACATGAAATATATGAAAGTTGAGAAAACAATGACCAAGATTTTAAAGAAAATTTACAGCTGCATATCTTACACGTCAGGTGATTTATAAAAAATCGTATGCTAGTAAAAGTGAACTAATAATAAACTTATAAACCACCAAGACGCTGGTTATACAAATACAAAATAGCTGATGTTTTTGTAAGTGTGGCAATGGAAAATCACCAATATTCATTTAAATTTAGCTCAAAATACACTGCTAACTCAGGCCTTTACATCTTTATTAGATGATTTTACAGAGTCAGGAGGCAAGCTGATAAATACTTATTATTTATTCTGTAGTATAACCTCAGTCCATGCAACGTGTGGAAAGATAAACAAACCCAACCAAACCATTATAAATAATTTGAAGTTAGCGGTAGAACCACTTTGTAATGCTATTACAGTTCGCTGGGCAGAGTGGCAGAGCAACACTTACCTACGTCCTAGGCAGAAAGAAGGGCCTAATAACAGTTCACGATACCAATATAATTGAAACATCGGACGTACTGGAATGTAGTTCTATTAAAATCGTATTTAGATTAATATTATATACTGATTATTAGATTATACTGATGTATTATGTCCAGGGATAATTATTTATTTATTTTATTTATTTATTATTTCTGCATTGGTGTTATATGGTATTTAGGCTATGATCTACAATTATTTCAAGTTTTATACAAATCTGTTCGAAAGCATCGTCCGTTTTGCGTGACGTACTAAGGACGAGTACCTACAATAAAAAAAACAAAATTTTCACATATTATTAGCAGGATTACACATGTTTTTTTCAATTAAATGTTTGAAACAAGATCTCGTTTGCCTACCAAGTTCGACAGCATATTTAATATCGAATGTATTTAAGTAGTATATCAGTCATCTGGTAACCATAACACAAGTATTAAATTTCTTAGCTTGGGACTAGATGACGCTGTGTGGAATGTCCAAGGATAATAATAATTATTATTTATTTATATCTATAATTGGTTATCGTGTGCTTTGTAAAAATATAATTTATTTACAGAAACTAAACTACTACATATTTACATAACTGTACAAAATACAATTAGAACCAGTTGAGCCACCTAAGGATCGTTACAAACGATCTATAGGTAGCTCAACTGATCGAAACCACTGCCAGGCGGAAGCGTGCCCAAGACACTGGCAGCATTGCCGCGCTGGATGGCAATGCTGATCTTTTGAGCCAAAAAAGTGCCAGCCCTCGGATCACGCGTCTCGCTTCGACCAGACGCCCCGATAGAATTTTAAAAACGGGATGGGCTCCGGTACCCCACGGACCCAGGGTCTCAACCCCAAAAGGTTCAAATATGTAAACCCTATCTAGATTTACATACTTGCGCCAAATCATTAATAAAAATATGTTATGATCATTCTTTAACCCGATGCTTGTTCTTCAATATTAAGTGTGTATTGTGTATGTAGGTACTCATAAAACAACCCCTCTTACCCAGAAACCACGGATATTCACTTTCGCATTAACTCCCGTTACATTCTTTATATAGGCGTCTTCATTTATTATTATATATTATTTTCATAAGAATCCCTTTGCACAACAGACGCACTTTAATTACATACTCTAATTTCTCTCTTCGCAGACATTATACCTTGAACCCGATACTAGGTCCCCTCAAACACATCTGTCTAGGGTTTCAAGTGAATGTCCACTGCCAGCTAAAGTTCAGTGAACTAAGAGCTAAACTGGGTAAAAGTAAAGAACAAAAAATAATAGAAATAGGTAATTATGCACCGCAAACTATGCCAGCTAAGCTAAACTAACTTAGTTTAGTTGGCGGTGGACGATCAGCTCTACAGCCTATCAGAAAAAATCCTCCCTCTTGTTTACACAAGAGGGAAGCTCTTTTTTCGGACAGCCTTGAACGCACGTACGCCTCTACAATTCTAGATGATTTATATGTAGTCCAGGTGAGAACTATGCCTTAGCTACTGTTATGTCTAGGACATTTTTTTGACCGTGTGGTGTGTAGACTTGCCCTGCAATACGGCTACCAGTTACGTGATGTGTATTCTTTTCTGCATTTGTCAACTTGCCTATCATAGATATTTTATTTTATTTTAACAATTTTAGGAAAACTTACAGCTAGGCACAAAGAAAAGCAGTAATATAATAACAATAATACGTAAAGGAATACATATTGAACATGAAGGCCAATTACAAATTTTCACAGCTATATATCATACCACTTATGGTTACTTATAGTTTCTTTCTCCACATAGACAGATTATACTTAAGACAGATTATGGCGTAATATAGTTAGATGTAAATACCTATTGGGAGTTTGATAGTTGTTTTGAATCTCATAAACTCGCGGATTTTGTTTTGTTCAATTTGTAAAGAATGAAAAACATTGCCATTTTTGGTCAAAAACCATTGACAACGATTCAAAATATAGCATGTATGTACACCAAAAACCATTGACAACGATCAAAATATAGTATACCTACAGCCTGTCAAGAAATTTACCTGTTTATTTTTAAAATATCGTTGGTTTATTTCTACAGTTGTGTGTAATTATATTTCAATGTCTGTTATGAAATTATAACTAAAATAGGCAAAGAATTAAGTGTGTTTTGCAGCTTTCCTCAACATAAATAGTAGACTTTTTCTATAAAATTAAAGACACCGACAATATTTCTCGTAACTATTAGATTATTTTTCATATTTGGTGTTTGTCATATCATGTTCCTTGTTATTAGCCGCGATAATTACAAACATTAATAATTGTCACCGAATGATTGCAATAAATGCAAGTTCTGCGTCATTTTGTGCAAAGAAAACCGATAGCTTTCCGAGTACTGTATCATTATTTCCTTATTTGGTCAATGTCACTGTCATATAAGTCTTAAACGATTAAACAAATTATTGTAAATTAACCTTGAAGTTCCGACTTTAACGCTAGTTCTGTTCATTATCAATTATTACTAATTAATATCTGATAATTTGTTATTTTGTAACGCGGCGTGACGTCTTCAAGTGCCTTTATGGAAAATATAATTAGATTAATTTGGTTTGCAAAAAAACTCGCATAGATCAACAACACAAATACGTTAATATAATTGTCGCAACCCATCAAATATCGTTTTCGCATTATTTTTACTGACCTTTCAATGTATCCTCATATTTGCTACCAATGCACTTTCTATCAATCACTTTAACTGAAAAGAATTTGCAACAATTCACCAAAGTACTTTCACTGTTAAGGAAAACCTTTCGTTAAGCACTTTTTTTGCCTTGTATGCACAAATGACTCAAAGTCTCAGTCACATAATAGAAAACATGACTGTTCGAGTGGCGTAACAAAACTCGATTAAAAAACGTATTAGAGCACGTTTGTTGCAAGCACTTCACCACTATACTACAAGTTTCGTACTATTTATTCATTATTTGTCCACAGTTACAGTATACCTAACAATTATGAGCAATCCAACAATCACCAACATTTTATAAACCGACACTCTTCAAGATGCTTCCATTGCGACTAAAGTTAATTGTAAAAGCTAAGTGTGGTATCGAAAGTAAGTACTTAAAATCCACTCAACACTTTTTTGTACGTTTATAGAAAAAATGCTTGTCAGGTAAAGCCATCCCACATTGCATGATGGCTGAAACGGCTGTTACCCAGAACTGAGTACTTTGCTATTGGTTTTCTTGCGGACAAACAGGCAGCCGTCTCCGTCATAGCTTTCCATTTGTTCAAACCGCAGTCTACACACAAGTGTAAAAGCCGTCCCATTCGAAAGCCAATGCTGGAAGAGCTAGAAAATAGTTTTGAGAAATTAATAATTAGTTCACAGTGTACCCCCACTCTAAGCAAAATGATAAAAAAACCACGAGGGCCCGTGCAAAATTCGCCGTACTTATTACTTTACCGCACCAAACTCCGGGAAATATTACAATAGCGCGCTCGCAACGCAAACTAAATGTTACAGAGTGAAAAATACACTTTGTTTAGTCGTGATACATCTCATTTTATAGAGCAAACGAATCCATCTATGAATATAACATCGTTTACGCAGTAAGAGACGTAAAAACTCGAAAACAATTTGGCGCGGATTAAAAATTGCTCTAAACTTTTAAATTCCAATACGCATTGGAATAAATGTTGACAAACTCATTTATAATGAACACTTTGCTATCGATTAAGGATTCCAGGTAACCATTGCTTTTAATTAATTGTGAATTTTCGCATAAGTTTCGTTTAATTAAATTAGTTTTAAAGCTATTCATTGTGGTATTTTACCGTTTTCTGGTAGCTGGACACAGTTGCGGTCGTCTCTGCCTCTCTGGTATTATTAGTTTTCTTATTTATGACGTTTTAATAACTTAATATACTAGTAAGAAGTTTCTACAGTATTTTCATGACATTTATGCATGTTAATTATTTGGTTATTATTATGTCGTTAACTCCCATCTGTGACGACATTATCTGTCAAGATGTGCGCTAACATTTAATTTGTAGTTGTTTATTACGAACACGTCATGTTACAAGTTTTTTTTTAAGAAAATTTGTATAAAGTGGTTAAGGTATTGATACATTATGTCATGTTTATAATATTTATGGCGTTCCTTTTTCGACCTATGACACCTTTTAAGTAGCACTGAGTATTTACATTCCCGTCAGCTGCAATAACTTCCTCGACAGTGACAATAGAAAAACACATTTTATATACACTTATTATTACACTTACACTTATTTTTTACACTTTCCTATGCATTAACTAGTTTCTTGTTAGAAGCGCGCGTCGCTAAAATAAATTTAGTAAATTTCACAATCGTTTTAAAAAATACTACACACAGCTATATGGCTTAAATATCTTAATTTTTGTAAAGACAATTTACATTTAATAATTATCTTCTTGCTTTTGTCCTACGAGTATGAGTATTACATTATATATGGAGTCGATCAAAGCTCGCCTGAGTCGCAGAAGGTTGCATCCCCCATCACGGGGCAAATGTTTGTATGATCTGCAAATATTTGTCTCGAGTCTGGGTGTTTCTTATGTAACAAGTGCCTTCGAATATTTGCAATGTAAGTATTTCTTTAACTCGGATCCTCCACACATGGAAACTTCTAGAATTATGTTCTGGGATAGTGTTGATAATAGTTTCTATAATTTATTTAGCTATCGTTTTAGCAATGTTTAAGAGAGCTTCTATTGTCATTCATTATTATGTCAATAAAAAGACCAGATTTAGAAGTCGTTTCAACAATAACAAGTTGCTGCTTGCTTTAAGCGCATTGCGAATAACATGTATATTGTATATCTAGTCAGTCCGTAAAACTTAATGACTAGGTTTAGTAGAAGTACTAAAACCTTTTGCTTGTCCAATAAAGTTTACAAAGTAAATAAACAGGTCATTATCGTCATTTCAGCCTGTTTTAACATCACAGATTGGGATAAAAAAACTCTGTTGAGAAACGACAGCAACAACAGTACTAAAATAATATAAATAAATTTAATAATAAATGATTTCTATTACATAAAAACTAAAATATGTGCTTTATTTTTGCCTTTTTCATTCGGCCTTCTTTGGTAGTAGGTAGTTCACTTTTTTGTTAATACTTAGTAGTTCTTTTTTTAATTATTTTACTGTCATCGGTTCTTGATAAGTATTATGCAACATCTCATTTAAATTCATTGTTTTGAAGTGGGTAAAAATCACGTTCAAATATACATAAATACTTAAATACTTACATGTACAAGTGAAGCGAAATCATGCTAAAGAAAAAATATTCTGTAAAAAGTGCACAATCAAATCAAATGAAACCATAGTTGCAAAGTAGCTCTAAAAAACCTCCCCTTTTCTTCCTTAAAACTTAACTAAACCATGGAATTGTTAATATATAATTCTGCTAAGTCAGACATATCAAACAAAATAAGAAGCTAACTATAAAAATATATCCATTAAATCAAGATTCAAATTCTTAATATTGAAACCCTCATTTACGTGCAGTCAAGCAAATAAAATCTAAAACTTATTCTTGAAATTGTAATTATATAATTTTTCCAAGTCGGGCATATCAAACTAAGAAGTTATTAAAAAAATCTAACCTTTAGTTATAGCTTCAAATTCTCAATATTGAAACCCTCATTTACGTGCAGTCGAGCAAATCAAATCCTATTTTCAAGGTAGTTCTAAAACCTCCCCCATAGACTTCGTCAAAACGATTACAAGATTACACAAATTCTTAAAATTGTTACCATACCTATTATATCAAATGAAATCTTTGATTGTACAAAAACTCTCCCCATTTACTCCGAAAAATCATCAATAGGAAGAAACGATTACTAGCACCCTTATAATGTGCAGTCGGAAAAAATAAATTTAATTCATTCAAGTTACTTACACAACATTTCAGGGCGTTCCGTAGCAACTTTTTGGCATAATCGTATTTGAAATTTTTGAGAGTTTTTAACACGAGAGAAGAAGAAGGGTGTTCCGTGTAATAAAACCAAAACTTTTTATCAAATACCTAATCAAAATACTTATGTAGAATGTGCATCAATTGTTGGCAATCACTACAAATGAAATGAAATATGATCACGACTGTATCCCAGGGAGAGGTAGACGTTTCTTTCAGATCTTTGAGGGAATTTTTAGATCCTATTTAAAGATGTTAATGGGGTAGTCAGAGGTATGTCGAAATACATATGTATTTGGCAATCACTACATTTATACATTTATACTTATTTCCTGTACGGTCGGCTAAAAATATACCTACTCTACCACCCTACGGCTGAGTTTATCTACCTCTCCACTTATTACCAGCAGTTCAAGCTTCAACGTATTTTAAAGACACCATCCCCTTTTATCCATAATAATCGTTCTTAAAACATATACCTACTCTCTTTACTTCACAACTCTGAGTTGTCGGTAAAGTTAAATTGTAGTTAAAAGCTAGGGTTAAAATACTTAATAAAAATGAAATAAAAATTTCTGCTCAGTCAGTCAAATCAAATCAAATCCTAGTTTCATGGTAATTCTAAAAACATTTCCCCTTTCTTTAGTAAAATCTACAATTACCGGATTATTATACTCATTCTTCAAATTGTAACCCTCCCTATAATCAGGCAGTCAGGCAAATAAAATCCTTGTTTCGACGTATTTCTAAAAAGCCTCCCCTATTACAGCGGTAAATCTGTTCGACATTTTAAAAAATTAAACATTACTGGTCACGAAACCGATATTAACAACGCAAAAAATAACTTTCCCAAGAAATAAATAAGTACTTAGGGGTTAAATATTAATTAACTTGTTTGTACTATTTTACAATTTTAGTAAAGACTATACAGCTAACGGAAGTATTGCAAAAATCGTACATGTTTGAAGTAGATTAAAAAGTAAAATCACATTATTTCATCAAAATGTAACTAGTAAAAAGCAACCCTTATTTTTATTTTTCATCCGTCGATTCCGCGACTTGGCTAATTTTATTAGCGGCAACAATATTTAGCAAGAAGTTGTGAATGTTTAAACGGCTAATTATTAAAAACGATTAAACTTTGTAGGTGATAACTGTAAGTTTGTGGCCTTTTTTGGTACAGTCAACAATATATTTCTGAGCAGGACATAAAGTGCGACATGTTCTGTGTCGGGGCTCCGCCCTCACACTGTACTTGGGATGGGTCTCCTATGCCCCATTTGGCTAAGTTGCTTCTGCTTCGACCAACTTGTGTACGGAGTCTGTTTAGTGACTTCCAAATTGGCCAATGCAGTTTATGGCAGGCGTTCTGCTGGAGCGACCTAGTGCTTGATCACGTTAACTCGCGGGCGCGGGCGCGGTCACGAAATACGCGCGCGCTAGTCGCTAGTTGGCCCGCTACTTTCGCCGCACCTGCGTTTTGTACGTGAACACTTGCATAGTATGCTGTATGTTTGATATTTCGTGACCACGCCCGCGCCCGCGCCTGCGAGTTAACGTGATCAACCACTAAGTCTAGTGGAGTTCTTGCTCTTGATTACTTCGCTTCTTTAAATATTGTTATAAATGAAATATTGTGATAATAATAAACCAAATAAATAAAATAAATAAGCTATGATAAAAAGAGAATCGATACGAAGCGTAATTAAATGACTACAAGCTCGGTAGTCAAAGCAAATCAAAGTTATTTATTGCGTAGGCCGTAGTCTATAATATTAGTCGTCTAGTTGAATAGCCTTTTCCCAAGAATGTAGTTCTAAGCTGACTGTACCGGTCGGTTTATACCAGGAACTAACTTTTTACTTCCACATGAACTCAGTAAAGGGTTGTTTTTCAAATTTCTCCGTACACCCTTAGCACGCTTTAGATCATTAAATTATCTTTTAAATAACGATTTTTTTCCATCTTTATAGTGTTATACCGGGTAGAGAACATTTAATTAGTTCTGTGTACTAGGGAGGATTTATGCTATACGCACAACATTAACAAAAATAAAAATACATAGGAAAAATATCAATAAAATAATAGTGATAAATAGACATGAAATCTAGAGGGAGATTCGCAGCTAAACTGAGATATAGGGGGCAATTCGGAGTGTCGCAAAAGCTAAACTAACCTAACTAAAACTATTGCCATCCTTTTTATTACCATCGCTATGAAAGGGACGGCAACAATTTTAGTTAGCTTAGTTTAGCTTTTGCGACACTCCGAATTGCCACCATAACATACCTATATATAACTTTCTAAATTAAAATCAATCAGACCTGAAGTTTGTTTTTTAATAATCTAATAAAATATCTTCAACAACAAAAATAAAGAAAACTTGATTTATGTAATATGAACGTATCTCGCCCAGACAGTTTTATAGTTTAACCTCACAAGTAGCAAACCATTTGATAGCCCAGTCTTTGATACATAAAATCGCCTTTGGCGCTCTTTAACGTATTCTGAACGTAGACTAGACATAGCAAAATATAGAATGCTGGACACAGTGTTTTTCAGTTATACATAACAAAGACGGATCAATATAAAATTCTACTAAATAAAAGAGATAGAGCATAATATTATCTCTTATCGCGTGTCATCTTTTTCTTTGGCAGGAACATAATATTTGTTCTAAAAATCGTACTACTAGTCTAAATTATGTTATTTATGGATGTAATACTTATTATAGGTAAAAAACTTACTTAATTTAATCTTAATCTTACATCTTTATTACTAGCACTAATACAACACTATAAAATAAAAGCATAACTCATAATAGTATTATCACATTTCATGATTTAGTTAACATTTAGATATTTCGTGTCGGTGTGCTGGATTTGGCAATCGTATTAAATCTTTCAAAACCAAGTCTCATCAAAACTTGTTTTTTTTTAATCATATTTTCATCATTCTACCCCACATACTCTACTTAGACATTCCGATTAGCCCAAGAATCATAAACAGACCACCGGCAGTCGTTCCTTGTCGTATTTCTCGGCTTTATATCTATCAATATCCACGATAACGGCGCTATTAAATTATTCTAAGGCTCGTAGTCTAAGAGACAGCGGTATTATTTGAACTGGGTACTTTCAGTTCGATTTCACTGTGTTTTTGAGGCTTGTGATCGTGTGTACACCCTGATACTATTATGTGTCAGTTTCAAATTGTGTTTCCTTTTGAAATACTAAAATGTGATGTGCAAAACGGGAAATTTCTTTGCTCATGTCGATTGTTATAAGAGTAATCGTTATGACACTAATTTTTAAACACAAATTCCTTTGAAAAGGCTAGTTAAATACATAATTTATATTATTTGCGTGGCTGTTTTAATTTCAATAATGAAGTAAGTATGTATTAGAAGTTTAAATGTAAAAGTTATTACACTAATATGAGGTTAACCGCAACTAATAGTAAAACTTTCCCCCATCTCCCGCTCTATGTTGTAGAAATATCATCGTTACGTTTAGGTATTTCAATGTCTCAGTAACGAAGGTCCCGGCGGTATGCAGATCTAACTTTGATTTACATCTCGCTTGTTACCACGGCTATGAAAAAACATTACTCTTGCAGTCAGCACTGCTTTCTGAAACATTTGCTTACGGCATCTTGTCGAAAATAAACTTAGGTACTTAACATGGTGATTCACGCAAAACTCATCCAAAGATTTGCTTCGAAAAGTAGACATTTTTAAGCGAAGAAACGTCAATCTTCGATGCGCAGCTAGGAAGATTAATATCTGCAGGCTGATTACGTATCTCGCGACAGCGATAATAATAATTGTACTATTGTCGCGCGACCGATTACTAAACGTAAAAAACACATATTTCTAGACGGTCGTGCCATACCATCAAAACGAAAGATAAAGACACACATCTTTGCCAAGAATTAATGGGACTCGGATATTTATAGTTCATAGACGGGGTTCGTTTTGCTTCCAGACTGTTATTTTTATTTATTGACAAAATAAATCTAAATAACAAATAATAGCATTGAGAACATGCACTATAAGTTTGTAAAGAATCGAAGTAGTTATTTTAAGTATTTTGTTTTAAATATGATATCATAAGAAAGATGTTGCCTGTGGTTTCTAAAAGAGGAAATTTATTATTATATTATATTATTTATTATATTTATTTATTATATTATATTTTATTATATATTTATATTATTATTATTAATAATAATAATAATAATTTATATTCATAACTCCGTAGATCCTCTTCAGATCCTAATTTTTTTTTAATGGGACCACCTTTTGAATATTTTCTTTCAAACAAAATAAGAAAAGTTTTTCTTAAACTTTCGCGATCACAATAATTCATTGTTGCAATAGCCATGGTCGCGGGCGGTGTCCACCCGCGACCATGGCTATTGCAACATAGCCTAAACGTCGGGACGTAATTTAATAAGGTAAATAACGCGATAAAACCCCGTGTCCATATATTTTCGAAATCGGTCCACTAATTGACGTAAGAATATATTTATTGTTTATTATTATTTTAACAACAGCTAACATGATAAGAAAAATATTCCATTGAGTTTTAATGAAGCTTCCGTTAAAGTCGTGTCAACAATTCGTCGTGATTGGTGGCTAAAAAGATCATGGACGGCTTCAACTGTCAACTTATTGTTTTGACACATTAAAGTCTGGAGTTATATCGATTGATTGCGGAATAAAAAAAAATAAGCTATGCCGTGTCCAAATGCCACTTCTTGAGGCTTAGTTTGAAATATCTTCACATTTACTTAGGTCACGATCGGAAATTAACTTGACTTTAAAACAATATGAATTTGACGGGTGACGTAGTCATCTACTTTGACTTACACATGAATATAAAATATAATAAATAGATATAAATACTTGAAATATTGATCATATCAAAAGGTGTTCACCGATTCTTTCGTAAATAGTGGACCGATTTACAAATATAGTTTTTTGTTTGAAAGTCGATACTCCCGAAGAGGTTTCATAAAAAAATTTTTGGATCTGATGAGGATCCTCGAAGTTAGAACAAAAAAGCACCTAGAGAGTGCAGACAATTTCTATCTTACGAAATTTAAGTCGGTTGTATATTTTTTTTAATTTGGCCACTTGTAAAATTTTAGGTTCTGATTTTACTCAACTCTATTTATCTTGACACAGGTAGAAAAGCTTCGTTCGTTCGTTCGTATGAGCAAGTGGCCAACTCTGATGACGGAGTTTTGGGCGGCCTGAAGGCCTCCGTCTTTGCTTAGCGACTTTAAAAGCCGGGACCAACAATTTAACGTGCCCTCCGAAGCACGGAACTGCTCAGTTGATAATGCCACTTGCCAGTTAATAATTGCCACCCATCCAAGTTGTGACCTCTCAGAACATTGCTTAACTTCGACGATCTATCAAGAACGTCTTAGCAAGCTTCGTCATGAGCGCTTCGACAGAATAAGCTGACAAATAGTTTAAGACTATTAATAAAGATACGACCAAACTGTTAAATTAATTCCATTCCGCATTTCTCCAAGATTGGCGATAAAATCAACTGTTCATACTTAATCATTTGTATATTTGTTTACTGTAATAAATATACTTACGAGAAGTACTTTGATTTGTCAGAATACCAAAGCAATTTATGTTTAATCTGTGCGTAGGTAGGTACTAGGTAATTATATAAGGTATTTTAATTATTTAAACTATCTGTATTATGTTCACGATACCTAAACATAAAGATTTGTCATAAAGATTTGTCAATTTAATGTAGATTTCAATAATGTTTTTTTCTTGTTACTCTTATGGCAATGAAAAAAGAATTCATCAGATTTAATATCCGTTTTAGTTTAAATAAGTTTACTAGTCCCGGGAAAGTCTCTAAGATAAGATAAGATTCGTTTATTTGCCAGAATATTAGTTACAATCAGATCTTATACTTAGTTATGGTTAGTTCAGATATATTCTACCTAATAGGCATGCAAATGTTAGTACCTAATATAATAAAATAAATCAGGTATAGACAGAGACATATATTTTTAGAATAGAATTTTGACTTCATAGAAAAACAAATAAAATCAATAACATTATAAAATAATGAATTCTTGACTTTACTATATACCTAATATCTTTTTGAAATGTTACATAACATAAACAATATACCTACTACATTTGACACATGGATAGGTTGTACTCAGCTAATTAGAATTGCTTTCCTTTATTAAAACCAACGCCCTTTATCAGAATTTCCATTACTATTTCCATCTGTTTTTGGTCCTCACTTTACAACAGTTCTATTAACCGTCTGTTCATCTTTTTATAAATATTAGCAATCTTAATACGAATGTTCCATATCTTGACGGTACCTTTTAAGGGAATTACTTTTTACTTGCCGACTGCCACACGCCGCTCAAACAAACCGACACAAGTGTTTTAATTAATTTACATCAATTAATCAAAAATGCATAAAATTAGTAACAAAACGCTGTCATATTTGGTAGTTACAAAAAATATCAAAAGCTAATGCATCTACTGAAATTCAATTTGTTTTTTATTAAGTGGTTTGCTTATTACTGTCGATTGGTACTTTGTCGGTGTTTTAATTTTATGTTGGCAAGATGTATTTTGCTACGCCGCCAGACACGTTGCCGCTATTTTGTCACACTGTTGGCTTCGATTAAAATATATTTTTATAATACCGATGCATTTGTTAAGACCACGTTAAAAAGCTGCTTTATTATACAGCTTGAGTGAAAATGACACCGAATAATACTAATGTGCATGAACGTACAATCTAATGAGAAACTAAGTGTCACTTTTAACAGTTTCTTTCTAATTACGGTGTCTCTTTTGTTTAGAAAAACAGCACCCTATCAGAACCTTAGTACGGTTCTAAGCCTTTTGAAATCTTAACTATGTAAGCCCCTCAAAAATCGAAAATATGTATCCCTTGAACATGTAAAAAGACATACTTACTTAAAGAGTATGAAGCCAATCGTACACAGTAAAAACGAAAACAAAAACTGTGTATCGGCATGTTATTCATGAAAGCCACGCATGCACCCCTTTTTGTGAAGTAGGACCTATCTACGTATCTCTAACACGATCATTTAAGACTCAACTTTTTTGAATTCTACATTTCCACGCTTTTCAGAAGCCAGAAGAACAGAATTGATGAAATTACTTGACAAATTACATCGACTTGACGAAAAAACATCAAAGTATTATACTTAACTGGCAAATATGACGCTTCGCTATTAGCTTCCCGGTACCGATGGCAAAACAGCCATTAAGAAATATTTAACATTTTGCATTCTAATTAATTTAACTGGAAGTGGAGAATACTGTAGAATAGTAAAAATCATTCGAAGAATGCGCTTTTTATTCGGCTTGGGTTAACTAGCTTGAAAGTGTTATTGCTATTTCATTGTTTGTGGTTCTTTGGTTTTTGTCTCACTCTAACACACCTGTACGCAATCATCAGATGCGTTAAAGGTGAAATGATAACAGTCAAATAGTTTTGTTAGGTATTCTATTTTACATCAGAAACTAAGAACTCATTAAAATCGTTTTCATCAAACTCCATTAACAAGTTCCGAGAAAAAAATGTACCAACTTTTTCACGAGTTTTTATTTTAATCTATCAAAATGAGATTCTTTGGAATTGTAAACGTTTTTTTTTATTTCTCGAATGGTTAAGATGCCTATGGGTACTTAAATTCAAAGTAGAATTTTAAAGGTCAATAGATATTACCGATAAACTCATTGAATGATCGAAATGAGCATCGATAAAGACGTCTAGTGCAAGGGTTGTTACGCCTCTCTTAATTTCCCAATAAGTACGCGAGGTTATAACTGCTACGTAGTCATTGGGAAAAATGAAGTTTCACTTTTCTATACATTCTCACACGTAACAAAGTGAGTCCTGTTTTTATTATTAATTACTAACAATTTAACACTTGACATGTCAATTGCTGGAGTGTCATGCAATATTTCTAGTTTTAAGGTTATTGTTGCAATTTATAAAGTTTAAAAAATAATGACTGGGTGACTGAATGACATGACCTTCCCTTACCGCTGTTTTATGCTGAAATGTTAGTAAAATTAAAAATCAATAAATAGTTGCGCGACGATAAACAGAAGGCGCTGCAATAAAGTAAGTTCAAAGGGTTTTTATAGTAAAGTTTCTCTAGTGGTGAATGCAATTTGTCTAGAGGAGCCGCCATTCTGAACATTATCGTTTGTTCATTCCAACAGGTGGCACTAACGTATTTGCAATATCATTATCTAGATGGTCTCTCGAAAAAACAACGAATGCTAAAATAAAATGTTTTATTCTATGAAATGTCTAAAGGAATTGTGTAATTGGTCAGTTTTGTTGGCAACATAATGCAAAGAACTCAATGTGTAAAAACATTTCTTATACAATAATACAAGTTCAACACAAAAGAACACAGTTTAAAAGGTAATGATACCAACTGTCAAGTTTAGACAATGGCGAGTATCCTTTCGTATTTAACAGCTTTTTATATTCCCAATAAAAGGCCATAACGTAGAATAATAATTTTAAAGGGCAATGAATTATCTATTTCATTGAGTATGGAAACATAGTAGCGGCTATTTCACAACACTGGAGCGTTATATAACTCAAACAACTATTTTAAAGTCATCAAACATATACATATTAAATATCATAATGACATTTTGACCATCTGTGCGATGTCTCTTCCTTTAGAATATTTTTCAGAAAAAGTCCACGTACATTTCACGCTGCTAAAGGTTAATTGACTAGGTTATAAAAAAGTACCACCTGTCAATTCCCTTTCGATACTAGATGGCGTGTGTCTAGTCTCGTAACGCTTCTTTGTAACGATAAAAATGGCATCAAAGCCATTAGCATCAAAACTTGAGCCCCAGAGACCTTCAAAACGAATGACATCGTCTGGATAATGACCATGCTTGCCGATAAATGATAGTTTTATTTTTAGCATTTATTAATAATTTCCTATAGAATTATAAGTTCATAACTGCCTCTATCGGATAATAAATATGGTCTTATAAAAACAAAACTAGGTGTTGTATATTTACCTCACATTCAAAATAAGTTGCACAAATGTCAACCTTAGTTGCAATATCACGTCGGATGAAGAACGTGTCTAGGAAATTAAGTTGTTTGTCATAGTACATACATTGCCAGGTGTAATTTTGTCGTTATATCAATTTATTTATGTATAAGTCGAGGTTGACATTACAATTTTGTCACAAAACGCGTTAAAAATTACCAACACATCAGCGTCAGAGTGCATTGAAGCCACAACTTTGGCATTTTGTTTAACCGGATAGCGTTCCATAGAATGACTGAAACATTTCCTTTCTATTTTTTACTATTTCTATTTATGCCATAAACCAACAATAAAAAGTAAAAGTTCAATATAATTACTTTGTCTGTTTAACCAGAAATTTTAATCGCCAACTTAATTTTGACGAAAGAATTATTCATCATTTTTAGTCAGGTAGTACTATTAAGGTATGGTAGTTTAAAACAAAAAAAATTACGACAAAG
Organism: Xanthorhoe designata; assembly: GCA_963582015.1. Taxonomy (NCBI): domain Eukaryota; kingdom Metazoa; phylum Arthropoda; class Insecta; order Lepidoptera; family Geometridae; genus Xanthorhoe; species Xanthorhoe designata. Next base: position 1,880,022 of record OY757042.1, on the reverse strand, counting down.
TAAATTATAAAATATTGCTTTCAAATCCTAACCAAAATAAATAAATAAATAAATAAATAAATAAATATCCTTGGACATCAGTCAATGCTTTACTTTTTAGCAGGGTTCTTCGTCGCACGCTCTTTCTGCTTTAAATAAAATACAATAACTCAAAAAACATTAACCAATAAATCAATTAAATATCATTTAAGACTCAATGCTAATGACCTTAGTAATTTAAAACGTATTTTTTATACAAATCTTATCAAAACTAAGAAAGCGCACCTCTCAAACAAAATATATAGAAAAACGTAACCATTGGGAAAAATTTGCTCGCGGCCCGTTCTGATGGGAATTTGACCTTCATACGTCAGCACTATCGACGTTGTCATTGGGAATTCAATATAGAGAGTAAAGGACAGAGCTATACGTGCAAGGGAAAAGTATATTGTTGCAGTATCATCGGCGCCATTCCCTCGATAATACGTGTTTGTATTTTAAGAACGAGAACATTTTTTCGGTTAAAGGTTTGCAGTTTTGCGTTGGAAATATTAATTTCTGAAGTGTTCTTCGCAGCGCGCGAGATCATAAATGCCGCCTCGTAAACATTGTGTCAATGCGCTGTCGCGTCTAATGTGGTGACTCCGTGACTCGTTTCTCTTCTAATTATCTTTGCGTTCATATTTTACATCTTTATTTACGTAATTGACTCAGTTTTGTTTAAATATTTTACTACCTTAAATATTTTTTTGTTTTAATATTTTACTACGATTAAAAGTAAAAATAAAACATACAACCATAGTTTAACCATAGATCAGGCAATAAAAACAATAAAATTCGTGTTTTAAGAAGTTAGGTGTGCAGTAAAATACCTTAGGTAAAGCTCCTTTTTAACTGCGCCAACTTTTCTACCATCAACCTGAAAATAAAATAAGACTTGTTTATTATTATTTAACTATATATTCGTTGAGTACCTACAATGAAACCCTAAACTATAAAAATTGTTACACACATAGAGTGTGTTGTGTATAAAATTGCATTTTTATCGAAAGAACATGCATCATGCTTATGTAATACTAAGTTAAGTATACCAAAATATCAATATAATTATTTGCACATAAAATAGCCACTTTTTATAAAACAGGCTGTCATAAAAAATAATGGACGACGTCTTAATAATGGTGATTATTATGTAAGTACCTATACTAACGAATAAATTTGGTAATTAAAATAATTTAAAGTGCACATTAAAATAATATAATTATGATTCCTATTAAAAAATAAATAAAATTTTATTTCCTAACCGTACTAATGCTTTGGTTTCCAATCATAATGACTTAAAGATGCAATCAAAAAGCTTCATTATTAAAGATGAAACCTGACGTTACTTGTAAAATATTTCAGAAAAACATGCAGGTTTATAATGCATGTTTATCAATATTTATAAGCTGTGCTTTGCTGTTACACCTTTAAGTTTGAAGGAAGTATAGGTAACCATAGCAACTTGACTTCGACAACCTCTGTGGCACAGTTGGTGAAAGCTCGCCTGAGACGCAGAAGTTTCGGGTTCAATTCCCACTGCGAACAAATATTTGTCTCGACAAATATTTGTATGTTTTTAGTCTGGCTGTTTTCTATGTATAATAATATGTATGCATTTACAAATATATATATTATCAGGCTTGTGGCTTATACAAAGTACAACGTTGTACAAAGTTTGCAAAAGTAGCTCAACTAAGTTTTTAAGCAACCTTTGCTTTGTCTTCACGACTGTAAAACCGTGACTGACAATAAAAGTAATTGAATGAATTACCTTGTATATTCGTTCTTTAAAGGACCGATGAAAATTTAAAGCCTAGTTCACAAGAGCATTCCTAATTTGACAAATCTAATTGGACAGATTGACAAGCGTTCAACTGTCAACAATAATGTGAACAATAATCATGTCCGCCAAATAGGCCTCATTGTAAACTAAAGTTGCTCCCTCACTAAGAGCATTCGTCTGTTACGTAACGTTACAGATTCAAGCATTACATCAGTGAGGGAGAATAACCGAGCATACGCAACCTGTGATGATACAATCTGTAATATGAATACTTAATCGAATCTAAAATGTTACATTACAGGCGAATGCTCATCAGTCAGGAAGGCAGTGATATTATGTAATGCTCAAAGTCGAATACACATTGTTACATTACAAGCGAATAGAGTACACACCCTCGGTAACAAAATAAATGAATGGTTCAATAAAATGGCAAGATAAATCTAATAGATTTAAGATACGATCAAAATAGGTAAACGTAACGCGAAACTTTAGCCTGCGAACGAAATTAAGTCAGAAAGACATTAAAAATGTCACTTTACTTCGCATCCGAGGCATGCCAGCTTTAAAGTTTGTCTTATGAAAATGGCGCCAAACTAATTATAATCTAAATTAAGATTTGCGTATTATATATAGCTGCTATATAATCATTCGAAATTCAAATGATTTTTCCTATGTCACGCCAAGAGCTCAAAATAGGCGGAACTAGCATTTAATTACGTATCAGTTTGCTTCGCAGGCCACGCCCACATTACCTCTCCTTTTTAATACTCACATTTTATTTTTCAGCCGACATTATTTGTTACTTGACCGATGGTACAGTGCCTTAACTTCAAAGATATTTCTCTAATACTTCTAGAAAAAATTAGAAATAATATACCGAGTACCTCTAACTGAAAGTACGAGTAGGTATGTCATAGCAATTCTTTTTAGAAATTCCTTGTTTGCTATCTAGCGATACCTTCTTCTGTGTCATTGGCGTGATTTAAAGCCTAATTAAAAAGCATGTAGATAAATCACCAATCAAATAGCCTATAGCTTTATAGTTAGCTTTATAAATGGCCGATTAATTTGAAGGCGTGTTTCTAGTATTTATTGAGTTTCATAATATTTTATAGTCTTACTTTAGTTAGATTTATTATAAATGCTTTTCAATTAATTAATTAAAATAACAGTCAGGTAAATTAAATGTCCTAGTCTGGCCTAGTGAAATATATTTGATCACAGAATCCCCTTCAGAGAGGGGCTTTCATTCGCTAAATGTACATGGGTGTGTTATTTATTTATTTATTTATTCCACTAGATACAGTTACAATTTTGGTTAGTATATGCCTTAAAACTTAAGTTAAGTTTAACAAGACATACAGTTCTCGGTTAGACAACAAAGTTAAATGTATTGTAGGTACTATCTCCGAAACTACTCATCTGATTTCAAAAATTATTTTACCGATGTGTAGCATGGACTTTCCGAATGAACATAGGCCAAGGTAGGTACCACGCGAGCAAAGCCACGGGTGAGTAAGATAGTTATAGTGTTATACGAGTCTTCCTGCGACCACGGCTGGTGCAATCCGGTCGAAACGTCGAGCGATCGTAATAAATACCCGTTTGTATATGTTTTATAGTTATAGATAGAACTATTGAAACCTTTTTGTGCGTTTCAGTTATATCTTAACTAAACTCTGCCAATAACATCGGGTACATTAATCATGATGATAATAGTGGCTTCTGAATAGAGCCACCATTGATACATCCCACCTTTGATTTATAATCCTCAATTACATTGATAGCATAATAACAACCACGGACTGGTCGTCCGGTTGTTCTAAGTAGGGTTTTCAGATGACGGGTCAATTAGTATTGCAATGCTTTAGTTACAATACAGAAAAAGTTATTGGCTAAAGCAAGTAAGGGCGTGTTTCACTAAGCTAAGTCTTTTTCTTGTTTTTAACTACACAACTTTACAATTAAACATTTACTACAACTTTTATGACACATTTGTAATGTACCTTATGTAACGTTAAGGGAGTTAACATGTATAATAATTTCATTATTGACTGTCTGAATAACTGTACCTAATGTTATTACAAGTTGTTATTACAAGTGCCTAGTTTCTTACAAGTTGAAAAAAAAACACCTTCGCAAGTAAAATGAAAATTCTTCCAATAATTTACTAATAAGAAAAAAGTTTATACAATGTTTGTCCTTTTAGCATATTTCTGTATATCTTTTATGCTCATAATATCTATAAAAATTGGCGTGAGATGAGATAATTTGACTTTTCAGATCATTTTCAATTTTAATTTCGCTAGTTGTAAATAATAAAAACAGTTACAAAAAACTGACACATTTTAACATTCTAATTTCAGATGATTAAAAATAAATCATGGAAATCAATTATACAAAATTGAACAGTAGCATTCTAAACACGAGATAATTAGTTCAAAAGCTATCATTAACTTCCGGCCGTTGGGTTTGTGGCATCAATCTCTGGTTATAAGGCCTAGCGTCCATCACAGATAAACAGCCACAATCAATCAATATAAACTAACTAATGAACTGAGAAAATCAATGAACATCTAAATTAAAAAAAAGCCATTGATGCAGCCGGGATTCGAAGAGAGCATAAGCTCTAAAACGCGAAGAAAACAGTCGTGGGGAAACCCGTGACTTAGAGCCTGGGTACACATCGTTTTCGATTTTTATTTCGATACACAAGTGTGGCGAATAAAATGTAGGCAGCAAGCCGTGCACATTATCCTCATGCTTGTGAAACGCTCTGCGAACAAGCAGGTGACGCGCTCCGACAAAATCACGCAGCGACTGCTTGTGTTGTGCTCGTACGTATTGGCCATTGTCTTCCCTGTGGATGGGCGGCTAAGCTCAGAGGATGGTTTAGGTGCCGGGCAAGTCCTGACACCACCAACGGTGGAGAAACAAGGTAACGGAGTTTTAAGGCCGCTTAAATTATAAGTAACTAGCTTACTCGCCCGCTGTTTCGCTCGCGTGTTACCTACCTTGTTAAAATATAGCCTATGTTCATTAGGAAAGCCAATGCTACAAAACGGTAAAAGAATTTTTGAAATCGGATGAGTAGTTTTGGAGATTACCCCAAACATACAAACAAACAAATCAACTTTACCTCTTTATCATATTATATAGTATAAGGTATAGAAGTATAGATTAGTATAGATAGATATAGATAGATATAGATTTATAAACTTCAAATATTTTTTCATACAAAAGACTTCAACGCGCTAAAACATTATGGGCATTAGGCCTAACTTAAAAATGATCGTCATTGATTTTAATGTACTGTAATTTAAGCTTTTTTATTAATTGAACTTTTACTGCTCAATTGATTTAAATCGCTATTCGATTAGATTTATAGGCACTTCACAATTGGGGCACCGTGGACATAAATTAGTATGACAAATGGAAATGTATAGGCACAAATTCGTACTATATCTAACTTCGTATTTAAAAACCTAGCTGTAAAATAGCCTAGCTATGAGTTAAATGTATTATAACTTTTTATTTAAATACCTACCTTCCATAATGAATAAAGTTGTTTATTTGAAAAATGTTTATACTTGGCGAAGACAACAATAGAAACACAATTTAATTTATCTTTTAAACTTTCTGAAATACAGTTTATGGTAACATCAAATTAAACTTTGGTAATATTTTTATGCCTTTCCGTAAATATTATAATTGAATTTTTACCATGTATAAAACAATAATACTGGAAAGAAAATAATTAGTTCTAATTTGTAATTCGTTATAATTATTCAAATTGTTTATTAACGAATCTTAAGTATCTAGTCTTTAACAGGTACTTCGGAAAACGTTGTCTAGCTTGAATATAACTGTGTTGGGTACAGTCACAATCAAAAATTAATATTATACGACATTTGACATAGCGCCATCTATACCCAAACTAAGTAAACATTGTGTTTTGTAATCTAGAAGCCTTCCATGCTATGATTAATAGAAATAACAGAATTCAAAGTAAGATTTTTAGAATAATGCTGGGAAAACATGATTTGAAACTCAGTTGAAAAATTATAGTAAGATAAAAACTAGCGAATAAGAAAAATGCTGATCCCTATTTGTGACTGTAGATCTCGCTTTATTACGTATATAGACTTGAAAATGTGTTAATGGATCTTATCTTAAGATCATCGCTCAGATAAACTTTAAGCGACATCATTATAAGATTACCTAATTATATTATTAAGAGGTGATCATTTTTTAAATAATGCTGGTGTGTGCACAATAGCATTTATGGAAACAATTAATAAGATATCAGATAAGATGATTCAATAATTTCTCTATCTACTTCATAAATATAATTATTCAAAAAAGGTTACCCGGAGAATATGTAGAACATAAATGTTTGCGTACAGTACAGATGCATACAAAAGTAACTTTTTTTTTAATTCTGTCTATATGTGTTTATGATTTTAATGTTTTCTTAAATTATGTTTGCAAACTACGATGTTTCTTGCGCTAAAGTAGATTATGTTTGATATTACCTGAAAATTTGCAGAGAATAAGTTTATATTTCAAATCTAGGCAACATTTTATGTGAAATATCGTAATAAGTAGATACGAGTATATCTTGCATATTTGGCAATTTAGATAGAAAACATTAGATAATTTACAATTAAGTTGTTTATGTACAGAAGTATACTACCTATATGTAACTGTGTAATAGAATGACAATAATGTTCTTTTGATGGTAAACTCGTGTTTTTTCTTTGTTTAACATTGACACTTATGACTTTTGTCACCAACTGTACCAATAAAATCGATGTTTTAGTAAGCTGCACGAATGTTGTACCCCCTGCGTATGAAATGGCTTACAAATTGAAATACATGAGAAAGTCTGATTATTTTTGTTTTGAATTCTGATTTTTCTGTCACACGCTGCGGCTTGGAAAACAAGCACGATAGCTTAAAGCCTTCAACAATAAGGTGTATGTATACCTACTGACTTTTATAATACAATACTTATGGTAAAGTTAAGCCAATAGTGGTGTCTTTTTTTCGCCGTGTGGCAACACTGGCAGTTGGACGTGTAAATCAGCTGCTCGTAATTAATTTTCAATTTTAATTAAATTTTGTTAAAAAGAACGCTTAAAAGACCGTGTTAAAGTGTGCAACTAAGCCTAATTATCAAATAGAAGTGTTTATTATCAAATATAAGTGTTAAAACCAGTGTACAGACTCCAAAGTTTTAAACTGTAACCAACGGACACTGCAAATTGAGGACTTCAAAACGGCAACGGTTACGATATCCATTGCAAAAACCAGTACAGGGCGCCAATACTGTACTAAGCTGACGAATTGGATATATTCGATAAACCCGGGGAGTATTTGTGTTCCTTTTATCATCTCATACTAACCTCAGTACGAACATCATGTGAACATCATCACAACATTTTATACTCACGCTCAAAGATCGTATGATCGATGAGTCACTGCCATTCTACACTACACAGGCCCCGTTTACAACTCTTTCAGCTTGACAATTAGTGGAAGCTTGAACTGAAGTCCTAAACATTTGCCTCACACACAATAAACAACAAGAAAACTTTACACTCCCAAATTAACGCAACCTACTCTGACATTCACACTGTTTGGCTGCATGGTCATCATTGGTCATCATACTAGATTCAGTCAGACAGAACTCAAATTTAAACTTCACAAGGATCTGTCTTTGTGTTTTTATGGGAAATACTGTACGTTTTTACAATAAACTCCCAATCAACGTAACTAACCTACCGACTCGAAGGTTTAAAACGTACATAAAGAATATTCTTGTAGAGAAAGCGTATTATTCCATTGAGGGTTTTATTAATGATAAAATTACGTGGCCTGATGTCGCTCTGCCCCTCGACGGTTGATGGTATACAATATCTTTACTACCTTGATAAGTAGGTACCTACCACTTAAGTCGGCCAAGTGTAGCGTGTGATGCCAGACAACATTTTGTTGAGGTGTTATCTGTTTAACTTTACAATTACTTTTACTTTTTTTTGACATGCCTTACTTTGTTCGACTGGCTTCCCACTGAAGCTTGACTATTTAGATTATTTTAGATTGTTAAGGGATCGCTTTTAAAAAAAAGCTAGGCCCACACCACCAGGTTCTTGCCTGATTCTTTCCCTGGTGTAGGGAGTCGCGTTGGAACAGGCATTAGAATCACCTAGCATGTAAAACGATACTTAAGTGATCCTTGAGGTCCTACAAGAATAAATGATTTTTCTTTCTTTCTTTCTTTCTTTCTTTCTTTGCTTATTGTTTTGTCTTATTTTACATTAGAGTGCAAAGAGTTCTTTGAAGTATTTTTGTAGTAAGTAAGTAAGTAATACTTAGCAGCTGTAAATTCTGTGTTGGTGTGGTACTTGATTATCACATTTGATATTATCAGTTCCCTACTACATTCTGTGTAAATTATTAACATTTAAATTATAAATTGTGGCAATTTTTATTATTATTTTTAAATAAAGTAGGTATACCCAACTAGATCTAATTGACATCTGAAATTCAGAATAGCAAGCCTATATTTTCATTTCATTTCTAATTGTTTTATTACAATTGTTTCTTGTTTTCTATTTCTAATTCACTCCTATTTTTATTCTTAGTATTGTTCTCCTCCAACTAATTTATCTCTATATCTCTAAAGCACCTACTCTCCTTCTCAATCTTCCAATACCATACTCACTTGCTGGACGTTCATTTCAGACTAAACCAAAATGACCATGACTCGGAAGGCATGCGATTTGGAAGCAAAACTGAAGATGGCTACAGCGGAGCTCAAGGAATCTAATGAGATTAGACGACAGCTACTACAGGAGCAAGAGGAGAGTGAGTCTGAGATGCTGGTGATCCTTGGTCAGAATCAGACATTGAAAAAACAACTTGCCGAGCTTCATACAAAATATGAAGATGTACTGGAAGAGATGGATCACCTGAAGTCATCACTGCAGTCGGTGGACCACTGCCATGAGACATTTGATGCGACTCTGCAGCTGAACAAGGACTTACAGCAAGAGTTATCCGAGTGTAGATTAAGGATAGACAATTTAGAATTAAGGAAAACACCTGTAGCTATTAACTTTAGTAGTCTGGACTTACAGACTGAGCTTTCGAGTAGTGTGCCTAGTTTCTCTATGAATGAGGCCACTACACCAAATTGCAATAACAAGTCATTAATGAAAGGGAGCAACAAAATTAAAAAATATTTAAAAATAAACAATTTCATTAAAAAGTCAGAGAAAAAGCTGAAAATTCAAAGAAAAGTCTTTGATCATGCAAAACTGTGCAAAGAAAAATGTATTTTGAAGCAGGAATTAACCTCATGTTATAATTTAATAGGCCGCCACTCATTAGAATTGGATCACATGGCTGAGAAAATAGTAGGCCTTGAAAGATCACTGCATGATATGACATGTAAGTTTAAAAAAGCAGAACAGGAGGTTTTAGATAACCTAATAAAGATAGACAGCATTGTTGACGTAGTCAGCAATGATAGTATATATGTGCAAGTATGTAATAGTTTTACACAGACAGACCCACCCTTATTAGCCGATGATGTATCTTCTATAATGACACCGGTAATGGAACAAATTTCATCCTGTGTTCCCGTCTTAGGAGAACAGATACAAGCTACCCAGTCCCCGGTTAGACAGACTACAGGCTGTCGGCAGACCCGGAGAACTGTGTTGTATACTGATGAAATCGGTGTAGGGTTTGGTCTACGGCTTGGTGGCCAACTCAAGCAAAATGTTGTAAATAATTGTTTCCCAAATGCCCCAATTGACTATATCACTAAATGTATAAAGTCGGATACATCACTTGACAGCAATACTACTCTGGTATTGCATTTAGGTAAATGTAGTAACATTAAGCGTCTAGATATTATCAACTTAGTTGACATTTTGATGGCAAAAGTAGAACTTGGGTTGGGAAAATTAATTGTACCTATGTGCTTTTTCTTACTCTAAATTCCTGACTGCAAAAGAGAACCAGCAGGTCTATAAATGTAATTTATTATTTTACAATTTGACATGTCGTCATAGTGACGTTTTGTATTTTGACACTAATACTTTTATTAGTGATTTAAATTTGACTAAAAGTACTATGTACTATAGTAGTAAAAGTCAATTGATAATTGCTAAATTGTTAGCATTTAATATTTTTGATGGTGTTTTACATGGTACAACACAACTATCTGACGAGCCTGTAGTTAGTAGTAGTACTAATATGGTTGATCATGCACTAGGGACTGCCGGTCAACATTTAAACTGACCGCTTCGACAACGGGTAAGCTAGGCACTTTACATGTTGTACATCAGAACATGCAAAGCCTCCCCAGCAAATTATTAGCATTAGAGTTATTTTTAAAAGAATGTAATGTAGACATTATGTGTGTGACTGAACACTGGATCTTAGATAATCAGTTGCTCCCTTATTTTGAACAATACAATGTAGTTAGTTCATACAAACGTAAGAACGCCACTAGAGGCGGTTCTCTAATTATTGTGAAAAATCATTTAAAATGCAAGGAACGTAAAGATATTGTTAATCTCTCTATTGAGAGGACCATTGAGCTGTCGTGCGTTGAGCTGGAGCGACATGTAATTGTGAGTGTTTACCGTCCACCTGACGCGGATTATGGGCTGTATGAGTCCACTATGGAAGAAGTTTTGCTCAAGATTTTCACTAGTAGTAAAGTTTTAATAATCTGTGGTGATTTTAATGTAGACATTATTTTAGATTCTCTTTCTGAAAGGTTCATTAATTTGTTCAAATGTTTTAATCTGACACATCTTTTCAATGAACCAACTAGGGTAACATTAACAACAGCCACATGTCTAGACAATATTTTTAGTAGTTGTGAACCAATTAGTAAAGCCTTAATTAAAAAGTTTGGATCAGATCATTATGGTCAAAGTGTTAAATTTCCTAATAGCTTATTAAATGAACCTACTCAATTCACTTACCGACCAATCACGGCGAGTCGTATTACAAAGTTTAAGGGTTGCATAGAACTTAAAATGTCACTTTTGCCTTGTATAGAAGACCCGAATGAGCTGTTTAACTGTTTATCTAATTTAATTACTGAGGAGCATAAGGAAATATTTAAATTAAAGACTTGTATATCTAAAACTAGTGCAAGCTTTGCAGACTGGGCAACACCTGGTATTTATAGAAGTAGAAATAAACTTTATGATCTGTATTCTACAAGGGAACTAATGCTCCACGATCCTTCACATAACCTTTACATTAAGAATTATTCTAAAACATTCAAAAAAGTATGTCAGGTAGCAAAATCAATGTTTTTAAAAAATAAAATTGAAACAGCACCTAACAAAATTAAAGCCACTTGGAAATTGATCAACAATGAGACTGGTAAAACAAAACGTGGCCACAAACAGATAAATCTAAAAGTAAATGATCATTTATTAACTAAAAGCGATGAGGTCGCTCACGCATTTGATAATTTTTTCTCTAATATACCACATGTGGTGACTCAATCATTAAATTCATCCGCCACTATAGCATACGGCCTTTTGGAATCCAGTGTTGTTCAGGGTAATAATGAATTCAGGTTTAGTTATGTTAACGCAGACAATATTGTCAAAATATTTAAAACACTGAATATTAAAAACACTGAAGATTTATGGGGGATTTCGACTAAGATATTAGCTACTATTGTTGGGGATATTGCTCCATGTTTAGCTTATATCTTTAACAATTGCGTTGACGAGGGAGTTTTTCCCAATCTAATGAAGATGAGTAAAGTTATTCCTTTATTCAAATCTGGTAATGAAACTGACCCCGCTAATTATAGACCAATATCGATTCTGCCTGCGTTAAGTAAAATATTTGAAAAACTAATTCTTAATCAACTGCTCTCTCACTTTAATCTCAACGGACTTTTACACCAGCACCAATTTGGATTTACGAGAGGTAGATCAACAACCGATGCAGGTACATTGCTTCTAAAACACATATATGAGGCCTTTGAGAACTCGCAAGACGTAGTCGGAGTTTTCTGCGATCTGTCGAAAGCCTTCGACTGCGTATGTCATGCGACTCTAATTTCTAAATTAAAGTACTATGGTGTCGTAAACCAAGCTATTAACCTAATTAGATCTTATCTTTCTGAGAGACTCCTTAAAGTTGAAGTAGGAGGTGAAAAGTCTTCAGGGTCAGTTATTGATATGGGTGTGCCACAGGGCTCGATACTAGGCCCTTTTCTGTTTCTAGTGTACATAAACGACCTTCCTTCCTTTGTAAAAGACATGTGTGACATTGTTCTTTTTGCTGATGATACATCTTTGCTTTTTAAAGTTGATAGGTCTAAGGATAATTATGATGATGTTAATGCCTCTTTAGCCCAAGTCTCAAACTGGTTCACTGCTAATAACCTCTTACTTAATGCCAAAAAAACTAAATGTATTAAATTCACTTTGCCTAACGTGGTTCAGAGACCTACAAAAATTAAACTAAATGGGGAAGCACTTAATCTTGTAGATTCAACTGTTTTCTTAGGTCTTACAATCGACTCCAAAGTGCAGTGGGGTCCGCATATTGAAACACTTGCAGGTAGGCTTAGCTCCGCGGCTTACGCAGTGCGTACGATTAGGCAACTTACTGACGAAGAAACAGCTAAGTTAGTATATTTCAGTTACTTCCATAGTGTGATGTCGTATGGTATTTTTCTTTGGGGTAAAGCAGCAGATATTCAAACTATTTTCGTTTTACAGAAGCGAGCTGTCCGCGCCATTTACAAAATGAAACGTCGGGACTCTTTAAGAGAGCGTTTTAAACAAATAAATATTCTTACTGTTTTTTCGCAATATATTTATGTAAACTTATTGCACACTCACAAATATATAAACAACTTTAAGAAAAAAAGTGATGTGCACAAAATTAACACTAGAAATAAAAATAAATTATGTGTGCCTAAATTTAGACTAGAAAAAGTAAACGGTTCTTTTATGGGAAATACTGTACTTTTTTACAATAAACTCCCAATCAACGTAACTAACCTACCGACTCGAAGGTTTAAAACGTACATAAAGAATATTCTTGTAGAGAAAGCGTATTATTCCATTGAGGCTTTTATTAATGATAAAATTGCGTGGCCTGATGTCGCTGTGCCCCTCGACGGTTGATGGTATACAATATCTTTACTACCTTGATAAGTAGGTACCTACCACTTAAGTCGGCCAAGTGTAGCGTGTGATGCCAGACAACATTTTGTTGAGGTGTTATCTTGTTAACTTTACAATTACTTTTACTTTCTTTGACATGCCTTACTTTGTTCGACTGGCTTCCCACTGAAGCTTGACTATTTAGATTAAGTATTTTAGATTGTTAAGGGATCGCTTTTAAAAAAAAGCTAGGCCCACACCACCAGGTTCTTGCCTGATTCTTTCCCTGGTGTAGAGAGTCGCGTTGGAACAGGCATTAGAATCACCTAGCATGTAAAACGATACTTAAGTGATCCTTGAGGTCCTACAAGAATAAATGATTTTTCTTTCTTTCTTTCTTTCTGTCAATTCAGATGTCGCTAAAACTAAACTAAACTAATTTGACAGCACTAAAATTTATGCCATTCTTTTTACTTCGATCGTTATGAAATGGACTCTGAATCTGAATTGACAACATTGTATGATTTCATTGTACCTATTATTTTTGATTCATAAAAAATAACAATGAAAAATCATACAATTCTTATAAGATGTCGTTAGATCAAATCCCGCCAGAGTCGTAACTTTTAGTAAGATTTTCATTTATAATAAAATAACTAAGTAATTGTGGTTTAACACTATAAAAATATAAAATATATGTTTCTATTGTATACATCCAATCCTGTTACTTATCTATATAAAGTTATAAAAACGTACGATTGAGCAATGAAGAATGAGAATGCAATCACGAGCTAATGCGATCAATATAAAACGCGATCACATCCTTACATATCCTGCCATAACTCATAGGTAACTAATAAAAAATGAGCATTAAAAATCATAAACCTATGAAAAATTCAAAAAAACCCGTGCACTTAACATTGTAGAACCTTCTCTTTAGCGATGCAGTGAATTCTGTGGACGCATTGCCAGTATTGTCAATACCAGAGCTTTGCTGACACACGGCTTTGTAGATTAAAACGCAACGAAACGAATGTATAATTCAATATTTATAGATATTTATGTATATTCAACAGTAAAATTAAATTTTCTAACGAAATATTTTTTTAATTGTGCTATCTGGCAGCATCTCCATGATCACACTTAAGGTGTCTGTGTGCGTCAAACTAGCGCCGCCACCAATTTTAATTTTTTATTACGTTGAACAAAGGAATTTAAAAAAACTGAATGCGCCGTTTGAGAATCCTATCATAAGCTTTTTTGAATACCTCTATAATCGTTTTATTTTGGATAGTTTAGAAGGAGTAGCAAAGTTGCACTTGGTAGCCACCAAACTCTGTTTTCACTACATGCTTTTTTTTAAAATCGGTTAAAAATGTCTAAATAGTTCGCCGATATGCAAGACCGTGTGTCCACAATCATCTGCAGGCGACAACATTTTAAATTCCCCGTCAGTTAGCCGTAAACGCGATGTATGACGCGCTATGAGTTTTTATAATTCGTCGAAACATGCTCCAGTACGGTCAGGGACAAAAATCATTGATAATATCGTTTTTTTTACATAAACTTTAACATCATAATCATAATCATTTATTGGTGTTTGCGAATCATAAATAGATACATACAGTCCTATGTTAGGACATTATTTGTTTCAGATTCTGCTACACATACTTGCAAACAGTTTTACAATTTATTTGTCAAATACCTAATCATTCAATTAAAATTAGTCAATGCAATATGTTTTAAGTCGTGACGGTTAAGCCATGACGGAGGCCTTTAGGTGGCATAAAAAAATCTCCGTCACCAGAGTTGGCCACTTGCTCATACGAACGAACGACGAACGAATATAATTTTAAATCAATTTAACCAAAAATAATAATACTATCATCACTGTAACAGCTGTTATGATGATTCTGGCTAAGATTTAAGTTGGTAGGAATAGTTTTAAAAGCAAATTAAGTTCATTTGAGTAAGCGGTTTATATTTACCTAGACGATGAAATCCATATGCCGTCTGAAGACATGTTTTTTTCTTCTATATCTATACTAACATTGTAAAGAGGTAAAGTTGTTTTTTTTGTTTTGTTTGTATGTTCGGGGTAATCTCCGAAACTAATCATCCGATTTCAAAAACTATTTCACTGATATGTAGCATGGACTTTCTGAATGAACATAGGCTATACTTGATCAAGGTAGGTACCACGCGAGCGAAGCCGCGGGAGAATAAGCTAGTATCAGTATAAACACATAGATTAGTTAAATTGTTCATTAACTGATTATGCTGACTGTACGCCGGCAGGACGTGTCCAGTTATTCAATAGGTTGATATTATTCCGGTATATTTATTTATATTCATCTTCGCCAGTTCTCGGTCCAGTTTAGTTGCTTAAGTAAGTTTAAACAAATAAAAATAACACATTCGCTCAAGATTACTACTCTGGGGATATCTTTCATCGATGAAGAATCAATTTTTTTATACTATCAACATCACTCATAAGAATCTTCGAAATTTAAGGACCTCCCGAAAAATTTACTTAGTTGGGATTTAAACCCACGACTACCTTAGCCACCGTTCTACCAACTGCACTAATGGGCATTCGATTTTGTGAAAAAAATTATATAATATTAGTCCGAGTACAATATTTTTTTATGTTCGTGATTTTTCTCCTTGCCCAGGCAAAGACTTTTGGCCTTATACGCCATATATTAGATAGCTCGTTGTTAAAATCTTTTCATTCTCTTCAAATCTCACTAAGCCAGCATGTGAAGCGCTTGTGGCACACCTTGCTTAAACGTTCTTGATAGATTGTTAGCTTATCGCTTGATCGATCGCGATCACAATTTGGATTGATTTCATAGAGGCCATGTGGTTTTCAGACGGCCTAATAACTTCGGCCAGTGTTAGCTGCTAGTGACTAGCACTGGTAAATACTGGTGCCGAGCTCGCTAGCTCATACGAGCTTGGCACCACTGGGTTCACATACGAACGTACAGTGACGGTTTTAAAATGTTCGTCGGTTATCAACTTGATTCGTTCAACGAGCACGAGCACATAATCCCTTTTGAAACTTGAAAAAGGAACGTCACTGGTAATATGTTGATACAATAAAAATTGATTCTTGCAATCTGGTGCAAGCGAAAACCGACTCTAAGGTGACGAACATTTTCAAACCGTCAATGTATGTATGTACTATCACCCATAGCACCGCTTCACCACCTTAGGGGTGCTTTTTCTGTGACGCAACTAGCAGTTTACATTACACCGCTTTGCAACATTCGAACACCAATAGCAACAAAGTATTTCGGTGCTTTGTTATAAAGTTTGAAGAACAAATAATAACAGTAAGTTTTTAACAATGGTAAAAGTCATCAAACAATTATTGCTTTTAGATGTTTATGACTCCGATTGGTCAAAATAAAAAGGGCAGGATCAGCTAGCTAACATCTTGCAAGCTAAACTGTTTCAAACTTAGTAAAGCGACGCTTTTGGTGATAGTACATACTAGGCCAACACTGTGACAAATGTTCTTGAATTAATTGATCGGTGGTCGGTAGTCAGGCGCCAAGCCATAGGGGGTGCCCTGTTTTGTTATGTATAACTGTTGCCCCATATTAAGCTGAGATTTTTCCCGTGAGAAGCACATGCTATTTTGCGGCGCCCGCGCATTGCTGTGACCATGGACGGATTGTTTATTGATGTAGGATTTATGACTGTTTCCGAACGTGAGGTGAAATATGGACTTAGACGTAGGAATATAATATGGGCCTGAGGGCCTAGCCAACCGGCATTCGCTATGAAGCGATTCGATTTCTATCATCGCTACACCTTTGATTTGACATTTCTGATCGCTCGAGTTTTCGTCATCGAATGTCAATTCCTATACATTATTTTTAGTTTCTAATCGAAAGCGATTGTCGAAATGTAACATGGCTAGGGCCTCTGACATTGTGAATTTGGATTGAACTGATGACGTATGAGACCAAATGGAATAATGGAATATTAAATAGTGATGCAATTTTCTTTAATCACAATGTTAATAACTCAGTAAGACGCAGATTCAACTATTGTTTGGGTGAATTTATTGAGATTCAAAGAAAAAATCGATAGTAGAATAATACGGCAAAAGAAATGGAAGGTTAGCACTATAAAATACCTAATGAGTGTATAGTCGGACGTTCTCTCGACTTACGATACGAAGATTTTGATAGTTTAAATCTCTGTCGGAGTCTGTTTTATGTGAAAAAAAGACGTGTGGCACTCGGAGACTGCCGCGGTAAAGCTATTGCATAGAGAGTGTTAGGTTATTTTCGTTACGGAATTTCTGGATTCGGTCGCTCAAGGTCCGATAGAAGCTATGCAATAGCTAATAATGAAAGTATAAATGTCTTACGTGTTAGTTTGTGTCCTAAAAGTCCATTGACTGTATCTATCAATTGTATTTCGTTACAGAAGCTTGAAAACTAGAAATACAGATGCAGCTGAGCAAAGGGCCCTTTGCAATAACTCAAGTAGGTACCTACACAATTCCTAAGCATCATTAGGTTCATTATAAACTTAACAAAGCCTTATCAATGTTTAATTTGAACCTACCGAAGAATGCAGCTATAAATAACGGTTTCTCCAAGTAGTTAATTTAATACTGATCGCATCTATAATAGGTGTACTGTGGTCGGTCGAAAAAAACAAGTGTTGTGATTGGTCCAAATAGCTGGATGACTTGTGCATTTGTGTGAACAAGTTTGTCGCATGACTTCGCTTGGACGAGTTTTATGTTCAGTGATTATTTGGGTCAATTTGTTCATATATTTTTGACAGTCAGTTGCTAATCAAATGATTACTTATTTAGTTGAGTGATTGTACCTATAATCCTACAACCTACAATGTTTTTGTGACACGAATAGATACGTTCAAAACATATTTAATTATAAGTTAAGTTAACCATAATGGTAACTTCCTATAGTAACTATTTACGTATCTAAATGTTAAAAATTATATTTGTTCCGATTTTTTTTTAATTAAATGTATATTTAGCTACAAAACTTAAGTTACCTTTTTGACTCACACTTGGCCAAATTTATTTTTAGCATGCTTACACCATTATGTTGTAGTAAACTAAAAACAAATTCTGTTCATTGAAAGCTAAATTGAATTGATTGGAAACAAATCGAACTATAGAAACTTAATTAAAGCGAATCGTGAGTCAATAAAAAAGTAATTTAGAAACCGCGTGGGAATTTTTAAAACATCAATACAGATTTATAAACAGAAAAAACTGGAACAATATTTTATTAGCACAAAGAAATTTATAGAGCCAAAATCAGTTTGTTTGTAAAATCGATCTGATTTTGATAATTATTTTACTTCTAGAGAGTATATCAATGCTTTATTTACTTATTAAAGTAAGGCCATTACATCTTTACCGGATGATCTTTATAGTGTTAGGAGGCAATCTTTTCCTACACTTAACTGGACACCTCGGACATTGCTGAGATAGATTAGGCATGCCCAGTTAACGCCAGTTTACCGTAGTATTAAATACTGTCCTCGATACCGAGTCAAATACCTATCACAAATGTATGAAAATCCAGTGCAACGCCTCCACCGGTGACATGCATGAACTAAAAATTATAATTATACTAATGAAATATTTAACACATAAGCGAGGATAGATTACTATACTATACAAAAACCGCCGGTAACCCTAAACCTTAACCGTCCTCTCAGCTTAACCGCCCATATCCACAGGAAAGACAATTGTTAATACGTGTGGGCTGACTTCATGGACCTAATATAGTACCTGGACGAACAGTGAGTGCCGCCGAGAGGGACAAAAATTGCAATGAATCCATAGTTTCGTAGTACAAAATTCGGCGCATCAAGTTGCCGGCCATACAAAAAAACGGCACGCGATGAGGGACAAAAGATATAATGCTTTGTCTCTTTTACTCACAAGAATGTTGTATTATATTGTTCTTTGTTTTTATGTGACTGAGAAAGAAATAAACAGCGCTCTATTTCTTACTTTCTCTAAGGCTGACTTACTATTTGTCTGAAACTTGAAATATACTCGTACTATCACCAAAAGCGTCGCTTTACCAATTTTGAAACAGTTTAGCTTGCAAGATGTTAGCTAGTTGATCCTGCCCTTTTTATTTTGACCAATCGGAGTCATAAACATCTAAAAGCAATAATTGTTTGATGACTTTTACCATTGTTAAAAACTTACAAAAATAACAAAGCACCGAAATACTTTGTTGCTATTGGTGTTCGAATGTTGTAAAGCGGTGTAAACTGCTAGTTGCGTCACAGAAAAAGCACCCTTAAGGTGGTAAAGCGGTGCTTTGGGTGATAGTACATAGTTAAGATAATTACACGAGTCTACTTTTTATAAAGTCAGGTACCACGCGAGCAAAATCGTGGTAAAGTAGGTAAGCTTATATTCAATATTATGTATTTCGTTTCTAGTTTTCTAAACACCGCTCACACAAACACATTATGTATTTAAACAAAGATTTTCATCGGTCTACTAAAAATGTTTTATGTCATCCGAAACCAATGCTATAACTTATATCATAAAATCTCCGATTTACTAAAACCGGACCGGAAAATTAGTCAGACTTTTAAAATCACTTAATTTCTAAAATCTGGTTCTTTTAGTGTTTATAAACTGTTAAATGGTTTATTTTATCTACAAAACTGTTTAAAATACACAGTTTCGCGAAGGAGAAACTAAGCTAAATACTGTTAATCTTATTTAAAACTACAATTAAAAATGCGAAAGTTTGTCAGCAAGGATGGATGTTGCCACTCTCTTACGCAAAAACTGCTGGACGAATTTCGCTGAAATTAGGAATGTACCTAGGTACATAGTTTATGACCTGGAAGTTCTGAGCGGTCATAATTTAGATGGGTGACCGCAAGCATGCTTCGGAGGGCAGGTTTAATCAGTTCCGTCTTTTGTTAAGCCATGAAAGAGGTTTTTATTCGGCCCAAAAACTCAGTTACCAGAGTTGGCCACTAGCTCATACCTACGTACTTTTTAAGTAAAAAACGCTACCTCTGTCTAATGTAAAACAAGTCAGGTAGGTATTGTAAAATAATTCACTCGTCAATTGTCCCCTATCAATAGCAACGGTATCTTTTGTTAAAAATATCTTATTTAGGACCAACTGGTTCTTAGGGCTGTCAGATTATTCTTGCTCAAAAAACAACAAATAAAAGTATTTTTTAAAAAGTATCGGGACTTAATCGGAAGTAGTTACCTACTGGTGACTGTAACCTCATCCGAAAATCGAAGTTATTATTGATTCTCGATAAGTTTTCAAGTCGAGATTTTAAATAAAAATATGTTTCGATCGATCGGTCGAACTCCGATTTTTATGTAGGTACATTTGAAAGATTTTACAAATATCGACTCTGCCAACCCTACCAAGGTTCAACGTTTGCACTGTCGTTCAATCGGCTTTTTATTGTTGCCTACAACTCACAACACAATTAATTAAATGAAACTAAAAGAATCTGATGTTGCATTGGTTCGTGTTATAAATTAACACTTTTCTTATAAGTTAGTTTGTATGAAAAAAAAGTGAAATATGATCACGACTGTACTCCCAAGGTGCGGTAGACATAAAACTTTCAGATCTTTGGCCATTTAAATCCTTTGTAGATATCTAATGGGGTAGATTAGATAGAGGTACATATGTCCAAGTATGGCTTGTTGAATGCGAATTTTTTTAAGAAAATATTTTAGGTTAAAAATCAACAGATATTTTTTTATTTGTTTCTTTAAACCCTTTACCTGTATACCAACTAAGTAAATAAGTTCGTATGGCTATCTACTGGCTAACCTCTTTCAATGTAGTGATACCTAAGATTTTTTTTATAACAAAAGAGTTTTGTTGTTTGTTTTAAAATTAGAATAGTGAAAAAAGAAAAGAGGAGACATATCAGCTAGTTGCATGTGTAGCTGTGTAAAAATATGATTAGAAACATTTAACATTTAAGAAGTTAAAAAAGTGATCAGAGGTAGTTCAAAAGTTTGAAAAGGTGGTTGCCTATAGGTTTAGCATTCCACATAGGATAGGTTGCATGCGTATCGATATTTGCAATAACAAATTTCCACACCATTTTTTTCTTCACCGTTTTAGATTGACCCTAATATTTATTCACTTGAATACGTGTTAATTAGGTTAACCTAGGAATACAGTTTTAACATAAAATGTGTGTACACGTACTATGTACGTGAATTCCTTGTAAGTGTATCAGCCTTATTTCTCGGCCATATTTGGCCGACATGGCATATCATAGGGTAAGGTATTTGTTAGGGATAGGCAAATATGTTGCAAAAATGCAAGTTATCTCGAGATCTTAAATAATAAATGTGGTGGAGAATATGTTAGGTATAAAATGGCCACTGACATAGTCCTATCAATGGTTTAGTCCACTTCCACAACCATTTTTAATCATGCCCATTTTTTTTCATTTCATTTAATCAATGAAGTGTCAAAAAGCTAGATTACAAATGTGGTGTGTATCATGACAATATTAGAATAATCGGTAATTCTAGTATGTATGCACTTATTATCTTTTCGTGGCCATGGGTGCTATAACACAGTTTAAAACATTTGAATTGAGAAAGGCTGATATTCTAGTGAAAATTAAGGTCTAACAATTGCTTGTTTGTTGTAGTTTTATTTATTAACTGAACAAATATTGCTTTCTTTTAATTAAGACTATTTTAAGATACTTATCTAAAAAAATCTAGGCTGTCAAATAACTAAAGATTGTCACGTAGCTTGTCAATTTATTAAGAGCAGCACGCGACATTTCAATAATTTATCAAACCAACAAATCGAAACAGACAGCCATGTTACACTACAATCTACGTCTACAATCGCTTTTGAAAAGAAACGAACAAAAATGTATAGGATTTGAAATTCAATGACGAAAACTCTAGCGATCATAAATGTACATTCAAAGAAATAGCGATGATAGAAATAGAATTGATACGAAGCGTTTGGCTACAGAATTATTTGACGGACAAAAAGATCAAATAAAACGTGGCAAAAAATAATCATGGCGTCTTGTCACGCATGGACGCTCCTGAGTATCAAATCTCGATTGATGTCAAAGACAGTTGATTCATGGCCTGCCGTGAGACTTGCAATGTTTTATCATTCGATTTTATGGTACCGATAATTTCACGGCAGTTGACAAGCCTATCACTAGGGATAGAAATATGACAGCGCTAAAATGAAGTTTCGTACGTTGATTTGCTTCTACCACAGATAATATAATACTATACTAGTTCTTGTACGTAGAAAATCTACAGGATGCAATAATAACCCGGTCTTATCCGTAATGGTGGTTAAATGTATCGAGATACGTTTGAAAATGTTTGAGGAAAAATGGTCGATTTTTTCGTAAAACTTTCAATGAACTATTCAAAATGACTCAGAATACAATTCTGTGCTTTATTTATTTATCGGATTTTCGAACAATGACAAGGTGAAACTAATGACAACGTCTAAATGCTTAGGTTTTTTACTTGACTCTAGCCAAAATATATATAGAGCGGCATTGCCTGTAAAAATTCACAATATGTTGATTCCTAATAAATAAACAAAATGAAATTGAAAATTTCAAGCAATTAGTAATGATAGTGAGATATCGACACAGCTATACCTAAACTTATTGGCTTATTTAAATTTCTTACCACACCGGTGCAATGGGCGGCATCCTTTAAGCCCTAAAGAAAGCCGCCCATTGCACCGGTGTGGTAGGAAATTTATTTTAAGCCAATAAATTTTCTGCACCATACACGTCACGTATTAAGTGTGAGTGAATAGATACTTTTTACACCTAATAAAATACTGCGTTAGTTTGCATTAGGTGCTTGTATTTTTGCATAATATTATGAGTAAAATATTCTGTATTTACCGCCGTAATTAAAGCACCTTGCGACAGTGAATTGCAAACGGTTGGGGAACTTTGGCTGTATTCAGAATTTAATCGTGCTTCGTGACAATCACAAGTTTTAAGTTTTTCTTAAGGCGCGTACAGACATCGCGAGGCGTGCGACGCGAATGGTTCGTCTGGACTTAAAGCTGGCCATTTAGCTTTTCTATGAAGTTGTGCTTATCTTTGATTTGACGTTTGTATATACAAATCTGACAAGTAAGAACGCCTGAAATGGTTAATACGACCGTTAATATTTCAGTATTCGGGCACTTGTGTCTTTAGACGAACCATTCGCGTCGCACGCCTCGCGATGTCTGTACGCGCCTTTAAATAACGGTCAAAAAAACCGTTGATTGATGTGTTTAGTATAGCGTTTTTATTTAAATCACGTTAAATTGACATGTTTTCATAAGTACCTACTCTTAACAGTTACTTATTAATCGATTAATAAAAACTACAGCGACAAACTAAAATATGCGTCAAACTAGCGCCGCCGCCTATTATTACGTTGAACAAAGGAATTTAAAAAACCTGAATGTTCAGTTTGTGAAACCTATTATAAGCTTCTTTTTAATACTTATGTAATAGTTTCATTTTGTATAGTTTAGGAGGAATAGCGAAGTTGCACTTGGTGGCCACCAAACTCTGTTTTCGATTTAGATGGCATTGACTGTATGAGCTTTTTTCACCACACTGTGACCTGATACATCCAGCATGTAAATGGACCTTACAACATAATCGCGATCTCGCATGGTTGGATTAAGAGCATACCAGCTTTTTAAACTAGTTCTAAATAATATCCTGTACATAACGGTTTTCTAATAACATATTAAATTCATGTTTTTAATATTTATAATGCGTAACAACGCACTAGGGCTTAAAAGTCGTGTTGGCTTAGGTACCAGTTTTAATAATCTTTCTTCTGTGATAGTTTTTTAAAGTACCTACCTACATACATATAAATACGGTCTTGTACGTATGCTTGATAGATAGTTGATACCTTCAACTTCCGCCGTTCTGAGCGGTTACAATTTGGATGGGTGACAAGTCACACTAACAGCTGAGCTCTTCCATGCAGGCAAATTAATTTGTTTGTTCCAGCTTTAAAGAAGATAAGCCATGACGGAAACCATCAGATGACCTCCGTCATCAGAGTTAGCCACTAGCTCATACGAATGTTCATGATATTTTTTATATTGTCCCACTTCTGGGCAAAGTTCTCTCTCATATTGCTCCAACCATCTCTGTTTAATAAGACTTCCATTACAACAATTAAAAATAATCTAAAAATGCCTAAAGATGCTTTTAAATTCAATTTACAGGATTTTAACGCGTAATTTACCTTTTTAATATTATTTCCCGACTTTTCGGCTGTTTTAGTCATTTAGTCACTAAGTTTTGTTTGCAACACATAAAATAATGATAGCTACACAGTTGAAATTCTTACAGATGATGTATTTACGTTACCACTATAACAACAAATACTAAAAACATAATAAAATATATTTAAGTTATTTAAAGTGCGGCTCCGATACAACAAACGTGATTTATTTGCCGTATTTTACTCGATATTAATAATAACATGTAGACGCTTGAAATATTTACAAAATGGTACGGAACTCTTCGTGCGCGAGTCCGACTCGCACTTGGCTGATTTTATTCATTTATTTATAAAATGAAAATGTAACTGTCAAAGACATTAATAAGAATGTTGCATATGCTTAACAGGTTTGTCTAACACTTAAATAGATTTTATCGGTACATTCCATTAAGTTCTAGTCATTATTGCATTAACCCTTTATTTGAAACGAAACACATTTACCTATATAATGAAATAACAGACATTACATTAAAGTTCCAACTTTTAAAAGCACATTTTGTTTTTTGTTAAGAAAAGACAAGTGTGAGTTGGACAACAGGGTTTTGTAACTATGGTTTAATTAGTTTATTAAACCTATTAGCGATAAGGCGCACAAAGGGATGTTCGCATTTTTAAGCCATTTTCTCGTTTCTTGCAATATTTGCAATAGAATAAAGCATTACTGTTCTTTTATCTTAATAATATTGAAGCCATTATTTTTATCGATTTCTAAAAAACATAGTAAATTAATTATAGTTCCTATTAATAATTCCGCGATTAAACTAACCCAAAACATTCAGGAATATTGTATTTTTTTATATTTTTTTAGTTTGATCGTCCTTTAAGCTTTCGTTATTACCCAAGTATATATTGTGTATAATATTCCTCCTATCCATCCATCTATATAAAATATATAATATAGCATGATTCTAGCACAAATTACTTTAGATACCTATGTAGTGTAGGTACCTACCAAACTTTAAGTTGGTTCACTGCGATTTAAAAACTATACATAAATGAATTATGAATTCAATAAACATTTATTAATCAGATATTAGTGGCAACTCGGAGTGTCGCAAAAGCTAAACTAAAATAAACTAAAATTAATGCCATCCTTTTTATTCCCAACGCTATGAAAGGGACGGCAACATTTTTAGTTAGTTATGTTTAGCTTTTGCGAAACTCCGAATTGCCACTAATATCATTATTATAGTGCCTTATCTATGTCGCAATACCTATCGCCTTCATTTTGTGCCTTTCAATACTTTTAACATAACTTTATAAAGTAAAGTTTTGTAAGAAACTTTTATAAAACCTGTAGACCCTTTTACTTGTTACAGTGATGACAAGGAAATAAACTATGATACTCACGCAATTACTTTTACGCAATACATTTTTCAAGTTACTTTCAATTTGTTCAATGGAAAGTATTTTTTTTAAAGTAAAATTATCTTTTACTAAGTACTTATAATTTAAAAGTATGGACGTTTAATGGGAGCGTAATTTTATGAAGTGCTAATATGGTGCTAACACATTTTTTATAAAACATTTTTAATATTAGAAGCTTTTGTGTAGGCCTCATTTTATTTAGTTTATTGATGTACTTTCACACAAGTTGTGTACCTACTAATGTTTAACGATAGTGTTGCGCTATTTTTGAAATTGTTATTTCACTGGGATTAACAATTCTGATAATGTTATTGCTTAAATTACTAAATTGATACCTTACCTTTAGTTACCTTTATTTTAAGAAGTGTTTTATACTCACGTGCAAAACGAATTAAAAAAAAATGTATAACGCAACAATGAATTTCAATAAATCTAAAACCACTTTTATTAGATTCGATGTTTATAAAATATTTTAAACAATAAAGAAAAAAAACTCACCTCCTTCTAGAGGTAAAAGCTTTTTAGCGAACTCACTAAACACTGCACTGATAAACTAACACTTCACAAAAAAATTAAGGACCTACAACTCACTACTTTGAAAAATAAGCCGCGTAATAAAAATTAAACACTTTATAATTTGAAAAACGGACGGCAACATTTCGGCTCAGCTGTTCGCGCGATCAATGCAAGGACGTTCGCTTTAAAAAATGACAGCCGTGTGATATAACCCGAGGTTATTGCACCCAAAAAGCTCACAGTTAGCGGACCGTGAATGAACAGGTATTATCGTATTTTTGTCGTTTTATTTCAGTTTGGTCCAAACGCGCGCGCTCAGCCCGCGTTCTTCGCAACGAATGAGGAGTCTTAGAACTATTTCAAACATCTTTTCTCTAATCCTTTTCTGCGCGTGCTCAAGTGTGCTATCTGTAACAAGTGCCTTGGTGTGCCAGCGGAAGTGGGGCTATCGTGTTCAACATCAGATTTGATTCAGTTCAAACGAGTTATAAAACTGACCGGTGGTCATCAAATCACGGATTAATCGACCAATTTCTAACTTGTCTCGATGATTTACAAGCAATAAAAGTATAAATCAATTTTCTGTGAAACTTTGTTCTTTTCAGTTGATTTAGATGTTTTATTTATAGAGAGATTGCTATCAATATTCAGTGGATGTTAATAAATCCTGTAAAATACTAGCATTGGGCACGAGCACGAGGATGCACCGAGCGCGTCGAAGTCTTTTGTACGGAGAAGTTCGCTGAGCCGAGCTCGACTGATCCAAGCGACCGACGGATTATTAAATACATGTAATTTGATTTGAATTAATTCAAAAAGCAATTAATTAAATCTTTGGTTTGTTGTACATACTTAGCGATACTATTTGTATGTTTATGTATTAGGAAGAACTTTGTTCTATAAACTACTCAAAGAAGTAACACAACTGGCAATATTTTTTTTTTATGGTGGATAAATGCGTTAAAATAGCGCCGCCGCCTATTTCAACTTATTATTTTATAAAATATAATAATTTATTCTGTTTGTGATACATAATCATAAAGTTTTTTTGAATACCACTGTACTTAAGTAATAGTTTTATGTTGTCTAGTTTAGGAAGAGAGCGAAGATGTACTTGTTGGCCACCAAACTCTGTTTTCAAAGCACCAGCTTTCAAATAACAAAATAATCATCAAAATCGGTTCAACAAGTTCAAAGTTCTGAGGTTACCCACATAAAAAAAAATACAGACGAATTGAGAACCTTTTCGTTTTTTTTAAGTCGGTTAAAAACTTCGGTTAAAGAAAGTAGCATGTTTCAATTTCATGGATCGTTTTTTGTCACATTTAACCGCTTTATAGCTGCATCGGATCTATGCTTGCAATTTTTTACATGAACTTTCGAATTTCAAACATTTTGTTCTACAATTATTTTTTCGCAGAAACATCATTTAAAAAGTTGCCGACAAACATGGCTGAATAAATAATCATTTTAAAAAATGTAGACACTGAGTTATTATGTGGCGCCAGTGATCGTTTTTTAATTCACTGAAGCTTTGTAAATTAAAAGTTATTAAAATAGTTTCAACATATGAAATTCTCTCTGCGACTACTTAGGGGTAAACAGAATCGTCCTAAGCTTGATTTTAAGACTGAGACCGACAGTTAATATAATTGTAAGTAATGTCTGGCATGAGTCAGTCTCTGACGTAAAATATGCGTTGCTCTGGGAGATATCGAATTAGGTTCATCAACTGGAGACTGAAAGTAATGTCAAGTGCTTATTTCACTGTCAATACTGCCTTTCAAACCAGAAAATAATAGCCGACGTTACTGTTTATTGACAGGCGAGAACGTGCAACTTGATGTTGGCTATTCTGATAAACTGCAGTGTGCATTATCTAAAGTTAGATTTTTTTTAATTAAGATTGTTAATGGTTGACACGAACAGCGGTTGAAGTAGAAAAATTCTCATGACAATACATCTCTGACGTTCCTGTCTGATCAATCAACTGTCAATGTCATGTGTCAATTACAAAATTTGTTGCGGGATTAAAAATTTAAAGCAATTTGAATTGAGAACGAGTGGAGCTTGTTAGCAGCCAGTGGTTATAATAATTGTTTATGTTCCTGCAGTGTGTACTATGTTAGTATTCATAAAGCTATAGTTATTGTACTTATTGATTAAAAATATTCTACCAAGTATGAGTACCTTACCTACCTATTGACTTAGAATATTACCCTCATTACAAATGTGTACCTACCTACCTATTAATAAAAGTGAAGGAATTACATAAATACAATTTAATTTATCAAGATTGTTTTTTTTACTTAGTAAGGTTTAACGTGTTTTCTAGGTGAACAAAAGTTCTTAAAGTCCACAAACTTTTGTGTCTGATTGTACAGTCTGGGATATTGAAATTTGTGCTTCATATTTATTTTGTAGGATATTTACATCAATACCTGACAATTATACGACGGACTAGAATAATTAAAGATAATAATATAGTGCATCTGTCCTTTTACGGTTTAAGACTAGCAGTGGCCCTTCGTTTCTCTCATGAAGATTTTTACAGAAGCTGATTAACTTTTTGCTTAACAAATCAGTAGAATATTAAGTAGATAAAAAAATGTGCCGCTAATTGGATACTTGTTATTTAGATAGTACCTACACCTTTTAAAATGGGGTTTATGTGACGTATGACATGCCTGTCTACCTTATGGATATAAACATTTAAAAATCTTTACCATTACAATTCAGATGTCGCCAAAACCAAACTAAACTAATTTTAGGCCGCCTTGCTCCATCATGACCAAGTTTAAAGCCGAGACCATCAATTAAACGTAGGTACCTACCTTCCGTTGCACAGAAGTGTTCAGCTGTCAATTCCACTAGCTGTCACCCATTCAAATTGTGACGGCTCAGAACGTTGTTTAACGTCAACGAACTATCAAGAATGTCTGGGTGCCGATTGTACTACTAACAAACTTTTAACCTCAAGAAAAACGTCGACAAACCCTATTTTCGTCCGTTTCTCTATTCTACTAATGATCAACGACTGTTGTGGTGACGTTTTACCTATGGTCGTCTCTCGGTAGAAGAATGTTTAAAAACCCTATTCTACTATTTCAACTAATGACTGACATTTTTGAACAAAACTAAACGTATCGGAATGGTTATTATATGATGTAAATTAGTAGAATTGGCCTGCTGAGCAAGATCCACCAAGAAAGCTTCAAGAACTTGTTGACCCTTATGCAAGCGTTTGTTTACTAGCGCCTAAATTGCTGCCTAATGACCCAAAGACAAAGCTTCAATAAACTAATACTTCTTAGGACTGTATGACCTTTGTGTAAACCTAGATCATGCGTTATAGCTCGCGTGCCTAGCCGAAGTAAATCAGAGGCTAGCGCAGAGATATACCTCAGTCCTAGTACCTACGATGCTCAGATACACTCGTTCTTTTACTGTCACTTAGCCACTAATGTGGCCAACTCTGGTGACGGTCGGTTATCATGGCCGAGATTGTTATTGATGCCCTCTGAAATACGGAAGAAGTTTAATTAAGAATCAAACAATCAAATCGTCAATTTCTTAACATTTTCTTAAACATTGACCTTTCAGATCAAAATAAAATGGAATTTTTAATAAAAACAATGTATGCACCCTTCGAACCAGTGATGCGTCAGCCAAATCCCCAGTCCCACACGCTCTGATGGCATTGCGATCGAAAACACTAATTGATATCATTCATTACGATGTTTTTTATTTAAACAAACTGATGCCCGCGGCTTCGCTCCCTGGGAAATAGCGTATGTTATTCCAGGTCATAAACTATGTATTGCAATTTTCAAGTTTCAGCCAAATCTGTTCATAAGTTTAAGTACCCTCTGACCACTTTAAAGGTTTTGAATAAAAATATAGGAGAATATCCACCGCGTCGTACCTACGTCGTACGGATGCGTAATTAATCATATTTCATTTACCTAATAGTATTGTACCTTTTTTAATTTTCATGGGATATGGTGCGTGAATTAAATTATTTTCTATTCTATTCTCTACAAAGATAGGTACATACTTCATAAAAATAAATGAACGGGTACATTGTTACTCTCTTTACGATTATTTTTTTGATTCGATCTAAATTCTTAATGAATGTAAGTATAAAATGATTATCAGTGATCAACTGATCACCTTTAATTTGATTCACACTAAAGAATTTAGCATAAAGACTTGCTTTTACTTAGGTATGTTAAATGTAAGGATTATCTAGCTAGCCTAACACAGGAGAACATGTGTCATTAAAAAAAACAGATAGACTTCTATCAGATTCTACGAACAGTATATTTATCAATGCGTAAATACACATGTCATGATACTCTAACAATCAGCAACAATGTATCAATCGAGTGCGAAAGAGACAGATCGTTGTGAAGTATATGCGTGGCACATGATTCGTCTAATTACTCGTCCCATCCCTACCACGTCCCTCCTACGGCACGGTCGAGTGCGCTTGCGCATAGCGATGGTAAGAGAGTGGCGTCGCTAGCATGGTATCAAGACGTGTGGTAAGAAGCATTAGAATCGGAGCTAATCAAATATCACGATTTAGACAAGCTTTTAAGTAAAAATAATTATGTAGCTATGTCATACTAACGCCCGAATACTGAAATGTAAGTGGTGCTTATCTTTGACGTTTGTCTATACAAATCTGACAAGTAAGAACGTCTGAAATATGAAAAAAAAACCATCACGTAGGTATTTTTATGATACTAATCGAAAGGTTATAAGTAAATAGGTACAGAATAATCCCTCGTAACATAGTTAGTTAGTATGCATCAAAAAGAAAGGAATATTATAAGAAAAATATTTTAAACCTTATAAGCAAATACCTATAGTGTATTCAAATGACACAGCTCAAGATTATTTCAACTAAAGCCTATTTTGAGCAGTCAAATAACTAAATACCTACATCACAATTATTCATTACCTAGGTACTTTATTTAGCTTTTACACCTAACATTGATTTACAGAAACCTTCTTAAAACATCGGCACATTAAATTTTATTGGTTGGTATCTTATCCAAATAAGTAATGATAGCATAACGGACCTCCAATGATCAAACTAACGCCTAAATACTGAAACACTTCTAAATAATTGAGACCGTATTTTTTACTCGTCAGATGTCAGTATTGTACAGATAGACAAACGTCAAATAATTTCAAAGATAAGCACCACACAGACAAGCACAGGTACCTAGGTAAGTAGATATTATAAAAACTTAGAAATCTAAGCAAAAAAATTGTGAAAATCACATTATTGTCACTGATAACACGCGATAGTTAAACGGTATTACAAAAAATGCAAACTTTTCTCCAAATCTGGGTTGATTTCTTATCAGACATGCCTACATAAAATCAATGCCATTTAATTATTCGTAGATATCATGAAACTATGCGATTTCTTGCGAGAAAATTGATTATATATCTTCGATTTGTACGGATGAATACCTACTCATACGATTTACAAAAAATATTATCTATTGAGTGATTTATCACATTAGCTTTCAGTTAGCCAGTACGTTAGTTAGTATTTGACGCTAAAGATGCCTACTCATTTGTTTTATTTAGGAAACGGTAATCAAATCCTTTATTGTATCATATTTCATTAAAAGTAGGTACTTATGCATTTATTTACAGGAACTAAACTACTAAACTAACTAAAACTAGCGCCCCCACCTTTTTTTTATTTTATTATTACTTTTTATGAAACCTATCATAAGCTTTTTTTAAAGTTTAGGAGGAATAGCGAAGTTGCACTTGGTGGCCGCCAAACTCTTAGATTCGTTTTAATAACTTGCATAGAGTAATTTTATACCCCGCTGATTATCATGGTAGGTACTTATGTGGTTATTGGTAAAGCAGAATTAATTGATAAACAATACTTCGTAGAAATCAGAACCCCTCCTTTATAATAAAACTAGTTGCGCCCCGCTGTGTTACCTGCGGTGAATAATTTCATTTCCTGTGGGAATACCCGGATCAAAAGTAGCTTATGAGCTAGTCCAGGATATAAGCTATCCTGGTACCAAATTTCATTCAAATCCGTCCAGCCGTTTGAGCGTGAAAGAGTAACAAACATGTACACATACACACAAACTTTCACCTTTAGTTTAGTTAGTGTGATAACCTGTCAGATCTTGACGTAACAATCAGTTTTTTATAAGTTATTATAGTTGTCTGTCGATCGTGGTCCGCTTAAACCGGATAAAACAGGGTAGGTAACGCTTTGTAAGATCTTTCATTATAATGAAATAAGTGTGGCCTAGTATTATTTTATCTGTGGTGTGGCTTAACACTTTAATAAACTATTGGTAGGTAACTACTTTATGACCAGTTTATGACCTGGAATAACACAAAGGAATAAATATACCTACTACTTAACCGAAACTAAACTGGTACCTACCTACCTACATACGTACCTATACCTATTAAATTTAGCTTTATTATTTTAATATTAAACATTGCAAAAATGTCTAAGTTTCTTACAAAACATTTACTTAACTCTAATTCATAAACATTACCTAACAAAACAGACTTGCTCCCTACTAACCGTTTCGTCCTTTATCAAGGAATTTTGCATACCTACTTAAGTATTTCCTATCCTAATGACCCCCTACTAGCTTCCACTTCTTACTTCGCAAATAACAAACAGTTTTCTAACATGGTAAAACGACTTGCGCTATCAACAGGGTATTATGTTATGTTGACCTTTTTCTAATCCTTTAACGTATTATTTGTTACTTAATTTACGCCATGTCACCCTTATTCTAACCGGTCTGTGTATTAATAACCTAAGTTTCTAGTAAAATTTACCTACTAAGCAAATAAGTAAGCTCATTAAGGCACAATTTTATATCTATAGGAATGCGTTCAATGCAATCCCTAATCAATTTCACAAAAAAATACTTTCCTATCAACGCCATCTAGCGGAAAAGTGTTGAACTTTTACGAGTGGTAGCAACTGTAACTTGCAAGTTTGCTGTATGAACCCACTTGAACCGGGGATCGATCTATTGAATTTTTACAAAATAGATAATCCATTGCTGGATGGAACTATGTGGATAGGCTTGCTGTTCATCATTTATTTCTCATATTATTACATTTTAAAGGAATATTTGAAAGTGTATTTAATCTTTTGCACTTATGTTACTCACTTACCCTATGTAGTTACCTAAGCAGCTGTAGATACCTTACCTTAGAACATTTCTGGTTTGTAAAAGATAAATAACTTTGGAACTAACTATTATTTTATTTAAACTATGTGGGTACCTACATATTTTCAATTTCTGTTTCTCGAAAATTGTCCGAGGGTAGGTAAAAATGTTTTTATCCAACAGATACTTTTCGTTCTCGAGTTTTGTTTTTTAATTTCGAAGTTTTGTAGGTTATTGTAGTGTTTTTATTTTTCACAATGGACCACAATAGGGATAGAATGACGTTTGGAAGAAAAACTGTGAGTTTACTTAGAAATTTCATTTTCAAATAGTATTAGGTAAGACCTACTTAAATTTAAACTTTTTATATAACACAAACATCTCAACAACTAGTACCTACCTACCTACTGCTCATGATCAAATAAGTCCCTTTTTATTATTTATTAATGTTTTAAACCGACTTCAAAAAAGGAAGAGGTTCTAATGTTCCACTGTAGGTAGGTATTTTTTTTTTGTAATTTTGTTTTATGTATTTTCACCAATTATTCCGTCACTATTGGACCCTACCTAATCTTTCGGTGATTCCTTTAAACAAAATTAGGATCTGGATCTGGAAAGATCTAGAAGGATATTCGGAGATAAGAATAGAAAAACGCCGAGAGTGCTGGAAATAGCTCTATTACGAAGTTGAAGTTGATTTTATATTTTTTTGAATTTTGCCACTTATAAGCCCTACCTACAACACGATGCGATGCCTTCATCCAATCTAATTAAGGAAGTTGGCAAAGATAAAGAAAATAAAAAAACAGCCTGTACCTACATTATTAGAAGCAGGTAGGTAGCCAATAGAATGACAACAGCTGTACCTATAAATTAAATAATGAAACCTTTTTTGTCTAATGACTTTAGTATGCAAAGGGTTTGCATACGTTGGATGTCTATGACACCTTACCATGTAAATATATTTTTTTTCGAATATTTATGTCTGAATTTAGAAGTGAGAATGTTAATTATGGTAAAAAAGTCAATGTGTTCTAACACTGTTTCTAATTGCTTGATTGATTATGATTAGTTAACAGGCGAAGCTTGGAATAAATTAAACAATTGATCTGAATAATTTAACAATTTATTTAATTGATTTTACAGCATGTGTTTCATTAACTTAGTGTGCTTAGTGAAATAAAGATTATATTATTATAACATCTTTCTTATAAGTTAACGGAGAATATTTACGGCTTGTTACACATGGAAATTAAAAAATCTTTTGGTCAATGTTAAAAAAACGTACCTAATCTATAAAATGTCCAGGGCCCCTGCTCCATACTCTCGTATTTTTCTATATGACACAGTATGTATTTTATACTAAAGTCTTACCTACATGGTTTTATGTAGGTATATGTATATAGGTACCTACATAAAACCATTGTAGACGTTTTACACAAAACCATCGTCTATTGAACTTAGTCAATAAGTTAGGTAATATATTAATCTTACATCAATGCCTAATTAATTTATAACAAATTGGTTTTGATTTAGAATCTGACCACTTCTCTCTCCCTAGCTAGAGATAGGTAAATGGAGTTGTAACTTCAAAATCAAATAATTTCTAAAGACCTGACTCTTATTTCTCTATGTGTTATGTATGATCCTATGACAAGTTCAAATCAAAGACTATATACTAAAGACATCTACTAAATACTGCTACTGCCTACGCAAAGTACGTTTTCAACTAAGTACCTATTTATTTGTTTAGGTACGAGTAGCGACGGTAGGTACCTGCGACTATTTTGCCGCAATCACCCACTGCTGGGTATAAATATGTAGGTATATTTTATTTAGTTATGTTTAAATAGGTACTTACATTCTATTTCATAAGGGAACAAACAAATAAATTTTTTGATGAATCGAGAAATATTGATTTCAATGCGTTTGCGTTTGCGTTCATATGCGTGTCAGAGCTTCTTTTGAGGTAAGTACCTACCTACTTGAAAAAATATAAAGTTTTAACAATTCAACAACCTATAAAATAACTCTTAAGTTTCTGAGTAAGGTATTTTCAGCAACCAAAAAAGATCAGACTCAAAATTTCAAAACTCAGATACCTAATGATGAAATTAAATGTTAGGTACTATTTTAATATAAAATAGTCAGTAGTTAAGAGTTAGGGCAACTTTTTACTAGCTGGCCAAAATGATGTTCGAAAACATGTCAAGAAAACTCATGTTGCTAATTCTACTTTATTTATAGTACCTACATTTAATAACACTTAGTATAAAATAAACATACCTTGGTTTCATTAAAAAATTTCGATGCTGTTCCGTACCTAGGTTCATTAATTTATCACTGAAACTTAACAACATTTAAAAAATCTACATTTTCTTATTTTTCTCTTATAAGTACCTACCACTGACACTCAACAAACACACAAACAACACTGAACCTAAGAGTATCTTAATTACCCCCATCGTAGCATCTATGAGCTTGTGTGGCTGTTTCTTAGAATTAGATTTATCGTGTTCCATGTTGAATTATTTCATAACTTGTACGTTTTTTGAGCGGCCTGTATAAAAAGGATCTTGTTATCATATCGCCCTGACTATAATAGAATACAATATTCAGATGTAGATTTACTCAAGCGCCGACAACTTGTAATTGCTTGTGAGTTTTGAATTACGTTTCTTGTTGTAGGGTAAATAAAAATGGTTCAGTTCAGATTTTAATAAATATCCTTTAGTGAAATATACAACTGTTTCAATTTTAATTTATGAATACTATAACTAAATATAATTTAAGTCATACTAGCTTAATAGCCCGCGGCCTCGCTCGCGTGTCACCCACCCCCTAGCTAAAAAGTAGCCTAGTGTTATTCCAGGTCATAAACTATGTATATTTCTAGTTTTAGCTAAATCTGTTTAGTAGTTTTTGCGTGACAAACCACAATATCAGTAGGATAGGATATAGTCGTTACCTAAAACGTGCCCTCCAAAAACGGAAGCACTTAGCTGTTAAGGTGGTTGTATGCGTCAAACTAGCCGCCACCTATTTTTCTTATTATTAGGTACGTCAAGGAATTAAAAAAAAAATATTGTACAGTTTGTGATACATATCACAAGCTTTTTTCTGATACCTCAGTAATAGTTTTATTTTGTCTACACAAGTAAAGATTATGATGATGCATTTGCCCATTTTTTTTGCGCTGCGTAAGAACCCTATTATTTACTACAAGTGAATCGAGTATGATATGTATTTTCTATCAGTACAAACTTAACGTTGTATAAAAGCGTAATGCTACTGAGGACTTTGTCCTGAATCATGCCTTTGAGTTTTGCCAATAGGATCTTAAATATAAACATAACACAAGTAAATAGATAAAGGAGTAAAATAAGATGCGTTAAGTACCATTTACATGATGTCATTTGAATGCAATAATTACGCGCACCTAATTGACGTTTGTTAAGACCAAAGAGAATAAAAACACTACGTTTAGTTAAGACCATGCTAGACATGACAACAGGCAAGAATCTTACACATTATGAACTAGGTTGATTCTAGACTAGACAGAATAAAATAATATCTTCACTTTTTCTCACTCTTCTTCTGCATCTTAGACAATCCTCCAACGGTTTTTTTTTTATTGAAAAAGGTTTTAATGTATTTTTACATTTTAGACATGCATTAAAAACCTTTTTGAAGTAAAAATGTTTTTAAAATAATAAATAGTATTTTTTCACATTTAGTTTTATAATCGAACAAAGGAGTCTTTATCACCAAAGTAGGTTCGAGCCAAGCAAAACGGTTGTTCCCTTGCACTGTATAGATCGTAAAATTTGATCAACGAAAACAAACTTATTCAGCTATTTGCGGTACAACTAAACTGTTAGTATTGTAAATGACATAATAAAAATCACTTCTTTAACTCGATATGTCAATATCGTCACTAAAAGCGGAAAAGGAAGGTGACCGGCGGCCGAGAAGGAAGTTGGATGAGAGTGGAGATTGCTAAGAAAGGCAGTAGGTAGGTACTGGGGTCAATTCAGATGTCACCAAACCTAATCTAAACTAATTTGATAGCAATAAAAATGTTGTCGAGCGAAATAAAAAGGATGGTATCAATTATAGTGCTGTCAAATTAGTTTAGTTTTTTTTTGCGACATCTGAATTGACACCACGAGGTAAGTACCTATGCTTTTCTTTTCTGGTAGAGAGGGTTTTGAAGGAAATTAATGTTAAATATTATAGTTAAACTCAATTCTCAGTACCTACTTAGAAGTAAAATTTTAGTTTCTTACTACTCCCATCTTCCGTTTTAACGGATGTAGATTCGATTCTCAGTTGCTTTACTTTTAGCATTTAACAGGTGTGTAATAGTATCTATGCAAATTAATCATTAATATTTTAATCAACTTAGCCAGGTATGTTATCTATTAATCAAAATGTAAAATAAATGATACAATAATTACCTACCTAGTTGGAATCGAAAATTCCCAAAGAAACCCTTTGGAAGGTTTCTTTGGGAATTTTCGATTTCAACTATTAAATACAGTTTAATTGGACACTGTCGTTGTACCGAGGGTGACATTACTGTGCATTATTTTAACTTTTTAGTCTAAAAATAAAAAAATGGAAATTGAACCCTTGCTCAAAAGATCCATCTCACTCTTGACCATAACTTTTTATCCTACAATTATAAACACCTGAAATTGATAAATAATAATGTTCACGCGTTTTGAGTCTAAACGATTTATGCTCAGTCCAGTGGCCAGGTTCTAAGAAGGCAGAGCTGAGTGAGCAACTTCGTAGAACACGGCCGCTGGTCCGAGGAACGCGCATTATCATCTACCGCACTGTTTTTCTTTTATTCCAGGTATTTTGACTAATGTTGCTAGAAAAGTACTTGCAATACTAGTATTTCGCAGCTCCCTCGTGTAATCGGGCTGTTGATTATAAGTAAAAACGTTGTTTCAGTTGAATGCGCCGCGACCCCGCGTGGATCGGTTCGTGGCACCGCGGGAATTCTTCCCAGAAATGCGCCGGCGCATCATGTGGGGAGCCCGATGCAATCTGCGCAACGATGACATTTGGGTAATCCCTTTCAACACTTGCTTTGAAAACTAACATGCTCTGTGACTGGGCACAGAGGGCACGGCCACTTATACCTCTTTATACACACTAATTTGTACTTGCCTCCACATTTTTAGTATTTAAGTTTAAATCATATCTCAATCCACTAGCTACATCCTGACTGATACACCGCTTTCAGCTCATTCACTATTATTTACAAGTGGTACAAATTATGTGTATAATTTATACCTTCCAACTTTTATACATTTCAGTACACAAAGTACCTTCAACAGAAGAGATACATGAACTACATAGACGAAGCCTTTGGGCTTGAGCCCCTTAGGGTTCAGGACTTGAAGGAGGAGCCTCAGGGACGGAATGTGCCGCCCTGGCCGTGCATTCCTAGGAAGAAATGCTACTTGTCGTCAGCTGACAGTATACTGGACCTTCCAACTTATAGTTATGCTGCTTGTAAGTGTCACTTACTTTAACATACAACCGTCATATCTGTTTACTCCTGGGCGTTCTCACTGTCCTTAATACCGGGTCTAGAATCACAAATGTATGAAAATCCAGTGCAGCGCCTCCCTCGGTAACTTGCATGAACTAAAAATTCCATACATTTAGAATACTTGACATAATCCCCATTTCACCACAACACCTTGTCTACCATCAAATTCTTAGTACAATCTACTGATCTTCCATTATATTTATGAAGGTTCAAACCAGTAAACAGTAAACCACATTAAATCTAGCTTTGCAGTGAAGACTACATATAAGTAGTTGATGATAATTGCTTTTGTAAGTATTCACTATCAAATACCTTAAAAATACATGTTTCTCCCTCTGATTTGAATAAAAAAACAGAAATAGTAAGAGAAGAATATCGAATTTCTGTTTCATCCCTACAGTTCTTCGGTCCACGTGTAAAATCAGATTTCTTCCATCAGTTCCAGAGCTCCTAGACTGGAGTAACGAGAACATCCTGGTGGCAGCCCTCGGGAGGAACTACCACAAGTGGAGCTGGCGCACGCAGAACCTCATTAGCGAGGGGTTCACGGAGTATGATATACAATGCTGCAAGTTCGACCCACGAGGCGAGTTGTTGGCTGTGAGTATTATTAATACTATTAGCCCGAATCATCCCACTGCAGGGCAAAGGCATCCCTTCCTTCTCTCCATTCATCTCTATTATGAGCTAGTGTAGTCCAATTGTGGACAGTAAGAGTCTCAAGCTCGTCTCTCCACCGCCGCCGCGGTCTGCCGCGTAGTCGCTTCCTGTCCCGTGGGATCCACTCGGTGGTGTGAGTATTTTAAATACAAAATTATTTAATCCTAAATGCTTTTGGCGTGAAATCAGGAGAACAAAAACGTTATTTTATATTTAGAAATTTTATTTAGAAAAAAATATATAAACTAAAAGTTATACTCGTGCAATCATCATTGTGCTATTTCTTGGTTTGTATGTATGTATTTATTAAAAAAAATTTGGCGACGTGTAAAGAATCTAGTAAAGGTTGGTTTACAAACGTTCATTGTATGCCATTTACTACTTAAAATCATAAAAAAAGTAAGTTCGTATTACCTTGTAGGTAAATTTTATGATGGCAATTTTTCCAAGCTACCTTGATCAAACGCCTTGATCGTGACCACTCATCAACGTTCAAGGGCGTAAAACATTCCTTAACTTGACACATTACATATATCTAGATAAGTTACTTATCGACAATTATGTGTATTTCAGCTAGGAACGAACATGAAGATGGTGGAAATCCACGACAACGCGCTCAGCAAGTGGGTGGTGGGCAGCAGCTGTCAGTGCACGCAGGACGACCAGATCTGTTCCATCACCGCCGTGGACTGGAGCCCTACTGGGAACTCTTTTGTAACGTAAGCACATTTTCTCAAAAATGTAGCTAATGATAATAATGCATTCCGCGTGTCTTGATTTGCCTTAGAATACACCCTCTGCAAAGGATCTTGAGTGTCTGAATATCATAGATAATGCCTATCGTATCGGATATTACGATATTCGGATGCTGGCGCAGGCTGCTAACGTTGTTTTTTTGTTTTGGAAAGTGTAGTTTTATCCTACCGGCTGCGCCGTATCATATTTGTAAATGAAAACATAAATACTCTTTAGATTCTGTAATAAAAGTTATTTGAATCGAACAATTTAATCTTTGTTTATTCGTTCCAGTGGATGTTCCAGAGGCATGCTCGTCTCACTATCCCGGAAGGCACAGATCATAAGATGGCGTCGGGCAGTCCACGCTGCCATCCTGGTGGTGCGAGTGTCTCCAGACGCCAGATACGTGGCCGCTGCTGCTGTTAACGGAGACGCCGTGATGCTGCTGTCCTGGCCTTCTTTGGAGCTGTACTCTAGTCTAAACTCTGATTGGACTGTCAAGGTAACGTTCTTCTTCTTATGGTGCCTCTCCGACTAGCGAAGGTTGGCAGTCAATATGGCATATTGTTCACGGTCCTTAGCGAGGCGAAATAGTTCGCAGCGCTCGCTATTCCTGTCCACTCCCTGATGTAACGTTAATTTCTCTTAATTTTTATGAAAACATAATTTAGCTAATTAAGGGATACTGGTTAGGCCAAGGTGCTATTTAAAGTCACAAATTAGAGCCACCCAAAACCTTAACCACCTCGTATTGTCTTCTTTTTTGGGTTCCTAATGGCTATAACGAGCTATCACCTTAAATAAACTCTTTTAAAGCAAACCACAACACTACCATACAAGTAAGAATCACAGATAATACTTATAATATTCATGAGAGTTGGCCATACTAACCATTAGAAGTTACTGTGTGGAATAACCATCCACGAGAGGTATCTATATCACTCGAACTTTACGACTCCCAGGCCCTAACCTGGCACCCCTGGCGCAGTGCCCTGCTCGGCATCGGCACCGTGACGTCATCACTGCACGCTCGCTTTGCTCTCTGGGACGCTCCATCTGCCAGGGTCAAGGAGACCACGCTGGGCAGGACGCCTCACAGCCTAGACGCGATGTTGTTCAGCCATCGGACTGGGGAGCTAGTGCTGAGCTTGTGGAACGCTGGTATGTTACCATCAACATCTTCCAGCCTAGCACGCTGTGTCTACATGCTGATCCAAAAATATCAAGACAATGTTAGAGTTTTGCAGGCTGCGCTGCGGAGAGTACCGCAAGACAGAAGATGCTTTAATTGTATATTTATTACTTCGACTATTTATATTTTAAGGAGTATGCTTGTAATAATAATATTTTCATATGGTACCTTAATTTGTAAATGGTAACCACTGAACCTTACTTATCTTTTCATCAAATTATGTCTTTGATTTTTATCAATACACATACTTGCCTAGGTAATTATTACTAGAAAAAGGCTTTTTATATTATTATATAGAAAAAGGCTTTAAATATTAATATTATAATTTACTTATCCCATTATTAGACAGAGCATCATCACCTAAGGCCTGTTCTCAACTGGTGGTGATGAGTGACCCCGAGACGGTGGTGGACCAGTGGGGTGAAGGGCGCACTGGCTTGGACCGAGTGAGGACGATGATCTTCAGCCCTGATGGCACAAAACTTGGTATGCACAAAACCACTTTTTTTTTTAACCTATTTTAAAACCACATTTAGAAAACATTTTTTTTTTCTGTAACCTATTCTGTAACGTTCTTCTGCCAAATCAAATGGGAAATACTTCATTATTACACTGGCAATTTAATAAACATTACTAATTTATCTATCATTTTACAAGTCGCACAAAAAACCTTAGTTTTAATACTCTCTCCATTTGTGGTTATGCTTACTGATACTGAGGGTAGATATTTGACATTTCTTTCACACAAAAAACGTCAAATAGCTACTGACAGTAAGCAAAACCAAAGATAGATAGGTTATTGAGACTGGATGTAAGTGATTGACTTTTGTACTAACGTTAAAATCAAAAGTGATTTTTGATCACAAAACTATTTTTATCTGCAATTAGTCTTCTGACTTTAAGCTA
Organism: Xanthorhoe designata; assembly: GCA_963582015.1. Lineage (NCBI taxonomy): Eukaryota > Metazoa > Arthropoda > Insecta > Lepidoptera > Geometridae > Xanthorhoe > Xanthorhoe designata. The sequence continues at coordinate 1,837,558 of OY757042.1, read as the reverse complement.
GTTTGTGGAGTGCGTCGCGCTTTCCAGAGAAATTTTCCATCCATCATCTCCCCCTTTGTGTCCAGTTCTATGATGTGTTGTCTTTTTAGGCATTTAGGATAGTTTATAGTAGTCAGTTTTGAAGCTAAGTGATTTGGATGTTTATACAGGCGTTGCTTGTACTTTGCTAAAATGAAATTACTAAAATAACTAAAAAAAATTTGCCCACATTGAATACAGTAATCATTATGATAATAATTTCAAAGTGAGATGGTTGATATAATTAGTAGCAAGAAATGTAAGAAGAAATATTTGTAACTGTAGTAACAAAGTTTTATATCATAATTAGGTACGAGTCTACTAGATGGATGTTTGTTACTCTTTTACGCAAAAACTACTGACGGGATTTGGCTGAAAGTTGAAATACCTATACCTACATAGTTTATGACTTGAAATAACGCATAAGCTACTTTTAACCACGGGGGCCAAGCGAAGCCATGGGTGAGTTAGCTTGTATTCAATAAATGAATCAATGAATGTCCGTATGAATAAGTCATTCCGATACTTGGAACCTAATCTTAATATTAATTAATTAATATACACTACTCAACAAAGTCTAGGGAACAAGCAACAATGCTTCAACTTTTTTGTGATAATTCGTAAAAAATGTACTGGTCACTAAAATTTATGAATTAAGGCTGGAAGAGGAATAAATCATTTGTTCGAAATTAAAAAAATAAAACCAAAGTGCGAAAGCTTTTCAAAATAAGAGGGAAAAATCGAACTTGGTCGAAGAGTAAGGGGTTTGCTAGCATAAAGTTGTTGTGATTTTTGTCATGTATCGACTTTTATTCTTGTGAAAACCCATTACTGCCAACTTTTTCGACATTTTCGAAAGTCTAAGCGTTATGTCACGTCGTGATTTAACGCGGGAAGAGATGCTTAGGGCTGTGGGTATGTTGGAAGCTAGACGCGGTCAACGCGATATCGCGGCCGCTGTGCACTTACAGCCAAGCGTAATTTGCCGATTATGGGCACGCTACAGGGCTACAGGAGATGTAGCCGAACGTCACCGAGGAAGATACAGGGTCACTACCCAGAGACAAGATCGATTTCTGCATAATGCTGCAAGAAGGCAGTCCCAGATTACAGCTCGCCAGTTGGTAGGAAGACTCCAGTCCCAGCACCAAGTGGTTATCAGTGACCAAACTGCCAGGAGAAGATTACATGAAGTCAATCTCTGCGCTCGCACACCATTATGAGTTCCAGCTTTGCGACGTGGAAATCGAGGGCGTCGTTTATGTGGGCTAATGCACATTTGCGATGGACCAACAATCAGTAAGCACGTGTTTTCTTTTCCGAAGAGTCTCGTTTCGGATTTCATCCTGATTCAAGGAGAGTGCGTGTTTGGCTTGTTCCTGGTCGCCAAAGTCGACTCCAAAATCCTCAGGAAGTTCATCCTTATCAAGGCGGAACGATCATGGTGTGGGCTGGAATTTGCCTGGGTAGGAAAACTGATCTCGTTCGCATACGAGGCAATTTGAATGCAGACCAATACACTGAACAGGTAGTGCATCCTATGGTCATCCCCCACCACCAGCAGTTTGGCCAAGATTTCGTGTTCATGCAGGATAATGCGCGCCCACACACCGCAAGGCAGGTGATGAATGTGTTCAGCGAACACAATATCACGGTATTAGAATGGCCTGGTCAGTCCACCGATCTCAATCTAATTGAGCATGCATGGGATTTACTCGGAAGAAGAGCTTTCAGTGATTTTCCTCAAATTTAAACACGGGAGAAGAACTTTTTTCGCATCTTTTCAGAATATGGAGCCTAATTTCACATGCGACAACTGATAACTTGATACTCAGCATGCCACGCCGATGAAGGGCCGTGGCTAATGCCCTGGGAGGTCCAACGGATTATTAAACAGCTGCAAATAATGTTTTTTCATTGAATTTCCACATAAGCGTCATAAGTTTTGTAATTTAAAGAAAATTGTTTGTTTTTTGGTTTAGGCACTATTTTAGTTTTTTTAAATAAACCTTAATTTTTTACATGAACGCTTTTTATTTAATTGCATAACTGAAATCAAGAATAAATTTCGCTTCTTTTGATGTATAACATCTGGGACAATAAAAAAGTTTAATTAAAAATATTCACTAAAATATCCTTGTTCCCTAGACTTTGTTGAGTAGTGTATTTATGAATGTATGTATGTACATTACGTTAATTTTCTATTTTTTGCTGCCTAAACGTCTTGAAATGATGATTTGCCAACGAAAAAAAAAAAAGAAATGAAATAGAATCACGACTGTATTCCCAGTGAGCGGTAGACATTTCTTCAAAGGATCTAAAAATTGCCTAAAAAGATCCGAAAGAAATGTCTTTGACGACGAAAGATACTATAAAACCACATGTTAAGAACAGATCTCTTTCCAGCAACCGCAACAGCCGACGAAGACCTCATCATCTGGAACTTTCTGCCAGAAGACGGCAAGAAGAAGAAGAAGAACTGCAGAAGATTCTCAGCCATCCCTGTCTACCTCGACGAAGCATCGAATGGTGTCTCATATAGATAGGAAATTATCGTCATATTTTTTAAGTTATAAAAAGTATGAAATTTTATTTAATTGTAGTTGTATATTATGCTGGAAGTAATATAATGATTGTAAGTAAATTATTTATTTTTGGAAAATATGTCTTATTTTAATATGTTTCAAGTGACTTTTACACGGTGCAAGATTCTTGTATGTTGCATACAATTAAATTGACTGTCATCATGACTTGTATGGTCTAACTAAACAGTTGTTTACAATTGAACGTCAATTAGGTGGTACGTATAAGAATGGCATCATGTAAATGGTAGGTACTTGTAGAATTTACCTTTAACATAGTTTCTATTCAGGATTTCGGAAGGGACAAAATGAAAATCGAATTCATATTATAGACATTTAGTCCAGGGTGCGTAGACAAGTGACAAATGTTTCGTATCTATTCTCTTTCTATTATCGCTACACCTTTGATTTGACATTTCTGATCGCTCGAGTTTTCGTCATCGAATGTCAATTCCTATACATTTTTTTAGTTTCTAATCGAAAGCGATTGTCGAAATGTAACATGGCTAGGTCAGCTAGTAAACAAAAAAAAGTTATTGTTCATCATCATCATCATCATCATTTGCAAGAGGTAAGGAGGGCCGGTCAGGAAGGGGAAAGTGCTTTTACGAATTCGCGATCACTCCGCCAGTGGGGTCGTTATCGAACGTTGAATTTGGAGTAAAGGACTGGGGATTAGTGGTGATGTCGTCATCGGGAAAACCGAGAATGTGTCTAGGTCGACAGAGACTTTAGAGTCAAATAAAGTTAATAAAATAAATTCTAAGAAAAATGACAGTCACACATACATCTTACAATACGTAGAACAGTTGACACGCTCGAGCGATATTGGCGTGCGCTAATCACTTCAATGCAAGTCAAACTTTACCGCTTTATAACTGACTTCATTATACACTGACCCAATTGTGGTGGAGTTACCTTGGATGGGAGAGAAACGGTGAGGCGATGGCCTAGTGATGCTTTCGCTACACCATGCCTCATCCAAGGTTCAAATCCCATGAAAATACACTTTTGGTAGAGAAAAAAAACTACACTCTGGGAATTCAGTCGTAATCATTTATAATTTTTTGTTACATTTGTACTTATACCATTTTAAAGGTACGAGTAGCAGGTTGAAAGTTCAAGCGCGTTGACATCTTTTGTATGAACAAAAACTAAAATGTTGATAATATAACCAAGGGTAAATAAATTAGTAAGTTTAGTTTTTTTATAAGGTTTTTTTAAAGTTTTTTTTAAGTTTGGTTTAAGTGTGTGCCATAACGCCGAAGAATGAGCGGGAGAGCGAATAATGTTTTTACTCGTGAGTGAGAAGCGCAGAACGATAGACACGCAACATAATTTATAGCGAAAAAACAGTTTTTATTTAATTACAAGTTAATTAAACAAGTAATCAAAAAATTAAAAAACCAGAACTAAATGAATACTTCTAGGCTATTTGTCAAAACATAAAACCAACAAAAATAGCGTTCTGTTCCTGAGATAAATAGCAAACTGTGTGAAAAACATGTATTTTTCAAAAAAATATATGATCGAGAAAACTTTTACCAATCGTGTTTCTAAAAAACCACAACGCAAGATAAAAGTTCAAAGTTTAATTTCTCCAAACATTATAAGGTGGTATCTTTCACGGATTTTGAGATCTAATACGATTCAAACCACATATTTGCTACCTACGGCCTCTTAAAGTTTTTTATAACCTTAATATCCATGGACTGCACAGTGACATCAGTCTTGGTTGTGTCAAGCCCTAAAGAAAAGATAGATAGTCACTCTATAAAAGTGGTAGGTAATATTAAAAAATCATTAAAAAAAATACAAATAACACAAAAAAAAACAAACAAACAAAAAAAAATTTTGTCGGTATCTAAATCGACGATAATTTTACGTGAGTAATTTCCCGTGTGCTATTATAATGTAAAAATAATACAAATACTTACAAATATTTTTATTTCTGTTATTTAATCTTTAATACATTTCATGGGTTTGAGGCCCCCTTTTAATAATGTAAATAGGTACCTGTATGAAAGGATCCCGCAATAGCACCAAACAGACAATAGAATCACCTAGCATGTAAGACGAAGTTGAAGTGATCCTTGAGGTCCAAATAAAAAACCGGGCTGTTCCTCGTGGCCAAACTATTTCGCCTAACCGATTTGGCTACGAGGACAAACATTTCCTCATGGCCGAACTCGTGTCAAAATAGGCAAAGCAAGTACAGTTAACTACAAATAAAAATCCAATTTATTCTTTCGTTTCTCTTTACTTTTCTAATTAATTGTTAAACCATAAATTAAGCACTCAAGTACAAAAGGGATTTGACGATTTTTCGTCCTCTTTTCTTTCTCTTTTATTTCTTTTGTTATTTAAAAAAGTATATTTAATTAAGTAAAGTCCATAAAAATACAATAAATAGATTGACTAAATAAGCAATGGGTTTTTGGAATTTGGATTGTAAATGTGAAATTGGAACAGAGAAAAAAAAATGTGAATATGCCAAGCTGGAGACGGTAAGGAGGCAAATAACGAAAGTGGGCAATGAACTAATAAAAAGTACAATAATTGTAAATGGGGCAAAAATCCACAATTTCAATGGAGAAATAATAGAAGAAATCAGAAAGGGGGCAAGCGACGAAAACAGCCACAAATCTTGCAATTATCAATATGACATCAACACACGTCCTCTGCGTCTTCATAGGTCATAAATCGAAGATGCATTTACACCGTATGTGCATTCAATCGGTCGGTAAATCAAAACAGGCACGAGTGGCATTGTGCGCGTAATGTATACGGTGTGACAGCTCTGGTGCCGTCGTAGAAATCTGTATGAATATTGTCACACACATTTATGTATGAGCCTCAACTTAGCACTGAGATAATAAGATAACCTTGCAGTTTTTTGCCAAAAATAAATAAATATCCTTGGACATTTCACACCTGTCATGGTTCCAAGCTAAGCAACTGTAACAATGTGTACCTATGTAAACGGATGACTGATTACCTATTTAAATTTTGAAAAAAAAATATACCTACCTACTACATAATACTTAATAAGTATTAGAGATAGAAAAACACCCATTAAGTAGGTAAAGCCGTCCTATAGTTTGCATCGTTGTTGGATCAATGGACATTAAACAACTTAAGAAATGATCATAGAAAACATTGTTTTCGACTTTTCTAGATTCCTCTAATCTAGAAAAATCTAAAACATCACAACATAATTTTTTTATGATATCTTTGAAACAACTAAGGTCTTTCTATTCTGAAAACTATTTCATTAGCATAAACTTAAGCTGTTTCTGAAAACAATACACTAGATCTTATTATTTATTATCTGGATTATACCGTAAAATATTAGAATCTCAGTTTGTGGTGGTTTGAGTGAAACTGCGAGTCCACTCAATGTCAGGTTTACGACAAAATGCAATTGTATATTACTAGTTTTATTATTTGAATGCTTTATGTTTACGACTTAGTTAGTATTAACGTTTAATTTAAAAGATAACCTACAAACTGTAATATAACCTTAAAAGATAACATGAACTATGTCATAAAATATGCTGTTCCTTTTGTCTTCTGATACTCTGAACTAACTTCAATTGTTCATCTTCTTGTTCTAAATTTAAAAATGAATTCCTTTTTCCCCTGGTCACGCCATTCGGAACGAATTTTTCAATATTACTATAGGTACTTATCTTTCTTTTATAAGTTTACTAACACTTTGTAGAAGGTTCTTATGGAAAGAAAAGAAAAGAAAATTGTTGAATGAAAGATCTGTCAATGCAAATCAATCAATACTTTTAAAAAGGTTAGGTAAATCTGCATAACACAAGCCCTAAACGTTGAATTAGAAAATATGAGGAATTCCGTACTACTTACAAACCTACAAAATTTGGACATGCATCTACTTGTAATAATGCTTATGTATTTAATACTTATGTATTTGAAAGTGTATCTAACTAGCCTTTTAAACCTTTTCGAAACATGCCTAAAAACTAAGATGATGGAAACCTTTTAATATAAATAACTTACATTGTAATAAGTGGTTTGGTAGAAAATATAAAATTGTTAGTAATATTTTAGATCAGTATTGGAGAGAGCGATTTGACTAGCTCTAGAACATAAACATACAGGTACAACCTAGGTAGGAGTATATAGCTTCTGGACGCTACGACTAATTGAAAAATGTAGAGCTTTCATGAGACATTAATAACAGCATTATCAAAGATTCACATTTTGTTCTTTGAATCAAAACGGTTTGTGCAATAAATGATAATTATATTATACCTATATATATTAAGATGGAGTTATCTTCCTAACTAGTCGACCAAGGATTTGTCAAGATTAAGAAAAGAACGAATTAGCGATAGTTTGGATAAGACTCAAGTCAAAAAGACTGTCGTAGAGGAAAGGAAAGGAGGAAGGAAAAGGAAAGTCGGTGAGCTTGAATGAAGAAGGTTCAAGGCAAAATATGTATGTTAGTATCGTAGCGAGTGGGGGCCTGATCACTAAGTAACCCATACAGGTAAAAAGCATAATTTTGTGTATGTATGGCGTCTCAGGCGGGCTTTGGCCCTCTGTGGCACAGTGGGCCAAAGCCCGCCTGAGACGCAGAGGTTGCGGGTTCGATCCCCGCTACGGGACAAATGTTTGTATGATCTGCAAATATTTGTTTCGTGTCTGGTTGTTTTCTATGTATAATATGTATGACGTATGTATTTACAAAAAAAATGTATCTATGTAGTATATCGCAGTCATCTGGTTACCATAACACAAGCATTAAATTGCTTAGCTTGGGACTAGATGACGCTGTGTGGAATGTCCAGGGATATTTATTATTATTATGTAGATTACCTCAATTCTAACGCTTGAGTTTCCGTTTTTTTTTGTCCAATACCAAAATCCTCCTAGGTCCACATGAATGGCTCCTCGTGGTCACAATGAGCGTATAAATTAGACAACTGCTTATAGCGACGTCGACTTCGACGTGGACGACTCAATGACTGGATTGAAATATGTGGAACGACTCGCGCTTTACCGTTCAATGGAGAAAACCTTGAATGATTTGTTAGGTCATCTTTGCATAAGATTATGATGCCTGTAAAACTTATTTAGATCTTGATGATTTATACCGAAGAGTAGGTGAAAATTTTGATAAAGTAGAAGCTATTGACCTACACTGCAACTGCTGTTTCTCGCCGTCTTTAATTCCTCAGATAATTATGTTACACCATAAAGCTTGGCAGTAGTAGTACCTATAGCGACTTACTTTGCATATATTCAAGTGACTGATTTCCTGGATTAAAAGTGGTAGGATTGAATTTGGTAAAACCACAGATAATAATAATAATAGTAAAACTCAAAGTTCCTAACTCTACATTAGTGCCAATTCTGGATGACGCCAAAACTTAACTTAATTAATTTGACAGCACTAAAAATTTTGGCGTCCCTTTCACAACGATCGAAATAAAAAGGATAGCATCAATTTTAGTGCTGTCTGGTTAAGTTTTGGCGACATCCAGAATTGCCAGTATTAAATCTTAATTTAATTTGCAGATACTTCTACTTTGAATAGCTAGTTTTATTGAATCCGCTCCTAGTCTTTTTCATACATTTGACTTAGTCACAATTTCAGGTTTTTTACACTATTTAGAAAGAATAAAGTAAAGGTATAATACCTAACCCGTTACCTGATGGGAATCAGAATCAGAATCAGAAATATTTTATTGCAAATCTGTTGTACAAGGGTAGGTCTTAAATGATAAGTAGGTACAAGTTTATACAGCTATCCATTTGGGCGTGTAGTGATCACAATAACCAACGAAAAGTTGCAAAAAATATACAACATTTCGCACACATATTATGTGGATTCATTCAGTTTGATAAACTACGAAACCCCAAACCAATTGCCTCTTGAGTAATGTTGTCAAAACAGCAGTCTTCAAATTGTTCAAGTCCGATCCGAGGCAGTTAACTGGACACAAAATAGCACCTTGCATTGATTTGTCCCCTTTGTCTCGGAGATCGGCCTTCGGTTTAATAGTCTCAAATTGTCGGATTGGGGATCAAGAGGCGTGGAACCAATCGCAGATATTATCGACTTTAGAGCTGATGCAATGATAAGTTATAGAACTTTATTTGCTCGTTGTGTAGCTTGATTACTATAAACGAGGTTCTGTGCAATTATAAATGGAGGGGTGTCAGTTTATGTCTATTTTTATTTATTTATTTTTAAGCTATTGCATCTATAGCTTCTATCGCGGGCCTTGAGCGTAGAGACCGAATCCAGAAATTCCGCAACGAAAATAACCTAACATCCCCCATGCAATAGCTTTACCGCGGCAGTCTCCGAGTGCTACGCGTCTTTTTTGTTTACGTATTAAAAGAAAACCTAAATTGAGGAGCTTATCATTTCACAAGCTACTGGACCATTTCATATTTTACTCAATAATTTCCTCGCAATATTTTTCTTTATAGTTTTAAGGCATACTATACCGTGCCGTGTAACGACCGTGCTATAGTCTGAGATCCCTCCATAGAACGACTTTCATCAAGCTGGTTAATAGATTAAACGTATTCTAAATCAAATTAATAAGTCAAGAATTATTAGCAAATGGAGGTTACCATAACACAAACATTAAGTTGCTTAGCTTGGAACGTAAATTGTCCGTGGAAATTTATTTATTTGAAAAATAATAATAGGTAGTCAATACACTGACTGTTCCAAGAGGTGCCTTAACTTAGACTCGTTTTAAACTAACACAACTGTGCTCATTGCAGCCATTTTATGTCCTATAATTTTTATGTTGTTGATTTTCAATTAACCACAGTAAAAGCGTCCAATAACAATTTGTTTATTGCCTATAACGTGAAAATTGGTTTTTAAGACATGCGCGTGTTGAGTTCTGTATATTAATTATTAATTGGTTATTACCTATTATTTGTTACCACCTATTTAAAGATGTATATCAGAAACTATACAAAGTTAAATTATGGCGAAAGTAATTCTTTTTTAGATAATGTACTTACGAGTATATATATGTAAAATTTTAAAGTAGGTACCTACCTTAATTCAAGGATTTTTTAACCTTGACTTTCGTTCAACAGGTCTTGGTTCGAATCCCGGGCGTGCAAAAAAAATAATTTACTTACCACATCTCATAAGTAAGAACGACCGTTATTTCGCATCAAGTTAAAATTCATTTATTTGCTCATCTAAGGCTTATAGGAACCTAATTTACTTATGATTATATAGGCTTCAATTTTTATGATTTTCTTGGAAGAAGAAGAAAGAATCCTCCAAGAAATATAATTATTCTTTATAATCTAAAGTATCATTTACACGATGCAAGATTCTTGCCTGTTGTGTACACAATTAAATTAAAGCAATATTTTGACTTGCATGTTTTAAACAATGTTGACCATGCAAGTCATGATGACAGCAAAGACGATTAATATCTAGAAGACAGACAAAGGCCATACACAAAATCGTAACCCTACAAAATAGCCTGGAAACTTTAAAACATCAATTTTATCCAAGAAATTTAAATTACTTTCTAGTAAAAAAAATTTTTACATTGAATATTGTTGCTACCTACTAAGTACTAAGTATTGAAATTTCTTGGATAAAATTGATGTTTTAAAGTTTCCAGGCTATCTGGTATACTGCGGGATAGGGTTACGATTTTGTGTATGGCTATTGTCTGTCTTCTAGATATTAATCGTCTTTGATGACAGTCAATTTAATTGTATGCAACAGGCAAGAACGTTGCTTCGTGTAAAATGTGACTTAAGAGTCAGAAAGGTCACCTTGCAAACCAGTGCACTTATTTTCACCAAAGTATTATGTCCGATCGTATAAATCGATTTTCAATTACATACTCCGTAGCCACCCAGTTTATTATTTGTTATTACGAACTAGCTTGTTCAAATAATAGCTTGTACCAATTTGACCACAGTTACGTGGAAAGCCGTATCGGTACCCTGGTTTACAAAAATATACAAAACAAACGATACCGTAGCAGAATTGTATTCCTGAAGTGCGATAGACATTCGCTATGATTTTTAGATATTCAGGATCTTTTTAAGGAGTTTACAAGAAGCAAAACCCGAATATATGGAATAATAGATACATGTCGAAAGTATAATACCGTGCCTTGGAGATACAGTGGTGTCAATTCAGATGTCGCAAAAACTAAACTAAACTAATTTGAGAGCACTAAAATTGATGCCATCCTTTTTATTTCGATCGTTATGAAAGGGACGGCAATATTTTAGTGTTGTCAAATTAGCTTTAAACAATGTCCCCCTATGGGAAAAAGGCGTGAATATTATGCATGTATGTTTTTTATAAGTTACTAATTGCAGACTGAAGATAAGCGCTGGCATTCTGCTTTCTATGAGATCCGTATAGTCCACCCGCGACCCACGCACCGTCGTAAATCAACGTTTGTCTTGTGACTGGTAAATGCCCAAATTAACGTCGCACTAATATCATTAGTCTGAATAACATACACTGATACATTATACGCCATAAACAGCACACAATTATAGACTTTATGTGCACAAGTTATGGGTGGTTCTGGCCTGTGAGTTGTGTGTCCTGTTGTCTGATATGTTGTTCGAATGCCAAAGTAGGTATAGCGCGATCTTCGGTAAGATCTAGGCTTTCTCTTTGTGATGCCGCTATGAATTAGGGTTATCACCTGGTCTGATTTATTGGAATATCTGGGCTGTATTGTATTTATTAGTTATAGGTGCTGTATAGGGGTGACCAATGGTTGCTTGTATCTTCGTTACAGTCGCTCTATGCTTAGTATTTTTTATATTTTATTTCATCTAAAATATTGGGTACGCATCAACTTAGTAAGGAATACTGGATATGAAGTACCTCTACCTTCTAAACGTGCAATTATTATTTTTTGACAATTACTTGCTGCAATTGTATAGCCGCCAATTTTGCAAAATTGCTGATTATATCGCTCAACACAGTGCAATTTGCTGTGTAGCCCAACGAAATTGTTAAGATATTGCATTAGTACTCGCAAATACTTATTCTATACTGACATGCGAAGTTTCAAAGTCTAGGTTTTTAAAGATGGTACCTGGCAACCCTTACATTCGATACAACAGCCTTTGTTCCCAGTTGGACCTAGATAATGCCAGATGCGGCAAATCTACTGATTTCTGCACCTTAACAAAACTACCAAATAGAACTTCAATGTAAAATTAAACTTATTTTTTTTTTACTTTTAATCAAAAAAGCTCATAGAGCCTTTTTGTATCACAGCCTGGTTTTTGACAAGTTTAAAACAAACGTAATGATTTAGTAAACAGACGTTCTGTATGATTTATGGTTTTTTTTATAAATAATGTGCATGTTTGAGAATATTACAATAAACACGAGTTTGTGCTCAATCATGATTGTACACATTTGGATAGATTTGATCTGCCTACAACGTAAATAAAACCTAAAACAAAAGCTAGCTAACTATATTTCCTTTTGATTCACATTCAAAAAGCCTTACAATACAAAGTGCACGGCTGAATCACCAGAACGGCAGGAGTTCCTCGGTTTGCCATAAAACATGTCGCTCTATCTAAAGGTTCGTAAGACTATTCTATTTATAACAAAACTGAACGTTCGTCAGAATGTTTCTTCTTATTTCTTCTTATTTATGACGAATTAGAAAACGGCTAAAATTAATAACCACTTTTATAATTTTTAATTGCTTTTATAAGCAGACATCAATATGATGTCTGCTTATAAAAGAATCAGACAACAAGCCTTACTTTGTTTGACTGGCTTCCCACTGAAGCTTTACTATTTAGATAGTTAGGGGATCGCTTTTAAAAAAGCTAGGCTGACACCACCAGGTTCTCTGCCTGATTCTTTCCCTGGTGTAGGGAGTCGCGTTGGAAAAGGCATAAAATCATGCATGTAAGACGAAACTGAAGTGATTCTTGAGGTCCTACTAAAATTAATGATTTTTCTTTCTTTCTTTCTTTCAGTTGATCAAGCCCCTCGCTACCGCTTGTATCATGGCTATAGTCACTCATCAATTTGCTAGACAGAATAATTATGAAAGTGGATTATGAATCTCTTTTTTTAATAGTAAAAATAAAAATATTTAATGTTGATGTATTCAACACTATCATTGTGTGCATATCATCACCGTGACCCGTGATTTTCTGATTTTCATTCGAGGTCAGTAAGTTCCGTCTTCATTCAACAATGTAAGATATCTGTCACTTGTCACTGTCATAATATGTGTAGAAATGGCATAGGCTAATGCAAGGTTATTTCGACCCGCATACAGCAAGTCATTTCATTCATCGCATCGTATTATCGCTCGTATTGAAGTCGTTCTTGATCGATAAAAATTTAGCGACATTTGGCGTAATCAATTAAATATGTAAGTAGGTATTTGTTAGTGTCATTGACTCGTGTCATGATTCATGGATCACCGAAAATTTAAAAAAGCCCCAAGATGTGTTTATTGCTCTGGTTCCTCACCATATTTTCGCGAAGAAATGGTTGTAAAATCACATGATATAGGTAATACATAAGAATATTTTATGTGATGCTTTTATCATTAATTATACTGAATAAGCTTTGTGACTTTTACTTTGTCCATGAGGTAGGTACTCGTAGTAGAAAGACGTCGTCAAAGTTAACCTGTACCTACCACATACGAGTCGAACAGCTTTTATCAAACAAAGTCGCAGGCGAAAGCTAGTCGTGCTATACATTTCCTACACGCACAACAATTAAATTATCATAGGAAGTCTCCGCACGCGACTGCTGAGTTATAGGGACGAGTCGATATCTGCGGCGGCGGGGAAAGGGTGCAACTCACGTTCTGAATGATTTAGAACAAACGTCGATTGGATAGGGCAACGACCAAGAGAGATTTTTATACATTGTTATGTACAGTCAGCTAAGCAGTTATGCACAAAGGTAATTCACGCCTACTTTCTATAGCAGGTATATCAGTCATGTACCTAATGTCCATGAGCTAGGGCTAGATTATGATGCGTTAAATGGTTGGCATCATTTTATTGATGTATTTATAGATGTAGTTGCAGGCAGATCATGAAAATACCATTTACCTACGAAAGAAGAAGAAATAACACGGATATAAGGAAGCTTGATATTGACTGCTGATATTTTTAAATAACAAATAAAATACTTAAGTATACAAATAGGTACCTAACACATTTAAAAATAACTCCTTTATGTAATAAATCGGCAGAATAATTGAAATAACAAAGGATTCAACTAGTTTGACTAGATTATTCAAGAACTACTTAAAACTTGGACATTATGCTACTTTATGAATTCAGTTTTTGTTATTGTGTCGATCGGAACAATGGAAATGATCGTATTCTTTAGTTACCCATCTCCGTCGCAAAGCCGCGCCGACTGGGTGGCTGACGTCAATTACCCGAGTTATTGCGAGGACAGATCGTGAGCTTGTGTCTCCAGAATGCATGTATCTGCGGGTTAGGCCCGTATGCCAGGACGTCCCCGATTGTACTAGGATGCTTATTTGTTATCAAAACTGTGTTACTGTTGTTATCATAATAAAATGACTTCGTCTTCCTCTGATCATTTGCTGCAGACGGATACAACGAACTTTCATCTTTAGATTCGTTTGTAAAATATCAGATTGTTTAGATAACAAAAACGTTAGAACTGAATAATTTAGGTACAAGAGTCTCACATACATATTTAGCATGTATGTGAGACTTTCATTTATATAACTACGCTAAATAAATCGCAATCCGGTCGAAACGTCGGGCGAATATTAAAGATAAAATTCATGATAAATAAGTACCCCTTTGCATATGTTTTATAATACGCTTAAGCAACCCTGCATTCGACTTTTAAAGCACTATTAAACTGACATAATAAAAGGTACCAACACAGCTCTTAATAGAAGAGCAAAGCCTCTATATTTGTTTCTAGGCCGACCACCAGCGGTCTATATCCGATTACATTACAATATCAGAGTGTGAATCATTCGGTGTTTATTGCAGATCCACATAAGGATCATAAAGATCAGATGATTTAATAGTTCATAGGCTTTAGTAAATTATAATTCAAAGCAAAATCAAACTAGAGTTGCTGAAAATATTCTCCTAGGCACGTACAAATGCCTTATTTTTAAGTAGGTACCAATTAATTATTCATTGGCATGCTTTTCATATTATCAAAAACTACTCTACCCAAAGGATGTTAACCATTTCTAGGTTCATTTTCCAAGTATTTTCTATACTGCTATGCTCCACGTCTCGACTTCATGCGGGTATACCAATGAAGAAAATAAATTGTCACAAACTTTGTTTTCGTGGAATCCAAGTAGTCTGAGCTTAGTTCCTATTTCTACATCAACACTAACAAACATTACTACTCTTTAGATAATTAATTAAGCTCAAAGATACTATGGAACTCTCTTTCGTATAAACTTGACTCAAGTTCCAATAGATTTTGAATGCGATACAAACGCAAGGCGACCATAAAGCAATCAGCAAGCAGTGACCATAGGTACACACTACTTCGCGTTTGTAAAACGCGCTGCGAACTAGCAGGTCTGTGACGCGCTACATAAAAACGTGCAGTGACTGCGTTCAAAAAAAGGTGGTGTGAATAGGCTTACAAATTCTTATCATCTTATTACCTAGATTCCTCACGATGTTTTACTTCAAACTTCTAGTACCGATAAAGTAATATTTAATCATTGGTACATTTGCATAAGCTATTGAGCATTTGCATTTTACCCCGGGCTTCGTGGAAACAACTTCAATCATTAATTACAGCCATCTATGAACCAACCATCTCCATTCTTTATAGTCATACTGAGATAAACTACGTTATGCATTGGTACACCAATCCTTGCTGCTTAAGGATAATACAGGGTGCTGTAATATAGTTGAACCAATAAGATTATTTTATTAGATGATACTTGTTTCAATTCAAATGTCGCAAAAACTAAACTAAACTAATTTGATAGCACTAAAATGATGCCATCCTTTTTTAGATTATTTAAGATTGATAAGATTTCAGATTTGAGATTAAATTTCACAAATACAAAATAAATACTGGAGTGTGACTGTGAGTGAGCGAAGAACTTGGAATAAACCTTTGTCCAGCATTTGGATTTGCATTATACCTCAAGCCAAAAGCTCAAGTTACCCAATGCAATTGCAAAACCTCCCTCTATAGCCTTCAACCTGTACCTTCATATAAAATCTATCGGACCTTGCATTTGGCACCCTGTATAAGGTATGCAATCACGTCTCGCGCACGCGAATCGGGAGCTACAATGCTAAACAATTTATTTTAATGGGCATTTATTAAGTTCGCTCTATAATATCTATGGTCACTGCGGGTGGCTTAGATTATCTATGTCATGCGCGCTGCGATGGGTATCGAGAGTCTTCGGGCCCATTCGGCTGTTTCCGATGGTATCGTTAGTCTTCGGGCCCATTCGGCTGTTCCCGATTCCTGATCGTATCAACGATGACAATGGTCAAACAAATACGATCACGCTTGCGAGTTGACTTACCACGAAGATTTGTCTGCAAAAAAATAGAGAAAAATAAATCTGCCAAGTGCCAGTCGGAGTCGCGCAAGAAGGGTTCCGCACCGTTTTATAAATATTCCAAGCGTCTACCTATTGCCATTATTAATTTCGAGTAAAAACGGCAAAAAAAGTCACATTTGTTGTAGAAGAAGAAGAAGAAGAAGAAGCCTGGTGATAGACAGACGGACAGACGGACAGTAGAGTCTCAGTAGGTAATAGGGTCCCGTTTTTGCCCTTTGAGTACGGAACCCTAAAAACTGATCTATTCTACAATTCTATTGCAATGAGATTGAAAATTAGCTGGTTTTAACTTAGCTTTTTTATATTATTCTTGAAACTGATAGATGATTTTTTCTTTATTCGATAGGCTAACAACCTATTACGACAATGTATAAAACCTACACTGTCAGAAAGAAGAAAGAAAGAAAGAAAAAACATTTATTCTTGTAGGACCTCAAGGATCACTTAAGTTTCGTTTTACATGCTAGGTGATTCTAATGCCTGTTCCAACGCGACTCCCTCAACAATGACCTCTGCAACATGCTACTTGAAAATTGTTGTCAACAGGGTGTTTGCTGATGATCACTCTCAAGATATCTTCAAAGGATCTTACCCGCAGAAATTGGCTACCGATCACAGTCGTCAACGTTTATGATATAAACGTTGACGACTGTAATCGGTAGTCAAGATTCTTGTATGAAAATCGTTTTAGTAAACATTGCAAAAAGCAATATTTCAAACCAACAGGTTTAAATGGAGTTAGATTAGAGATTATCAAGCACTCGTGGCATTGTTCTTGCAAGATTGTTGAAGTTAAGTGACGTTCTGAGCGGTCACAATTTGGATGGGTGACAGCTGAGTGCTTCCGTGTTTCATAGGGTACGAAGTTGTCTGGGCATCATAAGTCGTTAAGTCATGATGGATGCGTTATGAACTCTATCACCAAACTTGGCCACTAGAAGCTCATTCGAACTTGCTTAACTTAATTAGGTAATTTATGATTGTACCTTGTAAAACAAGCGGACCCGGATGTATGCTATTTTAATTTGTTTGTGAATAAATTATTACAATTGTTCTTACGATTTATGTGTCGTACAAAGATTGTAACTTGACAATATTAATGTCGAAGTTCGAACAAACTAGAATTACAATACCTACATTAAAATGCATTTATTTACAGATTCTAAATTATTTATATACACACGTGTTTATAAGAAATTGACATTGTTAAATCAATTTAAAATTGTTTCTCAATCGACACTTCCATTAATTTTATTATAATTTACGCGTATTTGTTTGGATTTCTCATTGCAAATTATGAAATGTGAAACGTTTAATTTCCTGTAGTTCTGATAACATGATTAGCAAACCTGACCTTTATTCGCAAACACAAACTGCTGTTTACCGCCGATTATTCGTCAAATTACGTAGATTTAATGCACCAAGCAAAATACATAGCGAAGTGCTCAATTCACTGGCATTTTGATAGATGTAAAGGTGCTAAGTTTCGCGCAAATCTTTCAAAATCATAACTTACACACTCGCTTTTACAACAGTTTTGATTATTTAATGATGATTTAAAGGGCAAATCAATCAATTTACAATCCAATGTATTCTTGTCCTGCTCGTATAGCATTGGAGTTAATGGAATAAACTACTACCAATACTTTTTTCCAAGAAATTATGTATGGTGTAGGTAATCTTGAACTGCCTGAAACTATGAATACAAACGGCCAAGCAAAAAGTTAAAAATAACTTTTTCTCTATCTTTTAGAAGATAATTAAGCAGCAAATATTTTCTATATTTTTGAACAACTTTAAGAGCTTTATAGGGCTGACAAAGCTGAGGGCATCATTGAGATATTGTCATGAGAAATTGTCAAAATTAGAACCTGTGACCTTAGATCAGGGGCCTTACTCCGGATCAACGAAAACGAAGTTTCGTGACAATTTTCGGGTTGCAATTATGTTGGTGAACCATTACGAATTCAGTATCCACCAACATAAGCCGGCCCCGAAAATTGCAGAGTACGATTTAATCGCAGATTTGGATGCAATCAGAACGAGAGTTAAGATAGTACATCCCACTAGCCCAACAGCTTTCAAAGTGCTTTAACACAGCACATTACAATTTCATAGCTTAATTCCACCGGCAAGACAATAAACACATCTTCAATATCGATCATTAGGAATAAAACTACCTTACCTTTATTATTATTATTGACAATACGGAATACAATGGTGACCAAACAAGGCATAGTAATGATAATAACACATATCTGCACATAATATTCCTGATATCATACAAGGAACTCTTCGTACTGATATCAGAAACGAGTGCGAGTATTATGTGATGGTACCATAAACCAAGAACTAGGACAAATAGCTGCTAAATTATATCGCAGGAAATAAATTTGCTCCTCTTTCTCACTTTTATAGCTTTTGTATGTACCTATGTAAATACCACGAAGTAGGTGCTTATATCTATTTATAGATGTTATACAAAATAATAAATCAATGATCAAATATTTTTTTTGAGCTTTTTTTTTTAGATTTTAATTAAATTCATTTATTTCTTGTTTGAAAATGATATTAGCAATGATTCAAGAAAATCTATACAGCGCTTTGAAGATCATCAACTAGTTTCTTAGTAAAATAATGTCAGTATCTAATTGATTCCGGAGGTTATTTTTACTTTATTGGAGAATCTAAATTTTAAGCGAGCTAATTTTTTTATTTCGATCGTTATGAAAGGGACGGCAACATTTTTAGTGCTGTCACGTTAGTTTAATTTAGTTTTGGCGAGATCGGAATTGACACCAAAGACGTTCTAAGTAGAACGTCTTTGGAATTGACACAAATATGGTTTGTAATTTGTGTGCGTTTTATAATGCTTCTCTGTCGCCCCAATCAGGAGTTCCGCCACTTCACCGAGGTCGTCAAACAACAAAAGGTTTCAGTGTTAACTGAATACTTAATCCAAGACGACCTGAGTTATTCCAGAAATGTGAAGATTCTACGATACAGATGCAGCAAATCTAAATATCGCCATTGAAATCAATGTTCGATCCAATTCCGCGCCATTGTGGTTAAATAATTGAGTTTCAAGCTCCATTTAAGGAGGTCAATAATTGAGTATTCATAGCTTTGAGGCCTACACCGTATTTAAAAAGGAGCGTTGAGCTGAAGCGTTTATTTTTTGTATTAGGATAGAGCAAATGTGACAACAACATGAGGTTCTAATTTAAATACAATATACCATTTATATAGTGTACTAGCTGTGCCCCGCGGTGTTACCCGCGGTGAATAAGTTAATACATTTTTTTAACGACTTCAAAAAAGGAGGAGGTTCTCAATTCGTCGACTGGGTGAACCGATTTTGATGATTCTTTTTTTGGTCTAATTAGGATCTTCAGAGATAATCATGAATAAAAATGCACCTCGAGAGTCCAAAAAATTACTCTCTTCTTACGTAATCGATAAAGTTTTCATAATTTTTTTAATTTTGCTCCTTGTTTAAGACCAAGGCGTCACTTGTGTCACTTGATTTTGGTGCTTATAGAAAAGGATGACTGCTGGTCGGTTACTATTCTATGGTCTAACACAGTTTATTTTGCTAGCAAAATATTCAAGAAGCTACCATGCGAGCGAAGCGAGCTTCGAACCAAGCGAGCGCAGCGAGCCGAAATTTTTAAGACAAATTCGTCATGTGACACTTGATTTTGCTTAAGGTGCTCATAGAAAAGGCTGACTGTTGGTCGGTCCCTATTCTATGGTCTGACATAGATCAATTTGCCAGCAAAATATTCAAGGAGCTACCGTGCGAGCGAAGCGAGCTTCGAACCAAGCGAGCGCAGTGAGCCGAAATTTTTAAGACAAATTCGTCATGTGACACTTGATTTTGCTTAAGGTGCTCATAGAAAAGGCTAACTGTTGGTCGGTCCCTATTCTAATGTCTGACATAGATCAATTTGCCAGTAAAATATTCAAGAAGCTACCATGCGAGCGAAGTGAGCGGAATTTTTTAAAAACAAATGCGTTCTGACGTGATACTTGATTTTGTATAAGGAGCTCATAGAAAAGGCTGACTGTTGGTCGGTTCCTATTATATGGTCTGACATAGTTCAATTTGCTAGCAAAATATTTATGAAGCTACCGTGCGAGCGAAGCGAGCTTCGATCAAAGCGAGCGTCTTAAACTCGCGAAGCGAGCGGAAATTTTTAAAAACAAATGCGTCCTGACGTGATACTTGATTTTGCATAATGGAGTTCATATAAAAGGCTGGCTGTTGGTCGGTTCCTATTTTATTGTCTGACATAGTTCAATATGCTAGTAAAATATTTATGAAGCTACCGTGCGAGCG
Organism: Xanthorhoe designata; assembly: GCA_963582015.1. Taxonomy (NCBI): domain Eukaryota; kingdom Metazoa; phylum Arthropoda; class Insecta; order Lepidoptera; family Geometridae; genus Xanthorhoe; species Xanthorhoe designata. The sequence goes on along the minus strand of OY757042.1, from coordinate 1,817,009 downwards.
AAGCGAGCTTCGAACTAAGCAAGCGCATCGAGTTTCTTAGACTCAAATTTTTAAGACAAATTCGTCATGACTGACACTTATGTTTGCTTATGATGCTCAAAGTAAACGCACTGGTCGGTTCCTATTCTATGGTATGGTGTGACACAGTTCAATTTGCTTGCAAAAGATTGAAAAAGCTACATGCGACCAAAGCGAGCGCTGCGAGGATTTTAGACTCGAAGCGAGCCGAAACTGTGGGAAATTTAATAAAATAGCGACGATGAGGTGCTGCAGCGAATTTTAATTGAAGACACAATATAAACTTTGTTCTAATGGTTTATGTTGAGCCAGAAATCTTTTTACCGGGGATTTATCTGCGTACATAAGTTCCAATTCCGTGAGATTATCGGGACAAAAAAAAACAATATTTGAAATTCGTTAAGCCGTTTGAGTTTCAAGAAGCATAATTATTTAAAGTAGCCTAAGACATGTGTTAATCATGGATATCAATAACTGTCCTGGTACCAAATTTCATTCAAAACCGTCTAGCCGTTTGAGTATGAAGGAGTTATAACTTTGCCTGTGCTGCCATCTATTAACATTATTTTGACTTACAGTTACGTTTTCACGGCCAAACTATTTTGATAAATAATTTGGTTTATAATCCCACGGAACCATTCCTTTTTTCAGGAATTTAAGGTAGCCTATTTGTTTATCCAGGGAATAAACAATCCTGCTACCAAATTTAATTCAAATTCATCCAGCCGTTTGAGCGTGAAGGAATAATAACTTTATCTGTGCTGCCATCTATTGAAATTATTTTGTTACTTTTTTAGTTAGTTTTTACGGCCAAACTATTTTCATGAATTTGATTAATAATCCCACGGAATCAATGCACTTTTCAGGAATTTTAAGTAGCGTATATTTTAATCCAGGGTATAAGCAATCCTGCTACCTAAATTTCATTCAAATTCGTCCAGCCGTTTGAGCGTGAAGGAGTTATATTTTTGCCTGTGCTGCCATCTATGAAGTTATTTTGTCTGACAGCTACCTTTTGCACGGCCAAACTACCGAAACTATTTTGATGAATAATAATGGTTTATCCCACGGGAACACTGCACTTTTCAGGAATTTAAAGTAGCCTATTTGTTAATCCAGGGTATAAGCAATCCTGATACAAAATTTCATTCAAATCCGTTCAGCCGTTTGAGCGTGAAAGAGTAACAAACACACTTACACACACACACACATATTTTCACCTTTATAATATTAGTGGGATTATCTATGACAATATACCCTTAATTAGTCGTTACATTGAGGTTCTCAATGTAGGTATGGATGTCGGATTAAAGTACTCATAGATAGTATTACCTACGGAACTCGAACGGAAGTCTAGTGAGGAAAAAGAAACAAACTACTAAGTTAAAAGATACACACTACAAACTTAAAGCATACGTAGTAGTATTTACAAACAAACTTATAAGTTTGCATGGTGTATCTGTGTACTTGTGTGTCTGAGGCAACGTAGCTCCTGAATTGAGAGTGAGTGAAGAGGTGAGTGTTCTTAGCTATCGTTCACAAAAATCTGCTCAGCCGTTTGAGGATCATCAGCTCTAAAGGGCAATATCAAGGGTTTTTCATTACTTTTTTATTTTGTAATGCTCAGGGTGTTAGATTTTATTAAGTATATCAGGGTTATGGAAAAAGTACTGATGTTTATTTTGTCATAGGTAGGTACTTTATAACTTTTATTATGTGTGTAAGGTTTTAGAACTTTAGTTTAATTCTTAGATTTGAGGAATAACTATGATTCTCAAATATTTAGTACAATTCAAACTTTCGCGATCTTTATACATAATTTTAGTTAACTAAATTTGCTGGACTTTAACGCTTATAAATCTCAAATTCTCAACTATTTGTCAGACAGACCTAAACAAAAGTGCAACTCTACAAATTATGGAACAAGGTTAATAGTTTCGAAGAACATATTGGTTTTGTTGACTGAGCCACCAAAAACCACCAAAAGAAGTATTTAACCATAAACAATACACAAAAGAGAAAATTCTTAAACTATAGTCTATCTTTAACTATCTGGAAAAGTCGTAAAGGCGTTTGACGATCGTGTGACATAGACCTCTCCGCTCTCACCAAGTCTCATCCTCATCCAACTAATTGACAGAGCAGTAGATCTGACGCTGAGGTGTGAAGGGACACTTCCTGAGATAGCCGGTTATGGAAGGACGGCATTATCCAGCAATAATGGCCGGAAGAAGCCACGTGACAATCTAATTTGCAAATTATAGACAATTTATCATAACAAGTTTTGCTTGGCAGAAGACTTCAAGGCTTCTAATATAAGCAACACCGAGGTCTGACACATATTTGACTCAACGGATCAGCAGAAGATTGACTTCTTACAATAACTTTACATTACACTGCCTATTTATGTATTTTATACCTACCGCAGTTGCATGTACTAAACAAATCCCTATGATGGATGCGGATTATTTGCAGTGGGTATATTACCACAGATAAAATAATACTTACTGACTATGTTCCACCAGGCACGAGCCAACCGGGCTGCCAACCACTGCTAAGTACCTCGTAAATCTACCTCATCTACCTACAGCTGACACTAAAGTATTGAGTAGGTCGTCACACAGTCTTTCTGTTTTGGTTGTACATCTGTTAGGTACTTAAGTACCTATATTATAATTGTAACAATAAAAAATGTAGACTTTCAAAATCGTACCTTATCTGTTCGAAAGAAAGAAAGAAAGAAAGAAAAATCATTTATTCTTGTAGGACCTCAAGGATCACTTAAGTATCGTTTTACATGCTAGGTGATTCTAATGCCTGTTCCAACGCGACTCCCTACACCAGGGAAAGAATCAGGCAAGAACCTGGTGGTGTGGGCCTAGCTTTTTTTTAAAAGCGATCCCTTAACAATCTAAAATAATCTAAATAGTCAAGCTTCAGTGGGAAGCCAGTCGAACAAAGTAAGGCATGTCAAAAAAAGTAAAAGTAATTGTAAAGTTAACAAGATAACACCTCAACAAAATGTTGTCTGGCATCACACGCTACACTTGGCCGACTTAAGTGGTAGGTACCTACTTATCAAGGTAGTAAAGATATTGTATACCATCAACCGTCGAGGGGCAGAGCGACATCAGGCCACGTAATTTTATCATTAATAAAAGCCTCAATGGAATAATACGCTTTCTCTACAAGAATATTCTTTATATACGTTTTAAACCTTCGAGTCGGTAGGTTAGTTACGTTGATTGGGAGTTTATTGTAAAAACGTACAGTATTTCCCATAAAAGAACCGTTTACTTTTTCTAGTCTAAATTTAGGCACACATAGTTTATTTTTATTTCTAGTGTTAATTTTGTGCACATCATTTTTTTTCTTAAAGTTGTTTATATATTTGTGAGTGTGCAATAAGTTTACATAAATATATTGCGAAAAAACAGTAAGAATATTTATTTCTTTAAATCGCTCTCTTAAAGAGTCCCGACGTTTCATTTTGTAAATGGCACGGACAGCTCGCTTTTGTAAAACGAAAATATTTTGAATATCTGCTGCTTTACCCCAAAGAAAAATACCATACGACATCACACTATGGAAATAACTGAAATATACTAACTTAGCTGTTCCTTCGTCAGTAAGTTGCCTAATCGTACGCACTGCATAAGCCGCGGAGCTAAGCCTACCTGCAAGTGTTTCAATATGCGGACACCACTGCACTTTGGAGTCAATTGTAAGACCTAAGAAAACAGTTGAATCAACAAGATTAAGTGCTTCCCCATTTAATTTAATTTTTGTAGGTTTTTGAACCACGTTAGGCAAAGTGAATTTAATACATTTAGTTTTTTTGGCATTAAGTAAGAGGTTATTAGCAGTGAACCAGTTTGAGACTTGGGCTAAAGAGGCATTAACATCATCATAATTATCTTTAGACCTATCAACTTTAAAAAGTAAAGTTCCAATTTAGAAAAAAATACGTGATACTACTAAAGTAGGTAGTTGAATTTGAATGATATATAAATCCTAGCCACCTACCGTCTATTTTTAATTCAAGCAGTTGTGGAAACATTTTTCGAATGTTGTTGCAAACGTTGATGAAATATAACACTCACATACTTATTTATATACTTAATTTTGAAAATTTACATAACAAATATCAATAAATATAATAAAACAGATTTACAAATGCAATCGCAAACTGAACATGCCCATAAATTTCCATTCATTGTATCTGTTCTCATTTAGAATATAAAACGATATGTTTATATGCCGGGAAAGACGTTTGGCGCGAAATAAAATGTCACAGAATATTGGACTGTCCCCACGAACACACGTTAAGTGCACGGTGCCTAAGTGCATTCTAGACTGGGTCTAATTAAGACGTTAATGAGATAGTAAATATACATGAGTGCGTAATAAGTGAGGTGTGTTCGCACGACGCGACAATGTGTTGGGCTAATAGGTACCAGGCCACTCTGCTGTAAAGTAGAAAAATTCTGGCTCAACTCGAACCGCTTTTAGTTTATCACGTGTTTGCTATTTACAAGCGTGACAGTGACAGAGATATAATTGATAGCTCTGTAAGAATTAAATGGCAAGCTTAGGCACTTGTGCGAGCTGAATTGCACCTATTTGATTCCTAGTAAGAGTCGATTCGCGAAGTCGGTCTTCCACTATTTTGTGATAATATAAACTGCGTTTTTTATATTTATATATATAAGGTACAATTTTCGGAAATAAAGATGATACAGCTGCAGTTGTTATTAAAACTGTGTCACAGATACCAACGCCCACCTCCTTAGACTCTTCTTAAATGTAGAGTAGGTACATAAAATATTAAAAGAATAAGAGAAATAAAACATGATAAGTACTTAACATCTAAGTTTTAGACATTACCTATATTAGGTATAACTTATAAGTACTACGCTCTTGCGGCGGATCCCGCGGAGTGATGATAAGTTGTGATAATGATGAAAAGTCTATATATAACCTTCATCAAATATTATACTCATTCATAGCATAGTTCAGTTCAAAAATATTGTTTTAATCCGACTGTTCGTTTTTAGGTTGTTTTGTGCGCGATCAAACCAACACACTAACGTACCTAAAGTACCTACATCATAGTTTTTTTTTTAAACATATTTTCAAATTGATATTTTAGCTGTCTTATGATCAATGGATAAGACTAGCGCAGGATCGAGATGGCATTCACGAAAGAAGGCTTATGCCCAGCATTGGGTTAAAAGTGGCTGATGATGATGATAATGATGATTATCAATGGACACTAAATCCTAAGTACCTTCTGCTTTGTCGGCTAAAAATAACATCGAGGAGTGCACTAATGAAAACAAATCGAGCGATCTACTCCGAACAAAGCACGAGCGAACTAATTATTACATTTAATTGCCACATTCTAGATCGCATTACAGATCTCCTTACTTTCTCTAATAAGTGCCTTCTTAAATCACAACAGCTAATTACTCTGGGGATTTAATCTTTGCTTTTGTTGAATGAATTTCAGAAATGTTAAACTAAATCTCATCTGCGACCGTAGGAGTCTTTGGTTTTGTAAAAATTCAAAAATTAATTTCGATTCTTCATCTGACAGTAAATATAGAGAAAATTTTCAAATAAAATAAAAAATATAAAATAGCCTCAGATCAAGAGAACCAACTAAGACACAAATTAGTTTTTAACCGTGGAAGGATTATTAATGGGAAGAAAAGACAGCCTAAGATTTTCAATTCCACTCTGACCATTTTTAAGTATCATTACAACAATTATTTTATTTAACTGTCACCATTAGTCACGATTAATCTACCGATTCGACCAATTAAGACTTTCAGAAACAACGGTTCAATTAGATGAATTAGCAAACTCCTACAGAGGGATATTTGTTCTATTGTAGCCCAAAGTTATAAACGTCACTCAACTTGGTTACCCTATTGTTAATTACTTACTACACTATTATTAGGTTAGGTTTCTATAATATATACGTAGGTAGGACTTTTAATAAAGTATTTAGACATGACAAAGGCCTTAAAACTGGCCACTGGCTGACTTAGCCCCTTATAGTCTGAAAAACTAATCATTTAACTACAAGCTTTGTAGAGCTACTTAGCTTGATATGACAAACCTACCTACCTAAATGTTGAACAATCAGTAAGAGTTCCCACGTTTGATTTTGAACGTGTGTCCCTTGAAGAATATATCCATAATTTATTTACGTTAGTGTTTTTGGTGACCAAAGCGTTTTATGTTATCATGAGCACACGCTCACGATCATTGTAATTAGATTAAGTGCTGAAAATTGTGAAGTCTCGCTTATTGCTACTCCGAACTAACCAGCAATTATGTCGTTCAGCAGCGATAACTAATTGACTAGGTAGTCGTGTTCCAACATTTATCCTGATCGTAGACAATCTGAACCAAATGAATGCTGATATTAATTGCTGAGACAGAACTTATCTGTAGATAAATCATTTTGTAATGGGATGCCGCCCCGCCTATCAATGAAAGTGGGTGCAATCCGTCTTTAAACTTAAATATTCTAAACAAAACGTAATTAACTTTACCGACTTTAGTAAGGTGGAGGCTATTCTTTCACATGTAGATAGTGCCTTGAGAGTCTTAGGATCGAATTATAATGTCAATACACAGACGATCTCTAAACAGTGAAGGAAAACATCGTGCAACTAGTAAGCTATCTAATAGCAACCTGTCACGTACGGAAACGGAATGCTATCTTCTACAAAATACGATCATCATCATCATCACACATACAGCCTGTAGTATCGCACTGCTAGATAATAATGTTTATTTATTCTCTCACACAAAATGGTAGGTACTACAGCTTATAATAGTATACAGTAAATAATGGAACAGAACAGTTTTGTGTGAGACTGGTGCCTGAGATAGGTTTATAAAAAACCTGTGATGTAGATGTAGGTCTCCCTTTGTTTCCTTTTCCGGGTATGTACCAAATATGGTCATAAAAACTTATACGAGCTTCACTCTGTAGTGAGTGTAATGTGAACTCTGAATAGTGTTTGTAGCAAGTGCGAATGTTGATGATTGATATGTTAATGGTCTTATTATTGGTATTTACGTATCAAACGCCATCAGAATGTGGGTGGCATTTTCTCATAAGCCAAAGCACATCTTGAGAAGTATTATGTTCACCTTTATGCTGAAATAAATAAGGCTTATTATAGCCTGATATTACTTTCGCAGCAGCCTCAACTTTGAATAACGGATAGATATGGGCTTGCAGAGCTATTGAACATGTCAGACAATTGAAGAATTCTCAATGCAGTAAGGTGTATATTTCTTTGAACTTTGCAGAATATTCGGTATACTTTGTAAGAGAAGTAACTGTAGGTATGTATAGGATAATGGTCGTTAAAGGTTAAAATGGTAGCAGAATGTGTTGGGCTAACGAAGTGGCGATAGTAGGTAATGGACGGGTTTCACGCCAGAGATGTCATCTCAAAACTGGATGCTATGGAGTTTATACAGTTTTTAAGGGGTCGTGAAATAAACTTGCAAGAATTATCATTCAACCACCATATTATCTTGAAAACACTGGAATTTCATAGTAGGTACTTACTTATAATTTTTTATTAGAAAAGAAAATGTATTAATTTAATTAATGCTCAAACTGAATGAGAAACGGTGCAGCCTTATTATAAGCTTACTAATTGTTTGTCTTGGTTATATTTCATTGTTTTTCACAGTTGAACGAAAGCATAGAGTCAGTATTAGCTGAAATTATTATTTGGTTATTAAAAATTATGGCTGTTTTTGCTATAATATAAGGGTGTTATTTTAGTTTCAACGGAGATCAAACATTTTATACGCTGATCAAAATCTTAGCCAAGACGCCAAGATCTCAAAGATGTAAAGCTTCTGCCTTAAGGCATTGGCCGCGAAAGATGAGTAGAATCATCCAGCTCAGACTTTTATTAGTCTCCACATCGCTCTTGTCCATGTGTAAACACTAAACAGCGACACTAAAGTCCAAATCGCGCTCATTACGCCCCTCGCATACAAATTACTGTTTATCCCATCGCGCCAGTTTGTCCAATCCAGTGTCTTTTCTTCTACAGACTTATGTTAGATGTTGCTTTAATGTACAGTGGCCTTAAGTCTTTGGCGATGAAAATCGTGTTAATTGCTTTATTCAGTTTGAAAGTTCTTTATGTTTTTTAATGTTTGGTACTCAAAGACTGCCGTCTGTCTTTTCGGCTGTTACAGGTCTGTACTTTTTAAATCATACTAGAATAAGTATAAACTTAATTATTTTTACAAAGTATACCTAAATTAATCTACACGTAGCTGCAATAATAATAAATATAAAAGGACAGAATACCAGCATATACAAAACGTGGTAAAAGTAGATAGTAGGTATATTAAGAACTTTTTCTCGACTGTATAAAATTAGTTTCGTTCTGCATGCTAGGCCTTCCTAGAACATTTAAGTTAATAGTGATAGCAATTTATCCATTCAAGATCCTTTGAAGAAACGTACGGTAAGTAATTGAATCACTATATTTGGCACAACTTACCTTTTTCCTGCATTCCACTTGTGACAGTTCGAAAGCCAACCTCTGACTCTAGAATACAAACTGATCTTCTAAACTAGTAAATAAACTTGCTCTTTGAAGGTTATCAGGACCTCAATAGATCTGATTCAGTCATAGATGGCATACCCTGCAGGTACATTTCTTAAGAACACGAACGACTAATGACGTCAACAGATTTGAAGACGAGGAAACTACGAGTATGGTATTTTCTCGCACGATGATAAAGTCACTCATGTACGCGCTTTTAAATGTCACGCATCTAGAGAAATCCTGAGGAAATAATTTCCCTTGGTTCTCGTCTCTTTAGGCACTGAAAAGAGGAACACTTCTGCAAAGTTAACGCCTGTCTGCATGTTTCTCCTCTATCTACTTACTGGATAAAATACAAAAAAGCAACTAGGTAAATAAACCCTTAAGTCAACACGTCACTCTTCTCTTCTCATTTGTATTGCAAGGCAGTCGTTCCAAAAAGACAGAAAGACAGGAAGCCAGGACCAGGATCCAGCATCCTTAAAAGTGGAATCCAAGCCAAAGCCAGTACCTACCACTAAACTGGCTACAACACTTTTTATTCAGAGTGTTAACCTGTGGGATAAAAACTTCTTCAAATAACGCCAATGGATTTCAGAAGATGTAAGTATTTGGCCAGAATCTCTCAATCCAGCCAGGTCAGCCGCCGGCAGGTCGGAGAATGTAAACAGCTGGTATCTGATGCGCAGTCATGATCACATCTACTCCATTATGAGTTATTGCATGACATTTGTCTCTTGGGTAGGTACTGACTTACAATGACACACTGATTCTGTGTTCCGAAAGGCACTTTAAATGTCGGTCCAGCTTTTAAGACTAAACTAAAACTACTTTTTTTTCTAAATTTTATGACCATTATGTTATGTACCAACTTGAAGAAATAAATGAATGAATATGAATAAATTTAAAGTCGTTTAGCAATGCAAGACGTTTTGCTGAAGGGATGTTTTTATGCAATTGATGATTTTATGACATGTAATAATTTAGAATAACAATAGGACTTAATTTTAAATTTTATCATATTCTTTCTTGTGACATTATTATTATAAATATTATTATTTTGACATGATTTACAAGTGTATAATAATTGATTCTGTTTTTTAATATTGTATGTTTCTTATGTAATGGATTTCAAATACGATGTACATTGTTCTTGAATAAATGAAATGAAATTAAAATGAAATGAATGCCGGAGGCCTTTGGGCGACCGCTAAAAACTCCTTTACTAGAGTTGGCTACTATTTCAATATTAAAATGACTTATGAGTATCACCCAAATCTCTCATAATTCGCTTACTATTAATAAAAATGGATGTTTCTTGTTTTCATAAGCAAATATTACAGTAGATAGAAATGAAGATTAAGCAAATATTGCTACACGCAAGATATGTTTACTACTAAGATTTTCACAAAAAGCTAGTAGCAATACGTACAACGAGTTCCTTATAGGCGTGCGTAGGCGTCTACACAACTGATTATTTGGCCGATACAATTTTATGCGAGGTCGTAATGATAGGAACCACTATCGAGAACGTTTTACACTTGCTTAAGCGGGATGTGAACCTACTAACAATGTGCTTATTCGACATCATACTTATTAATTAAAGTTTTATGTATCGCGGATTAATTACTATTATTAGCTATCAGTCAAAATAGCCTATGTACCGTTATTTAAAGTTTGGAATGTAACATACCTACCCAGCGAACATTTCATTTTATTTATATAAGTAGGTTAACCATTGAGATGTATTATAGAGCCAGCCAATCAGACAAATAAAATGTAAACGCCAAAACTCGGCGCACGTTACGTAGTGCGCAGTTTTTTTTTCGTACAAGCGACATTGAACATTAAAACAAACGACCGACATAACGTCTACATTCAAATGTCAAATGTCATTGTAGAACATTGAATTTGCACGCACATTTTTTGAGTGTTGTCAGCTATTAGATTGTGGCTCTATAATACATCTCAATGAGGTTAACTTAAACTTTCTTTTTGTTAGTCAATTGACATCCTGAGTCCACTCAAGGACCGGTCACGAAAGCAGTAGGCGAACTAATAAACCACCGGAACAATACAAATGTCTGGAAATCTCACCGAACCAGTATTATTTATAACTGAGATCAAAAATGTTTTGTTTCCTTAGATTATGGTGGCCGTTATATAAAGAAAGAAAGAGAGAAAAGACATTTATTCGCCCCAAGAACACGTAAGAAGGTATACCTATGTAACAAAGAATACAGAAAAAACTAAATTATAAGTAGGCTACATAACACAGACAAGAATAATAGGTATAATTATAAAGAAAAAGAAAATATGTGTTGCGTGGGGTCAAATTAGGTCCCTGTCTCAGCATATGCTGCACCAGACCTAGGCAGGTAAGGTACCTACAGCGCTTTAACAGCCATCAAAATTTGGCTTTATATACCTACTTTATAACAGCACGTAAATTGCGACTCGGGTACTCAAAGGCATTTGGCATAAATATGCCTCATTGCCCAAGTTGTTAAACATGGCTACTGTAGCTGGTGAAGGATGATGTTTAGAACACACAAAACGCTGTAATACTTTGTAAACCATTTTTTTTGGGAGAATGCGACTCATGCGAGGATGAACGCAATAGCTCTCTGTTCTGTTCTGTGGCCATAGACATCATTGACATATTACCTTGATCCTAGCATATTAAAAACAAAGAAAAGAAAATTAAAAACAATTATAAATTATACAAAAAGTACCTATCGTACAATATAAAAATGGTTGAACATATTTTGGAGCGTCGCTTACTCTCCCATACAAACCCAACGTTGCTTAATTTATCAATTGGTTTCATAGAAATATTCTACTTCGCCACCCCAAAGCTGAAAGTACAAATGAATAAAAACAATAAATTCGAAAGTTCAAACTTTGTTCCAAATTAAAAATGCAATTTTTCAGTAAGCATAAATGGCTATACATAAAGCCCATTTTTAGTAACAGTAGGTAAGTAACAGTAGTATATTTGAAAATCATACTCACCGCTAAAAAACGTTTGTTTTATCAAAGTTTTCTTAGAAAACAGGAGCTTAACTGGCCGCCTAATTAATTTAGTTCCATTGACTTGGCTTGACTCCGTCGTAAATGCTCTGTTTATGGGCAATGAATGTCGTAAAGATTAATACAGTGTTTGCATTTGTCAAGTAGCTAAAAGATAGTAACCAAGACAGTGAGTACCTAACACAATACCTACTCAACATTTTGCGCTTTGTTATCTACTTAGATCAGAATAATATAGATATTCAATGGTTGAGTTTCTTAAAAAATAACTAGACTGTCCTTAATGTTTTCACTTTTTCTAAAACACCACAATCAAAATGCTTATAAAAATTCAAAATAAAATAAACACAATTCACTTTGGACTGCCAATTAGTATTGTATTTGATTGGCATTTAATTTTTAACATGTTTAATTAGGTTAGGTAGGTACCTATCTATTAGAAAGAGCAGTCTCTGTCTCAGCCATATTACTTTTCTACAATCGCTTTTGCTATGAAAACGAAGTGAACAGAAGCTTTGATCATTTATAAATTTTAATGCCCTAAGAGCTACAGGCTCATTTGTGAGTCATGTGATTGTCAACTTCAAGAAGCCAGTGCGTTCTCCTCGTTCATATTATATGAGTTATGAAGGCTTCTAGTAGCCCATTTACTAGACCGATGTGAACAGATCAAATCAGTCGGACCGCGAGTAAACAATAATTGTGTCAGCGAAAATGAATTGCTGGTCTACCGAAACATTCGCCATGAAGTCCGAATCAAATGAATGCGCTACCGACATTTTAAATAAGAATAGGTATTGTCTTTATCCCACGATAGAATTTCACTCTTCAAAAGAATAGATCGATTTAAATGGGCAATAAAAGACATTATTTATTTTGGTAATAGTTAAACACTTTTGAATGAACATGAACATGCTCTATGAAATTGTTCTCATAAAAATGGTTTTCATAGTTACAAGTGTTGTTCATAATTATGATAGATTATTTTGAGTATAGCACTAATAAATTAGGGGTAGGTATAAATAAAAACTATTACAAAATTCTTATTGACTGCCGTGGTGGGGTTGGCGATGACTTACAGCTAGTCTCAATAACCTATCTATCCTTGGTTTTGCTTACATAACACATACAAAAAACGTCAAATAGCTACTGACACTATTTGACGTTTTTTGTATGTTTTATGTTTTGTATGAAAAAATGACAAATATCTACCCCTAGTAAACATAACCAAAGATAGATAAGATAGGTTATTGGAGACTAGGCGTTAGTTTTCCTTCGACAAAATTCAGCAAAGTGTAAATAAGTACCTACCTACTTACTTCGAAATGAAAACTTCAGTGCTTGGGTAGGATTTGAACCCACTATCTACTCGGTCAACACGGCTTGAGTTTTAGTTATTTAATGTTGTTTACTATTTATGGTTAGCCTAGTCCAATCGTAATATCAAAATTGATATTTTCATCTTAAGAGCTCATAATTCATAGCTGTCCATTTTATAGGTTTTGTGCAAACCTGGACTAATAAGTTTTATTAAGTACTAGTGCAGATAAAATAATATTATACTAGTAAGCCTAATACTTACGATAAAATAATTATTTTTAAGTAGGTAAATTCTAGTAGCTTGCATCGTGGAACGCTAAATATTTAATAATCAATGTGCCAATTAAGTATCCATTTGGACTTGCTTCTGACTACCTTTAAGGTCATAAAAATATCTACCATTGCAACACAGGCTCGCAGTTATGTATTTGCAAATCAATCAATCATTTATTTATTTTCAAATTTTAAATGTACCTAAGTATTTAAAATCCGTAAAAATATGTTTTATTTATTTTATGTTGTTATCTTAACTTCTAATGGCTACTATGACTCAATAACTATATCTCCAGATACAGTGTAGAACATAAACTGTCGCAACAGAGTACAATCACAAAAGCTACAGCTTGCAGTGGCGCCACCTGGTGCCGTGTTAGGAGATAAGATACTGACGGGTAATTTAGGACTATTGTGTTTACATTGAGCATAAAACAATTTGGTTCACGCCTTACTTACGTTGACTTGCATAAGCAGAGCGTTGAGCGAGAGGATTATTAAATGTGTTTTATTTTATAGTACCGAGATATTTAAAAAAAAACTTAGGCCTTTTACATCTTTACTAGATGATTTATAAAGCGTCAGGAGGCAAGCTTTGCCTACACTTAACGGGACACTGTAGTGCCTGGGACATTGTTGAGATGGAATAGGCTTGCCCAGCACCTAAACCATCCTTTCAGCTAAATCGGTTACATCCACAGGAAAGACAATCGTCAATACGTGTGGGGCTGACCAGCCGCGATAACTACTACCGAGATACTAAATATTTACATATCTTTACAAAATACAAAAACAGGACCAGTTAGGACCAGTTGAGCCATCTCAGAATCTTACACGCAGCTGAACTGATCCAAGCCACTGCTAGACGGAAGGGTCCTCTCAAGACACTGGTAGATTTGCAGTGTTGAATGGCAATGCTTTTTCTTATCATCTACAAAAAATAAACACATTTATTATAGGTATTTCCGTTTTTAATCTCACAGTTATCTATTAAAAGCTTGTATCTATCTAGTACCTAATGGTAGATACACTCTATTAAGAATTGACAACAAAACAGTGCTTAGGCATAGTGTTCCATCACTACCTTAAATCTTTATGTTACAGTGGTATGCAATAATAATGGTGTTATCTAAGTCACTAGTGTCACATTGCAAGAGTGTCCGTCTGTCTGTTAGCAATTATCAAGTGACAATAACCATTTCAGGCATTCACGAACTGACTCATACATTTTATCTGTACTCATACTAACATCTAAGCTAATTCCTGACACAACAATGCCCGTTAATTATTGGCTAGTCTTGCTGACTTGATATTAAGTCACCCAACTCAATCGCACATAATACGGGTATTCATCTGCACTACCTTATTTTATGATCAAGGTGTTCCAAACGATTATAAATGAAAAATCTTACTAAAAGTTTACGGCTTCGACGGGATTCGAACCCGCGAGATTCAAGCTGTCACCCTTTAGCCGGGCTGCCGTAACCACACGACCACGAAGCCTTATGACGCCGAAGATGAAGCAATCAGTAAGATGATATTTCGGTACCGATTATCTTCCGATTGATCACCGATCCAAGCTGTGACCAGCTCGTCACATAACTTCAACGATCTATCAAGAACGTCCAAGCAAGTTACACCACGTGCTCTTATCGTGCACAAACCCTATTTTACGACTGCAAAATAACGGACATATCCTCCAGGAAACGGTTCATTTACCAGCAAATTTCACTGCCAATTAAATGCTCGTTATTGGGCTTCGTAATTGGTGCATTGATTTGTAAATTGGCCATTTGTTCTGAATTCAGTGGCAAAGCCGCGATGAAGAAGCTGTGGATGTGTGCGTTGGTGTGCCTCAGTTATGTAGAATGGACGGACACTTACATCGTTGGGGCAGGATGTAAGTTATTTCAGATGTAGGAATAACACAATCATCACACTATCACACTTGTGTGTAAGTGTGTTTGTTACTCTTTCACGGTCAAACGGCTGAACGGATTTGAATTAAATTTGGTACCAGAATTGCTTATACCCTGGATTAAATAATAGGCTACTTTTGATCCCAGTAATCCCACGGGAGCAGGAAAAATGTCAATGATATTTAAATTAGATTAAATAGCAGTGTCTGCTTACAATTCATAGTAAACGTCCGCTTCGCCCAAATGTTGCACACCGACAGCAAATACCAAGTGCTGAGAGAAGACATGATCAAGGCCAACACCAGAAACCTGGTCTACCACTGTAGAGCCGACAAGAGTGACTGTGACGCTGCCCTGGCCAAGATGCGCTACAAGGCCAGCAAGCATTTCTACGCGCTAGCCAAGGCTGTGGTGGACTATGTGAAGAATAAGAGACAAGCGCGACCTACTGGTTATGTTGGTATGTATACGCTCAGCTCTGGCTAAAATGCAGTAGCATTATTGGCAGCTTAAATAATAGCCCACTGCTGGGTATACGCCTCCTCCCTGAAACGCCAATCTAATCGGCCCAAATGTGAAAAAAAATCAATGGACGAATTACAACTTCATAGATATTGTGGAGGGTGGTTTATTGTGTTCTTTAGGATCTACATTTCTGGTGCTTCGGCGGCCGCTACCGTGGCACGATCGCTACGCTCGCTCGCGCCTAGTTTTTCACTAATTCAAGAATGAAAATGAAATGTTTTGTTCGTTTCCAGGAACAGCAACGTTCTGCCAGGATAACATCTGCGTGCCGGACACCGACCCGCCCATCGTGTTTGGGGGGTGCTACACGCTGGTGTCCTGCGGCGGGAACGAGACCTGGCATCTCGACCCCGTGGTCTATAAGAAGAAGAAAGGAAGATACTAACATTTTAGCTTGCAATATAATAAGACATTTTACAAAGAAACGCAGTTTTGATTGTTAATACCGATTTGTATCAGTGTTTCAGTGTCAGTAGTGTAGCGCTCGTAGCGAATAGCTTGCTAAGACGTTCTTGATAGATCGTCGAAGTTAAGCAACGTTCTGAGCGGTCACTACTTGGATGGGTGACCGCAAGTGACATTTTCATCAGCCCTGCTACTCTGCAAAACGAAAAACGAAGTTTCGTGACAATTTTCGGGGTCAGCTTATGTTGGTGGATACTGAATTCGTAATAGTTCACCAACATAATTAGAACCCAAAAATTGTCACGAAACTTCGTTTTTCGTTTTGCAGAGTAGCAGGGCTGAGCGCTTCTGTGCTTCGGACGGCACGTTAAATTGTCGGTCCCTGCTTTTAAAGTCGTTAAGCCATGACGGAGGCCTTTAGGCGGTCTAAAAACTCCGTCACCAGAGTTGGCCACTTGCTCATACGAACGAACGAACGAGTGTCAGTATGCATCAGTATCTGTACTTGGATAACTGCATCCAATGAGGATTACAGACAGACTGATAAGATGTTACTGACACATAACTGAGCACTGAGTCAGATACCAAATCACTGGATAGTGTTCTGTCTGATGTTCCACAGTCGATGAATATTGTAAAATAGGGCTAGAAATTCATGCATACAGTAATTCAGTTTTTTACCAAAATATACGATTACTCTTAAATCTATAGGTCTGAAAGTCTAGGATTTTGTAGACAAAAACCGAAATCTCCTTCATTGAGATAACATAGGTTGAGAAGGTTAGGTTAGGTTAGATGATAATCTCCCCCGATGGATTCCAATCTTGTCGCGATGGGGGAGCTCAGTAGCCGTGGTTGGTGCTCCACGGTGAAGCTAAAAGGAATCCAAGGAGGGGACGCTCCGAGTAGGCCTGGCGCTAAGCCCGCTCTGGATGCGTCCGAGGAGGGTGCGGGGACGTTTTCTGTCCCTGCAGCTAGGAGGGGTCGCGGGAGGAGAGGCGTGTCGGTGTGTCGTTGCCGCTCGCCCTATCTTCCGCGACCAAACGGTGGCGCACCGTTTGATGCGTTGGTGGCGGGGCCGCAGGGGAAGAGGAGTGTCGGTGTTTCGTTGCCGCTCTCCCTGTCCTCTGCGGCCGTTTGGTGGTTTCGTGGCGGAGCCAAGGCATGATCCGCCGCGGAGAGCGGGGTGCCGGAGTAGGAGATTCCTCCAGTTTCTCCGGCCCCCAAAACACAGGCCGTGGCGGTAGTACCGGGGGGTGCTACCGCCCTTGAAAGGCCTAGAGGTGGTGCGCGTGGGTGTTCCGCGCGCCCCTCTTTCTCCAGAGAGACGCGGTGGGAGGCAGTCGCCTCACCGCAGTAAGAGGAGCTCGTCATAGAGCAGACGCCGTCGGGGCCGCGGAAGAATGCGAAAGCGTACCCGTAGCCCCGGCAAATGGCGTTAAGAGGACCCCGTCGGTTTTTAGTGGGTGCGAGTCCCACATACCCCTTCCGCCGCCCCCACGGCGGGAGGGAATGCATAAGGCATTTTCCGACGCAAAAAAAAAAAAAAAAAAAAAAAAAGGTTAGATGATAATGGGGCACTTGGTCAGACAACCTTCTCGTGTGCCCAAGGCTGCTTGTCCCTTATGGATCCTAAGGATCCGTGGGGAACGGCAGCTAAGGGACGGTGTGCCCTGTTAAGTCCGACGATAACTTCCCCCTCGCGGGGGATCTTGTTGTCGGATAACTGATGGTCTGACGGGAGGGAGCTTCTCCGCGCGTCCCTCTGAATAGCAGAGGGCGCAGTGGATGAAGCTGGGTTGAGAGGGAGAGCTTCTCCAAATCTGTTACCAGAGGCGGAGGTAGCTGGAAGAGTGGGCGCGGCGTGCACTTACCCTGCCGTCGTGCAGGTAAGGGGGTTCATCCTCTTTATCACCACTCAGAAATCGTTATCCCACAACAATGAGTCTTCGGGCTCTAGTGGGACCGAGGGCGTTGGCTTGGCCGCCCGTGCCGCGAGGAAGATTAACCTCAATAAAAAATTCCTGAAACTAGTTCGGCGATCGCAGCGACAAGGTTTGGGCCCAAGGGCTCGGGCGGGCAGTATCCCGCCTGCTACTGCTTTCCACGTTAGGGTACCTGCCGACCCCCTGACGTATTTAGGCTTCCCCGGCCACATGGCCTCTGGTCGGGGTGACTGTTAGTTGCCTAATTCTCGTGGGTTTGAATATGGATATCTCAAAACAAAAAACAAAAGACGTTGGTGGCCGTAAAGGCGTAGGTGAAGAGGGTGGCGCAGTTGCGCGAGTGTCTGTTGGACGACAGGCAAAGTCGGGAGAAGGTAGAGACCTGTGTCTTCCGGAGAGTTCGGGAGCTTCAACGCGAAGTTACGCTGAAACAGCGAGGGGACGACGCAGAGTTGTCAGCAGTCAGAGAGGGTCAGCGAGCGATGTATCGCTCATGACAGTCTCTGACGCAGACTCGGTAACGAGTGAGTGCAGCGTGAGCCTGGAGCAGCTGCCTCCTTATTGGAGGAAGCAGTTCGAGGCTCACGCAGAGCGAGGGAAGCGGCAGCATGTGGAGGAGCCTGGCTCAGAGCTGGTGTCGTCAGACGACGACGGAGCTGCGTCAGCTGCCTCCTCATTGAAACTGTCCTCCAAAAGAGGAAGAGGGCGCTCGACGGGCCAATACATTGGGCTTGCCAAAGCTCAAGCCCACCTGAAGGCCCTGCGAAAGGAGGAGAAAGAGAGGGCGGTCGCCGCAGAGATGGAAGCCATGTTGGCCAAGAACAAGGCTAACATGGTGGTCCATCCGCCCTCGCCGTCTCCAGAGGAAAAAAGTGGGCTGGCGCACGACCTAGTTAAACAGGTCGAGGAGGCCACTAAAGTGGTGCTGCAGGTGGCAGCAAAATCGGGTAACCTGAAGGGCACCTTTGTAAAGGGCCTGAAGGAGTCTGCAGCCTCGATAAGGGCTGCAGTGGAGGAATTGGCCGCCTCCAATACATCGGAGGAAGTTGCGAAGCTCCAAGCCGCTAACACCCGTCAGCGGGTAGAAATCGCGGAGCTTCGCAAGGAGCTGGCGGAAATAAGGGCCGAGGTTCGCCAAGCCCCGAAGGTCCCGACGAGGGAAGAAACTCGCCGGGAGTCTGATAAGCCAGGAAGCCAGGAGGAGCTAGTGCGTTTGATCATGCAGCAAGTTGGCGGCATGATCAACGCAAGGTTTGATGGGATGAAGGATAGGCTCCTGCCGGAGAAAACGCTTCGTCCGCCCTTAGCTGCGGATCAACGGGCGAAGCCTGCTCCGGAAACCTCCAAATCCAAGGCAGCCCAACCACCCCCGGCTGAGCCTAAAAAGCCAGCCCAAAAGAAGCAGGCCAAAAAGCCGAAAGAGAGTGCTGCCACAGCGCAGGCCTCTCATGAGGGACAGCCTCGAGATCCGCCACCGGATAACGTGACCGCAGAAGAAGGGTGGTCTAAGGTCACAAAGCGCGGGAAAAAGGCCAAGGCGGCCAAGGCAGCCAAGGCAGCAGCGCCAGGGAAGGATGCCAAGGCTAAAAACGCCAAGGCAAAGAAAAGAGGGGCAGCCAGGCCTGCAAAGCTACGTACTCCCCGGTCTGCTGCCGTAGTCATCACGCTGCAGCCGGGTGCAGAAGAGCAGGGAGCGACGTACGCCAAGGTGCTTGCGCATGCCAAGTCAAAGATCGACTTGGCTAGCTGCGGCATCTCATGCCTACGTTTTAGGAAGGCGGCCACCGGTGCACGCATTCTCGAGGTTCCAGGGGAGACCAGCGGCGTAAAGGCTGACTCCCTTGCGCAAAAACTTCGAGAGGCTCTGCCGGAAGGCCTGGCGAAGATCTCCAGGCCTGTTAAATGCGCAGAGTTCCGCATAACGGGCCTGGACGACTCAGTCCAAAAAGAGGACATCGGGAATGCTGTGGCGCAAGGCGGCGGCTGCCCTAAAGAGGAGGTGAAGGTGGTGGGCGAGATCAGGCTCACCCAGCAAGGTTCGGGAGTTGCAGTGGTGAGCTGTCCAGTAGCCGCTGCCAAGAAGATAGGCGCAGAAGGCCGGTTATTGATCGGTTGGGTCTCGGCTAGAGTGGAGCTGCTCCGGGCCAGGCCCATGCGGTGCTACAAGTGCCAGCATACCGGCCACACAAGGGCCCAGTGCACCGCAGAGGAGGATCGCAGTAACGATTGTTACCGGTGTGGAAGTCCTGGCCACAAGTCGGCGACTTGCCTGGCAGCGCCAAGGTGTTCCCTTTGCGCTGCAGCAGGCAAACCGTCGGCGCATCGGCTGGGAGGCAAAGGGTGTGCACCTCCGAAAGCACGGAGAAGCGGAGCGGCGAACGCTTCCAGTGCATCTCATCCCCCACAAACCGGGGATGAGAGGCGAATGGAAGCAGATTAAAGAGAGCGGGGGGCCGGAGGAGGAATTTTCTCCTCCAATCTCCGGCCCCCATGAAACAGGCCTGACGGTAGTACCGGGGGGTTCTACCGTCCCAGAAGGGTCTAAAGGTGGCGCGCGTGGGTGTTCCGCGCGCCCCTCTCTCTCCAAGAGGCTAGGTGGGAGGCTGCAGCCTCACCAGTCGAGGGGGCTCTTTTAGAGCCAACGCCGCCGGGGCCGTGGAAAAGTGCTAACGCGTGCCCATAGCCCCGGCACTAAGGCGTCCCCGAGGGAACCCCGTCAGGTTTTAGTGGGTGCGAGTCCCACATAACCCTTTCGCCGCACCCACGGCGGAAGGGTATGCATAAGGCATTTCCTGACGTTAAAAAAAAAAAAAAAAAAAAAAAAAAAAAAAAAAAAGGTTAGATGATAATTCAATTTTAAACTTCTTCCTAGGTTCTGTTGACAAGAAGTTAAAAATTTATTTTCTTAAAACTACAAGAACCTTTAAAACAATATCTTACATAATCGCTTAAATCTTTTATTGCAAGAATCCAGCTTACGATCGCACGAAGTAACAAATTAGCAATAAAACCAAAACGACATCGCACACCTGTTTCATTGTACCACAACAATGCCCCATATTGTTAACATTATCTGATAGGGATTTAAAGACTCGTGCAGTGGGATTGCTGCTCAGTTCGTAAACAATGGTATAGACGCGGTGTAGAGTTGGTATTTTCATTGAAGTGAAAATGGAAGGTATAGAAATGAGGTTTGTCGCGGTGGTGCTGCTCTTTGGATGTGTTGCGGCTGAAATTAGAAGTAGTGTTTTAATGAACAAGTGAGTAGCCAAAAGATAATTATGAGATAGATAAGTAGTTTGATTGCATTTGTTTGGTAGATCTTTTCCTCTGTATTAAAACTGTCTAAGGAATGAGGCACACTTCAACCCTTGAAGATAAATATAATTTTAAAATTTTTGCATTCTACCGACACAATTAAACTTAGGTACTTATTTCTCGGATGTCTTTTTTAGAATATATACTATGTATTATATTATTTTTTATAAACCTTAACTTTGTTACCTACACCAGGCTTTCGAAAGTGAAGCCAGTGGGGGGTCCCCTGGGTCACAAGTTCCTGCCCCTCACGGAGCTCCCTCCCCCCCGCAACCCGCAGCTATCCGGAAGACGGCACCTGGAGGACTGCACCCACAAGTACACGGGTCACCAGGTGGAAGAGGGGGTGAAGGTCATCATCGATGGAGCGGATTATTTAGAGGGTGTCGCGAAAACCGTCGCTACTGTGATTATCCCTGATCATATTGACCGTAAGTGCTATTTCTTTTGGGTTTTTAAGAATGTTTTGCTGGTAAGTTTGTATGAGCTAGCATCATAATTTTGTGACGGAGTTTTTAGGCCGCCTTCAGGCCTCTATGGCTTAATGACTTTAAAAGCCAAGAACTGACAAAACAGTGTAATGTTTTAGGAATTCTATTTAGATATTTTAACAGTAGAAGTTTGAAAGTGACAATCGTAAGTTTTTCATATCCGTCTCCATGGTGAATTAAACTTCCCTTGACATTAGCAACTAAATACTACAAACTTTCTCATAACACCTCATTACCCAACACTAAACTCAAAAAATTTATAATGTCCAGGTAAACACTTCGAGGTAACCACCCAAGTTCCTTACCTCACCCTGGGCATCATCGAAGGTCTGGGCTACCATCCCACCACCAAGCCGGGAGACCACCCGGCTGAATGCGAGAAAATCTACCAGGACCACATGGACGACCAGTATTCGGACATGGACATGGATTACTCCGAGGAGTCTCTGGAAATGGTCAGAGCACCTCTTTTCCCTGCAGATGTGATCGCAGTGTCTAAGGAGGCTCGGCTTGATGAGCAGTACAATGATTTCGATAAATAGAAGGTGGTTTGTATTTTTGTACGGATTTTTTATGATTGAAATAAATTATTTTGAATATTTTTTTGTTTGGAATAAAAATAGCGGACGTAGACCTCTATTGTCCTGTACTAATCTTGTATTCTGTGCTACAGAATAAGTACCTACAACAATATACACAAGAACGCAAAATACAAAGAATGACTAACATCATAATAGGGACACGGTTTATGGTAAAACCAATCGCAATAATCATTTCAAAAATTCTAAGTAGAGTTTTTACTTAAATCCTATCGCAAGGCTAATCAATTGTGTCAATTAGATGTCGCCAAAACTAAACTAAACTAATTTGACAGCACTAAAAATGTTGCCGTCCCTTTCATATGGAGCGAAATAAAAAGGATGGCATCCATTTTAGTGCTGTCAAATTAGTTTAGTTTAGTTTTTATGACATCTGAATTAATAATTACCAATGATGATAATACGAGTAATGAAAACAAATCAAAACTGTGTAGTTATTTTTATTTAACTATTTTTTATCAGCTGAAGCTAATTTTACATAGGTACTTAATCATTAACTTAAATTATGTATACTAATTAACAGTTCACGTCATAATTAGTCTCACTACTATTTTTTCATAATTTTTGACTTAACTCAAATTCTAAAGAGGATCATGGCGGAAAAACTAAATTTAATATATTTATCTCTGCTTTTATACTGGTCCATTTTGTAGATTGAATTTGTTGGGAAGTTTAACATCCTTGTCTTTGTCATCAAACACCTCCTCAGTGTCGTCATCATCGAAGTCTTCAATATCCAGAGGATTTCTGTAAAATAGAAACCGTTAGGTAATGATTTAAACGTGCCTTTTATAAAACTTAGTAAAAGCCTAAAAGGTATAAGTGCTACGCCGTAGAGTCCATGTTCCAGAGCGGACAAGGCAATGGAGTTCACAGAGAAAGTTCTGACTCAAACTTTACGTACCTGGCGAAGTATTTAATGAAAGAAGCTCTAAGCTACGTTAAAAGACATGCCGCAGCTTCAACGTTCCACAGTGTTCAAAAATATGAGATAATTTTATACACTACGCTAAACTGAATTGTGTTGTAATAAATAATTGAAGACAGATACAGATATTGGGGAGTCAGCGTTCTACGACGTATATGGTGCCTTCGCTAAACGTTCTGCAATATTGAAATAGTTTATTTCAACTTAATCAGGCGCTTCGAAATAAAATTATGAAAACTTACTTATTCCAATTGATTTTGTGCCGCTTCCTGTAAACAATATAGGAATAATTTAATTAGCGAACAGCATAGCAACTCCTATAGAAACTTTTGGAAATATCAACAAAGGATTTCGTTCACAAAAACCATGAGTCCAAGATAATTATTTAATTGAAAAATAGGCTGTACCTAATTTTTACTTGCCAGGAACTGAAACTAGGTATATGTGATTCCTCACAGTGAGCTCACCTGTTAGTAGCTATGTAATCCTGGTCCATGTATTCCTCCGAGACTTCCACTGAGAGCGGCTGTCCGCGATGATCTTGAAGGATACCGAAGTATCTTGGAGCTTTCGTGACGGAGAACAAAACCGCTGCAAATTGTTTATGATATTGAAAATCAAAAAAATAATAAGTAAAAGAAAAATTATAAAATTTTGCTCTTACTTTGAAAAAATGTTTAAAAATTTGATCTACCTACTTTCTTTGTTCATCCACATTTATTCTAGATTGTGCTTAATTTTGAAAGTAATAATAAGTAAGTAGGTAGGTAGAATAATTCGAAAATGTAAAGTAGGTTAGTAAAATTGGTACTCACAATCATCAACTGCGCGGATTTCCCTTAAAATTACTGATAAAATAATAAAAACTAAATGTAACTTTATTTCACACATTTTGAAATATTTAGCGTCTGTTTTAATCAAACTTTAGTATTACACAGATTGTTATAGAGCTACAAATTACAGTTTATTACAAACATTAACTGAGCCAAGTTAGCATTGTGCAAATAAATATTTTAACCTTTTAACAACTTGAATGCAATAAAATAAAGTTTTGTAGCCAATAGCGGTACTTTGAAAACGTTTAATGAGCTCTTGTTGAACACTTATAGGAATAAGGTGAGAGAACTGAGTTAAATTTCACGGAGGCTACTTCCAACATGCCGTTTGGTCAGATGTTTACTAATTAAGTAATGTTGTTCAAACTCAGCGCGATATTTGCAAGCAGAAAGTTACATAAATGTGTTTTTATGTCACGTGTTTTTCATGCGCATTAAACAAACATAATGTTATGGTAGAACCTATATACTCAGGCCTTTACATCTTAACGGGACACTGTAGAACCTATATACCGTCAACGGATTTCACAGATTTCTACAGATTTTTTATTTTAACAAATCCCTGCTATGACGCAATATCTGGAGTGCTCTAATGGAATTCCAACCCACGAAGAAAACCGAGGAACCACTCACTCGACTTATAAAGCTTTATATTTTTTTGTATGTGTAGTGTAAAATTACACTTAGGTGGTAATAGGCTTCGTGGCCGAGTGGACAATGGCAACTCGGCTAAAAGGTGATTCGAACCCGCTTGTATCACGCGGGCAAATCCCGTCGAAGTCATAAATTTTTAGTAAAATTTTTCATTTATAATTAAAACCCTAATAAGTGTGGTTTAACACTATTATACAGCTTGTTTTTCAATAGCCTAATATGCATAATTTTGTCATACATTTAGAGTGTTCTATAAG
Organism: Xanthorhoe designata; assembly: GCA_963582015.1. Classification (NCBI taxonomy): domain Eukaryota; kingdom Metazoa; phylum Arthropoda; class Insecta; order Lepidoptera; family Geometridae; genus Xanthorhoe; species Xanthorhoe designata. The sequence continues at coordinate 1,791,881 of OY757042.1, read as the reverse complement.
TATACGGTATACAACTTGTCAGAAAGGCATACAATACAGTTTCCTAACTTTAGTTTGTAGAGAAAGAAAGAACGCGTAGAGCGGCCGAACGCATCTCTATACAAAAGACATAAACGCGCGTGTTGCTCATATTGTGCACTTTGTCTATCATTGACAAATACAGATTTAAAATTATTCCATCGGTTTTAATATCGTCTAATAAAACGGTCAACGTAAAATTTCGAGCTTTTAAATGTAGATCAAAATATTACAATAAACGAAGACTACCTAACCTAACCTAACTTTAACCTGCTTCAAAAAATAAGAAAAAAGAAAAAAAGAAAGGGGCGTAAGAGTTGAGTACTGGGCAACAAAAAAATTAAGGTCAAGCTATTGATTCGAAAGAAGAAGAAGAACCTGCTTCAAACAATTAAATTTTTATTCTGCTACAGGACTGGCACTAAACTTACGTGTCTTCAAACAAAATTAACTCTTTTTGCACCTACAGGAAATAATATTAGCTTTAGGTAAATAAATAAATTTTTAGTTTTATATCTTTATTTACTCTCAAAATTTATTTCCAAATGATATTTCATTTTATCTCCTATAGAAAAGGTTGCCTTCCCCGCCCCACAGCCTGCGTCCTCCATAGCCAATGAGATCCTGACGCATTCCATTGTATTTCTTGAAGAATAGCTTCTTCAGGATCCGTTTGCGGCGCTTGTCTTCCTTCAAACAAGACTCCAGTTTGTCCATGCAGACGTCTTCTCTGAAAGATATAAGTTATTGTGAATAAAAAAACTAAATGGCAACTATGAGTAAGGGACTAGATGACACTGTACCGTGAGTGACCGAGAGTTTCTATAAATAATCAGCAAACAAATTTGGTGCTATTATAGAATTAATAAAGCGTATTTGATCTTAAAGTAGTATGTACATTCAAAGGACTTAAGTTATTTCGCACTACTGAACTTACGAATTTAATTGAAAGTGAATGAAAAAAAAGAGATAAAAGCTTACTTGTAGTTTTGATCAAATAGTAGTTTGACGGGCTCTGTCTTCGTGAACTTGTCGGGTAAGCGCGCGCCGGGCGGCATCTTGGCGAGCTCCTTCATGATGCCCATGATGGTATTCTCCAGCTGGGCCAGCTTCGGCACCATCAGCCGTTTTATAACCTGGAAAAGGGCAGCATGCTGAGATGTCAGCGGCTTAGTCAGAACCACACGTATTGACTATTGTCTTTTCAGTGGCTAAGCTGAGAGGATGGTTTGTTCCCTGAGCAAGCCTATTCCTTCTAATGGCCATTCATTTGCAGTTACATCCAGTGTCGTACATCCAAGTTACATACATATTACAAATAGAAAATACCCACGCTCGAGACAAATATTTGCAGATCATACAAACATTTGTCTACCTCAGCGTCTTTCACCCACTGCGGCACAGAGGTCGTCGAATGTGAACTCTTACTTTTCCACATTTGTTTCCAGTCTTGCAAGGAGTCCTAAACCGTCTGCCTAAGTCCATGGTGGGCAGGTTCTGAATCTGGGTGATCACTTTGGAAAACGTGCCGGTAGCCGTCTTTTCAGCTGAAAATAAGCTAAATTGTAGTATCGAATAAATTATCTTACACATCCCTAATTTGTTATAGTAAGAATAGCCGTCTTACTTATATCTCTTTTTAATCGCTCTCTCGTATGAGCAAGTGGCCAACTCTGATGACGGAGTTTTTAGGCCGCTTTCGTCATGGCTTAACGTCTTTAAACGCCGGGACCGACAACGACTCCGAAGCACGCAAGCGCTCAGCTGATTATGCCACTTGCAGTCACTATTCAAGTTGTGACCACTGAGTTGCTTAACTTTGAGCATCAATTTAAGTAACGTTTACTATTTAGGGAAAATATTAGAACCCTAGTAGTACTCCTATAAATGTGTTCTCTTACCCATTTTAGCCTTGTTAGTTCTGCCATGCCGTGCTATTTCTGGCTTAGATTCCTCTGAATTGATGCCACCATACGCTAAAGAAATTAATACAAAAGCAGTACTAACAAATAGGTAATTTTTCAATATCATTTTTGAAACTACCGCTGACTTCGACGACCAAAGGAAAAAGAGTGGACTTTTTTGATTAAGACCATGTTTTCTAAATATTTTCCATTGTAGTAGGCGGAGCTAAGTGTTATAACTTGGTAGGTAGGAACTTCCGGTTCAAACAATGAACTTTAATACCTAACTAATTACGTAATTAATGGTCTCCTAAAATACTTACCTACTTAACGCGTAGCTTACGAAGTTTATTTTCACTACTAACATAGTGGAACTTTATTTTTTAGTACGAGTAGGTACCTAGTATTTATGGCATACTACGCAATATCCTACCTAAGGGTCGCCGACTCTTTAAATTTGCATATAAAACGCACACATTATGTTTTTTTTTATGGATTTACCAAGGAATATGTTAGAACCCAGTGGTTCCCAACTATTGGCCCAGTGTTTCTACTCTTAGAGATTCATAATAGTAAACTAGGAAATTTATGATAACGCAATCAAAAGAAGGTTACTGTTAGGTATATCATAATTGCGTTGGGGACTTTTTTGTAATTGAAGTCAAATGCTAAATAGCTTTTACGAGTATCCGCCTGTTGAGATCTCTCTGTGCCATATAAATGTAATTTGCGTATACCAAATGTAATGCCTATTTAGTCCAACAAAACCTCAAAAGTATCTACCTACCTCTCGAATGCCAGCGACTTATACAATTTTTGATCGACTATGAGTAAAGGCAATGACCCAAATGTTGGGAACAAAATAATTCACATCTGGCATTACAAAGGCCAAGGATATTCAAGAAAGTATAGGTACTGCAAACTGATCATAATTTTTACAACTTTTTGCCTTTGTTCTAAGTGGACAATACAGTCGGGATGATTGTGTTGCACGTGTAGACCTTTTTGAATTGTTTTAGAATGCAAAGACGTGGAATTTTTATGTAGGTAGTATAGTATCTAAAGAGCAGAGGCATAGTGGGGAGAGTTTTAAAAGAAAGAAACGGTTGGTTATCAGGATATAGTCGAATATGTACGGGAGAGTGAAGAAGGTTGCAAGCGTGAATCTAAGCAGTCGATATTAAGAGTGTGCTGGTTTATCTCGGGTGTTGTTGGTTGATGTGCACGTGTTTTTTTGAAAAAGCGATTGAGCAGTGTGTAGTGCGTTGTACGTATTTGAAGTGTCGTGGCTGGGCGAGCGAAGGTAGAAGCGAACTAGGGCTTTGGGTAAAGAAGAAAGGTAGCGAGGGTAAGAAAATCGATTCGGTAAGTGATTTAGACAGCTCTAACTGTAAGTGGTACTGGGTACGTCTCTTTATGCTTATGTGTACATATAGGTATACTTATGTCTAAGCCCAGAGGAAGGGTAAATGTCCCGTTATTAAACTTTGTTTAAATTAGTGAATACTAGGAATCTAGGAGAGGTTGTTAATCACGGTTTAGCTGTATGGGTAACATTCAGAAACAGATTAATTAAGTTTACAATAAAGTAGGAATCTGATACCAACTGTTAACTGTAACTGTTAACCACAGAAAATATTTACTCTGACGAGCTGTTAACTGTAACAATACAACTAGTGCGAAGCCAAAAAAAAAAAAACTAACAATCCGATATGGCAAACTGAGTTATTAATAGTTTGACCAAAGAGCATGTAATAGAGTTTGACAGGAAATGGAAATGTTATTCTTACTGTTCATAAACCAAACCAATGTTATAGAAAACATATTTTTTTGAATCCTAATGGTTATATACCTACATCTTAGGGTAATAAATTAACAAGCATATTAGTGGAGCGCAGCATCTTGGGTGTCAAGTTAACGGACAGAGTCCGAAACACCGAACTGCGCTCCAAAACTAAAATTGCTGATGTGGCTTCGAAGGCCGCCACGCTAAAATGGAATTGGGCAGGTCATGTCTGTCGGATGCCAGAAGAGCTGTGGGCGAAGGTAGCTACCGAGTGGCGCCCCGACCCAGCGAGAAGGCGACGCGGCAGACCAAAACGGAGGTGGACAGATGAAATCGACCAGTTTTTGCCGGACTGGAGGGTAGTTGCCGAGGATCGTGAGGTGTGGAAAGAGTGGGGGGAGGCCTTTGCCCAGCAGTGGGATCATCACGGCTCATAATAATAATAATAATAATTAGTGATCTAACAAAGTGTCTAGTTGAAATCGTTAGTTTTGATTACATTAAGCAAAAACATACCTACACACAGTCAAATGTAGCTCCTCTTTTTTCAAAGTCTGTTAAAAATGGTAGGAAAAATTCAGAAACGCCGCAAGACCAGAAGGCGGGTAAAAAAAATCGCGACAACGAGAACATGGTTAAATGAAATTGAAAAAAATAGGACGACAACTTTCAATGAAAAAGATTCAGGTGGAGATGGCCCCCCAGCCACGGAAACAGAGACAACAGGCAACATGGCACTGTTACGTAATATAGAAGAAAAAGTAGACAAAATACTGAACCGCTTACAACACATTGAGAAGGTTATCTCAAGCGTGGACATTAAAACAGAGGTTCAAAGTGATAACACGGAAAAACCACGTGTGGACGAGCACAGCACTGCAATAGCAGATACATCTAATGTATATTTAAGTAATGTATTGTGGGGGCCAGAGGAGCAGGATGCAGCCAAACTTAAGTTGTTAACATCCGTTTGGGATCCGCGCGGCAGCAACTCTATGGAAGAATATTTTTCTGAAATGGTTGAATTAACTAGACACATAAAACTACCTATAAACGAGTCGGAAACTGTTTCTCTAATAATGAGACATTTTCCATTGAACATACAAATTGCCTGGTCTTCAAAATCTGCATCAGAAAAGAGTTATACGAGTGGTATTGAATTTATAAGAGAAATTGAAAAGGACGTCGAAATGAAGTTTTCCTTAAGCAATATTGGTACAAGCGCCAAAAAAGTTTCAAACCCGGTCGACGAGCAGTTAAATCTTACTGGACCTACAGCCAACTGGAATCCAAGCGGACGTATATCGGAATGGCATGCACATGGACAAAATTGGGTAAACTTTGACCCTAAAAATTCTCTAGCTAGGCCGCAACAGCTGTCTCAAGACCACAACGTCACGTATAATAACACGGCAAATGTAAATAGTTTAGGTGCAATAGAAATGGCCTATTCTCTAGCTAGGCCGCAACAGCTGTGTCAAGACCACAACGTCACGTATAATAACAGGGCAAATGTAAATAGTTTTGGTGCAATAGAAATGGCTTATTCTCTAGCTAGGCCGCAACAGCTGTCTCAAGACCACAATGTCACGTATAATAACAGGGCAAATGTAAATAGTGCTGGTGCAATAGAAATGGCCTATTCTCTAGCTAGGCCGCAACAGCTGTCTCAAGACCACAACGTCACGTATAATAACAGGGCAAATGTAAATAGTTTTGGTGCAATAGAAATGGCCTATTCTCTAGCTAGGCCGCAACAGCTGTCTCAAGACCACAACATCACGTATAATAACAGGGCAAATGTAAATAGTTTTGGTGCAATAGAAATGGCCTATTCTCTAGCTTGGCCGCAACAGCTGTGTCAAGACCACATCGTCACGTATAATAACAGGGCAAATGTAAATAGTTTTGGTGCAATAGAAATGGCCTATCCTCTAGCTAGGCCGCAACAGCTGTCTCAAGACCACAACGTCACGTATAATAAAAGGGCAGATGAAAATAGTGATGGTGCAATAGAAATGGCCTATTCTCTAGCTAGGCCGCAACAGCTGTCTCAAGACCACAACATCACGTGTAATAAAAAGGCAAGTGCTGGTGCAATAGAAATGGCTTATAATTACATGATAAAGTACAATTGGAACCCTGGAAAAGGTTTAGGTAAGGAGTCTCAAGGCAGATTATGGCAAGAGGCACCTTGTATACAGAAAACAGGAACCGAGAATTGGCGGTCAAAAATAGAACAACTAATGCATGAATTACTTTGTCTTATAGGAGGAACAATAAATGACACTAATTGCGTTTGGGTTTTGAGCGGCACACAAGAAGAGGCATCCATTCATGTACTCGAGAACCGTGTAAATGTACCGGAAGACGCGGGCGAGTGTATGCCGGTACTTGAAGCAGCGAAATGTCTGACTGACACGGGCAGTCAAGTAACATGTGTTGCGGATAAAACTAACAAAAAAGATAGAGCTAACTGCCTTAGGGAAATTAGAAATCGATTGACAAGCTTACATGAGCACCAAGAAAGAGACTCCAAGCTACGGATAATTATTGACAAGGTTCGAGGGGGTGAAGATCTGACCTGTCAAGGAGGCAAATACAGTTGGGTAGACAATCGATTGGTCTATGAGAACGCACAATTCGCAAGGAAATTGTTAGTAATTCCGGATAGTCTAAAGAAAGACGTAGTAACGGCGGCACACGAAGAGATGAGCCATATTGGAGGTAAACAAATAAAAAAATTATTGATGAACCAATATCACATAAAAGGTATTGGAAAGTTAATTAAAGAAGTAATATGGAAGTGCGAGTTATGTCATAAAACAAAAAAAAATAATATAAAAACGGTTGACTCATTTGCGTTACAGGCGAAAGATGTAGGGGAAATAGTCACAGCAGACTTGTATGGGCCACTACCTTCAGGTCGACATGGCATTCGATATATATTCGTTTTACAAGATATTTTCAGTAAATATATACAACTATACCCTCTAAAGACAGTCAATACATCGTTAATTCTAACCGCTGTAAAGAAATTCGATAAATCTATTAAAATCAACACGATCGTAACAGACAACGAAAGGCAATTCAAGTCAAAACATTGGTACCAAGGGTTGAAAAAAAACAAAATCAAAGCTCAGCACAGTGCATATAAAAGCCCGAGGCCCAATAGTGCAAAGCGTGTTAATAATGAGCTTTGTAGGATGTTCAAGACTTATCGTGCCAAATCACAAAGACAATGGGTGGGCGTAGTACAAAGTATCGAAAATTGTTATAATAACACTGTCCACTCTAGCACAGGATACACACCTCTAGAGGTATTCAGAAAATGCGGAACCATAGCGAAATTACCAGAAGTACAAGCATTTTACAATGTCAAAGTACAAGCAACAAAGTTGAACGCTTTTCAAATCAGGGAAGTCGTCCGGAAAAACTTAGGACAATCCGCAGAAGCTCGCGGAAAGAAATATGATAAGTATGATAAGTTAGTAAATTTTCAATTAGGAGACATGGTAAAATTGAGAAAAGAAAATAAATTCACTGCACATGAGGGTCACAAAAAGTTTTCACTTTTATATGAGGGCCCGTACACAGTGGGTGGTGTAGCATCAGTTCATGAATACCTCCTAGTAGAGCCTGACTCAAAAATTGTAAAGGGCATCTTTAATGCCGTACATTTAGATAAATACTATGTAGGTACCTAAATAATCTCGTAAATACAGATAAAGTTGGACAGCTTATTAATGTGTTTCCCAAATCTTTATGTCCCAAACTTTTGAATTGATACCATAGTAATAAGTACCTAGTGTAGGTATTGATTAATGTATTACTGACTTCAAAAAAAAGGAGGAAATAGTACCTACCTAACTTAGGTACTCAATCCGTTGTTTGTTAGGTACTTACCTAGGTACCTCAGAACTTTCGACTGGGTGAACCGATTTTGAAAAATCTTTTTTTGTTTGAAAGCAGGTAGGAAAGTAGGTATGTAAACATTTTGGTGCTCTAAGATCGGTCCCGATTTTTAAAGTCGGCCTAAAAACTCTACCATTTCATTGTAATTGTACCTACCTGTACCTACTGTAATGTGTGTGAGTGAATGTAAATAAATATTTTTCTATTTCTATTTCATTTGTGCCACTTGCGTGTTGTTGGATCCAATGCGTATGTAAGTACCTAGCCATCCAATCCAATGCATATGCCTACCTACCTACGCAACCTTCTCAAAACATAGGCGTATCTTCCCAGATCGTATCAACTTGAGTCTTCGAGTTCAGATTTTCATCGAGATAAACACCCAAAAATTTTACAGTTGAGACTTCTGCAACTTTTAAATCTTGAAAATTAATGTCCAGATTAAGGGGGGTGCGGCGATACGTTTGGAACTGCATTATTTTTGTTTTCGTGATATTTACCCTAAGATTATTATTTTTAAGCCAATCAACTAGGTAGGTTATTAGGTATATTAAACATTGTATTTTCAATGTCACTTTTAAATGTATTAGGGTCATTACTTTTAATTATTATTGTTGTGTCGTCAGCAAATAAAATAGTTTCGTGGTTTGTTGCGCTGGGCAAGTCATTAATGTACAGTAAGAAAAGCACAGGACCAAGGATACTGCCCTGGGGTACACCAAATCTGTTGAACTTTGAAATAGATCTAGATACCTTATTTTTCTTGACATTTGATTTATTCTGTTAATTTCTATACCTACATTGTTGTCTGTTTTTGAGATAACTCTCAAACCAGTCGTGGGCTGTACCCCTAATGCCGTATTTATGTAGTTTTGTTAAAAGTTTCTTGTGATGTTTCTACCTACTTATAAGTTCATAACCTAGGTAACTACCTACCTACCTATAGGTAGAATCAGGATTTTTCTTACAACTTGTATGCGAATAGTACCTACCTACGAGCTATAAACTCCCTGATTTTGAAATTCGAGCAAGCTGATTTTAAACAAGTAGGTAGGTACCTAAGTTCAAAACACACATCACATTATAATTTGCTTGGGAATCAATTGTGTCAAACCGAATGTTCATCATGTGTAATAATGGTGGATTAGTACCTAATAATAATACACTTGCTCATACGAACTTACTTACTTTAGTACCTAACTGTTGAGGGTTCGTGAACGTATATAGGTAGGTACCTACCTAAATGTGGACAAAATGTAACAAAACTGGATACAATTGCATTTCAAGTTCTAACAAAAAGTCCGTGTGATGCTTCAGTAAATACCCACATCTTTACTGAGGCACAAGGGAATGGGTGAGATATTATGTTTAAGTACCTATGTATCATAGTATCTAATTTGTATTTGTGTATCTCGAATTATAGTATTACTTGATAGTGGCTTAATGCACATGCCGTGCGAAGCCAAAATAAAGAGAAAAAAAAAACACCAACCAATCATTCTCAAAAAGTCAAAGTCACGTCATCATGAGCAAAACAATTCAACAGACGCTGATTATGACTTTGACTTGACTTTACTACTTGAATTATTGACATGATAGTGGCTAAATCCGTGGCAAAAGCCGGCGAAGCCAAAATAAAGAACAAAGAAGAAGAAGAATTCAATTCAACAGACGTAATTTCTAACCTCAATCTATTTATACACCTCAAAACCTATTCTTTTCATATTTCCATCTGATTTAGTCTTGAATACCTACTGTGACGTTTTTTTTTAAATGGAAGAGAAAGATGATACACAAATACACAAGAACAACGGTATTACAAATGGAATCTCCTCACCGATGCCGGTTAAGTTTTCTTGGCACGTAAACATTACTAATATCGATTTATCACATAGAAATATTGTTGCTCTTGATGAAGAAGTTCAATTGCCAGCAAATTTACTAGATCTGAACTTGTCACATAATAAATTACATGAAGTTCCAGCCATTGTTTCAAAGTTAGAAAAACTGAAGTGTTTAGATCTCTCTCACAATGCAATCCTGTATTTTGACGAAACACCAAACTTCTGTCAATCTATAGAACGACTAGATCTCTCCACAAATGATTTACACGGACCGCCGTACTGGATATGGACCAACAATACCAAAAACTTGACCTATGTAAATCTGAGCTGCAATACTACTATAACAAAGTCATTTGTAAATAAATATCTAGAAGAACTATTACAGTACAAAACTCAAGTGGAACATTTAGATATTTACAACTGTGGGTTAAGAAGTAACAACACAGAATTCTTGGCCACATTTTCTAATGCCAAAACCATAAACTTTGGAACCGCTGATTATTGTTATCACAGTGCAAATGTAATAAATGAAGCACCAAGTAAAGGATTGGAACTATGCAGTGAATTAAATAGACTGAATCTAAGTAACACTCATATTTACACTATTGATAGTAGTATAGATAAGTTAAAGTATCTATGTGAGTTGAATTTAGCTTGCAACAACATACCGGGTCTGCCTAATGAGTTTTGCACATTGACTAACTTAGAAATATGTGAGCTATCAAACAATTCAATTATTTATTTACCTGATGATATGTACAAACTGGCAAAACTAAGAAGATTATGTATTGACTGCAATAGATTATGCATGCTCCCAGAAAAGTTATCAGAGCTGCCAAACTTAAAAACTTTAGATTTGTATGACAATTGTTTGTACGAGATTTTAGAAGAATTTTCTCAAGTGGAAGAGTTTGATGTGGCGCTAAATTATATGGACGAGCCTGATGATATTAGTTATTTAGAAAAGAAGGAGAAATTAAGACTTCTTAATGAAAATAGAATGGATGGAAGGTGAGTGTATTAAGATTTTTTTATTTTGCTAACCACTACTGCATCATTTGCTTTTAGCTTAGCATAGTACTCATGTTTGAGAAATGTAAATTAAAATATATCACAGTCACCCAGTCAGGCAATATCACCTGATGTCACCCACATGTAGCCTAACTTTATCAAACCCTTTATACACAACACAAGCCCCACGCATAAAGGACCACCTTTGAGTCTAAATGCGGAAAAGGGAGTCCCCATACATACATACATACATACATACCAAAACACAACACAAGCAACACACTTATATCATTTTGTGCACACATTGCAGAAGATAGTGACAGGTTGCAAGTAATAAATAAAAAAAAAAAAAAAAAAAAAATATCCTTGGACATTCCACACGGCGTCATCGAGTCCCAAGCTAAGCAATTTAATGCTTGTGTTATGGTAACCAGATGACTGATAAACTACATAGATACATTTTTTTTTTTGTAAATACATACATACATATTATACATAGAAAACACCCAGACACGAAACAAATATTTGCAGATCATGCAAACATTTGTCCCGCAGCGGTAAAAACAATATTCATCATTGCATTATTATTTCCAGCAAACCTGAAGAAGTTCAGCTAGAAAGAGAATACTCATCTGATGAGAGTGATGCTGAAGAATACAACAATGCAATGTTTAATCAAGAAATAGATGCACCACAAGGTTTGTAGGATTAAGTAGAACCATTAGAATCGAACATTTTGATAAGTGAATTCGAACCCGCCATGATACAACTGATAATAATCTGAACTGATAACTTTAACCATAACACTATAAATAAAATAAAAAACTACAATTTTGGTAAGGTTCTCATTTTATTGAAAGACCGGCATCTCGCCGCTCGGGCTTGTTGAGGATTGTTGAATCAATACCGCCGGCATCGAAAATTTAGATAGTTTTCATTTTAACAAAACCAAAGACGATTAATATCTAGAAGACAGACAAAGGCCATACACAAAATCGTAACCCGATCCCGCAGTACCAGATAGCCTGAAAACTTTAAAACATCAATTTTATCCAAGAAATTTAAATACTTAGTAGTAGGTAGCAACAATATTCAATATTTAAACATTTTTAACTAGAAAGTAATTGAAATTTCTTGGATAAAATTGATGTTTTAGAGTTTTCAGGCTATTTTTTAGGGTTACGATTTTGTGTATGGCCTTTGTCTGTCTTCTAGATATTAATCGTCTTTGACAAAACTTATATAATCTGTAAATGTAGCGCTCGTGTAAGCGCTTATGATACAGTACAGACAGTTAATTTCAAATCGCCTCAACAAAACCCTTTTCTAATTACAGAGCTGATCCAATCACGTGCTAGCTCACCCGAAGACTGGGATTCCGATTCTCATTGGATCCCACACGACATCATACTACCCCCTACCTCCACCCAACCCTGGCTCCATTTCATCCAGAGGAAAATACGAGAAGGGAACTTTTGTCCCATCGACGCTCACGTCGTGTCGGTCAGTGAACAAGTGATGTATGAGAAAAAACTCAACCCTAGGCTGGATGTGGAATGTGAAGGACAATTTGATGATTATTCAAGTGACGACTCGTGATGTATAGTTTTGTAGGTGAAGAGAAAGCCTACAGTGGAACTTGAACAATTTTGCCAACGGTTTGTGAATGTTTAGATTAATAGTGTGTAAAATAGTTTACCAGCCAAATGTTGCGAGATCGTCGGCGTCTGTTAGAATACTATTTCCTAGAGATGTTTGCTTTCGCTATTACAACATAACAGGAAGGAGATTAAAGAAATATTTTAAAATATTATCAGGACTTATTCTGTTCATGGTCCTACTCATGACCGCACGCAACTACAACACGTGCATCATAGGTAGTGCTCGCGTTAATCGCGTATTGAAACCATTATATATTTACCTCGAAGTTTCGGATGACGGTACAGTCACCGAGGTCACGAGCACCCGTGAACTCAATTTACAGAATGATTTCAATACGCAATTAAGTTGTGATAATATTTTAAACAATCAAGTTTTCGAGTCACAATAGTTTAAATGTTTTAGAAATATTTAAGTTTACTTAACTGTTGAGTTGGAGAGATGTTGATTGTTAACAATTAATTACATGAATTCTTTATTGGTGCCATTGTATAAAGCTTTGTTACTGTATTTAAGAAAAAATATTTCCATATTGTATCAGTAATGTTACATTGTGGTTTTTATAGTATTATTTTTATCTGTGGCTGTACCTAAAAACAGCATAATACCATAGATATTAGTAGCAATTCGGAGTGTCGCAAAAGCTAAACTAAGCTAACTAAATTAATGCCATCCTTTTTTTTCCCATCGCTATGAAAGGGACGGCAACATTTTTGGTTAGTTAAGTTTAGCGATACTCCGAATTGCCTCTATTGTTGTTGTAATGTGTTGAAGTTTTCCATAATTTGCTAATGGTTCATTTCAAAATTTTAACAAAATAAATGGAAAACAATCAATTAATTTTTAAATGGTTTCAAAGCATGGATTGAAGCTCCCATTTAAGTTTTCGATGTCTTATTATTAACATATTTGTAAATGTTACCAGACGGGAATTACTCATAAAGATTTTATAGATTTAAAACTTACCTATGGTGTCAATTCACATGTCGCAAAAACTAAACTAAACTAATTTGATAGCACTAAAATTGATGCTATTCATTTATTTTGAACGTTATGAATCATTTTAAGGAGTCGTCCGTCTTAGGACTTGAATATTAATAACACTTTACAAACATTAAAATCTGTTATCAACTTTTATTTTATAGCTAACCATACTTATTTGATAACTGTTTGTACCTAATGTCCTACTTTTAAAACTATATGAAATTATTTGTGCATTGATTGTGCAGTGGTTGTGGTATATTCATAAATAAACTGTGGGTAGCGAAAAACACAGAGTGGAATTTTAGAGTAGGTAGGTATTGAGTCGAGTACCTATAGCGACTAGAGACAGATTCTCATATTGGTAGAAAGTACCTACCTATGTATGTCCGACGTCTTTATAAGCTAGTAGCTAAAGCGCCATTTAGATGGATTAAGTTTATCGCCTCCGAGATACGATTATCTAAGCGCAATACAACGTGACCGAGCCGAACTTAAGCCCGGGCGGTCGTGCATCATGAACAGTCGTTACGAAAGACCTAAACAGACGTATCGACAACACGTGAAACAGAGATAGTAATATTTATTTCCGACCATTGCGACGCTAATCGCTATAACTATATTCACTCCGGTCAACTTAGATTGCGCTTAAGGAGGGCGATATTTTGTCATTGAATACACGAAAGAAAAAAAAATCATTTATTCTGGTAGGACCTTAAGGATCGCTTCAGTTGGACGCCAGCATGGCAGTCATAGATGAGTTTTTTGGTTGAATGTAAACATGATGAATGTGATTCGATACTCTCCATGACTTGCACCAAAGCATGCAATAAACTCCATCTACATGGCGCTTAACACAGGTCCGAGTTTTTTAGTGCCTGAGGGATAAAATAAAGTAAGCAATGCCACAAGATTTTCATATTAGTACCACTATCTGCTTTTACAAGCAAGGTGTGCAAGATATTCTTACAAAACTCAGTACCTACCTATTCTTACTAAGAATACAGCATGTACCGCGATTTTTGCTACCCACAACAGTAGCAATATTGCATCTGAATTGGCATGTATAAATTGTAACTATGACTTAGTAATAAAACAAACGGGTATTATCGCAATTAAATATTTTCAAATGTTTTCTATGTTGTTATTTTCAATGCCAGTTTAATTTCCTTCATTATGTTATCTAGTATACTGTTTCTGTTTTCTCTTGTAACCTGGAATGAGATATTTTTTTTAGTTAGGTATGTACAAAAGTAATGGGTAAAGTAGGTGGTAGGTAGTAAATGATACCAAGATATATCTGGAGATAATTTGTCTGAGGTAATGCAAAGTGACTCTTAATCTACTTCTCTTCACATACTTACAGTCCATACTTTAGTACTAGCTTCAGCATTCCTGATTTTTTCTATTAATGGATCACTTCTCCGAAATGGTATTGTAGCTAATACAACGCCGTGTGATGTCTCATTGAAAATATCTTTTATTTTGGACTTGAATGGTATACTGAAGAACTCCATTTTTCCAATTTCATCAACCACTAATACATGTGGTGATGTGCAAATTGTCTGAAAATATTAATCAGCATAAGTATAGGGTACCAGTACCAGTTACAAAGTTCTTAAATTTGAAAGACATTTCAGTTTAGAATATAGCATATAAATTGTGTAGCAGAGACTATAAGGTCTTTACATATTCAGTACAAGGAGGCAAACTATGCCTATACTCATCAGAGCATTAATAGTGCCTGGGACATGGTTGGTATGGCCATGACCCCATACATAATGTACTAGAAACAAAGGTAAACCTTATACGAAATATTGTACCTTTTCTAAACTAGGTAATGCAATAGCTTCAAATTCCTCTATTAAGACACCATATTTTCCAACTTTGTGCTTCACAGAGATATTCAACAGATCTTCATCTCTTGCTAGTCTTCCCCTGGCTCCATCTAGAGAGACCACATCGAAACCTTCTCTTGACCGGTTCCCGCGTACTTCTTCTGTATAGAAACCAGATGTTTTAACATTCTCCTTTGATAAAGAAATCACCAGTTTCTTGATCAGTGTTGTCTTGCCTACACCTGCAAGGCAATTGTGTTATGATTGTACTTGTAGACGACACTGCACCGGCAGAGAAGGCAGACCTGCCTTCTCTGCCGGTGCAGTGTCGGAGCAAGCTTTATTACTTGTATGTAATGTATACAAACAATCGCTAACCAGGTTCACCCGTTAAAATAAAATACTTTTTAGTATTTGCCATCGCTGGAAAACTAAGCACAAACAAAGTGTGTAGTAAACAAAGTGCGTAGGATTAACTCTAGAGTTATTTCAAGGAAAAGAAAGCAGCTAGCTGCTAATTCCTGTTTGTTTTGTTTAAAATAAAATCAGCTGGAGTTTGACATTGACAGTTGACACTGACATGACAGATATGTCACTTTGAGTGATCTTTTAAAACAAAACGCATCTTTGATATTGATAATATATAAATATTTTTTATTAAATAAATATTACATAATTTATTTAGAGAAACTATACTACTGGACTATAATATTTTAATTATTATTATTGTAGTGGTCGCGCTTGACTGACAGCCAGGCGCCCCAGGGTTCTTTAGGTTTTACGCGACGCGACCTAATAATTAACTCTCTTGCTTGTGGAATTAATTTGTCTCGTTTTACTGTTTCAAGTCAAACTGTTACGCTACGCTAATATCGAGTAATAACAAACAAAACGCAAAAACTACCTTTCATTTTTAAACTCAAAGTTTGTTTCTCTTGTCTCATTCTTTCATTTCATTTCATTGGTCAAAGTTCACTCACCTCACCTCAAGGGCGGATCCAGGGGGGGGGTCATGGGGGTCATGACCCCCCCCTGGGCAGGGTCCTCCGTGGACCACTATTTAAAATTGTTAAACATAGGTAATGGTTTTAAGTAAGGATACATTTTTTCGTCACAATATAGATTTGATGTACTTAAATACCTTCAAATTTTAATCAATTTATTATAAATTAATATTTTGTATGATGGCAAACGCATTATTCGGAAACTAACGCATTGAAAATTTGAATTTTACCGCGCCTGGCCTGTGGATGGTGAAGGATATTATAGGTGAAACCGAATATCGGCTCTAGATGGTGAAGTGGCAGAGGGGTCAGGCAGGGCAGACAGTTTTTTAAGGAATAGGCGAGACCGTGAGCAAAATCAAGCAAACTCAAAATATATTTATTCAGTAATAAGATCGTTTATAGACCACTTTGAAACGTCATGTCCTTAAAACTAGGGGATTCCTTTGCCAAAACTACGATGCTTTTTCTTAAAAAAATTTTGCTCGCTACGCTCGCATCGTTTTTAACAGAATAAAAGCGACCCTCAGTAAAACAAAGTGCCACGTTGCTTTTATCTTCAAAAAAAGTTTATTTAAAAATTAATTGTAAATCTAGTATGCACTTTAGCTAAACACACAGAAAAGTGTCTCTTCCGCGTACCTTTCATACAAGATATTTATAGGCGTCGCGACGTAAAACTTATTTTATTATGTACCTAATTCCTCCTCGCAGAATGAAAACCGACCGTAAGAAAAATGGTACATACATACGTTGCTTTTATCTTCAAAAAAAATTTGCTCGCTTCGCTCGCATCGTTTCACACGGAATAAGAGCCGACCGTAAGCAAAATCAAGTGTTACGTTGCTTAAATCATAAAAAAAATTTTGCTCGCTCCGCTCGCGTTGTTTCTAGGAAAATAAAGATCGACCCTAATCGAATCGAAATGTTATGTCGCTTTTTTCTTTCAAAATACTTTCATTTTAAAAGAAAAAATATATAATTTTCATTTTTTTCATTTCAAAAATTTGCTCGCTTCGCTCGCGTCTTTTCACACGGAATAAGAGCCGACCGTAAGCAAAATCAAGTGTTACGTTGCTTTAATCTTAAAAAAGATTTTGCTCGCTACGCTCGCGTTCTTTCTCGGAAAATAAAAATCAACCCTAAGCGAATCGAAATGCCATGTCGCTTTTTTCTTTCTAAATACTTTCATTTTGAAAGAAAAAAATATATATGATTTTCATTTTTTTTATTTCAAAAATTTGCTCGCTTCGCTCGCGTCCTTTCACACAGAGTAAGAGCCGACCGTAAGCAAATTCATGTGATAGGTACGTTGCTTTTATCTTAAAAAAAATTTTGCTCGCTTCGCTCGCGTTCTTTCACGGAAAATAAAGACCGACCCTAAGCGAATCGAAATGCCATGTTGCTTTTTCTTTCAAAATACCTACTTTTATGTAGGTATGATTAAAAAAAAATTATAACTTTGTGACTTGACCACGGTCCACGACTATGTGACCCCCCCCTGGTACCAAAGCTGGATCCGCCCTTGCCTCACCTTCCATTCCAAGATAAATGTTATAATCGCCGGTCTTATCATTACATTATCGCACATTGCTTTTATCTTTGGCTTTTATCATTGTTAATTTAGAAACCGGCGTGTCGTGTAGTCCATAATTTTAAATAAAATGGCTTCTGTTGTGTCCGTAACTCGTGCTTTGCTGGGCAAAAATGTGATCAGCAACGGCAGGCTTGCTGTGTCGAATACCGGTTCTAATAAATTTTACAGCACTGGTAAGTATCATCACATGAACTTTATAAGTAGCACGCCGTCAGGAATTACCAATGTAGTAGACGAACAGCGTGCCTGACTTCTGAACATGTAACTTTAGTTTAGCAAATATTTATTTGTAAAAACCAAAGTTAAAGTAGGTACCTTTAGTTCTTAGTAGTAAAGTCAAGTTTAAAATAATAAATACTAGATCACAATAAATTACTATTGCTCTGTTTAGTCCGACCTTGACTGAGTGAACAGAATATTATTATCTTATCAATGAGCATGTAGGTACTGCCAAAATTAGAGTTACTATGGTGTAAGATATTAAATTAGATAATATAATTTACAGTGACATAAGCAAATATAAGGCTTAGGTATTTGATTTGGAATGATACTTACAATAATAATGTAAATATAGTGTAGGTACTTATTGACAACATACCATCCTTTTAGCTTAAATGTCCTGATTGAGCATCAGGTTTCGCTATAATGCTTTCCTGCACCATTTAAAACTTATGTCACAGTGCAAATAAATTTACATCCAGGATGCAAATCCACAATCTTGTTTT
Organism: Xanthorhoe designata; assembly: GCA_963582015.1. NCBI lineage: Eukaryota > Metazoa > Arthropoda > Insecta > Lepidoptera > Geometridae > Xanthorhoe > Xanthorhoe designata. Next base: position 1,773,599 of record OY757042.1, on the reverse strand, counting down.
GTCAGTCCTGGCTTTTAACCTTTGGTATGCGGCAAGGGGTCGCACATCTGTATCCGTCGTTTGCGGCAAAGATGGCGCGTTTTTGAACGGCAATGTATAGTACTCGCATTTTATTGAATATTTTAAATAAAATGTTTGGTAGTAATCATAATATTGGTATAATTTGGTAGTTAGATAACCAATACATCTATTTACGTTCAATTTTATTATCAATTCATTCCTAAATTTAATTTATTTACGGGCAAATGTTACCCAAGGCGATTCCTGTACCAGTCATGGAAAAAATCAATATTATTCAAAATTCTGAGACATAATCTGTATTTATCTTTTACTCACTATAAATTTAATATTCAGGTTCTATTTATCCATCAAAATCAATCAAATTCTAGTAATACATCACTCTGATAAACTATTCCGAAAATCACATATCACTTCAAACAAATCAGCTGTGTAACTTCATTTCAACCAACTTTCATTTCACTTTTCAACAACTATGGAAGTAATATTTTGTTTGAACAAGCGTGTTTTTAGTTGAACATATATTTATTTCGACTTGAAAACTGATATTTTTACATAATTAGTAAAATTATCCCTAAATTTCAGCCAAAAACCAAAACAACAAGTAGTTTGCTAGGCTAGTTTTCTATTACAAAATTCAAGATGCTAAACGATCTTTACTCTATGGAAAGAACTGTGTGATGAAATATAAAAAACAGGCTTTCGATTGGAGGACAGACGGTGGTACCACCCTATAGTAAATAATTTAGTAAAATGTAAAAGAAAACAAAGATAAAATTTCACACATCGTTCACTAAGGCATGTATGTGTGTGTGTGAACGGTCAAGTGTCATCTGCGGAAGCACTTATCAATGCTCTCTTAATGTCACTTCAACTGCGTAAGCACTGATCAGGATCTCTATACAGGACGTTTTATTTTCTGTTCTTAGTATTTCTAGTTCTACATAATTTTAGATTTAGTACATCCTACTAATATTATAATCACGCTTTCATCGGTTGGCCTCTTCAATCGGACCTCTCAGTGCAATTGTTTCTACAATTTTAAAGAAAAAAAAAACGTCATAATAAATTTAATATTCCATGTCCAAATAGTTTGCGTAGCAATTCTTCCGTAATATCACAATTATAACAAGTAGCAGAAAAAGGTTAGTCAGTAAAGGCGTCGATGTCACCAGCGGTCAAACACAAACTAAGTTAAAATTACTATGCAGAACTGATAAGTGCTTCCGCAGACAACCAATGAAAATAAAACAACAACATCCTGTAAATGTTCTGAACACCTACGTGGAAAGACGCCATGTTGGCTTGTGTATGTGTGTGTGCGATTAGGCTCGTTGTTCAAAATATTACGTTTTTTTGTAATAATTTACTACTTTTCACTTATAACTACTGTAATTCTATATTCTCAGATAAATTGTTGTTATAATGAACACCTGCTGACATTATGAAATAGGTAAAAAACCACCAAAATAGCATATTAAAAAAAACCGTTACGTACGACAAAACTTTTAGTGATAGATAATTCAAATCTGGTGAGGTAGTAATAGTCATAGTATACATAAAACAGCTTGGTATTGCGTACAGAATAATAAAATGTATAATAACTTAAGGTTTTACTGGTTATTTTACAAAAAAACGCAAAATTTACGGAGCACTGTGAGTCCACCGGCGCCGAAATTCAAAGTGGTCGTCAATCAGTTTCTAAAGGTTTTATTTACGAGTGAATGTCTCTATCTCTTCGTTCGATTTGTTCGGTATAGGAAAATAAAGAAATTAAGACCTTATTTTCAGTAGTTTATTGTCAAAATCGAGTATAAGTGGTGTAGGTGCAATGAGCACTTATCAGTTCTTGCGCAGACAACCTAGGGCGCACTGATCAGAGCTTGCGCATATCAAAGGTTAAAGTCGTTAAGCCATGATGGAGGCCTAGAGGTAGCCTAAAAACTCCGTCATCAGAGTTGTCTTCATGAACTTACTTATTTGCAGGAAAATATTTACCTATAAGTATCTGCTTAGCCACCAGTATAAGTACATTAGCCCATATTTTCCAGGCAAAACCTATGAAAACATTAAGACTGAAGTGGCTGGTGCCAAGAAGAATGTCGGTATCATACAGCTGCACCGGCCCAAAGCTCTGAATGCGCTCTGCAAGCCCCTGTTTGTGGAGCTTGGACAGGCGGTCAACGACTTTGATCAGGATGACTCCATCGCTGCTATCATTATTACTGGTATGAAAAGTTACTATGAAAAAACTAATCTTAAAATTACCAAAAGCGGAATTAGGTGGATTTATAGATGCTACAGATAATAATAATACAATATATAGCAGAGAAATGGAAACAGTTTCAAGAATACCTAGGGGCGGGTAGAATACCAATGTTCCACCAAGTTGTTGTCACCCATGTATTGTATAATCATTGTTTTCTCTTGGACAGCCTAAAGATAAGACACTTCGAAATGTAGAAGCTTTAAAGTTTCACTACTAGTCCTAGTTTAGTTATTCTGTGGATTTACGGATAAAAAAAGATATAATATGAGAAGCAGAATAATCATTACTAAGCCAATTTAACTTGTCTTCCAGGTAACGAGAAAGCGTTCGCGGCCGGCGCCGACATCAAAGAGATGCAGAACAACACGTACAGCTCCAACCAGCGCGGCGGCTTCCTGAAGGAGTGGGAGGGCGTCTCCAACTGCGGGAAGCCTGTCATCGCCGCTGTCAACGGATTTGCCGTGAGTTAGCTGCAATATTATGTTCTGTCATTGAGATGTAATTATAGAGCCACAATCAGACAAATAAAATGTAAACGCCAAAACTCTGCGCACGCTACTAGTGCGCCGAGTTTTTCTTTTTTGCGTACAAGCGACATTGAACATTAAAACAAACGACAAACGTCTACATTCAAATGTCAAATGTCATTGTAGAACATTGAATTTGCTCGCACATTTTTTGAGTGTTTTCAGCTATTAGATTGTGACTCTTTAATACATCTCAATGGGTTCTGTAGAATATGACATGATAGTGGCTAAATGCACAAGCTGTGCGAAGCCAAAATAAGAAAAAGAGAAAGGTTCTGTAGGGACACTGGATCCATGACGTGGACTATGTTTAGTTCGTAACTGGTTACGAAACTCCGGTTTCGTAGACGGCCGAAGCGGACTTTTTAAATAACTTTTACCTCAATCTATCAACGTAGGTACCTACTTTATTCTCATTGGTACCTACAGCTAAATTGAGAAGCTTCCTAATTTGTGCCTTTTACTAAACATTATTACCAAATTATATACAGAGTCGCACTGTAGTAGCCGTATTTCGCATCATCAATATTGATAATTCATACAAACTCATACTTTAAATAAAATAAAAAATAAAAATATTTTATTTCAGACAATTAAAGTCCATATTAAAGCCAGCATTGATTAGATTGACGAGATTGATTAGATTGATTATTTATTACATAATGTTTTGAAGAGGTACAAACTAGCATTGATTACGTATGTTTTTAAAATTGAAGAGATTTAAACTAGCTTCGCCCTCGTGGTGTTGTTACCCGCGTAGACGACGGCATAGATTTACGAAGACGCTTATCTGTTTCGTTTTTTTTTTACTACCGCATCTTCTCGCATAAATACATACCTACATACACAAAAAAAAAATTAATGTCAAGTTTCTTCCAAAATATAGATATTAGGCCATCTATGATCTCAAGTTCGAACGAGCTCCATGATGCTGTTTTACCCACCGAGTTATAGGGCTCTAGCTATTCAAATATGGGAGTTATTGCCACTAGACGGACTTAGAGCCTAGACGGTGTTCCCCACGTTGACCTTACCTACTTACCTAGGTACAATCTTGAATCTACTGTCTGTCTCCCTTCCTATTTGTATATTGTAATGTTCGTCTGTGCTATGTGTTTTCCAAATAAATGCTTTATCTATCTATCTATCTACATCCTACTAATATTATAAAGGTGAAAGTTTGTGTGTGTATAAGTATGTAATGTGTTTGATACTCTTTCACGCTCAAACGGCTGGACAGATTTATATGAAATTTGGTACCAAGATAGCTTATATCCTGGATTAACACATAGGCTACTTTTGACCCCGGTATTCCCACAGGAATGGGAACTATTCACCGCGGGTAACACCGCGGAGCGCAGCTAGTACTATATAAAATAAATAAATACATACTACATAAAATCACGCCACTTTCCCATGGGGGTAGGCAGAGACCACGGATCTCCAGTTGCTACTCGCATAAATTATACTCAATATTGATAAAATACAAGATCATTTGCATATTCTATTCATATAAACATTGATGACGCTCTCTGTCTCCATAGGTAATGTTAAGATATTTTTAATAAATTATGGCTTTCATATTTTAAAGCTGGGTGGTGGTTGCGAGCTAGCGATGCTCTGCGACATCATCTACGCCGGCGAGAAGGCTAAGTTCGGCCAGCCGGAGATCAACATCGGCACCATCCCCGGAGCCGGCGGCACCCAGCGCCTGCCGCGGTACGTCGGCAAGTCCAAGGCCATGGAGATTGTGCTTACTGGCAACTTTGTTGATGCCCATGAAGCCGAGAAAATGGGTAAGTTATTGGTCTTGAGAGATGCTATCAAATAGTTTACTATTGCCTGCCGCGTTATATCAGCAAGTCGGAGATCGTGCTTACGGGAAATTTTATTGATGCCTGTGAATCTAGAATTGGAATCCACTCAATTCATTTATTTAGGTACACTTAGATATTACATAACAAAATATTTATTATTCTAGGACACATAAATTAACATAGGTAATCAATAATCTATGGGTGGGTCAACCATATTTATTTTCTTATTATGTAATAAAAACTCTTTCTCCCAGGCCTCGTCAGCAAAGTGTTCCCCGTGGACAAGCTTCTAGAAGAGACCATAAAGTTGGCAGAGCGTATCGGCACACACTCGCCGCTCATCGTGAAGATGGCCAAGCAAGCCGTCAACCAGGCCTACGAGACCACGCTCAAGAGTGGACTACAGTTTGAAAAGTCCATTTTCTATGGTACATTCGCCACGGTGAGTGAACACTGGCAATAAAGAACATGTTGCTTTAAATTTTGATATGAAATTGTCACAAGGGAATGTCTTGACTCAAGACTCAAAAGACTTCAGTTAGGCCTAAAATTATGCTATAATTAAATGGACTACAGTTTGAAAATAATTATGATATGACCCTGTTCTAAACAGTTTTTTTATAAATATTCCTAATAAAGATATTAAAGTATCTAAAAATTGCATTAAAGATCGGAAAGAAATCTCTACCTCTCCCTGGTATACAGTTGTGATCTTAATTTTGTTTTATTTAATAAATAAAAATTAAATAATAAAAATAAAAATTTTAGGTACTTACCTATTTACAGATGTTTTTTTTCCTGTTTTCAGGAGGATCGCAAAGAAGGCATGACCGCATTTATCGAAAAGAGGCCACCATCTTTCAAGAACGAATAAGATTTCAAAAATCAATATTTTATACTGGCTTTTATACAACTGTAGGAATCATGTAATTAACTGTAAGCTCAAAGTGCAATTATACAGATCGTTAGACTTTTATCAAATATATTGTTACCTAAACTTTTATTTTGTTACTTACTTAATTTTCTTTCTACTAGGTACATTAGCCTTTAGTTAAGTTAAAGATGGATTGTCCAGCACCTTGTCTTCTAAATTAATTATTTATTTATTTACACACTCACATAGAATATAACAAAACAAAATAAAAAAACATAAAATTAATAATTCTAAATGAACAGAGTGGCATGATAGAGAAGAGGCCTTTACCCAGCAGTGGTGCCACTAGCTGATTAAACTGATAGATAGCCTATAATGCTGTGAGTCTTTCTTCACCTGAAGTTATCCAAATTAGTATTACAACGTGAAGCGCTTCACATTGCTATTGTTGCTATTTTAATGTAGAGTAAATATACCAAAAGGTTTTTTTTTTTTACAGGTAGTAGAATAATAGATCTTTGGTTTGCCACCAAAATTTAAAAAAGGTTATGACATTGACAAATTAAGAATGTCACACTGACATGCATGCATGTGTTATTTATTTATTCTGTCTTGTCTTGTTGTCTTGTCTGCTGGCTGATTGTGCATCGAGCGAGTTGCATTTTGTAAAATTTTTACAGTTTCAATGAATTTATTAATTGCGAGATGCATAAAACCGTTAGCTCATTAAACGCGTAATTGTACGTTAACTATAACGTTTTAACTTCGTACAAACAAAACAGTTCCAATGTTTTGGGATCATGTACACCGTACTCGTCACATCATGCAAGAGTTTGAGGATTTAGAAGTGCATAAAACGAGTGTTTCGGTGTTTGTAGCGCTGTTTTATTTAGAAATGCTCTACGTTCTGATAATGACTTTGTCTATTTTGAATCGATTGAACCAAAATCTCCCAGCGTAACTTATACTTGAAGTGCATAGTTCGTGATTGTTGAAACTATCAAACAAATCGCAATAGTAAGTATTAAATATTTTGAGCTTATGAGCTTAGCTAGTGGCCAAAACTGTGTGTGCGAACACACACAGTTTTTAAGAACAAGGAACACTTGCGTTCATTTGAGTCAGGTAAGCAGCTCACATTTCATAGAGTATTTAACATTTCTGTCTATTTCAGATAACAAAATGGTTGAGCTTTCCTTTGAAAGGTTGTACCTTGCCAAAAATTGCAATAACAGCAATGATATCTTTGTAGATAAGTGTCCTCTTGTACAGCACCAACTAGATGGAATCAGATTTCTCTATAGAGCAATAAAAAAGGTAAGTGCAATATACAAATCATTACATTCAAAGTGGATATGGCCGGTACAGAATACATCAAACATAATGCTAAGAAAGAACTTAGCGCGCCATCAAACCATGGATCACTATCTGCTTGGAGGCTTTGTCAAATGATTAGAATAAGAACTAAATTATTAAACATCTCATTCTCATAAACAAAACACCATTTAGCCTAAAACAATAAACCAATAAAATGATAAAACCATGGATAAAACTTATTACTTATAAAACATTTTGCTATGTACAAGGATTAATAATAAAGTAACTGTTACACTGTTTAGTAAGGGATTCAGTATTTCAGAAACCTCAGTTTTCCTTATTTGGTCATTAAAACTTACAGAAAATACCAGCTGTAATCCTAAATTATCCATCTGGCTATGGTAAGAGAGTTCAAACTGCGCTGTTCCTGAGTGCAGTACTCCCGATATTGGACACGCCTGTTCTAATCATGTGCAGAGAAGGCAAGGAACAGAGATGGATGAGATATTTTCAGCAGTGGACCCTGGTCTCAGATGGTATGATTCTACTTTTTTTTTTTGCTAACTGGGCCCTTGCGGTATTACCTGTGTAGTGATGGTGTATTGCAATTAATTTGCTTAGCTTAGATGACGCCATGTGAAATGTCCAAGTATATTTATTTATGTATTGATGATCATGATATTAGCTTATAACCTTTATAATCAAGCTATAAAGATTTTTCAAATCTCGTTGCTAGTTCCTTAGAGATTCGGATGTTTAATCAAACAAATTAAGAGCAATTAGCATACATAGATGCAGGGAATTAATTTTGGGAGAGACTTTGCCAGCAGTAGTAAAATAATATAATGTATAGGTAATTTAGTATTATGTGCTAGAGAGAGACTGCTATGATCATGGAGTCAGAAGAAGAGTTTAGTTATAGATAGGCACTTCAATGGAAGAAAATATTACCTACTTTTATTAATTACAACAAAGAGTTGAACACCTTTGATCTTTTAGATGTAGCAATAGAACTGTCAAACCCATTCATCAAGAAGAAGGTTATAATCAGTGTTGAGTACTGCGCATCTGAGTTTGCACGACGAGAGTGGAGCGTGCTGGTGGTTGATGATGACCTCATATCAAGAGATTTGCTGAAGTCTTCCCTGAAAGCTGATTTGAGGGTCTGGATAACTTCTTCTGATGTTCAGGTACCTAATTAACTCAAGCAGAACCTGATATAAGTAGTGTTGTTTTCAAACAAATATAAAAAAAGCTAGAGATCTTGAGTCCTTTTAAGAGCTGTTGAAGATGTTGAAGGTCACCAAATATTTTGATGCTTGACCATATTTTGCAGCAGTTTGCATCCAAAAGTAACGTGTGCAAGCCCCTCACTGCCTATGTGATAAAAACTGGTTCCCTTACGATGTTTCCTCTCACCATTTATTAAGTAGGATCTGTTTTTTAAAATTTAAAAAATAATTAAGATTTGTGCCTTGATTTTTTAAGTATCTAGTGGACATTTCGGCCCGCGGGCTGGGTTGACCCACTAATATTGTATTACGTATTATTGTGCCAAACAGCTCCTAGCTGATAAATTTATAATAGGTACACTAAAATAAACTCATATTTTATTTCTTTTTCAGGAAGATTTAGCCAAGTTCTCCACATTCTATTCTTGGGTATACCCAAAAAGAAATAAGTTTGTTGCCGACAGATTCATAGCGAAAAAGAAAGAAGAAGTTTTATTGAAGTCGGCTATGCTAGATGCATTCTTGGAGGACACTGTCTTAAGAAGAGACATTGGCGTAACACCATTCACCAAAACTCAGGTAAAAAAAAATCTTAAGCTTATTTACTTACATTTTTACTTGATTATTTAGTGTCAAGTGGCAATTTTTGCCTATACTTTGCTGTATTGGGACATTGTTGTGACGAATTAGGCTTGCCCCGGACTTAAACCTGTCAGCTTATCATGTATGTGTCCGTGACGGAGGCCTATAGGCGGCCTAAAAACTCTGTCACCAGAGTTGGCCACTTGCTCATACGAACGAATAAATGGATCATGTATGAGGCTAAGTCGCGGGTTTCCTCACTATGTTTTCCTTCGCCGGTCGAGCTCATATTAATGTGCACATAAATCCATTGATCCACGATAAGCATATAAACTGGCGGTCTTGACGTAGGGAACGAGTGTATGTATGTATGTATGGGGACTCCCTTTTCCGCATTTAGACTCAAAGGCGGTCCTTTATGCGTGGGGATAGGGAACGAGTGTTCATGAAGATATAATTCATTGATAAAAATATTGTTTTGTCGCAGGTATCAATAAATATCAGTACTCCAAATACCGAACCAAAAACTACAAAGAAAAACAAGGATGCTACTGGAACTAAAATCAAGCGCTCTAAACGAAAATCTGATGTCAATAACACAGCTATAGAAACTGTGCAAAGTAAAGTAGCGAAAACAAACCAATCAATAAATAAAACCGAACAAAATACTGAAGTATTTGAAATAGGAGAATTATCTGGCGAAAAACCAACTGAAGTTGCAAATATGCATAAAGAAATTTTTAATAATGTAGAAAATATCGACACTCAAAGTGATGACGATAATTTCATACCAACCAGTGCTATAAGTAAAAGGTCTAAGTTTCTATGGGACAGTGAAGATTCTAATGAAGAAGCAAAAACGGCTGATATACAAATAGATACAAATGAAGATCAAAAAGATTCAGACCTAAATGAAAGCGACGAATCAAAAGTTCTACGATGGGATAGTGAAACAGACACTGAAAAAGATCACAAAGAATCACAAGCAGATTCTAATGGAGGACAAAAATGTATTACCTTAAAATCACCAACAATTATTGATAAAATGATTTATGTTGATGATGAAAAGCTAGAAAATAGTGGTACTCGTTTAGTTGATGTTAATGAAATTGATGTGTCAAATAAAAACGATTCAGAAAATGAAATAAATAATATCATTCAAAGTGAAGATATATTTTTAACAAATCCAAATGAAATTAATGTCAAAGAAATTATTTATGAAACACAAGATAAAGAAGAACCAGCAAGTACAGATAATTTAAAAGAGAATGGTGCTAATATGACGCAAAATAAAACGAATAAGACAGATAATGCAAATCTAAGCAGTTTTGACTTGAAAATGAAGGAATTGGAAGAGCTTGCATTAAAAAAGTATAAGGGATCTTTCTTGGATAGAATATTTTAAAGACTTAAGAAAGTAAGATATTAATTTATGCACTGAAGTTATAAAAATCAGTATGTGACTTAATTTCTTTAGTAGTTATTTTAATATGCATAGTTAGGAGACACTGAAAGGGTGAAGGTGTTAAGTAAGTAAGTTCGTATGAGCAAGTGGCCAACTCTGGTGACGGAGTTTTTAGGCCGCCTTAAGGCCTCCGTCATGGCTTAACGACTTTAAGAGCCGGGACCGACAATTTAACGTGCCCTCCGAAGCACGGAAGCGATCAGATATAAATGCCACTTGCGGTCACCCATCCAAGTTGTGACCGCTAAGAACGTTGCTTAACTTAAGAGGTTTATTAACATGTTCAATGCCCAATGATGTTCATATTGTAGCCGAGGTGCCTTCTTGGATATCAAGGAATGCTAATGATTTGTGACATTACAAATTGCCATAGATACTTAACAGTTTTCTTATTTGCGGAAATGATAAATTAAGTCAGAATTAAAATTACATGATCTGAAATCTGAATATCTGAATTTGTACTATTACATCGAGAAATAGACCGTTATTACTTTTATTAGATAATGTCTTTTTTCGAAACTATTAGTTAAAATATTAAGTAGTTTATTGTGACATTTGTGTATTGATGATCTGATATAGTTATAAATGATATGAAGATTTTATGCAATCCTATTGGATAATATTCGTTTCTCTGCTCCGCCAGCTCGCTCCGCGTCAGGCGGCCTTAATTGGAGTTTTTACATTTTCTATGAATGATTGTTATGCTAAAAACAATCGCGTTTCTCAGATTAAATGCATCAACTGTCTTGCACATCAAAGATTCACCGCTGTTATTTAAGTTCAACATTAAATGAGTTTTAGTTAAGAAAAGACAATGTAATGCTTTTTCGTAAATATTTAATATCATGTCATAACATCAATAAATTCATTTAAATCGTTGTCCTTAGAGCTATTTTGAACTAATTGTAAATATATTCTTTATTTACAAAGGCTACTTATGTATTATAATTAATAGCTGTAAGTATAAATACTTTACATAGATACATAGAATCGCTTAAGCCTCACAATATCGTTTAATAAAAACATACATAATATAATTTGTGTAAGATTGTGACACTTATACTATCTACTTTATTGGAATGCATTTCTAATAAATGTTTTTTTATTATTTTATGTTTTGTTTCAACAATTTCCTTTTTAACAGGTGATAAATTATCAATTTTTGTAAGCGTAGCGACATCGTGGAGTTTATGTTTTGCGTACATAATAGTACGCGGCAAACAGTTTTTCTTGGTGAACCACGTGACAATGATGTGTATACTGAGGCCTTACTCCGGATCAACGAAAACGAAGTATCGTGTCAATTTTCGGGTTCCAATTATGTTGGTGAACTATTAAGAAATCAGTATCCACCAACATAAGCTGACCTCTAATAGGCCTCTAACGGCCTCTGATAGGCCAAAGAGCCAGACAGAGCTGCTCTGTCTTGCTCTTTGGCCTATCAGAGCATATCTACATTTAGCTGCTAAATGTAGTTACAAATTTAAAATCGCGAAAACACCGAGCTAGGAAAAAAAATATTGAATTAGTAAAATTGCCACAATGCGGTGACATCGGAAGCAAGGTCTTTTTAAATTCGATAGATGTTTAATTTTAAATGATTAATTATGGTTATCTTATTTTTCTACCGCTGCGCTAAACATTTTTAATTTGGCTGAAACTGATAGACATTTTCATTGACATAAGTTTAGATATTGTTGAAACAATAAAAATCTCAGAAAATATTATATTTACAGTAAATATACTGTTTTATACACAACCCTTCCATAGGAACACTATGAATTAATTGAATACATAGTTTACGTACATACGTTTATAAATAGAAATCTCATTAAAATATTATCACTTATTTGGGATTCTGTTTCTGACAGGGTTTCTTTATGAAATAATTTATAATTGTTCACTAACACTTAAAATAATCTCAAATAAGTAATTAGGTACTCATACACTTAAGTACTCAGATTTTAGAAATAGTTACGTCGATATGCTTTTACGATAAATATAACCTTTTTAAGGTGGCCCTTCCCGGTGCGTCTATCATCGACGCGGGCATAGCTGAAAAGCTTGTTGTTTCATCCAGCGCAATGCTAGAAGAAGAAGCAAAGCGAAAAGAGAGAGATAGCGCCTCAGCGCTCGGCATTCAGTAGGTACTTTCGCCGCTCACTCGCTCACTCGAAAAATAGTGTGCGGAAATTTCATAAAAAGTGTTCTAGGAAATACGTGTTTTTCAGTAAGCCTTACAAGTTTGTAAAATAAATATTAGTCATTTAGAATCTCCATAAGATTTGCAAGGTTTCTATGACAATATTTTCTTTACTTTTACAATTTATGAGTACATTATGAACGGCCAAAGTTCAGGTAAAATTTATGCTAAAAGCAGGTTTTTGGAAGCTTATACTGAATTTGTTTCTCAAAATTTTGATTTTAAATTTCAATAGAAACCTAGATATAGTGCACAAGATACCTATTAGTCCAAAAGTTTAAAAGAAAGATCTGTTACAACGGCATAATCACGTACGAGCGTTTGTATGAAGAGTGAGTCGGGTTGGCCGCTCTTAAGTACAAACACTCTGGCTGCTCGCTTCTAGCTAAAAGCAAAACACATGAAAGTCGCAAGTGCGCTTAACAATCCAACTGGCATATTTAATAATTCGAAATGGCCGTTTGGGAACAAGAGAGCCGTTTTTGTTAAGACAGCTATTTGGTAGTTTGCTATGACGAGCAGTGGAGATATTCCGCTACAAAGACTCTGAAGATCTTGTTTAGGTTCTCAATGGTCCTGAAGTCCAACGCTGAGATATCGTCTCCCGCGGTGTGCCATATCCTCGGGAACGGAGAAGGTATCACGTGTAAAATGTCTACGTCTGAAACGAAAGAATGCAATTCAGTTAGGATCTTTAATCGGTTTAAAGTTAGGAGATATCAATATAATTTTTGTATATTTTATTGAGTGTGTTACAAAATATTGGATTTAATTTATTGTTTCTGTGGAAATGGATTCATAATTTGAATTTAAGCAGTGATCTTACTACACCCAGTAGAATTTTCCAGCCCAGTTCACTTAACGTGTAATGCAGTATTATATAATGTTACGTGCTACACCAAGCCTGCTCAGACTTATAAACGCGAAACTTTGTATGGATGTCTAATTATTCTTTCACGCAAAAAATACTGTACAGATGTGGCTGGAATAAGTATACATAGGTACTTAGTTAACAACCTGGAATAACACTTACTTCTTCTCATGAATGGAATGTGATCATCTTCGATCATGGCTCCGGAACTCCTCAGTCTAAAGTAGTTTTGCTCAGCTTTCCCTCTGAAAATTTCGGAAACTATTTATTTAGGTAAAAAGTAGGTACAAAACAGGGCTGGTTTAAATGTGTTAGCACTATCTACCAGCGAGTGCCCAACGGGATTTCTCCCCCAACCCCCACCCCCCTTGTTGGGTGCACAGAGAGTAAAAAGAATAACCTCTTGATGGAAAACTTTCTAAGTAGGTACTTAGGTACCTATTTTTAAGAACGCGTAGGCACGTTTGATCAAAATATATAAAACAACATTTTAGCAAATATGGAAACACCCACGCTTTGTCTCGGTAAATATCGTGGCATGTCATGTCGCGCTTCAGTTATGTAGGTGGCATGGCAAGTAATATTTTCGGTTTCGTTTATTATTTGAACGCCTACAGTTTTGCGTTGAACGTGGGCAATATTAACGTTAGGTTACTTTCATCGTAGGAAGTGGAGATCCGCGGTCTCTGCCTTGCCGTGATTTTATGTATTTATTTCTTTCATTAGAAATTATTGAGCATCCCTTAAAAGTGGTTTGTCTGAATATTTGCTGTTTTTTGTTGAAGCCTTATTAAAACATACTTGTATGTAGATATTAGTGGCAATTCGGAACGCAAAAGCTAAACTTAACTAACTAAAAATGTTGCCGTCCCTTTCATAGCGATGGGAATAAATTTTAGTTAGTTTAGCTTTTGCGAATTGCCACTTATAACCACAATGTCGATTCCAAAATGTATACAGTTGTAGTTTAATGTCATACTTTGTCTTACTTATCGTTTTTACAAAATTTATATTATATTTTAAACTTATTTTGCTGTAGGTATACCTACTTATGAAAAAATAGCTTCTTGATAAAATATATCAAAAGCCTACAAATGCAATACCTACCTATGTACGAAATTACAGAGGAAAAGAGATGGTCAGAGGACCGCTGGAATTACATAGGTACAAATGGCTATAAAAACCAAGTGATTCCACTCCAATTTCTCAGAACCAATATCGTGAAGACAACAACCAGGCAACAAATATGGTTTGAGGCATGAATCTTTATTACGTACCTACTTCTTTCACACTTCACAAAAAATACTGAACGGATTTGCGTGAAACTTGAAATATGAATAATCTTATAATTATATGCCTTCGTGACCAATAGGTACCTAAGTACCGTGAAAAACTAGAAGCGTATCATCAGTTTTCTATGGTTTAGTTGGTTATCCTCCATACTAGGTAAAGTATTTCAAATGTATGGAATTTAGTGAAGCTCCTCTCCCAGTAACTCGACTGCACTTGAACGGGCAGGGTATCGAGGATAGTTAAAAATACATAAATATACAGTAAATCGCGAAGACAACTGTCAAATATGACAGTAATTAAGGAGGTTACTCACTAATTTACCTGACAGTTATTTTAGCGATTTACTGTGATTTTTGCTTTGATACAACTTGGATACAATCCAGAAGGCTGGACCGATTCGGCTAATTTTGATGATCTTGAAATATAATAGTAGTCAGCTAGTAAGCAATAAAGTTCTTACTTGGAGTATCCTTCCATTTTGTTGAGCTCTGAAAGCCGCTGCTCCGCTGACGCCAGACGCACGTACCACTTCTCCGTGGACTGGAAGTAGCTGAAGAACACTGGGTCTGGAGCGCCCAGCAGGTCCAATAGCACCATGACATCCTGAATGGAGAGTCGTTTGTTTCAAGGTGAATGCACACCGGGACGGGGCGGCATGGCATAGGATTTTACATTTTTACCAATATTTGCCGCGAACGCACAAATTTTGCCCCGGCATAAATTTAGTGCGTTCATTAAAATTTATACTTATTTCAATTTGATAGTTTGTGATGATGTGAGATGTTGTATAGGGCTCTAAGAAGTTGATGAATAGTAAAAAAAGTAGGTAGGTACTTGTTCTAATGTTATTAATATCGAAATATAATAATTATCTCTCCTCACTCGGTGTAAGTACGTAGGTACCTTACTTACTTAGGAGTTTTTAAATAGTTTAATTTTATTGAATTTACAACAAAAATGTAAGCGTTTTCTTATCGTTAATATAAAAGCAAGCATAACACTTATGATTTAAGTTACAGAGTAATTTCACTCTGAAATAATAAGATAAAATTAGAAAGAGGTAGGTACCTATTGCAAGAATTCAAACTGCATTAGCCTGTCAACCGGCGGAACGACCCCGGTTCAAGATATTATCGGTAATTTTGGTGACGCAATTTTATACGCACGTCAATGATATCGTAAGTTTTGTAAGGTCATATAGTTCATGTTCTATCTACAACCTCAATAGGTATTAGTATTTGTTCACCTTAGGTGTTATTTAATTTGGGGCATTATATTCTCGGTGCAAACTTATCGCGTTTTTAGATGCAGCTTTTTTCTTCTAAACACAGACTAAAAAGTGCCGCAAACGTGGACATTTTGTTGCTAACACGACCCCCGATGAAAAAGAAGAGTTTGTACCTACTTTGTAGTGCGTATCTGCTTGTAGGCTCTGTAGTGCGCGTCTGGGTGTAGGTACCGATGTCAATCTACTTATTTGTTTGTTTGTGAAAAGTGTCATTTCATCGAGAGTGTTTCGAATTTCGATTAAAACCGTGGTTGTATCCGGTTTTGAGGCGTCACTTCAGCCACGGTTTTCTTTAGTGTACCGGTTTGGCTAATAGGTACCAAATCATGAATAACTTAGTAGGTAATAAGTAATTACGAACTTGGATGAGGACAGGACCGTGAGAAGTGTACTTATACAAAAGCGGATGATGATGATGATGAAATAATTAAGTAACAATATTTAGGTAACAATATTTTTAAGATTAGACCACACTTGGGAAAACCGTAAGACCAAACCTACTCGAATACACGCAGCATTCGCTCGTTATCGTCTGATCTCTAAAAAAGCATCATAATAGGTAGGTACCTAAGAAAAGGAAGAGTTGGGGGAGACCTTTGCCCAGCAGTGGGACAAAATAGGTAAAAAAAAAACCTAAGAAATCAAAAAACAAATAAAGAAATTCCTAATATAGAAAAGCATAATCCAATCCAAAGCTCACATTTAGGAGAAGTAGCAGTACCTACCTAGTAGAAGTACACCCAGTATGTCAGATAATACATTATGTGAGTTTGCGTGAGTACATATGTGAGTAGTGGCCAATCCTCAAGCGCTGTGCTTGAGCACACTAGAAAGTTTATAAAAAATAGAACGGTTTTGCGCGCTCAAATCTCAAGCCTGAAATATAGGTACCTACCTAGTCCTGCATACGATGAATGAATATGAATGTGGATGGTCGATGGATATAGGTGTCGAGGTAGGCCAAAGAAAAGATGGATAGATTGTGTGAGGGATGATATGAGTAAGAAAGGAGTGAGTGCTGAGATGACGTCTGATAGAGGGAAATGGAAGAAGAATACATGTTGTGCCGACCCCACATAGTGGGATATGGGAAGGAAGATGAAGAGTCCTAGATACGCCAACCAATGTGCGTAACATTCACGTCGCATAGTTAATATGATCTGTTTGTGCTGTAAATCAGGTAAATCCTCACAGGCAATGCAATACAGGATGGACATGATTGATAATAATAAATAATCACGTAGGTACCTACAGGTTATCCATTGTAATCATTGCTCAATATGTTTCATTCATCACACCAATGAAGGCCAAAGTTTGAAATAGAAAATCTAGCTGTAGGTTTACCGGCGGTTTTTTTGGCGTTAACCCCCCCTATTTTGAGTTATTAGGTATTTAGTTTAGGTACCTATCTGCAAAATATAGTGAACGGAACGCATGAAGTGTTAAAAACGTAAGGTCTCTCTATGTCGACCTCTGTGGTGCAGTGGGTGAAAGCCCGCCTGAGAAGCAGAGGTTGCGGGTTCGATCCCCACTACGGGATAAAATGCTTGTATGGTGTGCAAACTTGTCGAAATATAAAACAATCGAAGTTCAGAGGTACAGTCCAAATATTTGTCTCGTGTCTGGGGTGTTTTAAATGTATCTCTACATTGGGGGCAATTCTGAGTGTCGCAAAAGCTAAACTAAGCTAACTAAAATTGTTGCCGTCCCTTTCATAGCGATGGGAATAAAAAGGATGGCAATAGTTTTAGTTAGGTTAGTTTAACTTTTGCGACACTCAGAATCGCCACTATTATCTCCTATGTAGTAGGTACTAGCAAAGACGATTAAGATATTAATCGTCTTTGGTACTAGGTAGTAAATTGTGTAGACTCTAACACAACCTAAATATAAAATTTTTAATCCATCATAATAAATGAACAGAATGTTTTCATAAATACACATTACCTAATAATGGTCTTGGACACACAATTCAGTTACGCATTATAAAATAATGATGTAGAGATGTTAACTGAGAAATAAATTTATTGGTCAGAACAAGATTTGAAGAACACTATGTTACATCAAGGGTATAAAACTCACCATTCGCTGTAGCTCATTAGCGCCATCCTTGTATGGACTTTGCTGCCATTTCTGAGCTAAATGACGAGCTCCATAGATAGAGTCCGTGGGGCCCCACTCTTTGAATGCCTCCTCTCCATCGAAGAAGATGAACATCAAACTCAAATTGGATTGTTTAAGTGGGTTCAAGTGTGATGACATCACTTTGGCTAAGTTAATCATCATTGCACATGGTACTGCTGAATCAGTAGCACCTGTATTGAAGAAATAGGTATTTTAACAAGACATCAAATGAAGAATTAAGGCAACTAAATACTGATGTATAGAGATATGCTGATTCTACTGATAGATCTAATTATTGGGTTCCTTGAGGATTTAAGTTTAGTTCAATTTTAAAGCCTTTATTTGCTGAAAGTTTACAGTTTCTTAAAAATATAAATACTTAATCTAATGTAAGTTTAGTTAGAGATCTTTAATTAAATAAGTTAAGTTTGATTTGAAAAATAATATGTTGTTTTAATGAGTTTTCTTATGAAACAACTAACTAAATACCTACATATTTAAATTTGACGAAGGGAAATTCACAAAGATTAAAGAATGTCATAGTTGTATGTGCAGTTGAGTTTTTTTTTATGTTATTTCAATTTACATACCCATAAAAACATGCTCCCTGGTGTATTTGCTGTCATAGTGGCAAGCCAGTACCAGATACCTTTCAGCGTTGGGGTTTAACTTGGCTATGATATTTTTAAAGTTCAGGGTCCCAAACACAGGTGTCTGGTCCGGGAACACATTCTCAGTGACATCCCAGCCTAGATCTTGCATTTGTTTCACAATGTAGTTGCCCACTTTCTCGTGATTAGGTGTACCAACAACCCTGGGTATGAGAATCTCATCCAGAACAGTTCTAAAGTGTTGCATATCAGACAAATTCGCTAAGTCTATCACATTTTTGTCTGTTAGCTCTTGAGCTTCATGAAAATTCTGAAAAAAAACTTTGATGGAAAAGTCGTAGTGCAGGAAGTCTAGATTTACCGAGGTCATTGACGAAAAGTTCCGAGGTACAAACATAAACAGGTTCCAGCTGTTTTTTAAATGTCAACAAATAGAAAGTAATTTTGTAGCCATGGGGTACAATTTAGACTTAAGTACTTACCTTTTCCTGGTAAAACCTAAGGCTTTTGCCACCTTTGTCGCTGTTGACGAAGGCTGCACATAGGCTAGCCAATGCAAGGTACACTAAAGTTCTATTCATTTTCACGTGATAACGATAACGGTAATCAATAGTTTATTACTCCTCTAGCTTTAAGCCAACTAAGCTTATTTTATTACAGTTACTCTAAAAGTTAAAGTTCACAAAGAGTGAAAGGTAAATCACAAGGATAATTCCGGAAAATCCAAGGCGATCGCAGGGCGGACGTAAGTAACCAGCGACCGACCAACTGCAACTGACGCAACTGACTGACTGATAGGGATGTGAAAAAATAATCGATTATTGGAAAAATGGATTAATAATCGATTTTTTTTATAGTAAAAATCGATTTTAATACTCGATTTTATTTTTATAAAGAATCGATTAATAATCGATTTTTTTAATATTCAATCATTCAATCAATACCGATTTTTTTTCTTAAATCCTACTTTACTTTCCGTGGATATTCAAAGGTTAGAAAGGTTAGAAAATAATTCTAATAATAACAGTCTTTCTGAAAAGTCTGTGTTTTGAAAAAAAGTTCCTTCTTCGCGACCTTTGTCCCGCGCCGAGCGATACTTCGCACGCAGTGTGAGACGCGACCGCGAGGAGTGACCACACTCATGCCCAGATGAAAATTCTCCGGAAGAATCGAAACATTGTCGGTATCTAAATCGACGATAATTTTACGTCAGTAATTTCCCGTGTGCTATTATAATGTCTAATACAACTCACGATAGATTTGAAAGTGAATAATTATTTTTGTTAATTTATGTGAAAATCATTTCATTTGAACTAATTTGTTTGCTAAAACTTTAATTTGTTATGATTATAAAGGTGTATTATTTTGTAATAAGCTTGCTGTTTCTGTTGTTTATTTTTAATTAAAAAAAAGTTATTTATTTTTAATTAATAAATCTATAGATATAATATTTATGGCGTTTATTTTGAACTTAATTAACAAATTAGCAAAAAATCGATTAATATAAAAAAAATCGATTATTTTCTTAAGAAAAATCGATTTTTCATTAATCGATTTTTTTTTGAAGCATGAAAAATCGATTAGTAAAAAATCGATTTTTTAGGTACAATGTCACATCCCTACTGACTGACTGACTGACATGCATGACAGACAATTCTTCTGACGGACGGGACGCTGACGGCTGGTTGACGCTGACGTGCGTGACGTATTCGACGACTTCTATTCTCTCTATTCTAGACAAAGGCAAGGGCTTTAAAAAAATAGCGTACTTTGCTTTTGGTTGGTGTATTTTAATCTAGGATTTTGACTACCAATAAAAGATTCCGCTAGGAGTGCTAGGAGTACTATCTATATATTACTATTAGTAGGTAGTAACCTACCTAATAATGACAAAAACGCTTGGGACTGAACGTGCTCCAACTCTTCATACTAATTAGACCGTTGAAAAAAAAGCTAGGTCCACACCATCAGGCTCTTGCCTGATTCTTTCCAGTAGAATCCCCAAGTTTTAAGTACCTACGTGACATGTGGTCTATGAACAATCGTACCTGACTACTGTATAAAAATACCTACCTACCTACCTACATAAAATTTTAAACAAGACACATACTGAAAAAACACCATTCCATGCAGGATTGTAGGTATTGCCATGGCGTAAAATTACTTCCGGTCACAGGGGAAATCATCGAACACAAAATAAATAAGAAAGTGTTTAACTTTGATTATTGTGTTTTATTTTATTAGGTAGTAACTTCCTGGAAGAAAACGTGCAACAACAAAAATAACAAAAAATATCGTAGGGATCCTGCACTTAATGTACCCTACCCTACCTACAGCTACTAGGTACCTTTAACTAGGTACTTAGTATTCTTTTATCTGTGCTTTAACTACCTAACTAGCCCGATGATAAACGGACGTGACATTATTATGCAATACTTATTAGTTCAATCTACTTATTAGGTAAGTTTATGTATTAAGTTAAGTGTATTATCGTTCATCTTCATCATATTTATTGAGATAGTGATCTTTGAGATATTTCCTTATCTTGTTGTCGTAGCCGACACTGCGCTTAAGCCGGTACTGCGTGACGTGCAGCTGCGCGGCGCCGCCCACGCGCACGCGCATCTCGCCGCGCGGGTAGATGCGCGACGAGAACACCACCTCGCCCGCACCGCAGAACACCTCGACGGAGCTGCGGTCCACGAAGATGCGCCAGCGCAGCGGCCCGTCGGGCGCCCAGTCGGCGCGTCGAACGCCGTCCGCGCCGCCGCGGTCCACGCCCACGGCGCCGCGCGACGCCCAGTACGTCAGCACGTACCGCCGCGCCCCGCGCCACTCCAGCGCCAGCTCCGCGTCCTCCGCCGCCGAGCTCGCGTTCACGAGCAGCTCGAAGGCCCTCGCGCCCGCCTCGAAGGTCTCGCCGGGCGAGTACCAGGCGTTCTCCGCGAGCTCGACGCGCAGCTCGGCCAGCTCGCGCGCCGGCGCCTGCAGCAGCCGGCCGCGCCGCCCCACGCGCAGCTCGCGCACCAGCGACACGACGCCGGCCCAGCCGTCGCGCGACTCCTCGAAGCTCCCCTCCCACATGCCGAGCCACGCGACCAGCAGCCGGCGGCCGTCGACGGCGCGCGTCGTCCTCGCCGCGTAGAAGTCGTGGCCGCGGTCGAGCTCCTCGAAGGTCGCCGTGGAGACCTCGAGGTCGTCCACGCGCGCCTCCTCGCACTCGTACTTGCCCAGCACGTAGCCGCTCTGCTGCAGGTTGCGGAAGCGGTCGCCGTCCGGCTGCACGCCCAGCGCCGACAGCAGCAGCACGCACAGCCCGTCCAGCTCGAACAGGTCGGGGCTCTCCCAGGCGGTGCCCATGTCGCCGAGCGAGCGCGCCAGCGAGCCGTTGGCGCGCCACGCGTACAGGTCGGGCGAGGTGTACAGCACGAGGTGTCCGCGTCGCGCGACCGACGCGCCCACCAGCATGTGCCAGCGGTCGCGGTGCCGCCACACCTTGGGGTCGCGGAAGTCGGTCGCGTGCGGCGGGGGCTCGCGCAGCACCGGGTTGTACAGGTACTTCTGGAAGACGACGGCGTCGCCGCTGACCGCGACGCTGATCGTGGCGCGGGTCCGGTTCCGGTCCAGGGCGTGTCCGGTGTAGAAGAGCGCGAGGTAGCCGTCGTGCGCGACGGCGCTGCCCGCGAGGCAGCCGTGGCGGTCGTGCGGCTCGCGCGGCGTGAGCGCGGGCGGGTAGTGCGCCCAGTGCGCGAGGTCGGCGCTGGCGGCGTGCCCCCAGGCGGTGGGGCCCCAGGCGCCGTCGAAGGGATGGTACTGGTAGAAGAGGTGGTACTTGCGCCGGTAGTAGAGGAAGGCGGCGGGCCCGTGCAGCCAGCCGCGCGGCGCGGAGAGGTGGTAGAGCGGGCGGTACCGGCGCCGCAGCTCGCGCTCGGAGCTGGCGAGGAAGGCGTGCAGTTGCCGCGGGTCGCCGAGCGCGGCGCGCGCGTCCGCCAGCAGCGCCAGCATCGCCAGCAACTTCACAGCTTGCATCGCACTCGCAGCTTCCCACACGCTGACTGACGCCGACGGATCTCCGCAGATCCACTCCTAGCCTAGGGCTAGTTCGCACAATAGACTCGAGTTTACAAATATGTTTCAAAATCGATTGTTCAATCGCGTATGTTTACACGATGTCTATGAAGTAAATAGCGGTAACTTTGCTTACGATCTCTAGTACAACGGTGAATGATCTAATTGTTTGGATAAAAATAATATAGTCCCCGTACTGATTTGGTTATGTCATCATAACGAGTGTGGAATAGTTTATTTTGTATGGTATGTAAGTATGTGCAGTGCAATACTTCGATTATGATCACATTGATCACTCACAAGTGTTGTTGGTACAAAGACGACGAAGAAAGTTTTTGTCTTACTTTGTACAAAAACTATATAGGTATGTTAAATGAAAAAACTGACAATAATGACTAATATACTTTATTAATAAAATAATGCTCTGCTTAAAATCTAACACCAACTAGTAAACGATCTAGTGGTACTTAGTCAAATAACAACAGTAGTTTGACCATTAAAATACATTTATTGCAAACTCTTACAAATCTATCACAGAGATACATGATGATATTATGACATTTTACCAAAACCCATACTTATCTGGTAATATTTAATTAAACTTAATGTCTATTGGAATGTATAAATCTAGAACTATTAAAAATAGTGTTGCCAACTTCTAAATTAGCTGCTTAAATAATAAAAATGGCAAAATCAGAAAAAATAGCATTATTAAAGCTGCTATGTGTTTTTAAAAAGTACACAATTGTAATTTATTCGACAGTTTGAGATTCGTAGGTAATTGTTAGCTGATATTGGAATACTCTCTCAGACCCCAGATTATGAGTTGTAATATATCTTTTGATGCTTTGTCACTAATTTACTATGCATGCTGCATTATCTCTGAATGTTCCGTAGTCCATCCACGTCGCTAGTGAAGTGTCGCTTGCGAATGAATTCCTCAATAGAGAGTCAATATTATCAAAGACGGTATACCTATACCAATATTGTCCTTGATAATATTATCTTTATTACAAAAAATTTAAAGACAGCGCCATCTGTTAAGCTAATCAATACTAATTTTACTTTTTAAATTAGGACAAAAAGTAAAATTTAGAGCGACCGACAGGAATAGTTTAAATTTGACCAGTGCCTGTCGCTACTTTATTGAGCAGCGGTTAATAATATTAAAATAATATACTACGTCATAAATATTTTTTCTATTCTATGTAAAACCTTTTCGTAATCAAAAATATTAGTGCGCGATTGTATTTTAAAAATAAATCGCGTATTGCTCGACGCGTTCTTATTATAAAACGCAACCTGTAGATTCTGTAAACTCATTTCGAACGTCGAAAAGCTGAATTGGAAGTGAGATTAAAATTTCGTATTCTGAGGACCTCGTCATCGCTAGTGACGTAGTGTGTTCTGCGTTAGTGGTATGAAAATTGAAATACATAATGGTAATTCCCAAGTCATCTCGGTAGCTTGTCACTTGTCGACAAGTGACAAGGTGACTTTACTGTATAGGTCGCGCCACGTAAAAAGAGCGCTGGCTGTCAAACTGCGCAGTGGTCGATGATTGGTGGAGAGGTGTTGCGGCGCACTTCATACCATTGATTTAGCGAGTGCTATTGGTTCGTCAGCGAGTGAACACAGGCGCAAACATACCCCCGCTACTTCCCCGACCGCGCTGTTTTTACGTATAGCGCGACCATTGAGGTACAATCTATAGAGCCACAATCAGACAAATAAAATGTCCACGCCAAAACTCGGCGCACGCTACGTAGTGCGCCGAGTTTTACTTTTTTGCGTACAAGCGACATTGAACATTAGAACAAACGACATAACGTCTACATTCAAATGTATTTGTAGAACATTGAATTTGCTCGGACATTTTTTGAGTGTTGTCAGCTATTAGATTGTGACTCTTTAGTATAGTAACTCAATGGGCGCGACCTGAGGGCCTAGCCAACCGGCATTCGCTATGAAGCGATTCGATTTCTATCATCGCTACACCTTTGATATGACATTTCTGATCGCTCGAGTTTTCGTCATCGAATGTCAATTCCTATACATTTTTTTTAGTTTCTAATCGAAAGCGATTGTCGTAATGTAACATGGCTAGGGCAGCTGTACACAAGGTGTCCTTCGTGTTAGCTATAGTTGTGCGGCGGCGTGCATGTGCGCCCAGAGCTGGGCGAGGCGCGCATGCGCGGCGCCGCGGGTCCCCAGCGCATGCGCGGCCGCCTCCACCGCGGCCAGCGCGTACGCACGCGCCACCGCGCACTCCTGGGGACGATAACAGGCATTAGAATCACCTAGCATGTAAGACTAAACTGAAGGTGATCCTTGAGGTCCTACCAGAATAAATGATTTTTCTTTCTTTCAGAGGTTACGGTATCCGGACCAGATGGCAGCGCGTGAAACTAATCACAATGCTCGAAATTTCCGCTCAGTCATGCATGCGCTAATCTTCGCTTCATTCAACTTTTCCTTGATGGAAACGCAAGGGCGAAGGTGAGTGGTTTATAAAAAAATACAATGAAGTATGTTGGAGGTAAGAGGTACATTTATTTATCTACTAGCTGCGCCCCGCGGTGTTACCCGCGTAGTTCCCGTTCCCGTGGGAATATCGTGTAACTATGTAATCCAGGATATAAGCTAACCTTGTAGGTACCAAATTTCATTCAAATCCGTCCAGCCGTTTGAGCGTAAAGGATTAACAAACATTCACACTTACACACAAACTTTCACCTTTATAATATTAGTGTGATGTACCTCTGGAGACGCCTCAAGTTAGAGACACGGTGACAGTGTTACCTAGTGACCTAGTATAGTACCTGGAAGAACAGCGAGCGTGCCGCAGAGAGGGACAAAAAATGCAGCGAATCCATAGTTTCGTAGTACAACATTCGGAGCATCAAGTTTCCGGCCATACAAAAAAATCGGCATGCGATGAGGGACAAACATTGAGATGTATTAAAGAGTCACAATCTAATAGCTGACAACACTCAAAAAATGTGCGGGCAAATTTAATGTTCTACAATGACATTTGACATTTGAATGTAGACGTTATGTCGTTTGTATTAATGTTCAATGTCGCTTGTACGCAAAAAAGTAAAACTCGGCGCACTACGTAGTGTGCGCAGAGTTTTGGCGTTTACATTTTATTTGTATGATTGTGGCTCTATAAAACATCTCAATGGGGACAGAAGATAATGCTTTGTCTATTTCACTCACAAGAATGTTGTATAATATTCTCTTTGTTTTTGCGTGACTGAGAAAGGAATATACAGCGCTCTATTTCTTACTTTCTCTAAGGTGTTACCTGTCTAGCTGCCCTCAGCGCGTATCTATGGCGGGCCCGCAGCGCGGCGGCGGGGGAGGCGGGGGCGGCGCGCGCGGCGGCCGCGCGTTCTGCGTGCAAGCCGCGCGACAAACGCGCGCACAGCGCGCGGTGCGCGAGCAACGCGTCCAGTGCGTCGCCGAGAGCACCTCCGCTACTGTCGCCGCGCTCCTCTTCCGCCGCTGAAGCGATTCTATAGGTAAAAGAAAGAAGAAACACTTTATTGTACACAAAAGAAAACAAATAAAGGACATAATTTACAATAAAAAGCACAATGGGCGGCCTTATCGCTAAGAGAGATCTCTTCCAGGCAACCTTTGTATGGACTGGATAGGTGAGAAAAGAGAAGCGGTAGTGTAGGTAGGTACAATAGAACGTTTGCATCACACATTAAAAAACTGTTGTCGCAATATTAAAGGTAAAATTCGTGATAAATACCCGTTTGCATTGTTTCATAATGTTGTCGCTGCGCCCCGCGGTGAATAGTTTCCGTTCCCGTGGGAATACCGGGATCAAAAGTAGATAGATAGATATAAAATTTATATGGAAAACACAGAGCACAGACGAACATTACAATATAAAAAACAAGAAAGGAGACAGACAGTAGATAAAAAAATTGAAGGTAAAGTAGTAAAGTAGCCTATTTTTTAATCCAGGGTAGGTACCTATAAGCAATTCTGGTACCAAATTGCATTCAAATCCGTCCAGCTTTGAGCGTGAAAGAGTAACAAACACACTTACACACACAAACCTAGGAGGGCACGTTAAATTGTCGGTCCCGGCTTGAAAAGTCATTAAGCCATGACGGAGGCCTTTAGGTGGCCTAAAAACGCCGTCACTCTCTTGATACTCTATCTTTATTATTTATTGATTTATTGTTTCATTGATTGAATATTATGTGCTTACTGGGCAGCGGCGTGTAGCGGGCGGCGTGAGGCCACGGGAGCGAGAGCAGCGAGCCCGGCGCCGAGCTCGCGAATGTCGGCTCGCTCGCTCTCTATCCGTCGAGACGCTGTAGATAAAACATTGTTACATTAGTTTCAATAAATTTACACTCATACTTTCAAGATGAAACAAAAGTTAGCATCAATAACTTTAGGTACGCTCAGTTTCAAGATAGTACCTACACATGAAACAAAAGTTAGCTTCAATAACTTTAGATACGCTCAGTTTCAAGATAGTAGGTACACATGAAACAAAAGTTAGCTTCAATAACTTAAGGTACGCTCAGTTTCAAGATAGTACACATGAAAGAGTTTTTAAAAAAGGATTCGTGTAATGGTTTTTGATGATTGATAGAAAAACTCAGGCCTTTTACATCTTTACTAGATGATTTATACAGTCAGGAGGCAAGCTTTGCCTACACTTAACGGGACACTGTAGTGCCTGGGACATGTTGAGATGGAATAGGCTTGCCCAGCACCTAAACCATCCTCTCAGCTTAGACGGTCATATCCACAGGAATGACAATGGTCAATACGTGTGGGGCTGACTAGCCGCGGGTTACCTCACGATGTTTTCCTTCACCGTTCAAAGCTCGTGCTAAAGTGCGTATAAATTTTTCGACACGAAAAGTCTTTTGATGCACGGCCGGATTCGAACTCACGACCTTTGGATCTAAAGTCGAAGTACTTATCCACTTGGCCAACACGGTTTTTAATGGTTAGAAACCAGGACTTATAACCATGAGGTGACCATAAAGGATGGTTTAGATCAGTAGGTACTTTCTTTTTCTTACAACGTAAGATAGAGTTGCTTGTTGTCATAAAATCTGAAGAAATTTACTGATAATATACACAGTATTAACAGACCTCTTTCGAATATCTGCGACAGTCGCGTCAGCCCTAACTGCATTAAACGTAGCTCTTCCTGCTCCGTGTTGAAAGCTGCCTCCAACTCTACCGTAGTCTCTGTAGCATCATCCTGAAATATTCCTTATATTATTTTATTTTTAGGAAGGAGTTATTATTTTAGAGAGGAAAATGACAGAATGTGAGGACGGCCTACACCTATACCTAGGGTTGACCGTTGAATGGCACAACATGGATGGGTGACCGCAAGTGGCATTATCAGCTGAGCGCTTCCGTGCTTCGGAGGGCACGTTATAATCGGTCCCGGCTTTTAAAGTCGTTAAGCTATGACGGAGGCCTTTAGGCGGCCTGAAAACTCCGTCACTAGAGTTGGCCACTTGCTTATACGAACGAATGAATGTGGCTATGAAGGAGATAATTTCAGGAACAAAATCTAAGTACCACACAAAAGAAAGAATAGAACAAGTACAGAAGACCCCCTTGGCGAAAACATTCATTTTAATAGCGACTCTTACTACGACGCAAAAAATTGCAAATAAGCTTGCACAAGCGCCTCATGCTAATCGTTAAAAGTGCCATTTCATTCTTACAGAGTTATTCAATAAAACTCTGACACTGTCACGCGCATAAACCAATTAAACTAGCCTTCCGAAATATTCCTAGTTATTAAAACATTGTAACAGAATTTAAGGTTAAAATGGGGATGTCGGTGTCAATGGTCAACCAAAACCGTTAGCAAACATTACACGCTAGCCTAGGCTTTACCCAAAAGGGATTCAGTGCTTAAACCATAACTTAAAAATAAATTATTATGACAAAACTATGTAAAATGTAAAAAGTACTGGAATAAATGGGCTTTATTATTATTACACGCTAGCCTATCAGAGTAAAACACTAAACTCTTCATTGTTAGAAAGTTTGTCTGTAGTTGTAACAAGGTTTGTTTAAACTCACATCAAGTTCTGTGGTACCAGCTAGAACAAACTCATCATGTCTCGGCTTGTCCAGCTTAAGGCTGGCCTCGCACAGAAAGGCGCGCAGGTCGGCATCATGGGCCAACACTGGATGGCGGGCGGTCAGACTCAGCCATCTCTGGAGAGCTTCCCTTCGCCCTTGGAGGAAGTCTTCACTCCCTCCACCTACCACTACGCGTTTTGGAGGTAGGCGGCAAACAGCCCTAGAATAAATACAATATAATTTTTTTTACATTAATATACTTAAATTCGACGTTGACGATTGGTGGAAAGGTAACGCGGCGCACTTCATACCATTGATTTAGAGAGTGCTATTGGTTCGTCAGCGAGTGAACACAGGCGCAAAAATACCCCCGCCACTTCCCTTCAGCGTTCTTTTTACGTGGCGCGCGCGACTGAAACTTTTTTGAAACTTAATTCTTCAATTGTTTTTTTCTTAAATTAAATACTGATCATGAAATGGGCGGGTAGTACCTAAGTACCTATGTATTGTATATGTACTACATCTTACAGGCTAATTTTACATACAGCTGGTATTAAGATTTTACCATACATCAAAAAACAGTATAATTCTCATTACCTACAAATTTAACATTTATCATTCTCACCGATATGGATACTTTGCAAATAATACATCATACAGCTGTGCAAAGTCATTGTATCTACGGGTCACAGTAGTGCCGTGTCTTCTAGAACTGACAAAGTATTCACAGTGTTTGATGATCAGGCCCTTTCTCTCCGGCACTAACTCAACACTGATCACATCTGTTGACTCAAGCTCTTCATATGTCACTGTATTTGAGCTGGACATATTCACTGGAATAAATAAATAATAAAATAATCTGAGATCAAGGAAAGAAAACTTTAATTTTAATTTTGTGATATAGATAAATGATTTTATTATTATTATTTAATAGAGAGAGGAGGATGTAAAATGAATTAATTAAATTTTAATTGATATTGATAGGTCTTGGTTCTCTTGGTATGTCTTATGTCCTTAGTAAAAGCTATGTGAAAGGTAGTATGATATTAGGTAATATTTCTAGTACTTGCAAACAACTATAAACTATAAAAAAATTAACGTAGGTACTATATTATCTTACCTGATATAATATAATAAAACTATCTTTTTCTAAACCAAGTTAGCTGCAAATAATGCATTCGCAATCTGCAGATCATTATGTGTGTCAATTTCCAAACTTTCAATGGGTGATATAACCCATAAAGTGCAACTGCAAGAGAAAATAATTATAATTCAAAATATGTATGTACGTGTCCAGACAATACTGTGAATTTGTAATGAGTCTAGTCTATTTGTTTTGGTTTAGGGGGCGTTTTCAAGTTGAAAACATAAGTGCCTCTCTATTTCAATGATTTAACCTGTACGTACATTTTGGTAAATGAAAATAAGTAGATATTAAACATACCTTCGGCTGTAAACCATTACATTTGATAATATACCTCAGTAATTCTCAATTTTTCAGAGAAAACTTGCATTGCATGCAACATAACTATTTTCATCAATCCATTCATCGATTTTTCGATCGACGAAAGCAATCGTGACAATTTTGTTTGATTGACTTTGACTGACCGACCAACTGACAGTGACATAAAATCAAATATTGATTGATTGTAGGGTAAGAGCTCTAGGTTTTTGTAGCGCCTGCCTTGCCTTAGTTATTTTGTTAACCCTCCGCTAGGAGTACTATTACATGCTCTTTGGCTAGGAGTAATAGTGTTCTGTGTGTTAACCCCTCGGAACTTTAACGTTCCGAGTTACCTACAAATTTCTGATGTTACCAACCACTACCTAGTTAGTACCTATACTGAATTTCTGATGTTACCAACCACTACCTACACTAAAGTAAATAGATCTGCACTGGCTTTATGGAACTCACTTGTTACTCTGAAACCGACTATCGTTTACAAGTGATTTTCGAGCAATATAAAATGATCCTGTTTCGAGGTATTCTCCACTCCAATCTTGTCTTCGTGGTCTTTTATCAGCATCAAAATTAATAGGACGGAGCTCTCCTCCGCTTATTATCCAGCGAAGTTTAAAACTTCTGAAATAAAAACATTAAGTCATCATTAACAACTACCAACGCGCTAAACTAGACAACTTTGATAATACTTTAGTTAACATTTGGTACTGAACCTTGTGACAGAAAAAATGCAATCGTAAGCTTTTGGTTTTTGTAACTTATTAACGGCGCCACGTAAATGAGAGGGTTTTACAAACGGTGAAGTAGGTTGCATCAAAATTAGTACTTCCACATCAGGCCTTTGGGACAGAAATTCTCTTGCTCCCCATATTGACGGAGCCCAATCGGTTGCTGTTACGGCACTTCGATGGAATACGGACACATTACCTAGAAACATTAAGTTCTAAACTAAAAAACTAAAAAATTAAATCGTAGGAAATAAAATAAGTAAGTAAATACATTTTGCACTTACAAAGCTAGGTATAGGTACCTAGCTATGTAAGTAATATAAGACCTATAATGGCATTATTATACTAGAGGTACCACCTACATTTAATTGCTTCTAATGCAATTAGAGGATGATCGGTAGAGACTGTTATATCAAACAATCCCGCCTTCTTTGCTATCTCCGCCGTATTTCTAATCAAAGACTTCCCGCCAACTTGCTGTAGATTTTTTAGATGGATCCCTTTTGAACCTCCTCTTGCAAGAATGAGAACTGCTGATGTTGTGGTGTCACCGTTACAGCAACTAATGCAGCTATTAAAGTAAAAAAAACATTTTTCTATTAGGTTTTGCATACATTTACAAATATATTTTACCATTATTACTAGTATTATTTTATCTGTGCCATTATTGACCGTACTAAATAAAACAAAGTAGGTACCTACTTAGGTAGGTACTTAATAAATAAGTACCAACCTAATTTAATAACAGAGATTAGGGAACTATTTGGTCTATGTTTAATAATTAGTTTTTTATAGTAGGTAGGTAGGTAGGTACTTTATTACTTACCTACTACGAGTATTATTGGTCAAAATACGCGGCTAAATAAAAATAAACCTACTGCGAATTATGATGATTTGTGAAGGTGGTTCGGAAGTCGTATTTTTAGGTAGGTTACCTAGGTTACACCTACTTTACATATAAGTAGGTACCTACTTCCTACTTACTATTTTCTCATATTCAAATAAAGAGAAATACCTACTTAATAGGTAGGTATAGGTACTCACATAAAGAATAATATTAAAATCCACATAATATGCAGTCTGTTTTAAAGTTTACTATCACCATCTGCAAACCACACGACACTGCAGATTTTAGTTAGCGACGAGGATCATTATTCAATAAAACTTTGGTATATTGTAATGTAATGTACCTACCTATGGTAATCGGTATAAGACGACCGAAGGTAGTAGGGTATGTAAGTACAGAAACTTGGTCGTAAAATAAATTCATTACCATAAAAGCTATTTCAATTTCAACAATATGCCCAGTTTGGCCACGAGGAACAACCCGCCCCTTCACCCTCTTCGGTGCCACCGACTCGTGCCCCCCAGTGGTACCTACGTACGAGACGATACCTAGTAATGAGAGTAATATTTGTAGAGCAATTAGTTAATCGAGCAATAATTGTATTTAGCTACTTAAGTAGGTAGGTACTTAAGTAAGTACCTACCTATTTATTATATATTTTTCTCTTTTGACTGATAACCTATCCGACTTCTCAAATAAAACATAATGATCATAGGTACATTTTATTGGGTAGGTAGGAATGTATGTAGGTAGGTACCTACCACCTAAATGCAAAGCAATAAATCACTGCCGACGTCTCGGCGAATAGCCTAAAGGAGAGAGTGTGTTGTACGCTGCAACATTTTCAACCATTGGGACTTTGATTCTTGGCTTGAAGTCTCTTTTCTTTTTGTCATCGCTTTTCACTGACCCTTTGGACGAGTTGGATCGTCCTGGAAAATGAAAATGATTTACTTAGATAAGTAGGTACTTAACAGCCAACAGTGCATTTCATCAATAGGTTTAGAAACGAACAAAAGGAGAAGGCGCAAAAATGACCGAACCCAGGATCAAGTTTTGGGCTGTTTTTTTTATTTTACTGTTATAGCTAGAAAAATAAGGATAAAATTATTAGGGATAGCCTCCATAAAGAGTAGGTGCAGTTTTTCTTACCTGATGCGACTTTTTCGACTTGGGCAGCACAAGCGGCTTTTTCTCTGCTTCGGGTTGTGCTGAAGCCGGATACATTAGACCTAATGGAAAATGGTAACGTGATCCAGGATAATTTTGTTGAGGTGAAGGTATTGTAATAATTAGGTAACTAATAGTGGCGATTCTGAGTGTCGCAAAAGCTAAACTAAGCTAACTAAAATTGTTGGCGTCCCTTTCATAGCGATGGGAATAAAAAGGATGGCAATAATTTTAGTTAGTTTAGTTTAGCTTTTGCGACACTCCGAATTGCCCCCAATAGCTACAAAATAATTACTGTATTATTATGCGGGCACCACACATTGGCTTCAACTTGGTTCCAACATTGGCTACGAATAGAATGTCCAATGGCAATGCTCCGTTTGTGTCCAATAACCGTCAAAGATCGATCCTCACATTGGGAGTGTTGGAATCAACACGTTCCAACACTCCAATCCAATGTGTGGTGCGTGCATAACACACAGAGCGAGTGTACCGTCTCGGTGATGATAAAAACATAGAATCAAGAACTTACAAAGATGCTACCAATACAAAAAAAATATTTTCCATCTACAAAAGTCTTTTCTTTGCTTAGGTTAAGTATATGTTTCCCATTCTACTTATTCGATTTCAAGTGTAGGTAAACATTATCTCAGGGGTGGGAAAGCTGCAGTAGGCTTAAATATCACAGATTGTATTGTTTCCATGAGAGAGTTTGTAGTTACCAAGTAGGAGGTACCTTAATAAACAAATGACTTATCACCTGGAAGTGGAGCACTCGCTGTCTATCCCCAGGGCGTCCAGAGCGCGCATCCTCTCGGCGATCTGTTCGTTGATGATCTCGCGGTGAGCACCTCCCTCTCCGAGATACTCCATCTCAGCAAGCCATTCAGCGCGTTCGCGAATCTGCGTCACCACTATAAAAGAAGGCTATCGTGTAGGTGCCTTATTTTCTTTTCTTTTCAATTAGGTAGGTATATGGTTTTGTAGTAAGGAAGATTGTAGTAACAACCTGATAGGTAGGTATTTGATGTAGCTGATAATGATACTTGATACACACTAGGGCATTCCACCCCCTCATTCAGAGGGCAGTGAACTTGTTATGCACTGGACATTGTAAGAGGATTACAGTTACAGTAGGTACCAGGTTCTATACTGGAATAATGAATATAGGTAGATATGGAATAAATCATCATCTCCTGCCCTTTGGCATCAAGCCTTTTAGGGCCTAGCAATAGGCAGAGATATAATGGAATACCTATACATTTATACAATAAAGCAGGTGTAAATGATTGACAAGCCCCTCACATTCATGCCACTTCTGTTTCTCCGTGGGTAGTTTCTTTTCGGTGTTTTTCTTTATTCGTTGAACCAACGGTTTTGGGATCACTTGTTCGGGAGAGTCACCGTACGCCATGGTATTAGCTAATCTGTCTTTAAGTTTTTCTCGATCTTCGCCTTTCTTTATTGGACGATATCTGCAACATTCACAAAATACCTACAAAGACTTTTAACAAGGTCAGTGTGTAGGTACCCACACTTTTTACTTCGACTGTAAAAAACAGACACACTCCCATAAAATAGACAGACTGAGATGTAGGTAGTAGGTACCTACCAAAATGTAAAAAAATAGGTACCGGGTTTTTTCACAACTCACGCGTCTTCGTCGAGCAACACGTTCTGGCGGATGGCAGAAAGCGATCGGCGACGCGAAGTGCAAGGACGGACTGTCATTGCCGGTGCTGATGTCCGCGGGTGCTTTGAAGGACTTGCTTCGCGACGCAGCCCATACGCCGTGTTCTTACGTAATTTCATGTCTAGCTTCGACTCTTCTATCAACACTATATAAGTAAATTACCGTATTAATAAATGGTGGTACCTACCTTACCTACTGTATTTTAGGATACCAACATTATTACCTATCTATCTGATTTCGCTGATTGATTACCCATGAGACTCTATGACTCTAGCTAGAGACTGTGCATAAGCGGTAGCGCCACATCTGCGGAACGTACGGCGCCGAAAGTTCAGCAGCAGAAGTTTCGGCGTAAAGGTCTTCTTTTTATACGACATAATATCGGCTGTGTGTGTCATATCATACATAAATCATAATCATTAGTTTTAACTTAAAAAGCACTGCGGACGATGGACGCTGTAGGTACCTAGTTTAGGTAAGTACCTAGGTACCTACGTTCCGCAGATGTGACGTGGGTGGATACCTAACTAACAGGTCATAAGGGCCATGCATGGCTGATTTTGGTATGTAGTGTAGCTTATTATCAAAATTTATTGAGTTTTAATGCTCACTCACCTTTCAGAAACTGCTGCTGCTCAGTTGAACTCTTTGCAATGCGTGTATGAAAAATTCCACCGTGAGGGACATTTTTACTGGGCCACGTTATGTTTACAAATCCATTGGCGTCGGGTTTTTCCATCTTAACAGATTTTCTTTCACATAAGTAGGTAGGTACCTAGGTAAATAAATTAAATTGTGTCACGCACGCAACAATAGGAACTAGTGCCAGTGTTATAATTCTCTTTGCTAGCGCGCCGTAACCCTAGGATCAATACCTACAAAGAAAAGAAGAAAAGAAATCCTGAAATTCCCACAGAGTTGTTTTTGTTTTGATAATGGTGTATAATGTGTGACAGGTCGGGTCGCAGACAGAGTTATCATCAGAGGAGGGTTGCTAAGCTACGAGTCAAAAGTTTGAAAGATCAACTTTGCACCAAAGAGAATATAATCACTACGCTTTGCGCTACCTCATGAATTTTTTTTACAAGAAACAAAGTAAGTAGGTAAGTATAAAAAACTGTAGGTAAATAATGTAATCTACATAACTTCTATATAATATTTAAAAGTGGATCCTATTTAGTTGTCACTCAATAGCTTGATAATGGCTGGACCGATTTGGATATTTTTTTTTAAAGTTCGTACCTACATAACTAGCTAGTTCGTGCATGAAAAAAAAACTGGAACGAAGTCCGCGCCGCGCCGGGTCAGCTTGTACAAAATAAAAAAAAAACGAAATTTTGGCGCCAATTGAAAAAATAATATTACGCCAATACTGAGTATTACGCTTCTACGCTGCACGCACGGGAACAGCTACTTTTTTTCTGCCTGCTCCCATTCCAGACTTCCAGTTTTATTCGAAAATAATAGTTTGCTTAGGCAATGGAAGACTCCATCGAATTAAAAATAGAAAAAATTAAACTTCAGGAACAAGTTGAAGAAACTAAACTGAAGGAAAAACGTGCACGTTAGTTTTGAAAGTTTACTTGCTCGTTAGGTGGAAGTTATAGGATAAAGGACTGTTAGAAAAATACAGGGTGAATTTTTGAGACGGGACAGTAAGGGCAGGTACCTTAAACGTTATAGGTACAGGAAAACGTTTTTAGGAGACTATCCATTAATTTTTAAAATATTCTGAACTGCATTTACAGATTTTGGAAAAAATGTACAGTCAGCAAGAAAATGGACATTTTACACAAAAACTTTTTTTGATGCCAATCGATCCTGTTTCTTAGGTATAAGGATCAAAAGTCTCTACTAGACCGACTGAGGTTTGAGTACCTACTAGAAATGTCAGAAATCGCGAAAAACTTTTTTCTGAATTGTACGGTTTATACGGAAATACGCATAAGATAATTAGTGAGAGTCCTAATGGCGAGTGTCTAGCTGGCCTCGTGGCTTACTGTACCTAGAAGCAAAAGCGCCTACCTAAGTAGAAAATCATCAAAGTTGCATCGATAATCTTTTACAACATTAAAATTGAAACAATTAAAATAAAATAAATCATTTTAATATGTTGTACTTTAGACACAGACAGAAATAACTACAATGATGATCTAGCTAGATGATCTACGATACTACTCAAAATGACATTTTAATAAAATTACATTTTTTAACAAGAAGTATGTAGGTACATAAATAAAGTGCAACTAACAATCTAGAATTCAATTTCTCTTAACAAACATAACAATGACCTGGAACCAAGAATTCTAATCGAATTCGAAGTTTGAAATTTAAAACTTTTTTTACTGACCTGTTTTTTTCAGCCAGCCTTTTTTTTCTTTATATCGGATTATAGCGGATCTACCCATAACAAAAAGTTTGACTAATTTTGAAGTTTGGCTCTTTTACCGAAATGTATGAAAAAAGTTTTTTGCGATTTCTGACATTTCTAGTACTCAAACCTCAGTCGGTCTAGTAGAGACTTTTGATCCTTATAAGAAACAGGATCGATTGCCATCAAAAAAAGTTTTTGTGTAAAATGACCATTTTCTTGCTGACTGTACATTTTTTCAAAAACCTGTAAATGCAGTTCAGAATATTTTCAAAAATAATGGATAGTCTCCTAAAAACGTTTTCCTGTAACTATAACGTTTAAGGTAGGTACCTGCCCTTACTGTCCCGTCTCAAAAATTCACCCTGTATAATTGGTAGGTTAGGTATCTATATAAGTATAGGTACCTACCTAACTACCTTTGCATAAATAACCTACCTACCTAGTTATGTAAATATTTTTAGATGAGACAATGGTAATGTCTTTGAACCGAGGAGTGCGAGACGCCATGACACAAGCGGCTACTCTGAAGCATGATCATCTGGAAGCAATTACAAGAACTGAGGTTTTAGGATTGCAGTTACTAAAAGAGAAAGCGGGTTGGAAAGCGCAGTCCGAATTACTACAACACACCAGAAAGGAACTACAGATGCTTCAAGAAAAATCAGTAGGTATCTAGGACCTACGTACAAACCTACTTACTAGACAATATCGACATCGACATAATGTGCTGTAGGTAGGTAGGTACCTACCTACCTATATTATTTTGTCCCATTTCATAAGAATAATAAGACATTTAATTCTACCTTGGGTAGTAGGTAGGTACCCATCGTTAGCATCCTAGTAAGTAGTCTGTGTATGTGTACCCATCCATCTATCTAGGCTCACATTCGTTCTTTCTTATAGATACAGGGTGTTTCAACTGTTTGGGATTTACGCTCTCTACTTTGTAAATCCATTCAGAATGTTTCCGATCAATGTGACGTATGGGCGTTGTTTATTAAACCGAAAAACTTACAAATACGAAATATGAAAGTTATCAATGAAGTTCCTGAAAACCACAAAGAATACGATGATAGGTTGAAGAATGCTATTGAAAGGCACGCGAAAATACAAGCTGAGCGTGACCGCCTTCTGACTGAACCCGATACAGGCGAAGAATTTTTGCGGTAAAGAATAATAAGTTTACTGCATTAACAATTAAAAACCTATCTAGGTACCTCCACTATTTATAAATATTTCCCATTACAGAATAAAGAATGCGCTTCGTTATTCAGCGGCCATGGCAGCGAACTTTAAGGAGGCCGGATTTATGGATTAAAATCTGAAACTGTTTTTAGAAATGCATTGATTTGTTCTTAAAAAATCTAATTATTAAATAATTTAAACTAATAAATATTTAAAAAAAACCACGTATTAGACTCTATGAACCTCACCTGTGACTGAGTGTTTTTATTCTCTTTGACTGTGACGTGTGAGTAGGTACACTACCTATGTAGTTTTGATGTTATTTGTACCTACTTATATCTAAGAATCTGGACTGGACCATCTTTTAGGTGTCTTTAGGTACGAATAAGTAGGTACCTACTTGTAAAGCTCGCTAAATGGTGTGTTAAATTATATGCTGCGTTTACACGCTTGCCGAACCTTGGCAAGCCTCCGCAATCGCAAGCGTGTAAAGAGGGTGTTTGTGTTGGTTTGCGTGAGCTTGTAGACGCTTGTATCCGATCGGGTCTAGTGTCGGTTTTTGAACACAAATCAAAGGGCGATTGCGGCAATCGATTGCGTCGCGTTTACACGTTGGCGCGCGCTTAGTAGCCGCTGTGATCTCGTGGCGAACGCACGTCTAGTTCTGACTTCAAAATGAGTGGCTGGTCGAACGAAGAGAGTTTATCGTTTTTGAAAAATTACCAAAAATATCAAAAAAGTTTCAGATGCTTGAAGTCGTCTTGCCCAGTTAATGGGAAAGCCAGTAAAGGAATTAAAATCCAAAAAATAAATATTGATGACAACTTTTCGAAAACATTTTTCTGAGGACCTCTGTGGCACAGTGGGCGAAAGCCCGCCTGAGGTGCAGAGATTGCGGGTTCGATCCCCGCTACGGGACAAATGTTTGTATGATCTGCAAATATTTGTTTCGTGTCTGGTTGTTTTCTACGTATAATATGTACCTACCTACTTATGTACCTATTTACAAAAAATATATATCTATGTAGTACCTACTTATATCAGTCATCTGGTTACCATACACAAGCATTAAAATGCTTAGCTTGGGACTAGATGACGCTGTGTGGAATGTCCAGGGATATTTATTTATTTATTAAAAAAAAACCTGGAAAAAAAATTAAAAGTAGGTTAAACCAAAGGTAACAGCCGATACAAGATCGACGTCCGCCATGCTTGGATGTACGTAGAACACTGACGCAGTCACAAGCGTGTAAACGCCTTCCAAATTCCAAGCGAGAATTGTGGACGCTTGTGGTTTGTAAAGGCTTGCCAATCCTTCGCAAGCGTGTAAACGCAGCAATAGGATTCACCCAGCATTTCGAGTGCACGCAGATTTGTATGGAGACTGTCTTTCTAATCACGAGTGAATAATAAAGATAGAGTTATAGAATAGAAGCTAAGACAGACTAGTCTAGTGAACTCACTAGTCTCAAGTCTGTCTTGGCTTTTATTCTAATTCTATCTCTAATTTTTCGTACCGGTCGCGGTGTACGCAAAGAGAATAGAACGGTTCGGTAGAACTTTGAGTTTGACATTTACATCAAGTCTGACAATGACAATGTCAGATTAGAAATCAGCTGTTCTTAAAAATTATGTAAACCAGACCAGAATAAAATCGTGAAAAATTAGGGCTTCGAAGTCTTCGAACAAGTGAATTCTTGTAAAACATACAACAAAACTTTGTTCCAACTTTACTACGTGTACAGCAGTGCTTAGCGAATTCATTCAGAGAAAATAACAGCAGAAATAAGTACATAACCATGCTGTTAAAAATTGCACAAGTAAACAAGAATCTTCTATCCTTTAGGTAAATATAATCATTTTATACTGTAGCTTACTCCACTACCTGCTCACCCAGTAGCTTTAGGGTACAAAACAACAACACATTCTAACGTAGGATAGAATCAAGACTAGATTATTTACTAAACAACATGATAGACTGCCTTTCATATCTATTGTTACTCACAGGTTTAAAATCCACATTTGGCACTTTTTCACACACTGTTATTTATTTATATTGAGCAGTTTATGTCCCACACACTGCTGGGTAAATACCTCGCACAGTGCATTACACAAAAGAGTTGCAAAACATTTACACCATAGGTTTTAAAATAATAGATCATTACAATGTTTTATTTACATGCACTAGTTTTGCATAACTGAACACTACCAAACTTCTCGGGATCACTCACTGGGCTAATCTGAAGATATCTTAAAAATATGAACACAGTTCTAATGTAATAAAGTGCAGTGATGTAAAATAATTAAATATGATCACAACTGTATTCCCATGGAGCAGTAGGCATTTCTTTATAGATCTTTAGTATTTCCTTTAAATATATCTAAAGGGGTAGTCAGAGGTAAGTATGTCCAAATACATATTTGGTACATACCAACATTTACACAACATTTTGCATGGCTGGATCCACAACCTTCTAAAATTACTCCATGATTGCATTTTGTAATGCAATAAGTCAATTTTTTAGGTACTTACCTATTTGTTGTTGTTGTGACTCATGAGTCGTCATTAAGAAGGAAAGGATTTTTTAAATGATTTTGATAAGTACATTACCTAATGTACACTGACGGTTTGATAATGTTCATCACCTTAGAGTCGGTTTTTGCTTGCACCAAATTGCAAGAATCAATTTTTAATGTACCAACATTTACCAGTGACGTTCCTTTTTCAAGTTTCAAAAGGGATTATGTGCTTGTGCTCGTTAAACGAATCAAGTTGAAAACCGACGAACATTTTCAAACCGTCACTGTACCTATATTATTTTATTTTCAGAAGCTTCATTTATGCACAAAGAAAATGCAGGTTACTAAGTACCAAAGTTGAAATGAGTGAAAATGAACCTATAAAATTCTCAACAAGTGGAGCTGCTGGAAAAACAGTTATGCCGGTGATGAGAAAAACAGATGCGGAGGATGATCCTTGGTATCAAACTTACTGTGTAGTTGGCAGCGTTGCAGTATTCCTCTTATATTTCTGTGTTTTTAGAGAAGAGAATGATGTTGATTTAGAATTTAACAAAACTCTGTATGATAGAATACATGGATTAGAGAAAGAACAGCTCCTTCAGTCATATAGATACAATAAGGAAAATGGCCTAAGCATTGAAGATATTGAAAAGAGACTCAAAGAAATAGAAGAATCAAGAGATGTAGAAAACATAGATAAAAATTAGTGTAGTCTAAGTCATTATTACATATTAAAGTTAATCACTACCACTGCTTTTCTTTGTTTTTTTCTGTAATTGGTAATTTGGTACCTATCTACATTTGTATATTTTTCAGGTAGTATTAGGATTTAAAATACAAAAGCATGAAATTTATCTTAATTATTTTAATTCTAACGCCAAAATCAAGGATTACACATTACAGATAAAATTGAAATTTGAAAATTCACACAAGTGTGAGATTAATTCCGTCTAATGAACTTCTAAGTTTCTACTCATACATACCCCTAAAAATTAATCTACTTGCTTACATGTCATACGATTATACGCAGAAGTTAAACAACTCTTAAAAACACAATACTCCCTTATGTATGTAACCACATAATCAAACCTAAATAAAGATAATATAAAAAATCAGTTCTGCTGCTTCCTTACCATAATGAAAACAATGATGAATTCATTGAAAATTTACGACGTTATAGAATGTTAAATTGTTGGGTACATTACAACTATGAATTTGAATTAAATATATCTTAAACATACATCTTAGTAAGTAAATGATTTAAGCACGCTCTCCACGGATTCGTCGAGCAAGCTGGATATCTTTAGGCATGATAGTCACGCGTTTAGCGTGAATAGCACACAAGTTGGTGTCTTCAAACAGGCCCACAAGGTAAGCTTCACTAGCCTCCTGTAACAAACAAAGAAAGCATGTTGTAAGCATTTAGGTGGGTAACCATAGTGCGTTTTTCCAACACTGGCTAACAACGTTATATTGATGTAATTTTATTTGCGGAAACGTAGTAAATTAGGTCAAATTTTTACCAACCTGCAAAGCACCAATAGCAGCAGACTGGAAACGCAGGTCAGTTTTGAAGTCTTGAGCAATTTCTCTTACAAGTCTCTGGAATGGCAGTTTGCGGATGAGCAACTCAGTCGACTTCTGGTAACGCCTGATTTCACGAAGGGCCACGGTACCCGGGCGATAACGATGAGGCTTCTTGACTCCTCCAGTACTGGGTGCGGATTTACGGGCCGCTTTAGTGGCCAGTTGTTTACGCGGAGCCTTTCCTCCGGTAGATTTACGGGCTGTCTGCTTGGTACGCGCCATTGTTCACTGGAATGCGACAAACAAATTAATCATTTACCCACTTGAGTTTTATGGAGGGAAATATTTGTGTCGAGGTGAGTGACGCGAGGTTGATACAAGAGAAACAGTAATATATTTCCATTGAATTTATATAAAAATTAATAAATCAAATCACGTATATAAAATGTAACATATTTTTACCTTTTTATTCGTAGAAACGCGAGATTTATCTGAAAGAACACAATTACACTGCTTCACAACAACTGATCATATGCTCAAGATGGCGTCGAAGAGAATGGCGGGTGATACTGACGCTACAATTCTGAGAGCTGATTGGTTGGGATTACCATGTATGCGCTGCTTTGATTGGTATATAAAACGATTTTGTGATTGGTGGATTTAGAAACATCAAGCGGCGCAGCTGCGCGACATCCTTTCTATTTTCTGATTAGGGAAAGCTTGAAGTACACGGAGCAAGTCGTTTGTTGAACGGATAGTAATAAATAATGCTAAGTAATAATAACATAGTTTATTATTTAATACTACTAAAAGTTTACAGAATACCACAAACCTCTACGTATAGCATTTATTTGTAGACTACGCAAAAGCGTTCCAAAGTTTATATAACATTGCGCAATATTTCATAAAATAACATTCGGTTTTAGAAAACCAAAACATTAATCATG
Organism: Xanthorhoe designata; assembly: GCA_963582015.1. Classification (NCBI taxonomy): domain Eukaryota; kingdom Metazoa; phylum Arthropoda; class Insecta; order Lepidoptera; family Geometridae; genus Xanthorhoe; species Xanthorhoe designata. The sequence goes on along the minus strand of OY757042.1, from coordinate 1,730,488 downwards.
CCTATTCAAATTCTTGAAATAATTTATAATAATAGCACAGCTGCTGACATTACATTAAACTCAACTGGTCCAACTTTTAACAAACAGAATGGGGTTAAGCAGGGTGCCTACTCTCTCCTATTTTGTTTACTACTGTAGGTAGGTATGTAGGTACTCCAAGAAGTCTTCAAAACTCTTGCCGCGACTTGGACATCCAAGGGTATTGACGTCGATAGCAAACGCCTAACTAACTTGCGTTTTGCGGACAATATTGGCCTTTTTGCCCCAACAGCATACAAACTACAGGAGTGATGCTTCAGGGTTCAGTAACTAAGCATGGCGAGTCTTGAATTTGGACTTCTGATGAACCGATCGAAGACTAGGTAGGTACTCAACTCATGTCAAATTGCACGAGACGTAGGGTTGTGGTAGATGGGCAGGATAACAATAATATGTTGACGAGTAGGTACCTAGGTACATTTACTTGGTTCAGTCAGCCAGCTTCGAAAATAGGCAGGACAAAGAGATCGGTCATAGGATCGAGAAAGCCTGAAAGAGCTACTGGTCCATGAAGGCGTACATGAAGGGCAACCTTCCTCTGACACTGAAGCGTAAACTCGTCGACAAGTGTATCCTGCCTGTTTAACCTACGGTGCGCAGACATGCTTGGTCTTTGACCGAGATTCAGAAGTCCAAACTCAAGATTTGCCAGAGGGCCATGGAGCGCAGCATTCTCGGATTGAAACGAATGGACCGAGTGCGCAACACCATGCTGCGTTCACTTATCGGTATCGTAGGTGTCGGTAACCTGACAAAACTGCCAGGCTCAAATGGGACTGGGCTGGCCACGTAAGCCGGATGCAAACAGAAAGGTGGGCCCACATAATATCAACGTCTTGGGTTCCAGACGATGGAAGGCGGCGTCGGGGTCGGCCGAGAAAACGTTGGTGGGACGATCTCGCCACCTTCGATGAAGGACGGTGGGACGCAGCAAAAGATCGAGATGGTTGGAAGAGTTTGGGAGAGAAGACCTTTGCCCAGCTGTGGGACGAACAAAGTTAAAAAAATAATACTTGCAATATCCCTATGGGACTCATGATGGCCCTAAGGATGTAGTTGGTACTTACCGATAACTTGAGAGCAAATAAACTTTTAAACTTGAAGTTTGAATAATTACAATGATTTAGAGACTAAAATATGCAGCGCCAGACGATTCAGTTTGAAACACGCAGTATTATACTCGGCTTTCGAAACGCGAGTGAAGAGCGCACTTAAAGCTATTTCAGACGAGTGCATTAAGAATGTGTTGCTATCTAATATTTCTTGCCTTTAAAAAAATAAAACAAAAATGTCCCACTTGTCTGTCATGTCATGACATTGTTGTATGCCTCAAGTCAAGGCTATTTTTACCAAAATATTAGTGTTTTAGAATGAAAAGATTAATGAAATTTGTTTGCTCTAGATATCTTTATAAATTATTAGTGTTTACGTGATAGTGTATTGAATTGCATTACAATTATTATTTGTTGTTGGCTAGCGTACCCTGCGCGTACCAAGAGGCGCAATAATAGTTTTCCAAAATGCCGTCGGAATCAAAACCTTTGTTAGCTGCTCAAACGGAAAAACCTAATCACTATAAGTAATTAAATATTTTCCGCTAGTTTTGCCTGTAATCAGTCATTCACGACACTTTTGCTGGACCTTTCGCTGTAATAAATATGATGTTTTGCAGATATTTGAAGGAGTTCCGCGTCGAACAGTGTCCATCATTCTTACAACATAAATGTACACAACATAGGCCGTTTACATGTTTTCATTGGCATTTTAATAATCAGAGAAGAAGAAGACCTGTTAGAAAACGAGACGGCTCATTCAATTATAGTGCTGATAATTATTGTACTAAATATAACGAAACTTCAGGAATTTGCGAGGATGGCGACGAGTGAGTACAAAGCTTTGTTTACGTCGTTCTATTTTACTCGCTAAACTCAATTATTACTCAAATTCACATTATACATCATTGTGATAGAACTACCCACATCAGAAGATAATAATTACTTTACCAGTAATTTTTATGAGGCAATTCGTATAATTTTTTTAGTTAGGAAACTGGATTTTAAAAACCTAAAATTATTTTAATCGATGGTGTCAATTCAGTCAGATGTCGCCAAAACTAAACTTAACTAATTTGATAGCACTAAAAATGGTGTTGTCCCTTTCATAACAATCAAATTAAAAAGGATGCCATCAATTTTAGTGCTGTCAAATTAGTTTACGTTTATGCGACATCTGAATTGACACCAATGCCTACTTACTTTATCTTAGAGATGCTAGTGTGTTTGTTGTGTTACCTCACTGCCCAAATACTGAAACACTACATAAATAATTTAAGACCGTATTAACCATTTAGGATGGTCTTGTCAAGTTTTTAGTTACAAACAACAATATGTCAAAGATAAGCACCACTTAAATAGAGTAGCGTTTCAGTATTTGTATGTTAGTCACAAAACCAACAGCTATTACAAGGTCCTTATTTAAAGCATCTTTATGCGTCAAACTAGCAAACTAGCACCAAAATGAGTATAACTAATAGCAACAAAATGAAAAATATGAACTATCATTTCGCATCCTATTTAGTATCGAAAAATAAAACAACAAAACAAAAAAATATGAAATCACACTGTAGGGTTAACAAAGTCAAGTGTTATGCATCACCTTGCCTTAGCAATACTAGTATTGCAAATATCAATGTCCAAGAACCTGACGAGGTCATTGACGATTGTACTCGCTCGCACCAAATACAAATTCTGCCAATAGTTTGTGCAAAATCCAGATACAATTAATGGAGTAATGGAGTAATCCAAGAGAAATCCAATAAGACTTATTAACACAACTACCTTGTCGGTATAATATTAATATTTGAAGCATCGATTTAATCTATTAATAATTAATGTGCTGCAAAATGTGGGCATGTACCAAATATGTATGGATTTGGACATACCTATGACTACCCCCTAGACATCTTCAAAAAGTATCTAAAAATTGCATAAAGAATTTTTTATCCTGTCCATCCAAAGGTTACCTGGAAGAGATCGCTTTTAGCGATAAGGTCGCCCATTGTTACACTGTTTAATGTAATGTTTTGTTATGTTCTTTCTTTTTCTTTTATGGTGTGCAATAAAGTCATATTCTATTCTATTCTAAAGATCTGAAAGAAATGTCTACCGCTCCCTGGGATACAGTCGTGATCATATTTCATTTTTCATTTCATTTCATTTAATTAAATGTTGACAGAGTGCGGTCCTTTTTTTATCACAAATAATTGGACGGATTAGTATGAAATTTGGTACCAGACTTGCGTAAACCCTGGATTAAAGAATAGCCTACGATTCCGGTATTCCCACGGGAACTATTCACCGCGGGCAACACCGCAAGGCGCAGGTAGTAACTTAATAAATTCCGCAGGTGTCCATACCTTCACCGGACGGCCGGTGACACGGAACGTCGATATCACCTCCGCTACTACAAAACTTGTATGTGCGTGCACGACACGGACGCGCGTGGCCTGTGCGCTAAGAACGGCGCGCACTGCGCGTTCGCGCACGGCGGGCCCGACCTGCGCCCGCCGGTGCTGGACGCCAGGGAGCTCCAGCCTGAGCCCGGAGAAGACGAACATGCTCCCAATGCACTTGATAGGGAAAGAAATCTAATGCTTGAGGACCCTAAATGGCAAGGTAAATGATATGTTATTTACTGTTAACTCATTTTATTTAACTTTGATTGATTTATTTATTACTAGGAAAACCAACAGCTTAAGTAGACAGTAATAGATATACAATAATAGCTCTAGAAAGCCAATTACAGGTTCTCACTGATAGAAAATTAATAGTTTATGTATAATAAAATTTAAATATAATATTATTATACACAGCAAAAGCAATTAATAATGTGTGAAAGACTTGACCTTAGGCTTTCATATTATATTACCTCTTTAGCATAATCTTTTAAGTTTTAGTTAAATAATAGTTTTTCACTATTGAAACATAGAGAAAGGGACTCCATCTAAGACTTTCATATTCACCTTTTTGTTCCAGATACAAATTATGTACTGTCCTCATATAAAACTGAACCTTGCAAGAGACCACCTCGACTCTGCAGGCAGGGATATGCCTGCCCTCAATATCACAATAGCAAAGTAAGTTACATTTTTTCAGTGTTTTATTTTGTAAATTTAAATTCAACTAGCGCAACATTTTGGTTTTGTTTTAATTAATCATAATTTCAAGCTTACTGTGAGACGACTTGTCTCTACCTACAGTATAAGCTTGACCTTGTTTCCCACATTCATAGTGATCGTGTTCGCAGGACAAGCGGAGATCGCCGCGCAAGTACAAGTACCGCAGCACCCCGTGTCCCAACGTGAAGCACGGGGAGGAGTGGGGCGAGCCCTCCAACTGCGAGGCCGGCGACGCGTGCGCATACTGTCACACGCGCACCGAGCAACAGTTCCACCCAGAGATATACAAGTCCACCAAGTGCAACGACGTACAGCAGGCCGGCTACTGCCCGCGTGGCCTCTTCTGCGCCTTCGCGCACGTCTGCAGCGAGGAGCCCGGGGCCTCCCGCGAGCTGGCGGGGCTCGACTGCGGGACCTCGCTCGCGGACCTGCTGTCCTCCGCGCTGCCGCCCAACGGGACCGACCCGCCCCACGCCAACGGACAGGACAGCGAGTGCGCCTCCGTCTCCAGCGGGGGCTCCGCGCCCGCCCCCCTCGGCCCTCCCCTCGGCCCCGCCCCCGTCCTCGGCCCCGCCCCCGGCCCCGGGCCGGCGCCCGCCTGGCCGCCGCGCTCGTCCGCCTTCGACGCCGCCGTGCTGCAGGAGGTGGTCGGGAACGCGCTCGACGACCTCTCCATGGACGACCCGCTCGACCTGATGGCGGCGTTCGACCGCGACCTCGCCGACTCGGAGCCCTCGCTCCCGGCCTCCGCGCCGGTCAACATCCCCCGCGCCCCGCTGCGCGGCTTCAGCCCCGCGGGCGGCGCCGGCGCCGGCAACGGGGGCAGCCCGCTGCCTCCCTTCCTGCGCCTCGCGTCCGACGCGGACCGCCTGTTCGGGTCGGCGGGCGCGCGCTCCGCGTCGTTCGGCGCGACGCCCTTCGAGTTCTGCTCGTCGCCGGGCGGCGGCGGCGGCGTGGAGCTGACGCGCCTGCGCGAGGAGGTGGTCGCGTCGCGCGCCGCGGTCGCGCGCTGGGACGAGCGCATCGCGCAGGCGCGCACCGCGTGCGAGGCCTGGCGCCGCGAGCTGGACGAGGCGCTGCGCAAGACGGCCGCCGCGGAGCGACAGCGGGACGAGGCGCTCGCGCACGCGCTCTCGCTGCGCCGCGAGCTGTCGGCGGGGGCGGTGGGCGCGGGGGCGGAGGCGCGGCGCGAGCTGCGCGGGCTGCCGCTGAGCACGCTGAAGGCGCTGCAGGCGACGGCGCGCGCGGAGCTGGAGGACATAGAGAAGGCGCTGTACCTGGAGACGGCGACCAAGTGCATGGTGTGCGAGGAGCGCGCGCGGAGCGTGACGCTGGCGCCGTGCAACCACCTGGCGGTGTGCGAGCCCTGCTCCGTGTCCGCCGCGGACTGCCCCTACTGCGGCACGCCGCTGCGCCGCTGACCTGCGAGTGTGAAGCAGACGACGATGTCCGGTCGCACAAATCCGAAGTGGGTAGATCTTGTTTTACAAAATTGATTTTTATCTTTCGCAAAAATGAGTTAGCGAGACCCTATTTATTTATCATGAAATTAGATTGTGGAGGTTTTTCGAGGAAATTACCGATTCATTTTATTCCGTTTCATAATGTATTTAATTATGTTCATGTACTCTTTAATGAAACGATTAGTTTTCTTATATGCAACCGATCAAAGCTTGATCAGACTAACTAAATAATAAACGGGTTTAATAATATTGGAATAGAATCAATTTAAATCATATATTGACAGATCGTAGCGGTCGTTGGACACCTAACAACTATGTAGTAAGCTTCCCTGGCCTCTTTGACTCGAATATAGTTATTATAAAAGGGATGCATCTGTTTTTCTATTACTATTCATTATCAGTACAAATATGCAATCAATTAGTAGGTAAGCTTGACTTAATAAATTAAACAGAATGCCACTGCCACAAACCTGGGTATTTAAAAATGGCTTACATGTAGTATCTAGAGAAAATAACTTCTTGATATAGTACTGGCTTGTAAATTAATATTATGAAAACAAGAACCTATTCAAATTCATCATACCAAACAGTGGCGCCCGAGTTTAACATTACTTTATTGTGAGATTCCTAAGCTCATTCAATTTCAGAATATTTCTTAGTAGCATCAGAAGTGAGCAACAAATATTTAGCTAAACATAAGGACCAATAATATAACGAATAAAATACTCTTTATACAATTTCAGTTTTCAAAACGGTTTCCAAGATGCATTTTAGTCTGCTGTTAATATTTTTTAATACCTAAAAGCTATTTTGAATTTCTTCGAAGTAAAGCTGAATTTTTATAAAAACCTTTTTCACATATTTTATCTAAGTATTTACAACATAGATTTTATATTTAGGCTAAGATTGATGCAATTATATAATTTATAATGTGGAAAATATTGTGTGTATTTTTGAAATTGATCTTTAGTAATATATTGTAGTAGTGTTTTTAAATATTTAAGTGAACATGTTCAAGAGTTAGGAATTTTATTGGCTTCTGTTGATAAATAATACAATACTTTTATTAGGTCTTTCCGCATCAGAGCTGTGATCAGACCAGTCTTTTAAATGTAAAGCGCTTTCTAGCGATTTATCTGAGGAGTTGACTTGTCTACGCGCTGATTAGAAGTAGACCAATTTCATTAATGACTACAGCTCATCTAATTGTAATCAGAAGGGTATTTTTGAACCTGTTTGTAATAACCTTCACCTCTAGCTAGTAATAAATATTTATCGACAATAAATCGATCCTTAACATACCAATCGGTTTCAAAGTTAAATGTTCAAAGGTTTCATGTTTCAATTGAATTTAACGCATTTTGTTTATTAACATTCCTTAGGATCAAGTGTTATATCGGTGTTGGTAGCTACGTATTTAGTTGTAGGCTTCAGTGTTTAAACAGTGTTATGTTATGGCACACCTATTCCTACATGTAAACCTATGATTTATGGCCATTTTTAATAACTTATCAATCTATAGTTGCTCTTACTGTAGATAAGACATTTGACATTTTTAATAGAACCACAGTAAGCAAAATCACTGATAGATAGAAGATATTGAAATTGGACGATAAAGATCGTCAAACAAATTAACATAAAACAGTGTAACATTTAATTTTGTTCATAAGCATAGCTCTATGATTGAATATTGTCCGAGTACAATAACAGCTAAAAACAAATTTACTTCAGCATTTTTTAAATTGTAGTGCGAATTATCACAATTTGACAGTCCCCTAGATGTTGCAAGTTTTCATAATAAAAAGGACGATGATTATTTAACGACATAAATAGTTTTTGATGATTGTCCAATGGTTTTTGATCAAGTTATTTGTTTGAAGATGGTATTGTAGGATACTGTTGCATTGCTTAACAGGTTAGCTGTCCCGAAGCAAGTTTCGATCTTCTTTGTACACGTCCTCGTAGTAAATAATGACAGCTAACATGAGGCACATATGCCTCATGGACGTACCAGTGCAATCACCCATGAGGCACATGTGCCTCATCGGACAGCTAACCTGTTAAACTGCCGTAAAAGCAATTTAATTAACTTACCTGTTAATAGATATTACTTCAGTCGTAGAGAGTAGAATTTGTTGCTTCGAAACAGTCGATATTTCACGTTAAACTTTGCATCAATCTAATATAGAAGAGAGTAAATCAAATGTATGTATTTTCACATATTATTATTAAAAGGTTTAAGTGTAAGGTACGATTTGTACGAGAGTTTTGAATTACTTTATATCGGCGTATTATTAACAAATTTCGAGAACATAGTTGTAAGTCGTAGATTAAGTAGAGTTTTCAAATTGTAATGGACTTAATTTGTAGTTGCGAATCTGTGTGGTAAAATGAGAAGCAATAATTTAAACCTTAAACGCCTTTGTATCAGAGAATATTTCGCGTTGGGTCCGTTATGGGAGAGCAGAGCTAATTTATTTTAGAGATTGATAAACATATACAATTATACACACAAACATGTTAAAGATATTAATATAGTTACTGCTTTTCTTTAGTGGACTATTTAAATAGTTTTATGACGTGTATGTCGGCACGGCACATTTTGTTTTCTTAGCTGTCTGCAATTCGGACCCCATTTATTTATGAAGAGATATTGGACAAAATTATAATAATGCTTTTGATAAGATAACGCAAAAGCTTCTAGTAATGGTTGATTGTTTATGGATTGGTCTTTGGCAGAATCTGTAAATATAGAATCAATCGGCCTAAAAATATTTTTATACCTAGTTTTAGAATGTGTCCTTAAAAGTTGGACAGAATATTCGCTAATCGATGGTTTCTAGAGTCTAGGGTCCGGAATTAGACAAGTTTAATACAATTATAAATATGTACTTGATTATACCTATCTTGATTAGTATTGCACGTCATAAAAGTGCGTTCACTGACCGCCGGTTCTACCGCAAGCATTATTCTATTTTGCTTTATTTGTCATAGCTATTCGTCAGATATTTGGTTTACAGTGCAACCGGATCGGATCAGTGGACGCAATATACTAAATATTATAAAACTAAAAATCAAAATGTTCTGTGTGGCCATAGTTCGTAGTAAGTATAGCTTGATAGTGTTTCTAATGAATGACATATTTAAAAATTAGAATTTAAACATGTATTAGAGTTATATTTATTTTTATATTTTATTAAAAGTATAAATTAACGTGTAATAACAAAACTGTACTATGTACCTACCTAAATGTAACTTTACTTGAGCAATTGTTTTTTTAGTTTTCTTAATGATTATTAAGATTATTTGTTTTGTAATGTTTCTGTGACATTGTTACAGCAGAATGGGTTTGGGTTTGAGGAATTATAATTTGTAAGCACACAAATTATGGTTATGTTGTATTATATTTAGATTCGACTCTGTTAGGTTGACAGAAGGAAGTTAGCATGCATTCGAGTTCGTTACAAACTTACAACACAAAGAACCTTTCAAATTAAAAAAAGAGAAAAACGAGTCTCTCAGTTGACATTAGTTTTTGCGAAAATACTATTTTTATCATACCAAAGACGATTAATATCTAGAAGACAGACAAAGGCCATACACAAAATCGTAACCCTAAAAAATAGCCTGAAAACTCTAAAACATCAATTTTATCCAAGAAATTTCAATTACTTTCTAGTTAAAAATGTTTAAATATTGAATATTGTTGCTACCTACTACTAAGTATTGAAATTTCTTGGATAAAGCTGATGTTTTAAAGTTTTCAGGCTATCTGGTACTGCGGGATCGGGTTACGATTTTGTGTATGGCCTTTGTCTGTCTTCTAGATATTAATCGTCTTTGATCATACTAAGCTTAAACGTAGTTTAATACAAAATAACCCTAAAGTTTGCTTGTCGTCGCCCCTGAGTTACGCTTCGCCCACTCAACCTTCCGTTACGCTACGTACGGAGGTCGCCGATCAAAAAATAATTTCATTCAATATCGTTAAATTGTACGTTGTATCTACTCATCGCAATGCAGCTTCTATTATGAAAGGTAACATAACACAAACAACTAACCATTTTTGTAATCATATTTTATTTTAGTGTTTATGATATGTAATGATTTAACTCTAGAATATGTTTATATCTTCTTTGCATACCCTTATTTTTTAATAATTAACTTTTTTATTTTTTTTATTTAATCATTAGGTAGGTAGGCCCAACAAATTTTTGAAATTTATAAAATTGTTAAATTAGGAATAGATTGTAGAAGTTTAATATTATACGTTTGTATTCGCTGAGAAAGAGGAAATAGCTTTTTTATTCATATGAATTGAGTTAAAGTTTGAAATATTCTAACGAAACTTGATGAAAATGGGACACTAATATGATGACATCAAAACGATAACGTAGTATATTAAACGACGATGTATCTTGTATAATAGTTGAACTGCATATGGATTATTAACATTGTGCGTCGACTTAAGAGGTCCGACTTCGCTCGCTGCGTACCACTGGTATATCAGGCATATCACAAATACTGTGTGTCCACATTCATCATTCACAAATATTATGTGATACAAACGTGTAAAAGATGCGACATTTATAGTTTTTAATAGTTAGGTAGGTTTTATTAATAAATTTAAAATTCCATTCAATAAATTTTTGTTTTATTTTAGATTAAAGCCTTCCTTTTCTATTCCACTGTAGGTAAAATTAGTAGTAGGTACATTTTGAAATGTGCAAAGTACAAATGTGAGGAAAAGGTGATAATAAAACTAATTTTGTTTTAAAAATATTTTATTATGACCCGTCGATCAACAACAATAAAAAAAACTTTAAATAAAAGCTATGGATAATAATAACTAAGCTGTCGATAGTTTTATGTACAGTCAGTCACAAAAGTATAAAAGGTCTCAAAATTATTATGTTGAGATTGGAATTCTTGCTTTCTGATTTCCACAGCACTAATAAGTACCTACCTATTTATTTATTTAGTCAGTTTTGTTGCCGACTGTACATTCAGTACTAAACTAGCAATAAACAATTATGCATCAGTTTGGGAGGCAAAAGCTACCTTTTTAAAACACGCCTCGATCAAGACAAAAACAGCTGATCAGCTAAGCCATTTTTGAGAGTATAAACGAAAATTTTGGATCCAGATAAGATCAGCTACCATACCCATTCAATAATAATATTTATAAAAATTTAAATAATGACCAAGAAGTCGAGTACCTACTTGATTTGCTAGACAGTTCTTTAAACGAAGATATTATGTTGTTTTTATGTTTAGTGACTACCAACTAAACTAGTAACCATTTACAATAAGGTCGCGCCACGTAAAAAGAGCGCTAGCTGTCAAACTGCGCAGTGGTCGATGATTGGTGGAGAGGTAACGCGGCGCACATCATAAAATTGATTTAGCGAGTGCTATTGGTTCGTCAGCGAGTGAACACAGGCGCAAACATACCCCCGCTACTTCCCCGACCGCGCTCTTTTTACGTGGCGCGACCTGTATAATCTGTTCGAGAAGTAATGTGGACAAAATAGAACGAATTCATTTAGATTTTAGATGCCTCTCAATTGATGGACGATACCATAGATTTAGACGGTAACAACAACCTTATTTCATACTTTGAAGAAATCTATGTTTGCCTAAAATAATAAAACACTAAACAATCTAATTCGTCAAGAGTTACTTTATAAATAAGAATAATACGTTTGTAAAAGTAAAATAATAATCTCTTTTATTCACAATCTAGAGTGTATTTATATCAATAGGGTCCATATTCTAGAATCAGATCTACAAATGAGCATTCAAAATAAATAATACCTACTAAAATATGGACTGCTTGAAAAATTGATGAGCCTTTTTAATTGTAACTGCGAATCATCACGTCATATAGAAGCATTACATTATTATAGTATACCTCAGGGTATCCTAGAATGCGACGATAAGACGGCCGAAGGCGAAACCCCTAACGACGGGGCGCCATAAAAAAAAAACAGCGTCCTACATGCTATGGTACTAAGTAGAACTTTCGCCTGTTACCAACTTATCGTTATCGTCATTTTGATACACTCTAGCTAGCTAAAAGAATAGAGTAGGTACATACTAGCGTAGGCGGTACACATTTCATTGTCCTCGAGTGTACAGACACCATTTTTAGTTCATCTCCTAAGCCATATAATAATTTGACGTGCGTAAATTAAATTTACTTACATAAATCTAAGTAATATACATTGTGTGTGACTTACAACTAACGATCACTAAAATTTATAGAGCTGCTATATCGTGATTCTTTGAGGCAATTACTACTAATGATCATTTTCATTTCGACTTAAGAGCGGTCAACCCAGCTCACTTTTCATACAAACGCTCGTACGTGATTATGCCGTTGTAACAGACCTTTCTTTTAAAATTTTGGACTAATAGGTATCTTGTGCACTATATCTAGGTTTCTATAGAAACTAAAAATCAAAATTTTGAGAAACAAATTCAGTATAAGCTTCCAAAAATCTGCTTTTAGCATAAATTTTACCTGAACTTTGGCCGTTCATAATGTACTCATAAATTGTAAACGTAAAGAAAATATTGTCATAGAAACCTTGCAAATCTTATGGAGATTCTAAATGACTAATATTTATTTTACAAACTTGTAAGGCTTACTGAAAAAAACGTATTTCCTGGAACACTTTTTATGAAATTTCCGCACACTATTTTTCGAGTGAGCGAGTGAGCGGCGAAAGTACCTACTGAATGCCGAGCGCTGAGGCGCTATCTCTCTTTTTTCGCTTTGCTTCTTTTTCTAGCATTGCGCTGGATGAAACAACAAGCTTTTCAGCTATGCCCGCGTCGATGATAGACGCACCGGGAAGGGCCACCTTAAAACTAATAAATAATATAATGAACTAGCAGCTAAATTGCTATTTGGTTTCAGGCAATTGGTAGTATTTGTTACTAATTCGCTTTGAAATTATATCTATTTAAATTGAAACACATCTATTAAATACAGTCACATATTTTCTTAACAATTGAATGTATATTACTGACATATTTCTAGAACAAAAAAATAACATGATTCTTATTCATAATACGTCTTTATAAGGTCTCTCTAATCAAAGCTATATTATTAAGCTAAGCGACATTATGAATAAGAAATTGTAAGTGCTTGAGCAGTTAGGCCTTTTACTATTTTGTAAACAAACAGTTAACAATGAGTAAAATATTTTCGTCCATTCAAAAGATTTTTTCTTCATTATGGACAGTTAGAATATTAATAATGTGTATGAAAATTCCCAAAGCTAAACTAATTGGACGAATGGCGAATATGTTATCTATTATAGGTACATACTTTAAAATGTTTATCTCTATGAGTAAAAGCTACTCTAAGCTTAAGTATACGCTAGAGTACACTGAACCTAAGTAGACTTTGAGGCACCTTAACCTAAAACCCAAGGGCAGTCTTTGTAGCGAAAGCTTACAATAAAAGTAAGTTGTGCTCCATATTGCTTTAGTGTAGTTTTAGATAGACCAGTCAGTCAGGGCCATTAACCTAGGATTAATGTAGGTACCTCAAAGACTACTTTAAAGTGCCTTAACCTTACAATCGTTGTGTCAAAGTGCACTTAATGTGAGTTTAGTACGATTAATCTACTGAGTTCAAAGCGTTTTCTCTCTTATGAAGCTACATATTGACCGATATAGGCCAATCTACATATCGTTGTACGCTGTTATATTTATAAGCTTATGTTTAAATCGAGTTTTAAGTTTACACCTTGTCCATAATTTAGAATATTATCTACTTTAAAAGTTGATGTCGATACACATTATATTAAGCTATAAAGCTATTTTTAAAACTAAAATTACGTCATGGACTTACACTGTACACTTCTTTGGTAAATATACATTTTTCAGATTTCATATTTTGCGACGGAAAAACTAAATCAGTACAATCGCCCTTAAAGCCAATAGGAAGAGAGCATATACTATTAGTATGTAATTTCAAATGCATAAAATACTGACACAACGGTTACAATAATAAATAATAAAGATTTAAACAAAACAGTAATAAAAATTGAAAGAGATTTCTCTGTCTCTACGGGGAAGTCAAAAGGTATTTCATCAATGTATATAAAGTATTAATGTGCTATATGCGTATTAAGAGCCAATATTATAATCATCATCATCCACACTCTCTGACTTCACCAATATTCAGCAATAGCCAAAGTAGCGTTTTCTTTTGAGGTTTTTAAATAATAATTTAGGCCAGTGTTGTGTTAAAAAGGCATTTTTCATTTTTATAAATATTTTATATACTAATAAGGCAGGAAGAAAAGAAATATTTTATATACTAGATATTATTTGCATTGTAAGGACTAGCCAATGATTATTAGATCTTATTGAGTATTTATAGTTTGGGAAATAAACCCATAAAAGGTGGTTTCAATACAGAATGTTCTTTTGCAAGACATTCAATTAAATATATTAACATTGATGTTTTTATTGCATGCCCCTTCGCCAACTTGTTTAAAATCTTTATCTTCAGGTCGTTCTCTTAAAAACTTACTCTTTTATATTAACTCTGTCCTGTCCTCTTAGGCTGTGTCCACAGTAGGCAAACTGTTAGCGGCCGACTAAGTTTGCGGCGTATCGCTTTAGTACGCCCTTCCATTTTATATTTGAAATGGAGTGTCCACAGTTTGCTAGTTTGCGCTCACTTTACGCAGTTTGCAGCGTTATGCCGGCACATGGGCTTCAACTTGGGGACAACATTAAAATGACCAATGGCAATGCTCCGTTTGTCTAATAACCGTAAACGGAGCATTGCCATTGGCCATTTTAATGTTGGCCTATGTGTGGTGCCGGCATTACGCGCGCCGACTGTCTCAGTCGGCGGCGATATGAAATTGATCTGAGTTTGCAGCTAACTAAAACTTCAGTTTGCCACATATTTGCGGCTCACTTATGCTGGGTTCCTATATCCAACTAACGGATGTCCGTAGGTCGGTCGTCATAGCAACGTTGTTTATTCAACACAAAATGTATGAGACTTTTTGACAGATAACAACGTTGCTATGACGACCGACCTACGGACATCCATACGTTGGATATAGGAATCGGGAGTTAGTCGGCCTACTGTGGACACAGCCTTACGGTCACTCTTGAGCAGTCAGACGGAGGTCCCGCGTCGTTCTGCGTCTAAGGTGACGTCCTCCGGGCTGGCCAGGTCGGCGCGGAGTCGCACGCCGCGCCCGGTGAGCGTCCACCGACACGCGCCCCCCACCCCGCCACCCACCCCCCGCTCCACCCTGTCATAGTTTTATAGAGGTGATATAGTGTATCGATATTCTAAAATATTTACTTGGGCCTGTATTCCGTTACTTGTACCTGTTACAAATACATAAGGCACAACTCTAGTTTTGTTAACCTACATTGTCCCACTGCTGGGCAAAGGTCTCCCCCAATTCTCTCCAACCATCGCTGTCCTCTGAGACCTCACACCAAACTCTCTCAAAAGCATCGAGATCGTCTCTCCAGCGCTTCCTTGGCCGACCGCGACCACGCATTTCTTCAGTAATATTTCCTTTAGTTTTATAACTAAGTGAAATAATATGATCACGACTGTACTCCCAAGATGCGGTAGACATAGTTCTTTCAAATCTTTTAAGGCATTTTTTGATCGCCGGAGCTTTTAGTAGGATTTTTAATTTATGTTGAAATACCTAAGTGTGGTGTAAGACTATAATAAAACTAGTTTGCGTGGTGCGCGTGCTGCAAGCAGCACGCGGTTTTCTTTTTCCATGTTTCTGACAGGTGGTAGCTACCCTTTAAAAATTTTGAGAATCCATAGGAGATTAAAAATATTTAATAAACCGCTATGGGAAGCCCAAAATCAGTATGAAAACCCTTTAGGAGCCCTAAACCATTAAGAAAAAAAAAAACGAAAAAAATTAACCAAGTCGTCGGCCCTGAGTTACGCTTCACCCACTCGACCTTCGTTACGCTACGGAGGTCGGCGGCTCGCTTCGCTCGCCACCTCCCCCCTCCGCTCCACTCAGGTCTCGTAGGTTCGCTCCACTCAGGACCTCCGACCTGTTTGATGTTTGCGTGGTGCGCGAGCTGCAAGCAGCTCGCGGTATTTTTTTCCTATTTTTGACAAGTAGAGAGACCCTAAAAAAATTAAAAAAAAAAAAATTTAAGAAAAAAAAAAAATTAAGAAAAAAAAAATTTTGAAAAAAAAAAAAAAAAAAAAAAATTAAAAAAAAAAAAAAAAAATTATAAAAAAAAAAAATTACCCTCAAGTTTCCAAGTCGTCGGCCCTGAGTTACGCTCACCCACTCGACCTTCGTTACGCTACGGGGGTCGGCGGCTCGCTTCGCTCGCCACCTCCCCCCTCCGCTCCACTCAGGTCTCGTAGGTTCGCTCCACTCAGGACCTCCGACGCCTACCTACTAAAATATTTGTCCAAACACCTAATGGATATCTCTAACCGTTGTGAAGTTACAGCCCTTTCAATTTTAGGGGAGGTAGGGGAGGGGGGGGGAGTTTTGAAAAAATATTTTGTCTATCTAAGTTCCCCTTAATACAAATCTGAAAAAAAATTTGTTCCAAGTCGAAAGGTTTTCGAGATTCGAAAAAGGGGGGGAGAAGGGGGGCAAAGGGGGCAACACTGAAAAAAAATTTTTACTTCCCCGAGCCTCCTCTATCCGATTCCGCAAAAAAAATTGTACCAAGTCTCTTAGTTTCCGAGATCCTCAAAAGGGGGGGGGGAAGGGGGGCAAAAAGGGGGGGTTTGCGATTTTTCCCGAAGTTACCAGACGTACCTCTATACGAATCCGTCAAAATATACCTACCTCCCCATCCACCAACAGGGAGAACAATTCTGTCAGTGAGTCAGTGAGTGGTAGTCTAAGTTTATATATTATAACTAGTTTGCGTGGTGCGCGTGCTGCAAGCAGCACGCGGTTTTCTTTTTCCATGTTTCTGACAGATGGTAATACCCTTCTAAAATTTTGAGAATCCATAGGAGATTAAAAATATTTAATAAACCGCTATGGGAAGCCCTAAATCAGTATGAAAACCCTTTAGGAGCCCTAAAGCATTAAGAAAAAAAAAAGAAAAAAAAATCCCATGTCGTCGGCCCTGAGTTACGCTTCACCCACTCGACCTTCGTTACGCTACGGAGGTCGGCGGCTCGCTTCGCTCGCCACCTCCCCCCTCCGCTTCACTCAGGTCTCGTAGGTTCGCTCCACTCAGGACCTCCGACCTGTTTGATGTTTGCGTGGTGCGCGAGCTGCAAGCAGCTCGCGGTATTTTTTTCCTATTTTTGACAAGTAGAGACCCTAAAAAAATTTTAAAAAAAAAATTTTAAGAAAAAAAAAATTAAGAAAAAAAAAATTTTGGAAAAAAAAAAAAAAAAAAAAAAAAATTAAGAAAAAAAAATTATAAAAAAAAATATTACCCTCAAGTTTCCAAGTCGTCGGCCCTGAGTTACGCTCACCCACTCGACCTTCGTTACGCTACGGGGGTCGGTGGCTCGCTTCGCTCGCCACCTCCCCCCTCCGCTCCACTCAGGTCTCGTAGGTTCGCTTCACTCAGGACCTCCGACGCCTACCTACTATAATATTTGTCCAAACACCTAATGGATATCTCTAACCGTTGTGAAGTTACAGCCCTTTCAATTTTAGGGGAGGTTGGGGAGGGGGTGGGGGGAGTTTTGAATTTTTTTTCGACCAACCACCTGCCCCTTTACAAGAATCTGAAAAAAAAAATGATCCAAGTCTCTTAACTTCCGAGATCCGCAAAAGGGGGGGAGAGTGGGGGCAAAGGGGGCAACACTGAAAAAAAATTTTTACTTCCCCGAGCCTCCTCTATACGAATCTGTAAAAAAAAAAGTTCCAAGTCTTAAGGTTTCCGAGATACGAAAAAGGGGGGGGGGAAGGGGGGCAAAAAGGGGGGGTTTGGGATTTTTCCCCAACTCACCAGACCTACCCCTATACGAATCCATCAAAATATACCCACCTCCCCATCCACCATCATGGAGAACAATTATGTCAATGAGTGAGTCAGTGAGTGAATGAGTGGTAGTTTAAGTTTATATATTATAACTAGTTTGCGTGGTGCGCGTGCTGCAAGCAGCACGCGGTTTTCTTTTTCCATGTTTCTGACAGGTAGAGAGACCCTTATAAAATTTTGAGAATCCATAGGAGATATAAAATATTTAATAAACCGCTATGGGAAGCCCTAAATCAGTATGAAAACCCTTTAGGAGCCCTAAACCATTAAGAAAAAAAAAAAAAAAAAAAATTAACCAAGTCGTCGGCCCTGAGTTACGCTTCACCCACTCGACCTTCGTTACGCTACGGAGGTCGGCGGCTCGCTTCGCTCGCCACCTCCCCCCTCCGCTCCACTCAGGTCTCGTAGGTTCGCTCCACTCAGGACCTCCGACCTGTTTGATGTTTGCGTGGTGCGCGAGCTGCAAGCAGCTCGCGGTATTTTTTTCCTATTTTTGACAAGTAGAGACCCTTAAAAAATTTAAAAAAAAAAAAAATTTAAGAAAAAAAAAATTAAGAAAAAAAAAATTTATGAAAAAAAAAAAATTAAAAAAAAAAATTAAAAAAAAAAATTAAGAAAAAAAAAATTTATAAAAAAAAAAAAATTACCCTCAAGTTTCCAAGTCGTCGGCCCTGAGTTACGCTCACCCACTCGACCTTCGTTACGCTACGGGGGTCGGCGGCTCGCTTCGCTCGCCACCTCCCCCCTCCGCTCCACTCAGGTCTCGTAGGTTCGCTCCACTCAGGACCTCCGACGCCTACCTACTATAATATTAGTCCAAACACCTAATGGATATCTCTAACCGTTGTGAAGTTACAGCCCTTTCAATTTTAGGGGAGGTTGGGGAGGGGGTGGGGGGAGTTTTGAATTTTTTTTCGACCAACCACCTGCCCCTTTACAAGAATCTGAAAAAAAAAATGATCCAAGTCTCTTAACTTCCGAGATCCGCAAAAGGGGGGGAGAGTGGGGGCAAAGGGGGCAACACTGAAAAAAAATTTTTACTTCCCCGAGCCTCCTCTATACGAATCTGTAAAAAAAAAAGTTCCAAGTCTTAAGGTTTCCGAGATACGAAAAAGGGGGGGGGGAAGGGGGGCAAAAAGGGGGGGTTTGGGATTTTTCCCCAACTCACCAGACCTACCCCTATACGAATCCATCAAAATATACCCACCTCCCCATCCACCATCAGGGAGAACAATTATGTCAATGAGTCAGTGAATGAGTCAGTCAGTGGTAGTTTAAGTTTATATATTATAACTAGTTTGCGTGGTGCGCGTGCTGCAAGCAGCACGCGGTTTTCTTTTTCCATGTTTCTGACAGATGGTAATACCCTTCTAAAATTTTGAGAATCCATAGGAGATATAAAATATTTAATAAACCGCTATGGGAAGCCCTAAATCAGTATGAAAACCCTTAGGAGCCCTAAACCATTAAGAAAAAAAAAAAACGAAAAAAATTAACCAAGTCGTCGGCCCTGAGTTACGCTTCACCCACTCGACCTTCGTTACGCTACGGAGGTCGGCGGCTCGCTTCGCTCGCCACCTCCCCCCTCCGCTCCACTCAGGTCTCGTAGGTTCGCTCCACTCAGGACCTCCGACCTGTTTGATGTTTGCGTGGTGCGCGAGCTGCAAGCAGCTCGCGGTATTTTTTTCCTATTTTTGACAAGTAGACCCTTGAACAATTTTGAAAAAAAAAAAAAATTAAAAAAAAAAAAATTAAGAAAAAAAAAATTTTTGAAAAAAAAAAAAAAAAAAAATTAAAAAAAAAATTTTTTGGAAAATAAAAAAAAATAAAAATTTAAAAAAAATATTACCCTCAAGTTTCCAAGTCGTCGGCCCTGAGTTACGCTCACCCACTCGACCTTCGTTACGCTACGGGGGTCGGCGGCTCGCTTCGCTCGCCACCTCCCCCCTCCGCTCCACTCAGGTCTCGTAGGTTCGCTCCACTCAGGACCTCCGACGCCTACCCACTATAATATTTGTTCAAACACCTAATGGATATCTCTAACCGTTGTAAAGTTACAGCTCTTTCAATTTTAGGGGAGGTTGGGGAGGGGGGGGGGGAGTTTTGAAAAAATATTTTGTCTAACCAAGTTCCCCTTATCAAGATTCTGAAAAAAAAATTGTTCCAAGTCTTAAGGTTTTCGAGATTCGAAAAAGGGGGGGTGAGGGGGGGCAAAGGGGGCAACACTGAAAAAAAATTTTTACTTCCCCCAGCCTCCTCTATCCGATTCCGCAAAAAACAAAAATTACGGGTCTCGTAGTTTCCGAGATCCTCAAAAGGGGGGGGGCAAGGGGGGCAAAAAGGGGGGGTTTGGGATTTTTCCCCAACTCACCCGAGTTACTTGTTTATGAATCTGTCAAAATATACCCACCTCCCCATCCACCATCAGGGAGAACAATTATGTCAATGAGTCAGTGAGTGAGTCAGTGGTAGTTTAAGTTTATATATTATAACTAGTTTGCGTGGTGCGCGAGCTGCGAGCAGCTCGCGGGTTTCTTTATCCATGTGTTTGACAGGTAGGTTTACCCTTTTAAAATTTTGAGAATCCATAGGAGATATAAAATATTTAATAAACCGCTATGGGAAGCCCTAAATCAGTATGAAAACCCTTTAGGAGCCCTTTAAAGCATTATGAAAAAAAAAAAAAAAAAAAAATCCCATGTCGTCGGCCCTCAGTTACGCTTCACCCACTCGACCTTCGTTACGCTACGGAGGTCGGCGGCTCGCTTCGCTCGCCACCTCCCCCCTCCGCTCCACTCAGGTCTCGTAGGTTCGCTCCACTCAGGACCTCCGACCTGTTTGATGTTTGCGTGGTGCGCGAGCTGCAAGCAGCTCGCGGTATTTTTTTCCTATTTTTGACAAGTAGAGACCCTTCAAAAATTTTGAAAAAAAAAAAATTTAAGAAAAAAAAAATTAAGAAAAAAAAAATTTTTGAAAAAAAAAAAAAATAAAAAAAAAAAAAATTAAGAAAAAAAAATTTTTGAAAAAAAAAAAAAAAAAAAAAAAAAATAAGAAAAAAAAATATTACCCTCAAGTTTCCAAGTCGTCGGCCCTGAGTTACGCTCACCCACTCGACCTTCGTTACGCTACGGGGGTCGGCGGCTCGCTTCGCTCGCCACCTCCCCCCTCCGCTCCACTCAGGTCTCGTAGGTTCGCTCCACTCAGGACCTCCGACGCCTACCCACTATAATATTTGTTCAAACACCTAATGGATATCTCTAACCGTTGTGAAGTTACAGCTCTTTCAATTTTAGGGGAGGTTGGGGAGGGGGGGGGTGAGTTTTGAAAAAATATTCTGACTAATTAAGTTCCCCTTTACAAGAATCTGAAAAAAAAATTGTTCCAAGTCTTAAGGCTTTCGAGATCCGCAAAAGGGGGGGAGAGGGGGGGCAAAAGGGGCAACACTGAAAATAAATTTTTACTTCCCCGAGCCTCCTCTATCCGATTCCGCAAAAAAAATTGTTCCAAGTCTCTTAGTTTCCGAGATCCTCAATAGGGGGGGGGGAAGGGGGGCAAAAAGGGGGGGTTTGCGATTTTTCCCCAACTCACCAGACCTAACTCTATACGAATCCGCCAAAATATACCTACCTCCCCATCCACCATCAGGGAGAACAATTATGTCAATGAGTCAGTGAGTCAGTGGTAGTTTAAGTTTATATATAGTAACTAGTTTGCGTGGTGCGCGTGCTGCAAGCAGCACGCGGTTTTCTTTTTCCATGTTTCTGACAGATGGTAATACCCTTCTAAAATTTTGAGAATCCATAGGAGATTAAAAATATTTAATAAACCGCTATGGGAACCCCTAAATCAGTATGAAAACCCTTTAGGAGCCCTAAAACATTCATCCAAGTCGTCGGCCCTGAGTTACGCTCACCCACTCGACCTTCGTTACGCTACGGGGGTCGGCGGCTCGCTTCGCTCGCCACCTCCCCCCTCCGCTCCACTCAGGTCTCGTAGGTTCGCTCCACTCAGGACCTCCGACGCCTACCTACTATAATATTTGTCCAAACACCTAATGGATATCTCTAACCGTTGTGAAGTTACAACCCTTTCAATTTTAGGGGAGGTTGGGGAGGGGGGGGGGTGAGTTTTGAAAAAATATTCTGACTAATTAAGTTCCCCTTTACAAGAATCTGAAAAAAAAATTGTTCCAAGTCTTAAGGCTTTCGAGATCCGCAAACGGGGGGGAGAGGGGGGGCAAAGGGGGCAACACTGAAAAAAAATTTTACTTCCCCGAGCCTCCTCTATCTGATTCCGCAAAAAAAATTGTTCCAAGTCTCTTAGTTTCCGAGATCCTCAATAGGGGGGGGGGAAGGGGGGCAAAAAGGGGGGGTTTGCGATTTTTCCCGAAGTCACCAGACCTACCTCTATACGAATCCGTCAAAATATACATACCTCCCCATCCACCAACAGGGAGAACAATTCTGTCAGTCAGTGAGTCAGTGGTAGTCTAAGTTTATATATTATAACTAGTTTGCGTGGTGCGCGTGCTGCAAGCAGCACGCGGTTTTCTTTTTCCAAGTTTCTGACAGGTAGAGAGACCCTTATAAAATTTTGAGAATCCATAGGAGATATAAAATATTTAATAAACCGCTATGGGAAGCCCTAAATCAGTATGAAAACCCTTTAGGAGCCCTAAACCATTAAGAAAAAAAAAAAAAAAAAAATTAACCAAGTCGTCGGCCCTGAGTTACGCTTCACCCACTCGACCTTCGTTACGCTACGGAGGTCGGCGGCTCGCTTCGCTCGCCACCTCCCCCCTCCGCTCCACTCAGGTCTCGTAGGTTCGCTCCACTCAGGACCTCCGGCCTGTTTGATGTTTGCGTGGTGCGCGAGCTGCAAGCAGCTCGCGGTATTTTTTTCCTATTTTTGACAAGTAGAGACCCTTAAAAAATTTAAAAAAAAAAAAATTAAGAAAAAAAAATTTATGAAAAAAAAAAAATTAAAAAAAAAAAAAAAAAAAAAAAAAAAATTAAGAAAAAAAAAATTTATAAAAAAAAAAATTTACCCTCAAGTTTCCAAGTCGTCGGCCCTGAGTTACGCTCACCCACTCGACCTTCGTTACGCTACGGGGGTCGGCGGCTCGCTTCGCTCGCCACCTCCCCCCTCCGCTCCACTCAGGTCTCGTAGGTTCGCTCCACTCAGGACCTCCGACGCCTACCTACTATAATATTAGTCCAAACACCTAATGGATATCTCTAACCGTTGTGAAGTTACAGCCCTTTCAATTTTAGGGGAGGTTGGGGAGGGGGTGGGGGGAGTTTTGAATTTTTTTTCGACCAACCACCTGCCCCTTTACAAGAATCTGAAAAAAAAAATGATCCAAGTCTCTTAACTTCCGAGATCCGCAAAAGGGGGGGAGAGTGGGGGCAAAGGGGGCAACACTGAAAAAAAATTTTTACTTCCCCGAGCCTCCTCTATACGAATCTGTAAAAAAAAAAGTTCCAAGTCTTAAGGTTCTCGAGATTCCAAAAAGGGGGGGGCAAGGGGGGCAAAAAGGGGGGGTTTGGGATTTTTCCCCAACTCACCCGACCTACCTCTATACGAATCTGTCAAAATATACCCACCTCCCCATCCACCATCATGGAGAACAATTATGTCAATGAGTGAGTCAATGAGTCAGTCAGTGGTAGTTTAAGTTTATATATTATAACTAGTTTGCGTGGTGCGCGTGCTGCAAGCAGCACGCGGTTTTCTTTTTCCATGTTTCTGACAGGTAGAGGGACCCTTATAAAATTTTGAGAATCCATAGGAGATTAAAAATATTTAATAAACCGCTATGGGAAGCCCTAAATCAGTATGAAAACCCTTTAGGAGCCCTAAAGCATTAAGAAAAAAAAAAAAAAAAAAAATTAACCAAGTCGTCGGCCCTGAGTTACGCTCACCCACTCGACCTTCGTTACGCTACGGGGGTCGGCGGCTCGCTTCGCTCGCCACCTCCCCCCTCCGCTCCACTCAGGTCTCGTAGGTTCGCTCCACTCAGGACCTCCGACCCCAACTATAATATTTGTCCAAACACCTAATGGATATCTCTAACCGTTGTGAAGTTACAACCCTTTCAATTTTAGGGGAGGTTGGGGAGGGAGGGGGGGAGTTTTGAAAAAATATTTCGACTATCTAGATGCCCCCTGTTAAGAATCTGAAAAAAAATTTGTTCCAAGTCTCATAACTTCCGAGATTCGCAAAAGGGGGGGAGAGGGGGGGCAAAGGGGGCAACACTGAAAAAAAATTTTTACTTTCCCGAGCCTCCTCTATCCGATTCCGCAAAAAAAATTGTTCCAAGTCTCTTAGTTTCCGAGATCCTCAATAGGGGGGGGGGAAGGGGGGCAAAAAGGGGGGGTTTGCGATTTTTCCCGAAGTCACCAGACCTACCTCTATACGAATCCGTCAAAATATACATACCTCCCCATCCACCAACAGGGAGAACAATTCTGTCAGTCAGTGAGTGAGTCAGTGGTAGTCTAAGTTTATATATTATAACTAGTTTGCGTGGTGCGCGTGCTGCAAGCAGCACGCGGTTTTCTTTTTCCATGTTTCTGACAGGTAGAGAGACCCTTTAAAAATTTTGAGAATCCATAGGAGATTAAAAATATTTAATAAACCGCTATGGGAAGCCCTAAATCAGTATGAAAACCCTTTAGGAGCCCTTAGCCATTAAGAAAAAAAAAAAACGAAAAAAATTAACCAAGTCGTCGGCCCTGAGTTACGCTTCACCCACTCGACCTTCGTTACGCTACGGAGGTCGGCGGCTCGCTTCGCTCGCCACCTCCCCCCTCCGCTCCACTCAGGTCTCGTAGGTTCACTCCACTCAGGACCTCCGACCTGTTTGATGTTTGCGTGGTGCGCGAGCTGCAAGCAGCTCGCGGTATTTTTTTCCTATTTTTGACAAGTAGAGACCCTTATAAAGTTTCGAAAAAAAAAAATTTAAGAAAAAAAAATTTAAGAAAAAAAAATTTAAGAAAAAAAAATTTATGAAAAAAAAAAAAAAATTAAAAAAAAAAATAAAATAAAAAAAAATTTAAGAAAAAAAAAAATGTATGAAAAAAAAATATTTCCCTCAAGTTTCCAAGTCCAAACCCCATACAATTTGTCCCAAGGGGGATCCTCAAAAAGGGGGGGAAGGGGGGCAAAAAGGGGGGGTTTGGGATTTTTCCCCAACTCACCAGACCTACCCCTATACGAATCCATCAAAATATACCCACCTCCCCATCCACCATCATGGAGAACAATTATGTCAATGAGTGAGTGAGTCAGTCAGTGAATCAGTCAGTGGTAGTTTAAGTTTATATATTATAATATGTAAAGTACCTGCATATTTCGGGTCTCTCGTCCTCTTCCTCTGCGTCGGAGCTGGAGCCGGTGGAGCTGCCTCCGCCTCGGTACCGCTCCACGGTATCTGTCACAACTCAACTATTCTATATCTACTTATGCCGGGTTCTTATAACCAACTAACGGATGTCCGTAGGTCGGTCGTCATAGCAACGTTGTTATCTGTCAAAAAGTCTCATTCATTTTGTGTTGAATAAACAACGTTGCTATGACGACCTACGTACGGACATCCGCTAGTTGGATTTAGGAACCCGGCATTACTCAATACTAGAGACACCGTAGACAGATAGCAACAATAAGCTACTCGCGTTTGATCGTTCTTTATAAAAATCTAGTCAATTCCTCAATTTCAGAATAGTAAAAGGGTTTTCACCCTTAATTACTATCCAAATTAATAAATAAATATCCTTGGACATTCCACACAGCGTCATCAAGTCCCAAGCTAAGCAATTTAATGCTTGTGTTATGGTAACCAGATGACTGATAAACTACATAGATACATTTTTTTTGTAAATACATATTATACATAGAAAACACCCAGACACGAAACAAATATTTGCAGATCATGCAAACATTTGTCCCGCAGCGGGGATCGAACCCGCAACCTCTGCGCAATTCATCGAGTGTTAATGTTTCTGGTAAAGTAAGTAAGTTCGTATAAGCAAGTGGCCAACTCTGGTGACGGAGTTTTTAGGCCGCCTTAAGGCCTCCGTCATGGCTTAACGACTTTAAAAGCCGGGACCGACAATTTAACGTGCCCTCCGAAGCACGGAAGCGCTCAGATATAAATGCCACTTGCGGTCACCCATCCAAGTTGTGACCGCTCAGAACGTTGCTTAACTTCAACGATCTATTAAGAACGTCTTAGCAAGCTTCGCCACGAGCGCTTCCTCTCCAATGTTTCTGGTACAAAAATGTTTAAAATCAGAAAACAATGTGTTCACCTCGCTTGTCATCACAGTCTGGGGCGTCCTCTAAAGTCTTCAATATTTCAGCGCAAAGATCCGAGTCCAACGGCACCGGGTTATCCGAGTCTCTGTTCAACATTGTAACAATAGGGTTAAGGTGGCCCTTCCCGGTGCGTCTATCATCGACGCGGGCATAGCCGAAAAGCTTGTTGTTTCATCCAGCGCAATGCTAGAAAAAGATGCAAAGCGAAAAGAGAGAGATAGCGCCTCAGCGCTCGGCATTCAGTAGGTACTTTCGCCGCTCACTCGCTCACTCGAAAAATAGTGTGTGGAAATTTCATAAAAAGTGTTCCAGGAAATTACGTGTTTTTCAGTAAGCCTTACAAGTTTGTAAAATAAATATTTGTCATTTGGAATCTCCATAACATTTGCAAGGTTTCTATCACAATATTTTCTTTACTTTTACAATTTATGAGTACATTATGAACGGCCAAAGTTCAGGTAAAATTTATGCTAAAAGCAGGTTTTTGGAAGCATATACTGAATTTGTTTCTCAAAATTTGGATTTTTAGTTTTGATAGAAACCTAGATATAGTGCACAAGATACCTATTAGTCCAAAAGTTTAAAAGAAAGATCTGTTACAACGACATAATCACGTACGAGCGTTTGTATGAAAAGTGAGCCGGGTTGGCCGCTCTTAAACATTGTTTACAATCAGCCATTTGTTAATCATTTACAACCATTGAGATGTATTATAGAGCCACAATCAGACAAAGCAAATGTAAACGCCAAACTCGGCGCACGCTACGTAGTGCGCAGAGTTTTTCTTTTTTGCGTACAAGCGACATTGAACATTAAAACAAACGACATAACGTCTACATTCCAATGTCAAATGTCATTGTAGAAGATTGAATTTGCTCTGACATTTTTTGAGTGTTGTCAGCTACTAGATTGTGACTCTTTAATACATCTCAATGTTTACAACACATTTGTTAATTACAAGTAGTAATATTGAAGCCAGTTAAGGGCTCCATCGTACCAACAGAGCTGATATGATACTTATCATACTAAATCACACTGCACACTAATATCATAAAGGTGAACGTTTCAGTGTAAGTGTGTGTGTGCATGTTTGTTACTGCGTCACGCTCAAACGGCTGGACGGATTCAAATGAAATTTGGTACCAGGACAGCTTATATCGTGGATTAACACATTATGCTACTTTTGATCCTGGTACTTATTATCACCTGTTGTGCAGCACGAGCGCGACTGTGACTATGTTTTTTTTGTGTACAATAAAGTCATTCAATTCATTCATTCATTCATTCTAGCGCAGGGGGAGCGGGGGGCGAGTGGGGGGAGTACCTGTTGTGCAGCACGAGCGCTACTGTGGCTGGCGGCGGCAGGGGGGGCGCGCGGTGTGCGCGCGGGCTGAAGGCCTGCAGGTCCAGCGCGGGGGCGGGCACGCGGGGCGCCCCCCCCGCGCCCCAGGCGGCCCCGCACACGAGGTCGGGCGGCGCCCCGCGCTCCGTGCGCTGCTCCCAGGCGCGCAGCCCCGCCCCGCCCTCCAGCGGCAGGCGGGCCGCGCCCTCCTCCAGCGGCGCTAGGATGTCCGGCTCGAACGCCTGAACAAACAAAGATACCATACATCATTTCACGAAAACAATGGTTAGAATGCATTGAAGAGGATCATGAGATCTTAAATGTAGAGGTCCCCACTCGGCAGTCCGCGGCGCGCCCACCACTCCTCCCCCCGCGCGCCCCACACCCGCGCCTCCCCCCCCGTACCTCTGAGAGTGTGTTGGCTGCGAGCGCGGTGAGGTCCCCACTCGGCAGTCCGCGGCGCGCCCACCACTCCTCCCCCCGCGCGCCCCACACCCGCGCCTCCCCCCCCGTACCTCTGAGAGTGTGTTGGCTGCGAGCGCGGTGAGGTCCCCACTCGGCAGTCCGCGGCGCGCCCACCACTCCTCCCCCCGCGCGCCCCACACCCGCGCCTCCCCCCCCGTACCTCTGAGAGTGTGTTGGCTGCGAGCGCGGTGAGGTCCCCACTCGGCAGTCCGCGGCGCGCCCACCACTCCTCCCCCCGCGCGCCCCACACCCGCGCCTCCCCCCCCGTACCTCTGAGAGTGTGTTGGCTGCGAGCGCGGTGAGGTCCCCACTCGGCAGTCCGCGGCGCGCCCACCACTCCTCCCCCCGCGCGCCCCACACCCGCGCCTCCCCCCCCGTACCTCTGAGAGTGTGTTGGCTGCGAGCGCGGTGAGGTCCCCACTCGGCAGTCCGCGGCGCGCCCACCACTCCTCCCCCCGCGCGCCCCACACCCGCGCCTCCCCCCCCGTACCTCTGAGAGTGTGTTGGCTGCGAGCGCGGTGAGGTCCCCACTCGGCAGTCCGCGGCGCGCCCACCACTCCTCCCCCCGCGCGCCCCACACCCGCGCCTCCCCCCCCGTACCTCTGAGAGTGTGTTGGCTGCGAGCGCGGTGAGGTCCCCACTCGGCAGTCCGCGGCGCGCCCACCACTCCTCCCCCCCCGTACCTCTGAGAGTGTGTTGGCTGCGAGCGCGGTGAGGTCCCCACTCGGCAGTCCGCGGCGCGCCCACCACTCCTCCCCCCGCGCGCCCCACACCCGCGCCTCCCCCCCCGTACCTCTGAGAGTGTGTTGGCTGCGAGCGCGGTGAGGTCCCCACTCGGCAGTCCGCGGCGCGCCCACCACTCCTCCCCCCCCGTACCTCTGAGAGTGTGTTGGCTGCGAGCGCGGTGAGGTCCCCACTCGGCAGTCCGCGGCGCGCCCACCACTCCTCCCCCCGCGCGCCCCACACCCGCGCCAGCTCCGCCGCCGTCGCCTCCACCGCCGCCTGAAACGTTATTCTACTACAAATCTCTGGTTTGTGTATAAATGGCACAGTAAAACAGCAACAAAATGTTAATATAGTAACTGAATGATTACTGTGCAGTAGTACAAGTTGATGTTGTTACCGTGAGGTCATGCGGCATGAGCCGACAGCGCGCCCTGGCGGCGTCGCTGAGCGGCAGCGCGAGCGCGGCGCGCCTCGCCGCCACCTTCTCCCGCAGAGAATGAACTAACTCTGCGCATTCACGCTCAAGCTGTTTGTATGCGCCACTCTGCAACAATACACAATAGTGAATGGGGTCTTAAAATGCAACAATAGAAGATACATAAAATATATAAATTCCATACATTTACAATACTTGGCATGTGAGCGAGGATAGATTACTTTACTACACAAAAACCGATAACCCTACTCTAAGGCTGATAGTCTCGTAATGGCCGCTGCTTCCACTCCGCTAGAGCCGCAGATTTAGTGATACCTGGCTATATACAGGGAGCGCTATCATCTGCACATAGAGGGTGTTACCTTGGCTATCTGCACGGAGAAGGGTCCGAAGCAGGCGTCCACGAAGTGCCGGTAGTCCCGCAGAGGGCGCTCGATGGCGCGCTCGCAGGCCGCGCTCCACTCCGACAGAGCCTCGGACTCTGCGCGTGCGCATGCCGCCGCTACAGCTTGCGCACACCTAGGTATACAATAAACTCATGACTTAAACATCAAACAGGATCTTCGTTATTGAATAAGATAATAAAAATATCGTTTATTGTCCGAACAATCTCGCGAAGTCATTTTTCGAAATAGATAATTAAAATGTCGGTTTGACTTATCTTTTCATACAAGATGATCAAAGAGAAGAAAGAAGAGTCAAATAACTACACGCTAGCGTGTAAGTAAAGATTAATTGAGACATGTCATATACCTACACAGTAAATACAGAGTGCGTCAAAATTGTTAACTAACGGTAGCTACCTTTTCTTTTGTAGTTAGAAAGTTTTGATGTTAGATAATTACCTACTCTGGGAGAAGTTCCTGGTGCGAAATAGAGTCCTGTTTAACTAGATGATGGAGAAACAAGCTGTATAGGTCGCGCCACGTAAAAAGAGCGCAGTCGGGGAAGTAGCGGGGGTATGTTTGCGCCTGTGTTCACTCGCTGACGAACCAATAGCACCCGCTATATCAATGGTATGAAGTGCGCCGCGTTACCTCTCCACCAATCATCGACCACGGAGCAGTTTGACAGCCAGCGCTCTTTTCACGTGGCGCGACCTATACCCAGCTGACTGATATAAGTATTTTTGATTGTGAAACAAGCTGTAACATGTAATAATCCCATCCAGACTCTCCACGGGGCTACGCGAGTGCGAGAGTGAGGACGGTGCGCTCGTGTCTCCGCTCGGTGTCGGTTTTCGGGCGCGAGTCAAAGAACGCGAGGGGAATGGAGAGTGTGGATGGCCGACACTCCTGCTGCCTCCGCTCGCCAAGACACGTGCGAGGGCCTCGTGGAGAGTCTGGATGGGATTATTACATCTTACAGCTTGTTTCACTATTGTGTATTGTGTAAAAATATAATATGTATATATATATTTATTTATTTATTGGAGATCCAACAGCTTTCTTAAATCAGAATAACAATGTATTAGCTATAGGAAGCCAATTAAAGGTTCTCGCGATTACATTATATAATATGTATATATATAAATCATATAATTATGTATAACAACTCACGTGAGCTGGTATCTGGCCGGCTGTGAGAAGGCGGGCCCGGCGACGCGGCGGCAGAAGGCGGAGTCGTGCGCTGGCACGCGCGCGCCGCGCAGGATCACGCAGCGCCACGCCGCGCCCTCCCACGCCGCGCGCGCCAAGCACCACGCCGCGCCGCCTGCGACCACGTATACATTACCAACTATCATAGTTGTAATGTAGGCATCGTACAGATGCCTACATTACAACTATGATCGGAAGTGGATAGGATCGGAAGTGTATTCACTAGTACAGATATATAATCTGTGGTCTATATTATTATATATAATCTGTGGTTGAGCCTAAGAGCTATTCCGATCATAGTTGTAATGTAGGCATCTGTACTAGTGTATTCACTAGTACAGATGCCTCATGTAAAACATTGAAAACAATCCTGAATTTGCGGGCAATTCGTCGGGCTATCCCGTTATACCTGTGTTTCTGAGTCAGCGCCATCTAGCGTTCATGTCATGTAACTTTATTTTATTTTGTAGAAATTGATCTAGGAAATAAAATAATGGGATATTTTATTTCGTTATATTGAAAAAAATATATTTAAAACAGAAAATGTATGATTCTGGCAAAATTTAGGCATTTTCATAAATTTCCAGAGACTTTATTTCGAAATAGCAACACGTTGGCGTTACGCCATCTATTCATTTGTTTTTGGAACTACAACCATCTTATAAGGGGATGGGATACCATGGCTCAACTCACACTAAAAGAGCGGCGAAGAGCAGCGAAGCGGAGCGCAGTTTCAGTGTCTTACGAATTTCAACTTTATTTTCATATCTATAATACTTATTATCGCAAAGAAGGCGCGCGTATTGAATTCGCCGGAATTCCCGCGGCGCCGCGGGCATCCTCGCGACTCGTTCGAGTTTCTCATGCGATAGTAACTATGAATTCACTGCATTTTTTGTCCCTCTCGGCGGCATGCTCGCTGTTCGTCCAGGTATTAAATAAATAATAAATTTTTCATCACGCGCTCTGTCTATTTAACTCACAAGAATGTTGTATATATTCTTCTTTGTTTTTGTGTGACTGAGAAAGGTGTATATACCTTTCTCAGTCACACAAAAACAAAGCGCTCTATTTACCTTCTCTAAGTGCTCGTCCACACTGCATGCGCGGGGACTTAGGCCTTTGCGGGCGCGGCGGCGGGAGCGTGCGGGTGGCCACAGTGACGCGCGAGCTGTTGTCGTCATTTTATTACAAAAAAAAAAAAAATAAGGCGCGCAAACGCCGAGCGACAAGACCAAACTGGTTTGATATCCCCGCCACCCGCGCATTGAGACGCTTGCCTACTAGGCCCGTAGTGTGTCCATAACGCGCGGATAGGAACGTTTGAAAAGTACGCGCGCTAACTCGCTTATGCCCGTCGCGCTAGGCGCCCGCCTTAGCCACTACACTATGGACGCAAACGGCGGTTTCATATGTTTAATATTTCGCGCCCGTCGTCGCAACCGCGCTAGGCTCGCACTGTGGACGAGCACTAAGGCTCTACCTCAATCGGTCAACACGGCACCTATAATATTAGCAGTTGTTATGACGCGTGGTATCAACTCACCGAGCAGCAGGCCGAGCGCGCCCAGCGGGCACAGCGCCGCGGCCAGCAGCAATGCACACGCAGGCTGCAACACGCCCAGTATGCACACGCAGGCCAGCGCCTGCAGCAGCGGGAACCATCTGACGATCATGTTACATTTTAATGTTTCGACTGAAAGGCTTTGATTGCATGAGGGCATCGAGTTACTATACTAAAGAGTCACAATCTAATAGCCGACAACACTCAAAAAATGTCCGAGCAAATTCAATGTTATACAATGACATTTGACATTTGAATGTCGACGTTATGTCGTTTGTTTTATAAATATAAATATAAATATCCTTGGACATTCTACACGGCGTCATCTAGTCCCAAGCTAAGCAATTTAATGCTTGTGTTATGGTAACCAGAAGACTGATAAACTACATTATATACATATTTTTTTTTGTAAATACATACATATTATACATAGAAAATACCCAGACACGAAACAAATATTTGCAGATCATGCAAACATTGGTCCCGCAGCGGGGATCGAACCCGCAACCTCTGCGTCTCAGGCGGGCGTTCGCCCACTGCGTGTTTTAATGTTCAATGTCGCTTGTACGCAAAAAAGTAAAACTCCGCGCACTACATAGCGTGCGCCGAGTTTTGGCGCGGACATTTTATTTCTCTGATTGTGGCTCTATCGATTGTACCTCAATGCTTTGAATGCATGAATAGACTTTGAACGCATACCGGTTGAGCGATTCAGGACGGGGACAGTCCAGGTCGTAGATGAGCGCCATGGCGGCGTGCGTCAGCAGCGCCAGCGGCGGCGCCCACAGCGGCGCGGCCAGCGCGGCCAGCACGCTCGCCGCGCTCGCCAGCACGCAGGCCGCGGGCAGCAGCAGCAGCAGCGCCATGGAGCCCAGCGCGCCCACGCATCCGTAGTGCCACACGCGGTGCGCCGCGCGGGTCACGCCTTTACCGAGGAGCCCTGGAGAATGTATTCACTATTTAAAGTTTAGTTTTTCTTAAACTTTCGCGATCACAATTCATATTTATAAATACATGTACACGGGGTTTTATCGCGTTAGAAATAAGAAGCCGTAAGAAATAAGGTAAATAACGCGATAAAACCCCGTGTACATGTATTTATAAATATGAATTTAAAGTTTAACCCCCTTATGCATAATAGTTCAGTAAACCAATATTAGCTAAAACGGATATTAAATCTGTTGCTATCTCTTTTCATTGACATAAGAGTAACAAGAAAAAAACATATTTTAAACCTATATTCAATTGACAAATCTTTATGAATAAGACCATAAATAAAACGTTAAATTTTAAACGAACGAAGGTTTTAACGAAGGTCTTCCTGTCCTAGGACAGGAAGACCTTCGTTCGTTCGAGATTTTAAAGAAGACCAGCCTTACATGATATTGTCTGTTCCAATGTGACACCCAAGGCCGTATATAGAAAGAAAGCTGGAAACTTATAAGCGCTTACCAGCTTTTGACAGCGCTGGTAAGCGCGCAGGAATATATATGAACGCGCGCCGATAAGCACTGAACGGTGCCGACAAGTTCCCACAAGCTTCAACACGCGCTGGTCAGCGCTGGGCGCTGCCAGTTGTATATTAAAATTAATATACAACTGCTACAACATGCCTCCTTTGTGTAGAACGGACCAGCGTTGTCAAGCGCCGGTAAGCGCTTATAAGTTTCCAGCTTTCTTTCTGTATACGGACCAAGACACCAATAAATCAGGCAAGAACACAAGGTGTTGACCGAACTCTTTTTGAAAATGCACTTTCATAGACGAGCCGTAATTTTTTTTTCCAAACTATAGAAGCTAGAGATTTGAAATAAAATACGTTTTGTAGCAAATTTTTTCAGCTCTCTTTACAAACTAGTAAACTATACATTAGAAACATTTTTAACGTGAAAAAAAGATGAACTAAACAAAAATAGGTTAATGTCAAAAAACTCAATAAACATATATTTAATAGGTATTTTTTACCGGTTCTTAACCGTGGTACGGTTATGTAGTCCGGCCAGCCGGACTATGGAAAATTTGTTTTTTCGATTGTTCGGTGACGATACTGTTATTATGTTGTTGTTATGTTATTAAATTTTTAATAATAATGTGCACGGTCACTTACCTGTGTCAGGTTCGGTTTCGAACCTGCTCCGCTGTTTGGAGACATGTCGCCACAGCGCCAGCAGCCGCGACCACATCGTGTGAGTTTCGCTACTGCGCTTAGGAAACAGTGTTCCGTTCACCTGTACATTAAAAAAAAGTGGGCGTATCATCAGTTTTCACACAATATAGGTTATTTAAAAAAAAAACTATCGTTTCAATGTTTCAATAATTAAATTATCTTTTCCCAGTAGGAGAAAGTGTGCCTTAACGCCGTAGAACGAGCGAGATAGCAAATAACATTTTTCTCGTGAGTAAAGAGTGCAGAGCTATAGACACGCAACATAATTTAAAGCTTCTTTGTTTATCTATATCGTCCTCGGTATTTACCTGTGAGAGTTCATAGTCGGGCACGAATGGCGTGGCACGGATCAGTGTCCGTATCGATAGTGGAGAACACCACGGAATCACCACGCCCAGGATAAACATCAGGTTCCACGTCCAGCTCCACATCCTAGGAAATACAATCTATGTTAATATATTCTATGTTTAAATCATCGAGTTACTATACTAAAGAGTCACAATCTAATAGCTGACAACACTAAAAAAATGTCCGAGCAACGATCTACATACCTATGACATTTGCTCGCATGTAGACGTTATGGCGTTTGTTTTAATGTTCAATGTCGCTTGTACGCAAAAAAGTATAACTTGATAAAAAGTAGCTCTATAGAGCCACAATCAGACAAATAAAATGTTCGCGCCAAAACTCGGCGCACGCTACGTAGTGCGCCGAGTTTTACTTTTTTGTGTACAAGCGACATTGAACATTAAAACAAACGACATAACGTCTATATTCAAATGTCAAATGTCATTGTAGAACATTGAATTTGCACGCACATTTTTTGAGTGTTGTCAGCTATTAGATTGTGACTCTTTGTATAGTAACTTAATGTTGAAAGAGTATAATATATAATATACTAGCTGCGCCCCGCGGTATTACCCGCGGTGAATAGTCCCGTTCCCGTAGGAATACCGGAATCAAAAGTAGCCTATTTTTTAATCCAGGGTATAAGCAATGCTGGTACCAAATTTCATTGAAATCCGTCCAGCTGTTTGAGCGTGAAAGAGTAACAAACACACTTACACACACATAAACTGTCACCTTTATAATATTAGTGTGAAGTGTGATAAGTGTAATATAATATTCATATTCATATTCATTTATTCATTGTTTCAAGTTGGTACATAAGGTCTTAAAAATTAGGTTTGGCCGCAACAAGAGCCCCGTTGGGACACCACAATGTTTGAGGAAATAGTAGTACGTAGTACCTATAGTCTTTCCAATCGTTTATTTAACTTTTAACAGATCACGCACATAAAGTTTTATAATAATTTTTGATACAATGTACAAAGGGAATACTGTACTGTCATGGACGGGCTCCGCCCACTTAGAGATGTGTCATTCGTAATTAATGACCACAGGTTTTGAAATAAATCGATTATCGATTATATCAAAACATACAATAAAATTATTGTGATTATTTTTATATCAAATCACGTAAAAACCTTTATTATTTTGCATTAAAATGCCTTAAATGTCTGTGTTTTAATGCATAAATAATTTGCGTAATGAAAACAGTTCCATCGTACTTGTGCCTAGTAATGGGATCGAATTTATTGGCTGAAAATTAATGAATCTAAAATAATCGTTTAGACTTACTTCAAATAAAAAACATGTGAATGAACTGCGGTACCTACTTGTAATGAACAGGTGCAAAATGTTGATATTCATAGTAAATAATGAGTGTGTTAAATCGATTAAAACTTCTTCATGAATAAAATCGATTGATAAAATAAATCGAATCGGTAACGGGTCAGGGTATCACTATTTGAGTCAGTATTACAGCTGTCAAAAGTTAAATAAACGGTTGGAAAGACTATAGATACTATACAATAACAATAATGCAATTACCTACCAATTACTTAAGTAGTATTTTTTTTAACTAGTTTTGTATCACAAGATGGACAATTTGACATGCCTACCTACTTATAATACTTATATTTAGATATTCAAATGTATCTCACCTTTGATATGCGTTAGCGAGCCGCCAGCCCGGCCAGCGCGTAGTGGTCTCACGTGTGGTGTCCGTTTGTAGAAGGTATACCTGACAAAACAAAGGTAGGTATTTGATAGGCTCAACTCAAACCAAAAGAGCATCGAAGAGCAGCGAAGCGGAGCGCAGTTTCAGTGTCACACGAATTTCAACTTTATTTTCATTACTATACAACTTATTATCGCAGAGAAGGCGCGCGTATTTGAATTCGCGGCGCCGCGGGCATCCGCGCGACTCATTCGAGTTTCTCATGCGAAAAAAATAAAATAAATGTATCTATGTAGTATTAATCAGTCATCTGGTTACCATAACACAAGCATTAAATAGTTTAGCTTGGGACTAGATGACGCCGTGTGGAATGTCCAAGAATATATATTTTTTTTTATTATCTATAGATAGATATCAAGAACGTCTTAGCAACCTTGCCACGACCTTGCCACTGAACCCCGCGGTGTTCAGTTCCCGTTTCCGAGGGAATACCGGGATCAAAAGTAGCCTATTTGTTAATCCAGAGTATTAGCAATTCTGGTACCAAATTTCATTCAAATACGTCCAGCCGTTTCAGCGTGAAAGAGTAACAAACACACTTACATACTTACACACACATAAACTTTCACCTTTAAAATATTAGTAGGATTAAATGACAGCAGTACATACAGGCTGGCTGGGGTCGGATCGCGGTGTGACTATGGACGTGTGTCGCAGCGTCAGCACAGTGGGCAGCGTGTCGGCGCGACCGCGGAAGTGCCGCGTCACGCGCCAGTTGGCCGGCTGCCAGATGCGCGTGCGCCACTCGAACACACGCGTGGGCGCACGCGCGGCCGACAGCTCGCGGCACAGCAGCGGCTCGCGCTCGCGGAGGAAGGCTTGGTCGCGGAGTAGGAAGTATCTGAAAGAACATAGCTCTTATAACGTAGAGTTTAGAGTGTTTATGTGTAGTGTGAGTGCACACTCAGCATTTAGTCATAGCTTTCGATATAGTATAGTCCGCGCCACGTAAAATGAACGCTGGGAGAAAGTGGAGGGGGTATGTTTGCGCATGGGTACACTCGCGCACGAAAGTACCATGCCTATTATTATTTTATTTTTGAACTAGCATTTCGCTTTTCACTCGCGGCTTTGTAGATTATAGTATATAGATTGTTATTGATAAGTATCTTTATTAAAAAAATACTAACTTAATCATTTATATTTTCTTGCTTCTGTTGTTTATAATTGTTTTAAATTATCAACTACATTATTATGAGTCGCTTCCTAAAACAATATAGGTAGGTACTTACTTACATTATAAATATTATTCACATCATTATTTCTTACTTTTTTTTGTAAAACCATTTCGCAATCTAAAACTTTTATGCGCGATGATATGTTCAAAATAAATTGCCTACTGCGCACCTGTCAGCCAGCGCTCTTTTTACATGGCGCGATCTATAATATAAATAAATAAATAAATATATATCCCTGGACATTCCACACAGCGTCATCTAGTCCCAAGCTAAGCATTTTAATGCTTGTGTTATGGTAACCAGATGACTGATATACTACATAGATACATTTTTTTTTTTTGTAAATACATACATTATTATGTACAATCCAGTTAGACTGTACAGTGTTGTTTTTAGTAGTAGTTTGATGCTTGAGTGAAACACTGATCACACTTAATAGTTTATTAAAATACGACAATTAACGTAAGTATGTAAACGATTCCGTCACTCGTAATTATCGCCGGGCGTAAATGTGCTAATTCAGTAAAATTAGACACCTATGCATTGTACGTCTTCGTACATTATACATAGAAAACAACCAGACACGAAACAAATATTTGCAGATCATACAAACATTTGACCCGTAGCGGGGATCGAACCCGCAACCTCTGCGTCTCAGGCGGGCTTTCGCCCACTGCGCCACAGAGGTCGTCTCATAATAATCATGTATTAGAGACAACTCGTTACGCGGTCACACAATAAACACCTATTCTTCAACATGAGAGTCTATCACTCGGCTCGTCCTCCAGAATAACCAACATTAATTACTTCATATATTACATATGTATTTATTTGACACAGTAAACCTCATCATTGAAAAACACCAAGAAAACAATATCCCTCTGTACCTTGCCTTCGTAGATTATACGAAGGCATTCGACAGCATCACTCACTCTTCCATTTTCCAATCCCTTTCGAACCAACACATTGAACCCACTTACATCCATTTACTTCACAATATATATTCTCATAG
The DNA here is from genome assembly GCA_963582015.1 of Xanthorhoe designata. NCBI lineage: Eukaryota > Metazoa > Arthropoda > Insecta > Lepidoptera > Geometridae > Xanthorhoe > Xanthorhoe designata. The sequence goes on along the minus strand of OY757042.1, from coordinate 1,691,916 downwards.
CACAGCATCAATCAAACTAGAAGCAATAGGCCCATCTTTTAAAATTTCAAAAGGCGTCAAACAAGGTGACCCGCTTTCTCCAAAATTGTTCACCAGTGTCCTGGAAGAGGTGTTCAGGAAGTTGGCGGATGGATGGGAAGAAAAGGGAATTGACATCGGCGGAGTGAGGTTAACCAACCTCCGCTTCGCCGAGAGATGGCGGGACGAACTCGATAAATTTACAGCCGACTGGGAGATCCTAACACAAGATCGTAACGTCTGGAAGGAGTGGGGGGAGGCCTTTGCCCGGTAGTGGGACACTGACGGCTGAAAATAATAATAATAATAATAAAATTTATTCGAAGCTATATTACACTAGCTGCGCCCCGCGGTGTTACCCGCGGTGAATGGTTCGCGTTCCCGTGGGAATACCGGAATCATAAGTAGCCTTTAATCCAGGGTATACGCAAACCTGGTACAAAATTTAATTAAAAGCTGTCCAGCCGTTGGAGCATGAAATAGTAACAAACACACTCACATACTTACACATACCCAAATTTTCACCTTTATAATATGAGTGTGAAGTGTGATTACGTGGTTCAGGACTTCAGTTAACTTTTAAATAGTTAATACTAATGCAAAACAGAGTGATCGCTGTTGCAATATAAGGTCATCATCGGTGCAATTTTAATGCGGTGTAAGTTCATCACCGGTGCAATGTAAGGTCGTTACCGGTGCGGTGTAAGTTCATCACCGGTGCAATGTAAGGTCGTTACCGGTGCGGTGTAAGTTCATCACCGGTGCAATGTAAGGTCGTTACCGGTGCGGTGTAAGTTCTACACCGGTGCAATGTAAGTTCATCACCGGTGCAATGTAAGGTCGTTACCGGTGCGGTGTATAAGCACATTATCAGTGCTATGTATGGTCGTTACCGGTACAATGTAAGCACATCACTGGTGCAATGTAAGGGCACCACCGGTGCAATGTAAGGTCGTTACCAGTGCAATTCAAGTACAACACCGGTGCAATCTAAGGTCGTAACCGGTTCAATGTAAGGTCACACAGTGCCACACAGGCGGGTGACCTGTTCACATTTTTTTTTAAGTTTTTTAATTTGTTACTATTAGTGAAAACCTTTAATTGGCTCACTATTTCTATCTTGTTTTTTAAGGACACCTTGTAAAAGCTGTTGGTTTTCCGAAGATAAATAAATAAATATACAGGGTGTTACCAGACCACTACCGAAAACTTAAGGGGATGAAAGTACCCATCAATATGAACAACTTTTTCTAAGAAACCAACACTGTGAACGCGAAAAAAAAAACAGCTGTTTCATACACTTTAGCCAAGTAGGTATTGAACTTATGTATGGAACTGCTGTTTTTTTATCGCGTTCACAGTGTTGGTTTCTTAGAAAAAGTTGTTCATATTGATGGGTACTTTCACCCCCTAAAGTTTTCGGTAGTGGTCTGGTAACACCCTGTATATAGGTATAGTTACCGATGCATGTGCAGACGTTGCTTTTCAAGCTGGTGCGCGGCGTCGTCGTGCGCGGCCCAACGCATCTCGTGCCGCAGCCGGCGCGCGGCCGTCGCCAGCCTCTCGCGCCGCCACGCGCCGCAGCACGACAGCACGGGGTGCGACACCCGCAGGCGAGACTCCGCGGCGCTGAGACCGGCTTCGAGGCGGCGCCTCACGCCTTCCTCGGCACTAAGAAGTTAGTTTGTATTAGCAAGGCCAACTCTGAAGACGGTGTTTTTAGGCCGCTAAGTAAGGCTCAACTCACACCAAAAGAGCGGCGAAGCGCAGCGAAGCGGAGCGCGGTTTCAGTGTCATATGAATTTGAACTTTATTTTCATTACTATAATACTTATTTCAGCGCCCGAAGCACGGTAGCGCTGAATATAAGTGACCCATCCAGGTAGTGACCCTTTCATCTGACAAATCTATAGCATTCATTATTTTTTACCCCCTTGGGAATCCTTAACACCCCCATCAACGACAACGAGAGATTATTTATTTATTTATTCATTAGGTTAGCCGTAAAACTTAGCACTAGGTACTCTAAAACAGAGCAGACTAAAGAAATTACCGGTCAATGACGGCGGCGGCGCGTAACTGCGTGGCGAGTAGCTCGGGTATGTCCGTACCGAGCGCAGCGAGAGGCTCGCTGGAGAGCACGGCGGTACACACGCGCGATACGTACTCACGGAGCGCGGCGTCACGCACCTCCTGATAATATAAAGGACATTATTATTATTTTGATGTTTTTTTTTTCTCGAAATAAAAAAAAATCGGTATTAACGATACACACGGGCCTAGGCTAAGTATCATTTGAGGAGATGTAGCTATCGTCTTGCAAAAACTTTCGAACAGTTCGGCATGTATTTAGAATTTATTATTAGGAGCCCGTATCATCCCACTGCAGGGCAAAGGCCTCCCTTCCTTCTCTCCATTGAGGAAAAAGGGACATTGCAATCGCCAAATCAATAATATGAAGTGCGCCGCGTTACTCTCCACCAATCGGATCCTCCACCTAATAATCGACTACTTTTCCCGCTTTTCCCAGCTTATCCCCTCGGGGTCTTTTTTACGACGGACATACTGAAAAGACTATTGTTCTTATTCATAAAGATCAGTCAATTTAATATAGATTTAAAGAATGTTTTTTTCTTGTTACTCTTATGTCAATGAAAAGAGATAGCAACAGATTTAATATCCGTTTTAGCCAAAGTAGGTTTAGCAAATCAATATGCATAAGGGGGTAAAGCGTTTACTGGTCCACGTTAGGGACCGTCTCCACGAGCGTGAGAATCGCGGCGATATTATCGTCGCGCCACGTATTTCTATACACTCTCTATGAACGTGTCTCCACACGGCGATTTCATCGCGACCATACGAGTGACATGGACAAGCAAATTTAATTCTTATGTTAATAACCTTACCGTGTAAATTACCCGATGATAAGAGGACGGAATTGTCGCGATACACTCGCCCATGGAGACAGTCCCTAAAAGCTCATTTTAATCGTCACCTCCTCAATATCCTTTAAAGGCATCTTCTGGCTCGCGAGCTGCGCCGCGTGTCTTTCGCGGAAGTGTAGGAACCATCCTCGCGACTCACGCTCCAAGATGCTTTGAAGTGTTGACGCCGCGCGACGCAAGATGTCGCGCCGGTACAGCCTTAGGTCAACCTGAGTGACAAATGTTTCGTATCTATTCTCTTTCTATCATCGCTACACCATTGATTTGACATTTCTGATCGCTCGAGTTCTCGTCATCGAATGTCAATTCCTATACATTTTTTTTAGTTTCTAATCGAAAGCGATTGTCGAAATGTAACATGGCTAGGGCAGCTGATCACAATATTCACAATATAAGGAATAAGTATCGGAATAAACAGTATTCATTTCAAACTGTATATGAATTTATTTGAATTGATCGAATTGCTTTCAGCCGTGTTGGCCAAGTGGATAAGTTCGACTTTCGATCCGAGGTCCTGGATTCGAATACGGTCGTGTATCAATGGACTTTTGAGTCGAAAAATTTATATACTTCAACACGAGCTACATACGGTGAAGGAAAACATCGTGAGGAAACCCGCGGCTAGTCAACTGTTGACCAAAAAGAGAAAAGGACCTGTGTCCGCTGTGGCGTGGTGTAAAGGAAGGGCACTCTAGGCACTGGTCGTGGTATCTCCCTGGCGCTCGCCTTCTCCGAGGCGGCTCGTCGCATCACCCAGCTGACCCATAGTCAGACAGCTACGATATATTTTCCTGATGTTTCTAGACATGGTATCTGATGAGCATAAAGTACCTGGGTCCGCTGTGGCGTGGTGTAAAGGAAGGGCACTCTAGGCACGGGTCGTGGTATCTCCCTGGCACTCGCCTTCTCCGAGGCGGCTCGTCGCATCACCCAGCTGACCCATAGTCAGACAGCTACGATATATTTTCCTGATGTTTCTAGACATGGTATCTGATGAGCATAAAGTACCTGGGTCCGCTGTGGCGTGGTGTAAAGGAAGGGCACTCTGGGCACTGGTCGTGGTATCTCCCTGGCGCTCGCCTTCTCCGAGGCGGCTCGTCGCATCGCCCGGCTGACCCAGGCAGCCAGCGCCGCTATATCCTCCTGGTGTTCCGGCTTGCAGATCAGCTCCGCTACGAGGTACCGAGATCTCTCCTCCCTGATTTTCTTATCAAGATCACGGGCTTCCATTGACGGCATGCCGATAATAAGGTCTAGCAATCTGAAAGATGAGTGTTGATGCTCGATTTTGTCTCCAGCGATGTAATCATAAAACCAAACCATATCGTATTTATAAATACATGGACACGGGGTTTTATCGCGTTATTTACCTTATTTCTTTACGTCCCGGTATTTCGGTTATGCAATAGCCATGGTCGCGGGTTGACGCGATAAAACCCCTTGTCCATGTATTTATAAATATGAATTGTGATCGTGAAAGTTTAAGACAAACCATATCGTATTGGAGCTAGTGAATGGAACAGCTGGAAGGGAAAGATCTAGGCGAATCTACTTAGACCAAATTGGCGGCCTTTTGGAGAAGGGCCAGGTCAGAAGCACCCTAAATCGGCGAAAGACATGCAGCCTACTGACGCAGAATAATATAAGAGTGACTGGAACTTAGTTGCAGGTTATCGTAAGTAAAATATATGTACGTCCTGTACGGTATTCTGTTCTTACTGTTAGTGAATAGGAATGCACTGAAAAATAAAATAAACTCTTTAATACTCCTATAACTAATACCATTTCTCCTTCCTTCCACTCGACACCACCAAAACGACACCATCGGTGGTGTCGTATGGAATCACTAGTCCATACGACACCACCGACTAATAGTGAGGTTACCTACATACAAAGTTGTTGATATGAAAACTCCAATTTAGTTCAAGCAGTTTCATTAACGAGGTATGTCATTTGATAAAAAAAACAACAATTGTGGACACGCTGCAAGACTAGTTTTCCGGTCCGTTCTTTAATACCTACATAACTACTTACTTCACTGAAATAAAAAAATAATATTTCATAAACTCTGTTTTATTAATTATCGTTTAACTATAGATAACTTGAAATAATAACTTCGGGGTCGGATCAATGTATGTGATGGTGTCTGATATTTATTTATTTATTTTAATGAACTAAGTAAGTAAGTAAGTTCGTATGAGCAAGTGGCCAACTCTGGTTCAATGAACTGGGAGCTGTTAGTCAAAAACACGCGTTTCTGGACATCACTAGGGTGGTGTCGTATGGACTAGATATTCCATACGACACCACGGATGGTGTCGTTTTGGTGGTGTCGAGTGGAAGGAAGGCCATTTCTATGCTGTCAGACCAGGACGATGTGGCTTGATATCATAAATATGTAAAGCTGTGAAGGGAAGGGGAGGGGGGCGAGAATTGCTGCCTCACCTGTGTAATCCGGAGAGCAGCGCCGCCATCCCCGCTCTTACAGAAAGCGGTTCATCGCGCAGCAGTCGATCTCGTGCCACTATGACGATGATGGCGGCTGCGCGCGCCACGTGAGCATATAACTCCTCTTTAGCGCGCACGCGGCCGCGCTGCAGCCAGCCCGCTACTCGCCACACGTGCGTCTGCCCGGGGAAGTGACGCGAGGGGACTTCGAACTCACTGCCAACGAAAAGTGTACACAGATCTTCTTAACATGTCAGCTGGCAAAAATGTTTGTGGTTTTTAAATGGGGTGTAGTTTTACGCGTCTTTTCAAACAAGTATACAGTGACTGAAAGTACCACTAGTGGGTTCAGTAAAGGATTCTGAAGCTAGGAATGGCCGCCTGAACGCCTCCGTAGTGGCTAGATGACTTTATAGCAGGCAGGACTGATAGTTAAATGCATTCTGTGAAGAACTTAGGTTGCGCTTAATTGTTAATGCTAGATTCATTTTAAGGGTAAAATAAAACATTATATTTGTTTTATTTTACCCTTAAAATACCCCTATTGTCATACGTTGAAGGCATATTTATATTCATTCCAATTCTAATTGAATGGTTAAGTCACTTATTTAGTAGGTATCTATTTTTACATGCATCAATCAAATAATATAATGATACCAAAATCAGACCCTTGCCAAGCCTTACCAAAAGAACCATGATAAACAAAGCAGTGAATGATTCATTAATTTATAAAATTCATAATTATAGAAAACCTTACTTAGCTTACTTTGAAGCAAGTTCCAAACGTATAGTTCCAGCATCACACTCATGCAGACTACTTTTTTATATACCTAATCCGAAATTATATCAAAACAAACAATTTTCATCATTGGCATGCTGTACAAAATATTATAAATGAAGTTATTAATAAAAGTGGCAATTCGGAGTATCGCAAAAGCTAAACTTAACTAACTAAAAATGTTGCCGTCCCTTTCATAGCGATGGGAATAAAAAGGATGGCATTAATTTTAGTTAGTTTAGTTTAGCTTTTGCGACACTCCGAATTGCCACTAAATTGTAACTAAATACAGGCAAGATTCAATTAATTTATTTCTAACAGCAGGTACAATAAAATTTGACTTGGAAGTTTAATCTGAATTACCTTCTGGCTAAATTATAAACAAGCTAAAACATAATAGTTATTGATCTAAACACAACTAATAAGGGAAACGTCGATTTTGGTAACAAGGTGTACATCATTACTGATAATACGAGTATAAAATAATAATATATTCTAGTAGGTGGTACTTATGTGATTTCATGCTATGCTGGGGGAAAGCATACGCTATTGGCGTATTGGCGCTATACGAATTAGATCGTTTAAAAAAAGCCTATTTATGATGATTTTAACATAAATATAAACCTTTTAAGATCTGCATTGTCATAAGGATAAAAAAAATGGCTTCATTTGCATGTATTTGAGTATTTATACCTGTAGTATTGGAGAACAAGTGTACATAACTATCACAACATAACCCTCAACAATTGCAGTTATTAATACTTAATTTAAATTATGGTTTTAATCCATAAACTCGAGTAATCTCTAAAATACAAAACATAGAGACGTTTTAAGAATACATAATTAAACTATAACAAGTATTTTATCTTCAAGTAAGATCTGCCGAATAGCTGTATCTCAGCTACTTGCATTTTACAAAGCAGTAAAAACTTGGTATAAAGAAAACGAAAACAATTACAAAGATTAGACTGTGATGACGTATAAGCGCCAATATGACATAAGATAATCATGCCTTTTAATTTAGATTTTTAATTGTATTTTTTCTTGTGTACAATAAAGAATAAAGAATAGGATACACACAAAGGTAAATTATATACCGACATACCCCCTCTCACGTATACAATCCAATTGTTCAGCATTAAGCATCTTAGGCTTATATGCTATCTCCTTGTGCAGGCTTTAAAATAAATATGTTTGTAGGTATATAATGTATTAATAAATAAATACATTAGTTTTCTATGTATAACGTGTAAGATGTTGCGGAAAGCAACAATAAAGTTATATCAAGGATTTGATAAAAAGTATGGTTGTTACACGCTCGGAAAATGTAATCTTGAAACCAATCTTTCAAACTCTGATCCAAATGTAGAATAATAAAGATTTTTTTCAACCAATAAAATGCTCATCTTCTGTTACCGGTTTAGTCAATATTTAAAAAAGTTCTGACAACTGAGGTTTATGTACACTGTCCTCTAAAAAACCTACTTTATATTTAGGTGTTAAAAAATACAAAAAAAAAATGGTTCTTCACATTTGCAACGATATTTAGCGAAATATTGCAAAAAATCAATATAGCCATCTAGTGAATTATGATTATATATTGTCGCAAATATTGAAATACCTTTGTATCTTGACCTACTAGTAAACTTCTGTACTGACGCATCATCACACTTGAGAAGCCCAGTGCAGCTTATCGAGTATCGTAAACACTTTTCTTGTAACCTTAATCTGCTGGCTAGACTTTTACTATTTATTCCTTACATACCTCATACAGTTGAAAGTTCGTAAAAACTTTATCTAATTGGGAGTCAGAGCCAAAATACATTTACTGCCTGTCTTATAAAAACTGAGAAATTCATAATGATAGCATGAGGTGCTAATGCTAAAGTCTGGGATACCAATTTTATCCATTAGTGTGTGTCGCCCACAGTCGCTGGCCGGACAGTTCGAATCAATTTAAGCGAATTCCGGACGTGCATACAGATTCAGACATAAATTGACACGATAAATCTGATATAACTATTGAAGTTGTATAGCGTAATCTGCTTAGCTACAAAGGGAGGGTTAAAAAGAATTATTCGTAATATAGGCTTGTCTGATTTTGAATGCTAGATTATTTCTACTCGAAAATGATCTGTTTGTGAGCAGTATCAAGTTTATCTCTTTGAACTTGATTATTAGGTCCATTCACCCTATTACTATTAATTCGAAAAAAACTCCACCAAATATTAAAAAGGCGTAAGTTTGTATGGATGCATGGATGTTTGTTACTCTTTCACGCGAAAACTACTGAACGGATTGTGCTGAAACTTGGAATATACGAAGTTTATGTCCTGGAAAAACACATATTCTTCGTTTTAAGTAATATAGGCCATACTATAGCAAATGCCCAGTGTATAGCTGTGCCTTGTCTAGCTTTGGTCCGGAAACTGTTTCATCTTGGTTCAGTCTCATCCTGAGTCATCTAATACACAAGATGCAAATTCAATTACGGGAATAATCTCTTGAATCTGCCGAGACCACGGTTTATAAATGATTTCTATTTAGAATACTATGTACTTAGAATCTAATTTTCTAAATCTAGCAAGTCCAAGTGTGGAGTAAAATAGTACTAGAATATAATTTAACTATGGAAATTACACCTAGATTCTAGGTCATAGAATATATTTTCCTTTGATATATTTATGAGAAAGTAAGCCAATAAAGTTGAAACGAGGCTTTTATACCATTGAATGACGCATCTTTACCCTATACAAAAAAAGTATCCAGATGTATTGTTATAGCAAAAACGTGGGACTGTGAAACACAAGTGACGATTCAATTCATCATTATGTGAGCCACAGAGTATACATAGTAACTATAGCGTAAGTTTGAACACAAAACTAAATGATATTAATGAGTGTGGAAGGGACCAACTTCCCTTGTTTAAGTGCTTTCAATTTGTGTTCAGTAAATGTGACGTTCAACTTAATCAGCGTCAAGTTAATGTTTTGTTTTGGACATGTTTATATTACATGGTGTATGAGAGACTTGTTTGTTTTTAATATATAAGCAATTAAGAGACTAGCTTACTCGCCCGCGGCTTCGCACGCGTGGTACCTACCTAGATAAAATATAGCCAATGTTCATTCGGAAAATCCATGCTACACATTGGTGAAAGAATCTGATGAGAAGTTTCGGAAATTACCCCAAACATACAAATAAACCAACTTTACCTCTTTATAATATTAGTGAAGAAAATTACAGTATCTTATTTTAGTATGTCCTGGCAATGATAGCTGCCAGGGTGGACTGCCTCTATACTAGACAGTGCTGTGAGCGACACCTGTCAAGCAATGTTATTAGTTTTAAGTTTTGTACCTAACCTACTTTAGAGACCTAAAGACTAAAGAGGAGAGCCCCTCAAGACCTTATTTAGCTCTCAATGGAAGCAGAATACTATATGGAACAACCACTGGGCTGTTTCCATTCACGTCATTATGTTTGGACAGTCACATTCGGACGCAAGAACAAAACTCTAGCCAAATGCCCAGATAGGCAGATTGCAAGAAAAAAAAGGAATTAAAAAAAAAAAAAAGTTTTGTACCTAACCTACTTTATGAGTTTTCCTCGACATAAATGTAATATTTTATTTTATTAAATTATTTTATAATAATAATAACAAAAAATGTTAACTCTTATTTCAATTTAATCTACTATGTTATGATAATCTAAGCCTGTTTAAATTAAGCAAAAAAGCAAGTTAATAAACAAATTGTCATTTCCATAATCTATCACAAAACATTTTGTCAAAGTGTCTCATATAATACAGATTTAGTTGGTTCCACTCACCCCTTATCCCTGATGGAGTAAAGTTGCTTGGGAGACAATGGCTGTGGCTCTATCCCGGCATCGAGGGCAGCTGCATCCAGCTCATCACATGGCGGTGGGATGATGATGTCCGTGGGTTTGTTGCCTGGCCCAGTGAACCGTGATGGAGGTAGAACTGAAGTAGTGAGGAATTCTTAAGTTTAATAATTGGTACTTAGGATATAAATGTGATGGAAGGGGGTGTAGGGTCGTTAGAGAAAATGTTGGCAGGTTGATAAAAAAAATATATAATTAAACACTCCTTTGTAACAAAATTACATTTCTGGTTATTAGTTGATCTTTAGAAAGTTTAGAATCGATATAAATCATCTAATTAGAATAGGAAGTAATAATATTTAGAATTCTAAAACAGTTTTTAGTATTGCCATTCAACAAGCAAAGTTTATAAATATGTTTATTTTTAAATCAATTAAATCATTTTTAAATCAAATTGCATAAATCTTGCTAGGGTCAAGTTTAAGTGATGCTACATACAAGTGCTCATGTGTGTGTGGGTGGAAGCTAGTTATTTAATGCATGACTAAAAGAGAAACTGTAGACACATTTTCATAAGTAGGTAATGCACATTTTCTTTGTAAGAATGTCAACAATTAATTAAAACAATCCCGGTGAATAGAAGAAATTTCAGAGATATTTAATACAGGATAGAATGCATAATTGCAAAGTTATGTTAAACAACAAAGAAAGTCTAACACATTCTTACCGATAGGGAAAGTTTTCCAATGATAAAGAAAATCTTCTGCAACTTGCTTGATGTTGTTGACTAGTTGTTCTACTTCGGGTGGCGCTCCAATCAGCTTCACATCGAAGTGTAAAGGTTCGCGTTCCGGCGGAGGCGCGTCCAGTTGCAAGGAACTGGGCCGCGATGCCCGCTCGCCCTCACCCGACATTCTCGATACCCCCTGGCTCATGGGCTGCTCAGCCAGACAATTCCACTAATCGCATAATAACCCCCGACACCGCAGTGGGCGGAGATACCACTTGACCGCTGATATATTATTTACATTCATTTGATTAGTCCATTGTGAGTTCGTGAAACATGATCGCTTAGTTTTTGTAGACTTAGCAGCCGACGATCGATGACATTATATTGTTGAGAAGTTTTTGAAATTCAAAGCAATCCTATAGTAACTGATAGTCCCAATTCAACTCAACACTATTTATTTCAACTAATTTTTAAATCTGAGGAAGAAGAAAACTGACTGAACGAAACGAGCCCCCACCGCGGCAGCAAAGGCGGCAGCCGAGCGAGCCAATTTGACTGCTGGCTGGCTGATTATAAATAATTGACATTGACAATTTGACACTTTTGACTGTCAACTTCAGGAAGGATTTGATAGGGATGGGATGACCAAGAGAATGAAATTGAATACACTCTGAACGAGAGAATACACACAACACAAGAAGTCCATAGTACGAGTAAGTTCATGTCATGATTGCATTGTCCCCTAACCACCAAACATCCTGGGAGATCCTAATGTTGAACAATTTCAAGTACAATTGAGTAGTTTACTTTGTTTCTTCTTTTTTTTTTGGCTTCGCACGGCTTGTGCCACGCATCTATACCATTGATTTATCTAACAGATGTTCGAAGTTACATTGTATGTCAAAGACTCAGAAGTCAAAGCGCGTGCTTTGCTTGGTAAAAAAAAACCAAGTTGTCAATTGATTGTCAATGTGGGTGATTTGTTGAGTTGTTTGTTGTTTGTAAAATACGGGTTTTATCTACAAAACTCTTTTGCATTTAGTGTTAATTCGAAACTATTTGCCATTTTTCAGTATATATAGTAATACCACCTTGCAACAGCACGAAGAAGATCACAAATAAGACCGTTCAAGGCTCTTTTTAACCGGATTAGGTATGTCCTATATTGCTTAGATTTTACTGTTCTTTTTTTCTTACCGCCCGCTTACTGATCGCGAAGTGCTATTGAAATACATTTTTATTCCTGAAAATAATTCCCTTGTTTGTAGTTGCTGTAAGTATTCAGTTTCACATTCGTGTTTAGTGATATTTTAGGTGATGTATTAGATCTTATCAACCCTGGTTTTTTTTTAGGTAACTATGGAGGCAATGGATATCCAGGCTGTTGAGTCGAAACTGAGTGACGTCACTGTGACAGCGATACCTATGAGTGGAAAGAATATGCACAAAGACTTGAGTCATGGTGGAAACAGCCATGCTACTATATCCACAGTACCAGCCTCGTCGCCTTCGTCTGTTGGCAAAGACAAGGACAATGGTATGTCGAAATATGCTCAACTATTAGCTGTCATTGAAGAGATGGGTAAGGAGGTGAGACCCAGTTACTCGGGAAGCCGCAGCTCTGCAGAACGTCTGAAGCGTGGCATTGTCCATGCTCGCATCCTTGTCCGAGAGTGTCTCATTGAAACTGAGAGGTCTGCACGGCAGTAGTTCTGCCAAGAATATTATGTCACAGTCAATTTTTAGGAAACCTAGAAGTTAATGGCAAATGAAGAAACCTAGGTAATTCAGAATGAACACTTGTTAATGTTACCAGTTCTATGTTAAACTCATTACTAGCTGAAATTCATGATAATTTATATCAACAGGGTCCTCAAATGTTAGAACTGTAAACATACTGCAAAAATAGGTATGTTTCTGTCTGAACATAGTTTTCTGGAATAACTTTATGTTGGGCCCCTTTAAAAACTAGTGGGGTGAAGAAAAGCAGTCAATGATCCTAGCAAATTCTATGATGAGACCATAGAGCATTTAAACAATCTTTTTGGGAGTGTAAATGAGTCTGTTGTCTGTAAACTGGAATGAAATCAGTATAATGAGTGTTTGACAATGTGTCCGGAATGAACACAGGCTGTGATCAAAACATTTATTGTGACCATCTACCTCATTACCTACTACAAAATATTCTATATTTAATATTTTTATGCAATTTTAATATAAAAAGTGGCATAATTTGGATTAATGTGTTTACAATAGATAAAACATTGAATTGTAAAAGATTTATTCATGCATGATTGAAATTTTTAATCAATAATTTTACTTGTTATTTGTTATAAAATAAAATAAATATTGGTCTGTCAGATAACAATCTTTGCTCAGTGCATTTTCAGCATTGTTTTGTGAAATATTTTTTTCAAGTTAATAAATTATTACTCTCATGTTTTAAATTAAAAGTCCTTTTAGCAATATCTTTATGATATTATTATAGGTAAAATTTGTGGTTCAGAACAAATTTTTAAGTCAAAACAAACAAATTTACCTCATTTTGTGTGCATAGCATGTAAGATAATGTGCTCACTGATATTTGGTACTTTTGTTTTGATATAGATTTTAAGTTGTATATAATTTAGTTTTAATATTTTATTCAGAAACACTGACAATAGTTTTCAATTTTTTATATTAAAATTTACATATAATTACTACATTTTTCAAATGTGGGCCAATGTAGTATACTGAATTAGTTATTTACCTATAAAGTCCTGCAATCTATTTACATACAGATTGAAACTGATCTATATTGTATCTCCTTGAAGGAAATGTGTTTGTTGAAACAATAACAAGAAATATAATGTATTTAACTTGTGAATGTGTAAGTACTGCTGTTTTAAATCATGTGAAAGCATGTATGTGCAAATCTTGTTCAAATTACTTCAGTATGTGATGCTTAGTACCTTTGTTTGACAAATATTTTTATTTTATAATACTTATCCAATGATTTCTGATGTGTAATATCATATTGTGTCCAATGCAGACAGCAATAGTGAATGATATGGTTTGAAACAGCAGTTTACTGACATGGTATCATCAAACAATAGTTGTATTGGCCCAGACGCCGCCAAGTATACTTCTAGAAGTAGTCTACCAATAAGAGAAGATTTACGAAATAGTTTTAAACATTTTATTAAACTCGTAAGTTACCATTATAGAATAAAATGTACTTAAATGTTATTGTTATTATAATTCCCGTAATGTCTGCTGCTTGGTGTCTTTTACGTTTGATTTTCTAAGGGACTGGGAAGTTGTAGAAATGTATCCCATCAAATAAGTGTTAATGACCATGTGGCTGCAAGTATGACATGCATAAGTTTATATGATGGAACAATCAATAATACTACTGAACACAATCGTGAAAATAATTGTGAATGGCTACTAAAATATACTACTTAGGGCCATGTATTTAGTTGGTAACAATTGACGCACAAAATGAACAATAGCGCAAAACACGCGGTGTACGAACAAGAAGTAACATTCAACATAATGTTGGATAAACATAACGTCGCACGATGTTGGACGACATCGCCATTATGCGTCACATTATGCGCCTCAATGTCTGCTTAGTAATTACGTGGTCATATTCAAAAATATGACCGAATATGTATTGCTTGTTTATTTAGGACTGTTTTCAAACTAGTAGCGGCACTCCTATTGTTTCGTAAGCACTGTGGTGTATTTGTTGATCAACTTTGTAGGTCTTTTAATAATTATGAATTTAATTGGTAGAGATGAAACTGGCATGTCATGTCGGTGCGATGTGTATACGATTGGAAAGAAGGTATACTTAATAAGATTTAAAATATCATTCATATTCTTTAGCTAAGATCATGAACTTGTTGTAAGTAATCCTGTTTTATGCTAAGCATGGTTTATGTTAGATGGCCTTAGACGATAACCTAATTTTATCTCTTAATCATGCATGTCTAACCACTATTGCCCGTCTGGTTGCGCCTTCTAACATAAATCATTAAATTAGAAAAGAGCTTTTTTCTCCCTTGCTCCTTGTCTCAAAGTAAATGTAAGAAGTGAACCACAACACAGTACAAATTTAGATAAAGTAATTTAAAGTGTATTTACTGTAATTTTACCAAACTGTTCGATGCGTAGCGTTAGTCTGCCGTATTATTCGTGTATCGACATATTTTTTATTATAATAAATGGGTCTAATTATGAATGGTCTTTTAGTTGTCTCTATTGTCATAATAACTCACTTTTCGCTTTTTATATAAAGGCTGTCCTTCAGTTAGGATGTAGACAAGACGGTGTACAGTCAGCAGCATAAAGATATTATGTAACAGGGTAGTCAAAATTATATTCGAGTCACAAATTCAATTTTATATGGGTTGTCAGAATAGTCATATTATTGTAACCATCAAAATGGTCAATAATATCTTAGCAACAGTTGGCAATTTTATATAACGCAACAAGATGTCCAATATTATGTTCGCGTATGAACTATTCATTGGTATCTACGCACCAAACTTTCCAAAAATATCTTCGCATGAAAGAAAAATGAACTCTAATGTCTCAAGTCACAGTCTTTTATTCGTTTCCATAAAAGTCTTGATACCTTCAAGAAATCTTATGATTATGACAAATTTAATCTATGAGACAGACTTAAAAGATCAGTTAGGTATTTAAAAATATTTTTGTAGGATCCTAAATAATGTAGCATGCTATGTACCGCAATAGAAAGGAAATTAAGAAAAAAATATAATTAGGTATTATGTTATAAAATTTATATTAAAAAACTAAACACATCATTAAAACCGAACAAAAATGCTTATTCATGAATAAAACTAAATAAAATCAATATCTTGTGTATCCTCCTTCTGCATTGATAACATCTAAAAGGCGTTGTCTCATTGACCGGACAGCATTGTAACAAAAATGGTCACCTCGCAGGGATTCCCATATTTGTGTGACATGCGCACGCAATGTTTCTGAAGTTCGAGCTTGAGTGTGATCCCACAGTTGAACCATCTTACCCCACACATTCTCAATAATGTTTAAGTCCGGACTCTTGGGAGGTAATCTTATTAGAATTAAATCGTCGTTGCCAGCGATATACTCGTTCACGACCCTGGAATTATGTATGGAGCAACCGTCATGAATGAATGTAATCGGTTCTTCATCATCATAAACATTTCTTGCTGTAGGAAAGAACGATTCTTCTAAAATCTCTTTATATCCCCGTCCATTTAAGCGGCCCCCTATCTCTACTATTTCACCGGGTCCGGCCGCAGACACCCATCCCCAGAACCCTACGCTGATGCGGCCACTTCTGTTATTGGGCCGAACGTTTGCCTCATCGTATCTAGTATTGTTGACTCGCCACAAAGATACACGTCCGTGAGCCGAAGACGTAAAAACTTTCTCATCAAGGAATGCTACTTGGTTGAAATTATGATTTAAATATTGAAGAGCGAATTGTAGCCTCAGTTGTTTATGCCTCGGCGTTAGGCCAGGTTTTTTTGCAGGCACCCGATGTTTCAGACCAGCTTCGTAGAGTCGGCGTCTTATGGTGCTTTGCGACACCTCATTTGCGACTGCTAACTCCGACGTTTTAATAAAGCGGTCTTGGCGCGCTGTGCCAACAATGGCAGAGTCTTGGACCATGCTGGTTTTCCTTGGTCGTCCGAAAGAGACGTGTTTGACCACGTCTCCCTCTTGACGCCATCTTTCAATCCAAAGTCTTACAGTATTTGTCTAAAAAATAAAAAAGTTATCGTTAAGAAATATCAATCTCGCCATTTCCTGCTCAGATGGTCCGTGGAGATGATGGATACTTACACTTATGCCAAGTTCATCCGATATATCAGTATTGCTTACGCCTTCCTTATGTAAATTTATAATCTGATGCTTATTTAGTTCAGTTATTCGGTATGTAGCCATTATTAAACTGTATATATGTATAGGTATTCGATATATTTCTAATTACATTTAATGTAAGTAATCAATACGATAAATCGAATGTCAGAATTGACTTGAACTACGTACACTCGTAGTTTGTAATCTATGATAATGAACTCCAAGGAGGTAAATGATAATCTATCTCGAGTTCTATCAATGACTATTTCTAATCTAAAGAGTTTCTATTACTATACCTATCTAATTTTAAAGTTTTTTCTTAAATACGTTGTAAGTGCGATAGTTTGTTTGTCATTATGGTTTTCGGTAATATTAAATTTTCTCTACGTTTTTCTGATCTGCGCGAACGAAATCGAGGATGTAAGTATGCACTTGAATAAATAAATTTATTGATTCCTCTTTTCGTAATTCGTAACTGACATGAAAGGAAATTTACGCCGTAACGAGAGAAGTTTTTAATTTTAATTTACTAGTAATTAATTTAATATCATTCTTATATAGTTTATCGGATTTTTATTTCATCTCTCTATTTAAAGCTTAATAATTACTCTATAATATTATTCTAGGCATGCAATATTATTTAAATCAGTTTCTTTAAGACAGTAAAACCGCGGGACTCGCTAAAACTTTGTACCAAAAATCTGTCTTCTTGCAATTTTAATAAATTTACTAAGTTTTAAACAAAAGACAAGTCAATGACGTTATGCACGAAATGAAAGAGATAAATAGAGATGGTTTATTACACACGTAAAAAAGGAATGGACGATGATACTTTTGAATAAATAACGAATAAAAGACTGTGACTTGAGACATTAGAGTTCATTTTTCTTTCATGCGAAGATATTTTTGGAAAGTTTGGTGCGTAGATACCATTGAATAGTTCATACGCCAACATAATATTGAACATCTTGTTGCGTTACATAAAATTGCCAACTGTTGCTAAGATATTATTGACCATTTTGATGGTTACAATAATATGACTATTCTGACAACCCATATAAAATTGAATTTGTGACTCGAATATAATTTTGACTACCCTGTTACATAATATCTTTATGCTGCTGACTGTACATCTGTGTACGTACGTACACAGATATCTATAAAACCCCAAAACTTATAATTAGGTATCATCTCTATCCTTTCCACTAAATGGGGTCGGCACAAAATGTTTACCTATTTAAAATAATAACCGGAATCAAGTAGCCTATGTGTTAATCCAGGATATAAGCTATGATAGCTTAGCTGTCCTGGTACCAAATTTCATCCAAATCCGTCCAGCCGTTTGGAGCGTGGAGAGTAACAAACATTCGCACTGCACGCAGACAATATTAGTGTGATTATTTTATGTTGATAACTTAAAAAGGTAGAATGGTGCTCTGGAGTCTAGAATTCTGGATCATGAATGAGTAGGTATCACTTTTTCTCAGATGAGTGTCAAGTGGAACACAAGATGGCGCTGGCACACGGGCTTCAGCGCGGACTCCACCGAGTGGTGTCCCGTGCAGCCTTACCGGCACCTACTAGCCACTGGCACCTACCAACTCACTGAGAACGAAGGTAGGTCTCAAGCCAGGGTAGAACTCTAATACCTAAATAGGCGTAGACGTTGAGGTTATTGTAGTAGCATGCGAGTATTTTAGGGTGTTCAGTTTTGGTTCAGCCAACGAAACAGAACACGCGTAGACGAGGTTGTGATCCAGATTTTTTTTACATTTAGTTACTTCGAAAGTCTATAGGGGTAGTTAGAGTTCAATAATCCATCTTAACACCCCAACTTAAAGGCAGGCTGCATAGGAACCAAGGATAATTTTAATCGATTTTCTTAGGTACCTACGTAGGTAGGTACTTACATATTATGTTTTTGCATGTTTTACTCGTGTGAACCAGAAAAATGTACCTAATTGCTTACAATACTTACAGATGAGTCAACGAAGAAGCAAATACGGCTTGGCAAAATATATCTCTTCAGCATCGACGAGAAAACAACAGAATTATCTCCCATCCAGACCATTGAAACATCGGGAATACTTGATCAGAAATGGTGCTACCACAACATACAAGACCGACCCACATTAGCCATCGTGAACTCAATAGGGGCAGTACAGTTATACCAACTTTGGGACGAAGATGGAGCTTTAACGTTAAAGCTATGGTTGGAGCATGAGATTGGTGAAGGCATTTTGGCGTTGTCGCTGGATTGGTCCTCGAACAAATCTCATTCAGAGCCGAGGCTGGTAGTCAGCGATTCTTCAGGCAGTGTGACAGTTCTGAAGGTAGCTGAAAGTTTGGAAGAGATCGGCAGGTGGAAGTATCATGGCTTTGAAGCTTGGATTGCTGCGTTTAATTATTGGAACACGGACGTTTTTTATTCAGGTTCGTAGGTTCTACTGCTGCCTTTACTTTACAATTCTAGTACCTACCTAGGTATGCATAATGTACTCCATCATCAGATTTACGTATAAGTACCTAGATACAGGTTTCGAGATCTAGACAGTGCAAAATCTGATGTTGAATGTTCCCGAAAATCCGTAGGTTGTGCATTTTATAGAATTAAATTAATTTTCGATGTTTTCCATTATTTCCATCCTAAAGCTGATGAAATTCTAGGGAGTCGAATGGTTTAGGTAGGTACCTAGATGAAATTTACCCTTTGGTGAATGGGAGAGAATGGAATACCTACCTACACTCTTTCGGGCTTGCTTACCTACTTACTTCATCACTGGAATTCATAGGAACAGCTCAGTACCTACGCCTGGCCCTCACATTGGTAAGATAATTAGATAAAAGACCAAAGAACATTTTATTTTTAGGTGGAGATGACTGCCTGTTCAAGAGTTATGACTTGCGGGTGCCAGACAGCGTGGTAGCGACCAACAAAAGCCACGAGGCCGGTGTCACTACTGTGCGAAGTCATTTAGAAGTGGAGCATCTTTTGCTGACGGGGAGGTGGATACACTTTATTTATAGATCAGAATTTATATTTGCAATAGAATGCGTATCGGGTTATCGGTTGATATTCTATTTATAGCAATGAATTGTAGAAGATGAAAAATTACGCACCAATAAATTTTGGCTAAAGACAAAAAATATCCTCAATGTCAAGGGTGTGGGGATTCATCAATTGTAGCGTTTTTCTTTTATTTTTACGAAACCCTTTTTAGTTTATTAAAACTATCTGCTCAAGATACGATACTCAGATCCTCAGTCAGATAAGGGTTAGGGGCTTAGTCAAAAGCAAGCTTCGACTGTACACAATGGTCCCAACCACCTCTAATACATAAATAAGCATTTCAGAGTACCTATGTTACGTCTTAATCCCATGCTAATTTGACTTTACAACTCTTTTATTACAGTTACGATGAAAAAGTCCGCTCATGGGATGCCCGCAAGCTCAAATCTTGCGTATCCGAGACAGAGGTCGGCGGAGGAATTTGGCGATTGAAATGGCACCCAAACCGACAAAACCTGGTCGTAGCTGCTTGTATGTACGGAGGCTTCAGGCTATTGCAAGATGATAATGTTGTCGCTGAATATAAAGAGCATGAGAGTATCGCGTATGGAGCTGATTGGAGCCACGAAGCCGATTACGTCGCTACTTGCTCGTTCTATGATTGTAAGCTGCATATCAGTGAGGTGAAGATATCAGACTTGTAACCTTCCGGACCCAAGGCACAACTACTGTGCTGACTCAACTCAACTGATTGTGCCGCGGGTACTTTTGATTATTCTACACACCGGCATTTTAACACGACTTTTGTTATGATTAGAAGGTTCTGTCAATTTATTATTTGAGCAGATTAATTTAATAAAGAAAGATTATGTTCATTTAAACATGTTGTATTTCAATTTGCTTATAATGTCATGATAAATATAATTTATAACAATTACATACTTAATAAAGTAATAATTTGCCGTAAGTGTTAAAAAAATCGTAGACCATTTACAAATACGAAGGTTTGGGTTGCTGTGATCTGTTTCCTTGCGTCTTGTTCAATGTACCATTAATTTCTTTAAAATCACTCGACTGGCCTGGATCTCCCTAAGATAAATTTGTACCTTAACATTTTCTAAATAGAGTCTATTTTGCTAACCGTTGGAATTAAAGTACAATATAATTCTGCCACCACTGGCAAACGAAGATTGCTCCAGTTACCTCTGTGTGAAATTGTTCAAATGTTTGACGCGATTTTTGGATTGTTTTGAACACAGCTAATGTAGACCAAAGCCTTCTTATTCTATCACTTTCGCTCTTCAGGGGCCCTGTCCGTGAGAGTCATAACATCTATGGTATTTTTTCTTAATTTTAAATAAGATCGAAACATAAACACAACCCTTGCGACTCAATTCCAGTAGTGAGGCGCGGTCCCTCGCGGCTGCATTCTCTATCTACGTAAGACTAGTCGAGCTAGTGCTTGTGCTTTACAATTATTTATCCAATACAATCTAATATCTAAGTTATTATTAGAAACATTTAGAAAATTATCTATGGCTGCCATCATCGAGGCGCGCAAAACATTTGTACAATCTCACTTAAATTTAAGCGTAAATTTCACGGTCTATATAACCATTATTATAAGATCTACACAACTCTGTGTAATAATTATTTACTTTATTAATTCATTCACTAACAATGCAGCATGGTGTCACATTCATTCATCATTTCATTACCAAGCTAGAATTGTAACTGTAAAAGTTTCATAGATCCCAAAGAATTACATAAATTTTAAAAATCACAAGACACTATTTATTAGACTAGTTCCTCCTACGAATGGCAACTGAAAAGTTGTATTTTACATAAAAATATATACTCAACATCTTATATTTACCTAAAACTGCATTGTCATAACTTCATGGAAATTACATTAAAATATTTAATGAATAAAATATGTATCTCTGAAATCATTGTTAGAAAGAAAAAAAATTTTTTTCCAAAAAAAAATTGATAGGAAAATACTGAAAAATGGTCGAGAACATATTGAATTCATTAGAACTAGCCAGCCTCTCGCCCGAGCGATATCTCGGACTAAAGTACATCTTGCCTCACTCACATAAAATATGCGTTTCTCTTAAACTCGCTCCGAGTATAGATTTCAAAATTCACTAACAAATACTGAAGTAACAGCTATGTCACACGACGATCGTTCGTTATCAATATCATACACAGCGCCCCTCGCGGCCTGATCCTATGTACACTACACCTATATATACAGTCACTCGCTAACTCGGACGAGCATTCGATCGCGTACAATTCATCGATAAATTCTTCAACTCATTACACAATATCTGTACAACAAAGGATGCGGGGTTAAGTAGCTTCGAGTCATATCTACATGGTACACTTGTGGCAGGTTAACTTTCACGAACTAAACTGCGGAGATTCTCGTCCGGAGCGTCCGATATCGCGCCGTCACGCCGGAGGGGGGGAGGGGGGGAGGGGGGGTGTGAGGGGAGGGGGGCGTCGTACGGCGCGCGGTCGCTGAGCGCCCTTCATAGGTCGGAGCGCGGCGGCGACGCATGCGCGGGACACAGCGCGCGGAAGTCCTCCTCGCTGAGTCGCCAGCCGTGCTCGCGCGCGCACGGGAGGTGCGCCCGCGCAGGACACGCCCGCGCGCTGGAATACAAAAGTTCGGCTTTATTTGCTTTGAACAAGTAAACTGGTTTGGCAGCATAAGATGTGTTCATAATGGCACAAGTCTATCATTCCGGCTTATGGACGATCGCTTGTATTATTCCGGATTCAAATCCCGCCAGAATAGAAAATTAGAAAAAGATTTTTTATATTATAAAGGCTATCATTCATTATTGCCAAATAAGTTTATATCGGCTAGCGATACTCATGCTGCATGTTGAGTCAGAATATCTAGTTCTGCCCTATATCCAGTTATAGGTCGCGCCACGTAAAAAGAGCGCGGTCGGGGAAGTGGAGGTATGTTTGCGGCTGTGTTCACTCACTGACGAACCAATAGCATTCGCTAAACCAATGGTATGAAGTGCGCCGCGTTACCTCTCCACCAATCATCGACCACTGCGCAGTTTGACAGCCAGCGCTCTTTTTACGTGACGCGACCGTGCATGCACCCTGTTATAATTAAGAATGTTGGGGCTGTACCATTGAGATGTATTATAGAGCCACAATCAGACAAATAAAATGTAAACGCCAAAACTCGGCGCACGCTACGTAGTGCGCCGAGTTTTTCTTTTTTGCGTACAAGGGATATTGAACATTAAAACAAACGACATAACGTCTACATTCAAATGTCACTGTAGAACATTGAATTTGCACGCACATTTTTTGAGCGTTGTCAGCTATTAGATCGTGACTTTTTAATACATCTCATCGGGCGCGAGCTATATCGTCCGTGCATGCACCCTGTTATAATGAAGAATGTCGGCGCTGTACCTGCAGGCAAGCGGCGCGGCGGCGCGCGCGCAGTGCCGGCAGCGCGCAGGCGCGGCGCCCCACACGGCGCGCGCGAGGCCCCACACCCGCGCGCCGCCCGCCAGCACGCCCGGCGCCCACACGGCGCAGTCCGCGTGCAGCCACGCCTCCGCCCGCCCCGCCCCGCCCGACCCGCCCTCCTCGCTCCACGTGCACGCCGCGCGTCGCCGCGTCGCCTCGTCCAGCGCTCTGGAATGTAATAACAATTGTAAAAACAATTGGTATATTTGCGTAGTACCGCAGGCGGACGATGTTAAAGAACCATTTACAAAACTCCTAAGACAAACTATGTGCATCACGCTTAAAGATTATTCTATTCAACGGTTCTTACTTCTAACCTACGATTGTTTCAATTTATCATTATTTTTTTTTTTTACTGTACTTATATTTAAAATCACCTAGGTAATTACTTTTTATTTTTATTTATGTATTGTGATTTGTGAGAGAAATAATAAAGAATTTGTATTTGTATATTCATACGCGACCCTGCCCTTAGATTGGAAGAGAAGAAAAAAGCTACATCATCGTGCCACATACTTCTTTAAACTCTATGACCGTGTCTCCACACGGCTATTTCATCGCGACGATACTACGAGTGACATTGAGAAGCAAAAATTCTTATGACCGTATAAATTACCCGATGACAGGATGGAATCGTCGCGATACACTCGCCTGTAGGCGGTCCCTATGCAAATGCTCGTTATGGTAACCAGATGACTGATACACTACTTAGATTTCTTTTTTGTAAATACATACATTATAAATATAGATAGAAAAACACCCAGACCAGGAACAAATATTTGCAGAACACACAAACAATTGTCCCGTGGCGGGGATCGAACGCGACCTCCGCGTCTCAGGCGGGCCTTCACCCACTGCGCCACAGAGATCGTCTGATGCTGTTACTTGTCGACACACTTTTTTTTTAACCTATCATGACCCACTGCTGGGCAAAAGAAAGAAAGAAAGAAAAATCATTTATTCTTGTAGGACCTCAAGGATCACTTAAGTTTCGTTTTACATGCTAGGTGATTCTAATGCCTGTTCCAACGCGACTCCCTACACCAGGGAAGACACACTCACCTATATTCATCCAGGTCAGTATCGACCGCATACGGTCCGAACAGGTCCCCGAGCCCGCTGGCGTGCGGCGGCCGCGCGCAGAAAGCGCACAGCCAGGTGAGGTCCCTGGTGGCCGCGTCGTATCTCAGGCCGAGCGTGGAGGCGTGCAGTCCACGGCGCCGCGTCGCGCCCCCTCCCCCCCCGGCCCCGGCGCCGCGCGCCTCGCGGCGCCGCGTCCACTCCTCCTCGTCGCCCGTGCTCGCGTTCATGACGCACACGGAGACGGGAGAGCCGTCGCCGCGACCGCCGCGGATCTGGAACGTTATCAAAACAATCAGACAAATAAAATGTAAGCGCCAAAACTCGGCGCACGCTACGTAGTGCGCAGAGTTTTTCTTTTTTGCGTACAAGCGACATTGAACATTAAAACAAACGATATATCGTCTACATTCAAATGTCAAATGTCATCGTAGAACATTGAATTTGCACGCACATTTTTTGAGTGTTGTCAGCTATTAGATTATGACTCTTTAATACATCTCAATGGTCGCGCCACGTAAAAAGAGCGCGGTCGGGGAAGTAGCGGGGGTATGTTTGCGGCTGTGTTCACTCGCTGACGAACCAATAGCACTCGCTAAATCAATGGTATGAAGTGCGCCGCGTTACCTCTCCACCGATCATCGACCACGGAGCAGTTTGACAGCCAGTGATGGAGTAGTTTGATGTGTCTGTGACATTGTAGCTCTTAACGGGAAAACCGATCTGAATGCATTTGTTTTTCTGCTTTCTAATTAATGAAGGATCAAGGGTTCTCATCAGACTTCCAATGTTATTACCCAAAGAACATACTAACTTGTATATAGGGTCCCCTCGACTTGCCGGAACTAGCATTGCTCCCCGAGTCATACTCCTTAGCCTCCTTAGTCCCGCTGGCATCCTTCTGTTTCCTCGGCTTGGCGTCGGGTTTCTTCCTCGGGCCCTTCCGTCTGGTCTGCGCTTCCGTCCGGCCGCGGGCTGCGTTGGATTTCCGCCGCTTGCTCGCCGGTGGTGAGTCTGGAAGTAAGGAAATAAAGGAATGAGATTATGTTAACAAAGTCGGTTCGATGAGGACTTATTTCTCTGATTATCAAGAGTTCTTGATTGTCTAACCCCCGGTTCCTATAACCAACGTACGGATGTCCATAGGTCGGTCGTCATAGCAACGTTGTTATCTGTCATACATTTTGCGTCTCAGGCGGGCCTTCGCCCACTGCGCCACAGAGGTCGTCTAAGGTAGCACACCTTTAGCAGCATCAGGTTCGTTAGGCTCCTCGATCCCCGCGAACATCATCTCGAGCTGGTTCTCGACCTCCACGAAGCTGGCGGCGGCGGGCTCCGGGGGCTGCGGCTCGGGCTCCGCCGGCTTGGCCTCGGAGGGGGACGCCACGGGCGCGTTGGTGGCCTCCGACAGCGAGCCCGGCCCGCGCCGGGGGGCCGCCGCGCCCGACCACGATACTGGACCTGGAAGATTATGTTACTGTTGTGTATATCATGTGAGTAGTTATAGAAACATAGTAGTAGTAGTTGAGGGTACTTATATATTCTTTCAGTTTATTGTTACGTGTTGTTTGCTACATAGCTCAATAGCAGCATTGTCATTGGACATTCTATTCATAGCCAATGTTGGAACCAAGTTGAAGCCAATGGTGCTTTAAGCGATCGTCACCATCGGTCAGCACTGCCTTTAAGGCATTGCATTTAAGCATTTATTGGCCGAGCAAACCTCAGATGCGGCTAAAATGCTCTACAGAGCCATTATCGAGCTGGTTAAGTAGTGAAAGTTAAAAAGAAGGTACGATGGAACTGACATCGTTTCAATGCGACGCAAAGTTCCTTAAAAAAAGATATAAAAAATGCATTTAAGGCGCCATGACTCAGAGGTAGGCGCTCTTGGAGTTGAAGCTTGATTATGGTCTCTTAATACGAGCATTCGAGGGATAAGTACAAAAGAGAAGATGTTAAGTTACTGACTGGTTCTGTCCGGCTGGGGCTCGCCTGGCGGGGTGCGGGGGCGCGGGGGCGCGGGCTCCGGCCCGCCCAGCACAGACTGCAGCTTGTCCACCGAGAGGGCGGGGGGCGCGGGGTGGGGCGGGGGGGAGGAGGGGGGCGCGGGGGCAGCGTCCGCCCCGCTGGCTATCATCGCCGCGATGTCCGCTATCGTCTCCGCTGAACCTGGGCGTGTGGAAATATTTTGTTATCAAGATTTCTACACTGTCGAGACTTTATGTTATACTTCTAGCTGTGCCCCGCGGTGTTACCCGCAGTGAATAGTTCCCGTTCCCGTGGGAATACCGGGATCAAAGTAGCCATTTTTCATTCATCAATAATTTCATCAATGAACCTAAGCAGTAGATAATTATATCAGTCATCTGGTCACCATAACATAAGCATTAAGTTACTTCGCCTCAGACTAGATGACCAGATATTTATTTATTTATTTATTTATTTAGTGGCCAACTCCGTCACCAGAGTTGGCCAATTGCTCATACGAACTTACTTTTATCATTGCAATAGTACCATGACCCCCAAAATCTGTGTTCGGAATGCAGTAAATGGAAATTGACCTCTGCCTATTGGATAGTGATTGTTATAGTACTTACCAGATCGTGTTTTTCTCCGTGACGTCTCCTCTTGTATCGTGGGCTCGTGGTGTGAGTGCGCGGGGG
Organism: Xanthorhoe designata; assembly: GCA_963582015.1. Taxonomy (NCBI): domain Eukaryota; kingdom Metazoa; phylum Arthropoda; class Insecta; order Lepidoptera; family Geometridae; genus Xanthorhoe; species Xanthorhoe designata. The sequence continues at coordinate 1,665,020 of OY757042.1, read as the reverse complement.
CGGGGGGGCGCGCGGGGGGGCTGGCCGGCGGCGCGGGGGCACAGGGGGGCACTGGGGGGGCGCAGGGGGGCGGGGGAGACGGGCCGTGGCGCTTCGCGTGGATTGTATCGCCGTTCTCTATCGTGCCTGGGAATGATAAAGGATCAGTGATTAAATTTGACATTAATAGACCCCGAAATGATTCCTTTATTTGCTGTATGTTTATTTGTATTGTCACACTGCATGGCAATTGCCTAAACTACTTCTACACATTATGATCAGTTATTAGAAGCTGACTGAGGCGAGCCAAAACGAAATCTCAGATTCTCACGGATTGTATACTTTTTAGTATTTTTTCTAGTACATTTATAGAGATCTCACCAGCAGCAGGACTAGTCTCAGGCAGCGGCGCGGGCGCGGGGGGCGTGGGGGCGGGGGCGGGGGGGGCTGGGGGCGCGGGGGGCGGCACGAGGGGGGGCGCGGCGGGCAGGCGCACGGTGCGCTCAGGCTTGCGCTTGCGCTTGGAGCCGGGCGGCGCGCCGCACGAGTCTGCCGAGTCCTGGAAAGTGGCGACGAGGTTTTTATTAATTGTGTTTGAGATTAACAAATAGTGAGATATACAAAGGCACAAATTATTGCTAGTAATAATAGCTTAATAATAATATATAGTAAGTTTGTATGAGCAAGTGGCCAACCCTGGTTAATCATGAGCCATGACCCTGGTCATGGCTCATGATTAACGTGCCTTCCGAAGCATAGAAGCGCTTAGCTGTAAAGAAATATGCTAATAGAAAACTAGACACTTTTTAGTGGGTTAACATAACACCTATGATCATGTCTGTTGAGACCGCTTGGTTGGACCGATTTAGATGATTTCTTTAGTACAGTGACGGTTTGAAAATGTTCGTCGGTTTTCAACTTGATTCGTTCAACGAGCACGAGCACACAATCCCTTTTGAAACTTGAAAAAGGAACGTCACTGGTAATAAGTTGGTACAATAAAAATTGATTCTTGCAATCTGGTGCAAGCGAAAACCAACTCTAAGGTGACGAACATTTTCAAACCGACAGTGTACTATCACCCAAAGCACCGCTTCACCACCTTAAGGGTGCTTTTTCTGTGACGCAACTAGCAGTTTACACCGCTTTGCAACATTCGAACACCAATAGCAACAAAGTATTTCGGTGCTTTGTTATAAAGTTTGAAGAACAAATAATAACAGTAAGTTTTTAACAATGGTAAAAGTCATCAAACAATTATTGCTTTTAGATGTTTTTGACTCCGATTGGTCAAAATAAAAAGGGCAGGATCAGCTAGCTAACATCTTGCAAGCTATACTGTTTTAAAATTGGTAAAGCGACGCTTTTGGTGATAGTACATGTGGCTGTAAGATCCGGTTGAAGTTATATAAACTTTAGTCAGCTTCACTACTTACCTCGTTGGAGGAGGGCGGGGAGGGCGTGTTGGCCGCGCGGGAGTGCACGATGACGGAGTGCGGCGAGGGCGCCAGCCGCTCCAGCAGGGCGTCCACGCGCCGCGGCGCCGCGCCTGCGCCTGCGCGGGCTATCAGACTGAACAAACAAACAACTTGCATTAGGCTCAGCTCACACCAAAACAGGCGCGCTATCAGACTGAACAAACAAACAAGTTGCATTACGTTCTTTCGTATGAGCAAGTGACTAACTCTGGTGACGGACTGAACAAACAAACAAGTTGCATTACGTTCTTTCGTATGAGCAAGTGACTAACTCTGGTGACCGAGTTTTCAGGCCGCCTAATGTCATGACAGAAAAATCTGGAGGCTTTTGCCCTGCAGTGGGACAATATGGGCTAGAAATAATAAAATAAAAAATGTACCTGTTGATAGTAGGCGCGTCTCTGACGGAGAGCGCGGGGGAGGCGGGGTGCGGCGCGGGCGGGGTGGCGCCGTTAGCTCGCGAGCCCAGGGACAGGTCCAGCGACCCTTGCCGAGCGAACGATAGGATGTCATCCGCGCGCAGACGGGTTTCTACCAATAAAGACATAATATAAGTATTAACCTTATGCATATTGGTTTCGTAAACCTACTTTAGCTAAGGCTGCGTTTCCATTGACGCGGAGCTGTGCGGAGATGAGCGGAGAATAGCGGTGAAAAGTGGTGAGTGTTTCCACTGAAGCGGAGCAGAGCGGAACGGAGCCGTTTTGCTCTCCTAGCTACCCTCCGCAACGGACCGCCCCGCTGTCCTCCGCTCCGCATTACATCGCTGATTTTTATATGAATATCCGTTCAGCTCTGCCCCGCTCCGATCGTGCTGTTTCCATTGAAGCGGAGCAGAGATTTCGAGCATAGTGATTGGTCAATTCATGCACCGCTCCGCACAGCTCCGCGTCAATGGAAACGCAGCCTAAAACCGGCTTACTAACTAATATGCATGTAGAAGTTTTTGCCAAGAGTTATTTATTTAAAAGCATGTCGGTTCCCATTGCAGGGCAATGGCCACCCTCCCCTCCTTCATTCCTCTCTGTCTTCAGCGATAATAGTTACCATTAATAAATATAACAATATATTATTAAAAATACAGCGATCAATTTTCAAGACAAAGGTGTAATTTTATTGGCATGAATGAACTATTTTAATGTTGACAATTTTCAATGTTTTTCTCAGCACAATTTACTGTTTTTAACTGTTTTCATTCCATTACCTCTGCTAGCTCCTAAATGTTGGTAAATATCAACCGGTGGTCCCTTCACGTCGCCTGGAGATGGCGTGCCTCTGTAAGACGATAATTAATGTTTTAAATTAGATCTACATCTATTATTATTTGCAAACCAGTTATTTCATCTTTAGATCACACAGTTTGGTACCCAAGAGATGGCAAACGCAGCAGAGGGAGACAGGTAAAGAGATGGGAAGATGATCTACCCAAGGGCTGGCGCAGAGCATGCTTAGACCGCACAGATGGGAAGAATCTGGAAGAGGCCTTTGTCGAAGGACAACCTGACCTAGGTGTCGATGAACCAACCAATTAATTAAGTTTAGTTAGTAAGTAGGTAATAGTGGCAATTCTGAGTGTCGCAAAAGCTAAACTAAGCTAACTAAAATTGTTGCCATCCCTTTCATAGCGATGGGAATAAAAAGGATGGCAATAATTTTAGTTAGTTTAGTTTAGCTTTTGCGACACTCCGAATTGCCCCCATGTATGTATGGGACTCCCTTTTCCGCATTTAGACTCAAAGGCGGTCCTTTATGCGTGGGGTTCGATTCCCGAATTGCCCCCAGTAACAAGTTTAGTTAGTAAGTTAGTAAGAAATCTATTATAGAATTTATTTAAGTTTAACATGGTCAGCGAATAAATGCTACTTTTATTTTTTATTTATTATTTCATTCTTTAGGTTGTGATTATAAAAATGCAATTAGTAAAATTACCTCATCATATGTTTGTCCGGGGGTGTTGGCGTGTGTCGGTACATGTCGGGCGGTGTCGCCGTGTGCCGAAACATGGAGTTCCCGCCCGCGCTTTTCATGGCCTGAAACATTTATTTGTTCCTACACTAACTGTTTTTAGACCAACTTAAGTCCCTGCGTTGGTGTTTTAGAGCAATTAAACGTGCCTCTCCGAAGCACTAAGTAAGGGCTCAGCCCCCAGAGTAGAGTACTCTATAAGCCAAAAACGATACATCGTGACAATCATCGCAGGTCAGCTTATGGTGGTTAATCTTCCGAATTCAATTTCCACATAAATAAGGCACTTACAACATAAGGTACCAACAGTGTTTGAGAGCATTTTTGAGATGTACCTGTCTTGGAAAGTACCTAACCTTTTTCTTAGTTAATAATTTTTTTGTCATAGTAAAAACATGATCGATAGGAGATATACCACGAATTTCTTTCAACGTTTACAGTTCGTATGAAAGTGCATATAAATAGACCAAAGGAAAGTAGACAAGTCCGTGGTACACAGCTGTGATCTTGAGAAGTATGTACCATAATGGACTTGCAGACTATACTGTGCTTACCACCACCCTAAAATACGTGGCAGTTGGCCAAGTCCTCAAATATTTACTTAAATTAATTTAGAGAACAGCATCATTTTCCTTTGAGTACATCTCCAAAGATGGATGGACATTGCGAGGTTGGCTCGCATGTGTTCCTCGCTAGCCCCACGGTGTAGAGACGCATTTGCCTCCGAGCCAGCCTTGACTTTCTGCCCCCTAATTGTGTACACTTGTCTCGGATTGTATCCAAGTTGTATCAAAGCAAAAATCACAGTGAATAGCGAAAATAACTGTCAGATTTAACGCTGATTAAGTAAATTAGTAACTTACTTAATTACTGACATATTTTTATATAGATTTACTGTGATTTTTGATTTGATACACCTTGAATACAATCCGAGACAAGTGTACAAAATCCAGGATCTGCTCAAGCTAGCGAACAGACTAGCGAGCCCTCGCAAACAGCCTCACAAATGTTGTTACCCAGTTTTACAAATAATTAAGGTGGCATATGGATTATTCAGGATATTTGGAGGTACCTGTAAACCCTGGAGAGGGTCGGGGGGTGAAGGCGCGGGCAGGTACATATGCGGCGGGGGGGTGGGCGTGTGCCACGTGACCCCCCGGTCGTTGAGGTGCGCGGGGGTCAGCTGCTGACTCCGCGCCAGGAGATTCGCCATTTGCATCTGGAAGAACGGTTCGCTGTTGATGTTCGGGCTGGACATAATCATTTTACTAGGATCTAAAAATTGCCAAAAAAGATCTGAAAGAAATGTCTACCGCTCTCTGGGATACTGCCGTGATACCGAAAAAGGGCACATCTAACATTTTTTTCAGATTTGAGTTAGATACATATTCGGAATCAGGAAAAAAAGGCGCATCTGCCTGAATTTAAAAGAAAAATCTATCCATAGTATGCAAAGAGCTACGATAAGCCTAAAAGGCACATGTAACATCCAAATTCATATTTTTTACCTCAAAAAGGCACATATTACAATGATTAAGTTAAAAGAACACAAATGCATAGATATGGCTTTCATCTTAAGTTATTATTTTTGTTTTGCTAAATAAAAAAGGCATATTTAAAAGGTGTTACATTAAAAAGGCTGATTTGGCATGGCAGATATTCCTTTTATAACTAAAGTGAACATTGCTATTAAAATCATTGTATTAACACAGATAAAAAATGGTAATATTATTATTATACGGAAGAGAGGCAGGGTCAACGGTCAACTCCGGTCGGATCCAGTGATGTCAACTTAGCTATTTTATAGCTAGATCTAGCAAATTTTGCACCTCCGTCAACTTCTAAAAAATTGTGGCTAAATGATTTGGCTTTTTATTTTAGCAACTTGACGTTTTTAACTGGTTTGTCTTAACGTAAACTGCAGTGCACGTTAATATTTAGACGTTTAATGCGTCACTACTACTGTTTTACGTTTCGACTAACCGTCAACTGGTTTTTCAACTCGCCATTTGATTGTAGTTATTCCTTTAAAACCTCATTGGTTTTGAATTTAGTTTGTTTAAGTGATCAGTTAAATCTAGACAATAAAATAAACTACACTTCCCTCCTACTGCTAGTAACTATTATTATTAATTACTACTACGAACTAGTTACTATTATTTACTAATAAATAAAACAATGTCTTTATTTACAACAAACTACCTATCCAAAATCATCACTAACTTTCACTAATCGATCGAGTGAGCGAAGCGAACGAAGATCTTAGTGGTAACTTGGCCGATTTTGCGTTGTATGTTTGTATCCTATATGTTTGTATGTCGCGGCATAACTGTCGAACCGTTAATCCAATCTTCATGATACTTGGTAAGTATATAGGTAGTGATACGGGATTTCCCGGCTCACCTAATGAGCATGATCGGTCAAGGGGTTGTAAAGATATGAGGATCACAAGGGGGTGAAAAATAATAAAAGTTATGCATAGACTTTGAGAGGGGTGTCATATGAAAGGGTTCTGTTTGTACATTCTAAAATGGTATTACTTTTCATTCAAAGATGTAAAGTTTTTAAAATACATCGATAAATGTAAAATCTATTATTTTTCAGTGCTTCCAACCTAAAGTGTTTCATTTCGACAAATCTAGCGAATTTTTAAACGAAAAGAGATTTTTCTGAATTTTATAAAGTGATGATGATAAACGTAAAACAGTAGTAGTGACGCATTAAACGTTTAGACGTATGACGTATTAACGTGCACTGCAGTTTACGTTAAGACAAACCAGTTAAAAACGTCAAGTTGCTAAAATAAAAAGCCAAATCATTTAGCCACAATTTTTTAGAAGTTGACGGAGGTGCAAAATTTGCTAGATCTAGCTATAAAATAGCTAAGTTGACATCACTGGATCCGACCGGAGCACACATTGAGCTTCAATTTATGTGAAAACTAATGAATATCTAAAGTAAAATGTTATATTTTCCAATAGTCTCATTATTACTTAATCAAATAAAACACACTTTATCCTAAAATAAATACTTTTAAAAATGTGGAATTCCATTACATACATTACGGACAATTTTTTAGAAATCCGCCCATTTTCGTTTCATTTGAATAAAAAAATAATCTCCTGTTAGGTAGGTAGTTGAAATATTTTCCAATATTTAATACAATATGTAGGTAATTGCGTCTTTCATAAAATAATTTCCAAAATAAGCTGTTATGATATTACATAAGAAAGACACAACTGCGTAGAATGTGACCTTTTATTGTAATATATAAAACAGTATTACATTAAAAAGTCGCATTTGGCTAGTTGTGACTTTTTGATGTAAAATTGATACCTTAATTTTATTTTTTGTGCTAAGTTAAAAGGAAAAATCATGATTAAAAAAAAATTGGGATTAGATAAATAAATAATAAAACTATGTTCAAGTAGACCTTATGTATATGCAACAAATTGCATTAAAATATTTCATAAATTCATTATTAAAAGAATGTTATGTCAGAAAAACATCAAAAAACTTTAAACCCATTTATCTCGACTTTTACAATTTGTTAGTTGTGCCCTTTTTCGGTATCACGGCAGGATAGTCGTGATCATATTTCATCTTTCATGATTACGTCGTAAAGCCATGACGGAGGGCTTTAGGCGGTCTCAAAATTCCGTCACCAGAGTTGGCCATTTGCTCATACGAGTACTTACTATAATGATGACAATTTTATGTTGTAGGTGTGTATGTGTACTTACTTTGTGTTGTATGTGTAATGTAAGACCTTGAATACTTCTCTATATGATGTTTAAGTATGTTTCTAACAAATTATTGTATTTTATGCTGATTTCCTTTTTGAACTATCACTTTCAGTGCCCATGACGCACATAGCACCGCGGAGCTGTAGAACTATTCTGTGAACTCATTTCGAACGTGGAAGAGCTGAATCCGCAGATTCAAATTTCGTATGCTGTAGGTAATACATGATAATTGATAACGCTTGTGATACGAAAATTAAAAAAAAGATACCTCACAATACATGACAAGTCATCTTGACTTTACGATTGGCTGGTTTGCCTTTCATTTTGACTCTACTGTTATTTATGTTAAAATATTTTATTCATACACAATAAGTTGTTCGAAATCGTTGTTGGTCACTTGCTCATATGAACGAACGAATGAACCTATAATCATACTAAAAAGGTGAAGGTTTGAGTGTGTGCGAATGTTTGTTACTCCTTCACGCTCAAACGGCTGGACGCATTTGAATTAAATTTGGTACCAGGGTAGCTTATATCCTGGATTAACACATAGGCTACTTTTGATTCCGGTATCCCCACGGGAACATGAACTATTCACGCGGTGCTAGTAAGTTTAATTGTTTAATGTAATAATTTAGAAGCTAGTATACTTAAATGATAATTTATTTATTTACCTAAATACATTAAGTAATTATCCCTTACTTTATTATTATTTACTTTATTTACTCACTGTTAAGAAAGTTAAACATAAATTGAATATTAATTTATTGACGAAATTGTGAAAATCACCCGCTGAATAATTATTGTGCATAATGAATAACTAACTGTTTTAGACATTCCATAAACCAGTGAACCAATGTAAACACTTGAATTACCATCACAGTGTAAGCTAGTTCTAATTTAATTGCTCTTGTGATAAGAGTATAAAAACGTGGAAATATACACTAAAAAAAGTAAGTTCGTATGAGCAAGTGGCCAACTCTGGTTACGGAGTTTTTAGGCCGCCTTAAGGCCTCCGTCATGGCTTAACGACTTTAAAAGCCGATACCGAAAATTTAACGTGCCCTCCGAAGCACGGAAGCGCTCATATATAAATGCCACTTGCGGTCACCCATCCAAGTAGGGACCACTCAGAATGTTTTTAGACTAGTATTTCAAGTTCTAGTATAAGATGTTTCACTGTGGGTAGGACTAAAGTAACTAGCAAAGAATCAGAGCCTTAAAGTGGGCAGATGAGGTCTGCAGATGATAAGAAACAATTACCAACGTTTAAATCTATCTCTTTCGAATACCTAAAGATAGAATATCAGTCTTACTTTTCCTAATTATAAATTGGAGCTATTTCCTAAACAAAACATTGACAACAGATCTTTTACTTGGGCAACTTGGACTTTTATCTGTCAAAGATAGGTATAGTAAATAAGTGATTAAAGATGGTATTTATGTAAAAAATAATTTGCATTTTTTAATAATTAGCTTGGCTCTTTGTGATTGAGCAACAGTAAAAATAACTAACAATTAATTTAAAACAGGAGTCACAATGACAAAACATGACACACAGGGTAGTACTTTTTTATACTTTCATTCAAATGGATGAAGAAAAATTACACTAACGCCCCAATACTGAAATGCTACTTAAATATTTCATTATATTTAAGTAATGAACAAACTTCGTAAATACTCCAAATGCATAGAGCTACACCCAAACAAACTCACCGTTAATCTCATGCAAAGAACCACCACAGTCAAAAGACTAAAGAGGAGAGCCCCTCAAGACCTTATTTAGCTCTCAATGGAAGCAGAATACTATATGGAACAACCACTGGGCTGTTTCCATTCATGTCATTATGTTCGGACAGTCACTTTTAAATGCAAGAACAAAACTCTAGCCAAATGCCCAGATAGGCAGATTGCAAGACAAAAAGGATTAAAAAAAAAACTTAAATATTTGGTAGCGTATTAACATTTAGGATTCTTACTTGTCAGATTTGTATAGGCAAACGTTAAACAATGTCATAGATAAGTACCACTTACATTATGTAGCATTTCAGTGTTTGTGCGTTAGGGTTGTACTTTTTTATACTTTCATTTGATGGCTGAGTGCAATAGCATAAAGGATTTCTTTATAGCACCAGCAAAAGTAGGCCATTTTGCCTAGTGTGTATTGTCAGATTGTCACATTAGAAACAATCCTCAGGATTTAATCAATTTATATAATTACAGGATCACTAACATTCTCAAACAATGTGTGAATTGGTACTTTTCCTTTTCTAGGCATTCTGACAATCACTCTTTGTAGCCATCATCATTCTTTACACAGTCCATCGTTAAAGCATTTATGTTTTAGTTACACATCTTTTTTGTTTGTATCATGGTTCCATAATACTTCTCACTTCTTTGTCATAATAAAAATATATTATAATCCAACTCTCTCCCTGCAGAAGAATCTTAAAACTCGGAATTTTGTACTTAATATAGCAAGAGTACTTACATAGATCTAAGTATGTGGTGAACCACAACAAAATTAAATACCTAGAGAGGAATATATATAAAATTAAATGTGAAATTTGTAAATAAACAGTTTTGCATCTTGAGGATATCTTCAACAGGTGTTTTGATAAACTAAAATAGGTAAGTAGACTCACCTCTATGAAAATAAAACTTAGTCTGGAATATTCTGTTTTTTATTTTGTTTGTGAGCAACATCAAGTGTTATCTATTTCTACCTAACTATCTTCACAGTGTAGCATTGTTGTCACTTCAAACAGCTGATTGGTTTAGGTATGCACTTTCCCACATGAGGCAATACGCAAACCAAACAAAGAATGCGCGTAAAACTTTCGAGTTATTTTACAGACCTAGGGGCACAACAAATTTCAAGGATGTTTTGTGTACATGTAGTATGAGACGAAACATGCGCCTAGTTCACTTGTCGCAGGATATTGCGAAAATAATTATTGTATTAGTAAAAAGGAAAGATAATCACAACCTGCATAGCTGGATTCCATCCGGAACCCAGCTGCGATTGTCGACCATTGGGGTTGTGCTGCGAGCCTGACATGGTGTGCTCGCACACGATGCGATTGTTTACGAAACGTATTCCGCGTCGATCCGACAATAAGCTCGCCCTTAGTCCACCATACTGATGCCGGCAACTCGTATGCCTTCGCCCGCGTAACTGCGCTGCCTTACGACGTGTACAGATTATCCTGAAACTGTTTCACATGCACACTTCCAAAGTCCGAGTCCTCACTGCATTCCACATGTATACTGAGCGAGCGATGCCACTCGCAGACTGTCAGGGTCCGCTTTTTACAAGGAAAACCAATTTTATTTTGTGCATGGTATGGTGTTCACGAAACTGATGCTCACTTCGCGTGACATTTTGAAAGCATTCATGTTTTGATATTAGTCACTTTAGCGGGATATTACACTTTGATTTAAATTCACTGAATATCAGACAACAAAACTATCGATAAACAACGTTTTATTTTACCAATAATCAACACAGAAAACAAGAAAACCATCAAACTTTTCCGCAGAATCGCCTTCACAATGGTGGCCGATTGAATTTTTTGAAAGCTCTAGCAGTGCCATCTTTTGTAACTTTTGCCAAATACAAACATGCGTCGGTAAAGCAGCACAGCGGAAGTAATTATAGTATTGTCTATGGCTTATGCTTGCAACCGGGATGTTCGTGTTTTTTCGTTCAATAAAATTATGTTACTTCCAATGTGTGTATCATTACAAAAAAACCAAGACTATTTTCCGCTCATTTATTATGAAAGTTGGGTCAAAGCGAAAGCAGTACTAAACACATCATGCTGATGGCATGGAAATTTTGGCAATGGCATAGCTTGTTATGTTGGTAGCACTGCGTAAGTACGTACATTGACATTTGAGTTCGTTGCTATGGGCAACGTTTGTTTTGGTTTAATTCTAGTGTGGAGATATTTTTCAAAAAGCTCATTTTTATCAATGATAGAAGGCGAATTAACAAAATTTTTAGTCTCATTCAGTGGTCAAATTGAATATGTGACGTTTCCTAGTGGAGTTTTTGATGAGTTTCTGTATATTCAGTATGATGTCGTGTGGGGCCCGGACTGGGAGCCTGTATCGGGGCTTGCCACGGCAACCAGTCAAATGGCTAAGGCTGGGAACGACCCTGAGAAAGTCTTTTTCAATATGCCGGTTGACATGGTCTTCAGTAGCACGAATATATCTGGATGTTAGTAGAAACCAAATTAAAATAAAATTACGAATAATTCAGTCTGCAGCAAAACGATAACTAGTTATAATTTTGTAATAATACTTAGATTGTAAGCATTTATCTAATAATGAGTAGGTACCTACATTTAGTTAAGTAATTAAATTAAGTAAGTAGGTACCTACCTCAGAAAACGTAGGCTTACTTTACCTTACCTACTTACATAATTATTATTCAAATACTAGGAGGTACCTTACCTACCTAGGTACATAAGCATAGGTACATAATATTGTGACAACTCAACACCTAAAGTACCTACTTATCTGCATAATTTCATAGATAAAGAAAGACGCATCATCCACATTAATCATTTGTCTCCTACAGGGCCGCAGTTAGTCTTGACCGTGCGGGCCCAAAACCCCCTCACGGGGGATTCATTGCGGGGGTACGCACTGGTCCTCCTCCCGCCTACCGCCGGCCCCCGCGCGTCCACCGCCTCCCTTCTCCGTCCTCAAGCCTCCACGGTGCTAGGCGAGTGGCTCGCTTGGCTCACCGGCAGGTATTCAGAGCTGGTAGACCCGAAGATGCTGGCTAGCGGAAAAGATAATTATTGTAAGATTCTTTACCTTAAAACTTACTTTTAAACATAAACCTACTCCCTAGGTAGGTAACCTACTTGTCTAAATTTTGCAAACATTTCTGGTTTTTGAAGATGGCTTACCTGGCTATACCCATCTTCACGAGATTACCTAATAAATACGGACATTGTAACTAATTTGTAGGCTTTAATCAAATAAAGGAAACCTATTGTTTTCGAATTTAAAAAACTTTTTAAATGCCGACATAATTGCCCCCCCCAGGCTAATAAAATACCTAGCGCCCAAGTAGGTCTGTAAATGGGATCTGTAATAATAATAAATAATAATTTACCTTTTTGCTTCACATTTTTCACAATTCTTCAGCAAACATCTCAACAAAGTCCCTCTAAAACGTCCCATTGAGTTTAGCCATGTTGCGTCGATTGCTAACGTTGTAGTTGTAGGTTTTATTAGTATTTTTTCTGTTTTCAGTGCTGCGAATGGAGTCCTACGGCACAGTAACCTTGAATTTGTCTATGATATCGAAAGATTTGAGGAAACTCGGCTACGACAATCAACCAGCTATGTTCATATAGGTAGAGGCGAGAAGTCACTCCAGACGCTGTTATCATTCATACTTAGAAATAAATATTTTAGCACAGCAATTAACGCGATAAAATATACCTGTTCGATTGCTTATCTACTGCCGCCGTAAGATATTTGACACTTTTTACTTTTAATAACGAATACAAAGTCACAGATAAAATTACGTGGAATATCTTTACTTTTCTTTAATGGTACTTGAGATACAAAGTTGTATCACTAGTTCCATAGTTATCGGTTAACATTACGGGGGATTATCCTCATTTTTCTTTACTGGAACCAGCTGGTACTAAGGATACAAAGTTGTGTCACTTGTACAATCAATGGTAGGTACAAATAAATGGTACTTCTGACACAAAGGCAATAGTTTATAAGACCGGCCCCGTTAGACTACAGTGGTAATCAGAAGTTCAGTGTTATTTATTATTTCTCGATTTTTATTAGGTAGGTAAGTATAGGTACTCTACCTCTGACTCAGATTCAAAAATTGATTGATTATGATTTGAAAGTAATAGTGGCAATTCTGAGTGTCGCAAAAGCTAAAATAAGCTAACTAAAATTGTTGCCGTCCCTTTCATAGCGATGGGAATAAAAAGGATGGCAATAATTTTAGTTAGGTAAGTTTAGCTTTTGCGACACTCAGAATTGCCCCCAATGTCTACCGCTCCCTGCCCGGGAGACAGTCGTGCTCGTGATCATTATTTTTTCCCGATTTTCAATGAATTATTTCAGAATCAGAATCAGAATCAGAAATTTATTGACAAAGATGATACACATTAACATTAGATAAACAAATGATAAGTGGAACAAACTCAGTCTCGTCTAACTCTTTCTTAGGTAGGTATACTTACCTAAATATGACTTTGTCAAAATATAATGCTAGGTAGGTACCTAATAGCTTACAAAGTTAACTTTGAAACATTCGAAACTGGCAAACAAACTGGAGTTTTTAGGGTAAATCAATAATGATAGGTAGGTATAGAAAACATAAAGCCCGTGGAAAGACCAAAATTAAATGATTCTGGAATTTTTACAAAAAAATATTGCTGATAAGAACATTGATAAGTACCTACTATATTACCTACTCTATATATAGTAATTAATATTTCGTTAAGACTATTCTACTAATGTAAAACTTAGGTACTTAGTTACCTACCTATAACTTTTAATTTGGTAGGTAAGTTTTAATAAAAATAAAAATGTACCTACCTAAATCTCTAGAAAGGTTTTATTTCACACTGGAATTCATTTGAATTATCCTATTAATATTATTATTATTAGGGAGAACTGAAACTTTGAATAAGTATACATTGTATCCAGGTACCTAAGTGAGCATGGCGAAGGAAGCTAGTTTGAAATGAGAATGAAATTTATTGAGAAAATAACCTTGAAGAATCATCTTTTCTCAGTTACCTGGTACTTACCCATTTATTTATTTACCGAGATCGGTAGGTACCTACAACATTGATTTTCATGACATCATTCTTCGACTAGGCCCTAATCATACCTACTTAAATCCTGAACTACCTGTAATTACATACCTACCTACGGTAGTTATCTAGTTATTATTAGGTACCCGCATTTGTGCGTGATCTAGATATAATAATGTTTAAATGCATTCTCATGTAGGTATAATGAAGGGCTTCAATAACACATTAAACTGGTGAAACCTATGCCCTAACTAAGATACTGGCGCTCACCCATATACCTACACAATATGCTAAAATCTCATCACATCACATCACACTATAAGTCACACTAGTCTTATCAAGGACTATAAAGATTAATCTGTAACGTCCTTGTGATAAAAAAAAGGTGAAAGTTTGTATGTGTGTATGTATGTGTGTTTGTTACTCTTTCACGCTCAAACGGCTGGACGGATTTGAATGAAATTTGGCACCAGGATTGCTTATACGTGGATTTTATGTGGATTTTTTTTTTTTGTAAGTACCTATATTTTATTATATTTAGTAGGTACTTTATACTTGCTACTATATCAAATGTTTATTGTAGGTAGGTACTCTAGTACCTAAGTATAGTATTATATTGGGGGCAATTCTGAGTGCCGCAAAAGCTAAACTAACCTAACTAAAACTATTGTCATCCTTTTTATTCCCATCGCTATGAAAGGGACGGCAACAATTTTAGTTAGCTTATTTTAGCTTTTGCGACACTCAGAATTGGCACTTTGGGGGCAATTCTGAGTGCCGCAAAAGCTAAACTAACCTAACTAAAACTATTGTCATCCTTTTTATTCCCATCGCTATGAAAGGGACGGCAACAATTTTAGTTAGCTTATTTTAGCTTTTGCGACACTCAGAATTGGCACTATTATCTGTGATTGTACTTAAATCAATGGGTGCTTAAAACCATAACCACGGAGCATTGTGGTCGGTCACGAATAGGATGTATGGTCTAGCTAGATGGTGTTGATGTCACCGATATCGTCACGAGAGACTTTTCGGCTCCTATGAGAGGAAGTTGTGCAAGGCCTCACGTCGCATCATTGTTATTCCACAATAAAGGTATTCCCGTTAGAGTGAGGACAAACCAACAAGGCTTTACCACAAAAAATAATTTAGATAGGTACCTACTAAAAGCATTACTTTGTGTATCACGGTTGGGTAAAGGTCTCTTTGGTGTTTAATTTTTGAGGGTGCCCGAACCAGTCAAATAGTTTCTTTAAAAAATTATTTGTATTTCATGGAATACCATCTGTGGGAATAAAGAGAATATATTTACAGTTTTACTACAGGCAAACACAAAAGCACATAAATACCTACCACTGATGATAATATTTTAAATTTAAGGACTGAAATAAATTGAACTTGTGTAATTAATTATGTTTTTTTACCATAAAACCTAAATGTATTCAAATGGTACCTTTATTTCAGCAGCACGTATTTACAATAAGCTACCATTTGATTTTAAAATTCTTGAAGGTAACAAATTTAAAAATCAGCTTAGAAATTGGCTTGTAAACAGTGTATTTTACAATCTTGATGAGTATTTTAATAGGTGATACTAAGTGGCTACCTACATACTTTAGCCTAGGTTATTTTATCACTAGCATCCTAGTAGTCTGTGATCACTAGGTAACCAATTATCATAATGTTGCACATCCGAAATGGATAGCTGTATAAACTTGTACCTACGTATTATTTAAGACCTACCTTGTACAACAGTTTGGCAATAAAAGTTTTCTGATTCTGATTCTGATTCTAAAGAAAGGGAATGGGTGTTTGTATTGTAGCTATGTATGTTCCATGTAACAACTATTTAATAAAGGATTTAATAAAGGATTACCTACACATGAAGGTCTCAATCTTTAAAATGCTCTTTACAGAGGCCGTAGGTAGCAAATATGTGGTTTGAATCGTATTAGATCTCAAAATCCGTGAAAGATACCACCTTATAATGTTTGGAGAAATTAAACTTTGAACTTTTATCTTGCGTTGTGGTTTTTTAGAAACACGATTGGTAAAAGTTTTCTCGATCATATATTTTTTTGAAAAATACATGTTTTTCACACAGTTTGCTATTTATCTCAGGAACAGAACGCTATTTTTGTTGGTTTTATGTTTTGACAAATAGCCTAGAAGTATTCATTTAGTTCTGGTTTTTTAATTTTTCGATTACTTGTTTAATTAACTTGTAATTACTAAACTATAAAAATACTAAGTACTAAGAAAATAATCTAAACTGATTTAGTTTCGTCATTACAAACACCCAGAGTAGGAAAAAAAATAGTATTAAAAGTAGGTATCGATTAAAAGTATTAGGTATCTAGAAGTCTAGACAATTCAAATTGTATTTAGGGGAAGTCCCAAGCAACATTTGCTAAGAAAGTTTCCTCATTAGAAGGTAGGTATTGATTTCTTGATCAGTTACGTATAAATATAAGGGCTAGCCGTGCCTACTTTTAAATAACCTAGAAGAATAATTTATGCGAAACCCGTAGATTTTTTATCAAAAAACTTGGCCTATTCGTGATTTATAAATAGATCGTATGAAAGGTCATTTATCGCGTAGATAGATACATTATCTATGATTGTCGGAAGTTGGTCACAGATAAAATAATACCTAAGTACCTACTATAAGTAGGTAGAGCATTTTTTTATATTAAAGACAGGTAGTAACACCGATAGTAGGTACCCAGTTTGGTACCCAGTAAGTACCTAAGTTCGTATACACAAGTGGCCAACTCGGTGACGCAGTATTTAGACTGGGCTTCTACTTTGTAGGTAAAGTTGATTACTTACATGGGGTTTATTCGATTAATCTACGCATCTGGTGACACGACGAACAAGCAGAGAAAAGCCACACTTATCTAGCGACTTTAAAATCCAAGACGACAATTTTACGTGCTATCCGAACTAAATCCAAGTTGTGGCCGCTCAGAACATTACTTCAAAGATCTATCAAAAACGCCCCGAGAGCTTCTGATTAACAACAGCAACTAATCAAATGAAATGAAAAAAAAATGAAAACCCGACTCCTCCCAGAAACATTTTGGCACTAGCTTATCGGTATTGTTTGTTTGTACATAAATATGAGACAGCAAGCTTATCTTCGGCGCCGTTTTCAAGTAGGTACCTACTATTAGTATCTAACAAACAAAATACTTAGGGTAATACACATTAATATTTCGCTAGGTAGGTACCTCACATAAGTGTGAAATATCATAATTTGAAGTATCAGATACGAGTAGGTAAAGTAGTTAGCATGAAAGAACTTAGAAATAGTGGAAACTTTGAAATGGTTTATTTATTATAATTCTAACTTAAGTTTGGCCCAAAAACTGGTTGAGTTTCATTTGAATGTCATGAAACAACAAGGTCGATTTCCACTTGCAATAACATTATGAAGTGGCAATTGCTCTCTTTACTATATCGCCATGCCATGTGTCAAGTTAGAATTCTCGCAAGAAAAAGTCAACCTTATCGACAATTTGATCTCACAGAAACTTTTTTCAAATGTGGTTGACCACCTTGTACTGTACCTAAGTATTTCTTTTTTTTTCATTATCGTAGCTCGGCCGTAACTGTGGGATAGATCATCCTAGTTACTGTGCTACGCTAAATGCTACGCTGCTACGTAGCGTAGCTCGTAAGTAGATTTTCTCTTTTTCATGACAAGCATTTTTATTCTGTGGTTGGTATTGCATTTCTCAATGCATGTTTGTACTATGAAATACGTTGTCCATCGTAAAACTTAAAACTTAAGGCTTAACTTAAGACTATCTTTAGACCTTGTTTTGGAATAAGGTAGTTACTACCTTATTCCAAAACAAGGTCTAAAGATAGTCTAGGTTTAAACCTCGGTATAGACCATGGTCTAACAAAAACGTTATTCCAAAACGAAGTTTTAGCACTAAACCATGGTTCGTCTGTGGTTTAGAGATAAACCTCCGAGACCCCTAGTTTATCTTTGGTACTAACCTCAAAATGTCAAATTTGTTTTGTTGTTTATTGTAATGTAAAGTGAGTGTTGTGATTTTTAAATAAAAATGGATTTGGACAGGATTGACCTCATTGATTTGGAAGATTTGGAAATGCTGGAGACGCCCATACAACGACGACCCCATACTCATCGTCATAGAATCAATCCCTTTGATATGAGTGACGAAGATTTCTGTTATAAGTATAGATTTACAAAACGCTTTGGCGAAATAATCGTGGACCTGTTGCGGTAGAACTTGTCGCAGGATCCTCGAGGATGCCCCCTAAGCCCGAAATTGCAAGTAGTTTGCGCGCTACGCAACTGGGCACGCCACGAAGTACGTAGAAGTTATGTCTTATTATTCTATTGAAGAAGGTAGGCACTTAGGTAGGTAAAATAACAAATTTACTGATACTTCCTTGTTTTATTGGTAGATTCAAGACGATACTGGTGATTTACATGGAGTGTCACAACCGGTAGTCAGCAAAACTTGCAAAAAAGTTGAAGAAATACTTGCGCGAATGTCTCACAGATGGATAAAAATGCCTGCAACTTTGAACCAACAAGAGGAGACCATGGGGAAGTTCCGCACAATAGCGAATTTTCTAACAGTCATTGGCGCTATTGACTGTACTTACTCACATTAGAGTAAAAAAAAAAAATGCTGATGGTGGTTCTTTTCTTTTCTTTTCTTTTCTTCTTGAATCTTGGTAGAGCAAAGGTTTTAGTTGAAGCTACGGGGAAAACCCCCGGGCTTCACTTCACTTCTTTTCGCCCCGGGTAAAATGGTCTATCATAAAAAAGGGGTTTTAGCCGTAAAACACCACGCTGGCCAGTGCGTCTTGGTGAGTCGCCAGAGCCTAGTTTGTTATCTAGCAGGGTGCATCACGTGCAGGTTAGGTTGGCTTGGGGGCGAGATATTGGGCCCCCTTACAACCAAGGGGCAGACCACCAGCCCGATGGTCCGATGACATCGTGAACGTTGCCGGGAAAGCGTGGGAGAGAATCGCACAGGATCGGACTGAGTGGCGTATTATAGAGGAGGCCTATACCCAGCAGTGGGTGCAACGGGGCTGATATGATGATGATGATGAAAATGGTACTTTCAAACTTCGCGCGCATAGCTATTTTAAGCTGACACTGACAGAGAAACTGTCATTTTTGACATAAAATAGCTTCAGACGTGGCCAGCGAACCGAAATGAACGAATGGTTTTACATAAGTTTTCGTCTAATCTGTGCATATTATTTAAACCTAGGTTGATCTCAGGTTTAAGAAAACCTTCGTTACTCGTCGTTTTGTAATAAGAAACGGTTTAGACCTCGGTCTAACTTTAAACCCTAGACTACATAGTTCTGGTTTAAACCTAGTTTCAAGTCGTTTTTTGTAATAAGACCGAAGAGGTTTTTTAAGGTGACTGATGTGATTGATGCCATCCTTTTTATTTCGATCGTTATGAAAGGGACGGCAACATTTTTAGTGCTGTCAAATTGGTTTATTATTTAAGTTTTGGTGACGTCCAGAATTGCCACTATTGATAAGCTGCTAACTGCTAACTATATTTTCATTTTATAATTATAATCGAATTTAATTATTTAATCAGAAATTGGTATCTATCTGTATTACAGATAAGTGGTTATTGATTATTGCAAAAAGAGTTGGAACAGGTCTAAGCAAAAAATCTTAATAGATAACGATGTCGACGAGGAAAAACAATCCGTTTTTTTTCCTTATTTTTAAAAACTTGGTGAACATGCTTTATTTTGTTATTATTTGTTGTGATGGCTCTTTGTAACTAAGGATATAAAATAAATAAATATTCTTGGACATTTCACACAACATCACCTAGTCACAAGCTAAGCAACATAATAATGCGTGTGTTATGGTAACCATATTACTGTTAAACTACTTATACAATACTTAATACTAAAGAGAAATATATAAGTGTGTAGTTTTGAAAATAGTAAAATTTGCTAGATTGTAATAAAATATAAAGAATAACTGTGACGGTTTCAGACTTATCCTAAGTAGCCCTCAATAAAAACAATCGGAGGCCTCATACGAACGATCGATCGATCGAATAAAAACTCACCCTGCAATGTCTCTGAGTATAATTATTATATAGGTAGGTATATAATTATAATAATAAATAAGTAAGTACTTATTATAATATATAAACTTAGACTACCACTGACTGACTGACTGACAGAATTGTTCTCCCTGTTGGTGAATGGGGAGGTATGTATATTTTGACGGATTCGTATAGAGGTAGGTCTGGAAACTTCGGGAAAAATCGCAAACCCCCCCTTTTTGCCCCCCTTCCCCCCCCCTTATTGAGGATCTCGGAAACTAAGAGACTTGGAACAATTTTTTTTGCGGAATCGGATAGAGGAGGCTCGGGGAAGTAAAAATTTTTTTTCAGTGTTGCCCCCTTTGCCCCCCCTCTCCCCCCCTTTTGCGGATCTCGAAAGCCTTAAGACTTGGAACAAATTTTTTTTCAGATTTGTATTAAGGGGAACTTGGTTAGACAAAATATTTTTTCAAAACTCACCCCCCCCCCTCCCCAACCTCCCCTAAAATTGAAAGGGCTGTAACTTCACAACGGTTAGAGATATCCATTAGGTGTTTGGACTAATATTATAGTAGGTAGGCGTCGGAGGTCCTGAGTGGAGCGAACCTACGAGACCTGAGTGGAGCGGAGGGGGGAGGTGGCGAGCGAAGCGAGCCGCCGACCCCCGTAGCGTAACGAAGGTCGAGTGGGTGAGCGTAACTCAGGGCCGACGACTTGGAAACTTGAGGGTAATATTTTTTTTATAATTTTTTTTTTCAAATTTTTTTTTTTTAATTTTTTTTTTTTTAATTTTTTTTTTTTTTTTTTTCATAAATTTTTTTTTTCTTAATTTTTTTTTTCTTAAATTTTTTTTTTTTTTAATTTTTTAAGTGTCTCTACTTGTCAAAAATAGGAAAAAAATACCGCGAGCTGCTTGCAGCTCGCGCACCACGCAAACATCAAACAGGTCGGAGGTCCTGAGTGGAGCGAACCTACGAGACCTGAGTGGAGCGAAGGGGGGAGGTGGCGAGCGAAGCGAGCCGCCGACCTCCGTAGCGTAACGAAGGTCGAGTGGGTGAAGCGTAACTCAGGGCCGACGACATGGGATTTTTTTTTCTTTTTTTTTTTTTTTAATGCTATATCGCTCCTAAAGGGTTTTCATACTGATTTAGGGCTTCCCATAGCGGTTTATTAAATATTTTACATCTCCTATGGATTCTCAAAATTTTAGAAGGGTATTACCATCTGTCAGAAACATGGAAAAAGAAAACCGCGTGCTGCTTGCAGCACGCGCACCACGCAAACTAGTTATATATATAAGAGTAAGTAAACATTAGAATCACCTAGCATGTAAGACGATACTGATGCGATCCTTTAGGTCACCAGAATAAATGATTTTTCTTTTCTTTCTTTTATTCTTTTATTATAATTATTCTAAGTACTAAATTTAAAAAAAGTTCGGCAATAAGTACCTATATTTTTTTCTTCACAATTTAAAGCTCGTGTTTCAATGTCCATTTCATTTCACGAAATGGGAAATCCATCGATACAATTCCCGGATTCATACTCACGACAAATCTAAAGTAAGGTGGCTATTCCACTCGGTTAACACCTTTCAATATTAGGTACTTATGATATACTGAATTTCATGCCTGCGGCGGCGGCGCAGCCTAATCTCGAAGGATGCGCGAGCGCATGCGAGGTTACATTTAAGCCTGTCGCTATTACCATCGGCACAGTACACCTCGCCACTCTGCCGAGGCCTGACGTGTCGCGATGTCAGGCTTACACTCGAA
This sequence comes from Xanthorhoe designata, assembly GCA_963582015.1. Taxonomy (NCBI): domain Eukaryota; kingdom Metazoa; phylum Arthropoda; class Insecta; order Lepidoptera; family Geometridae; genus Xanthorhoe; species Xanthorhoe designata. The sequence goes on along the minus strand of OY757042.1, from coordinate 1,643,176 downwards.
ACATTGATAACTCAAGTGGTTTTTATGATAGTGGAACGTGACGGAGGCTTAGAGTTTCAATAAAACGGCATTTTCGTCCCTTTATCTTGGATATCAAGGTAATGTTTGTCTCATTTTCTTTCACTAAGTAGGTACAGTTTCCTCAGCTCAAACACATTTTTCATCATCATCATCCACAGCCTTACCTCACCCACAATGAACATGGGCCTCACATTATTCTTAATACTAAGTAAATAAGTTCGAATGAGTAAGTGGCCAACTCTGGTGACGGACTTTTTAGGCCATTGTCAATTTTACAAGGATAAATTCTTATAATTTTCTTTAAATTCTATGAGTATCAGGGTTAGTTTTTATTGATTGTCCCGTATGTTTTTCTTGCGGCCTTTTATTTTGGTAGGTAGTAGGTACAAATAAAATAAACCTGTGTAATAATTTTCTAAAAACTACCCTTCAAGGGGGTTGCAGGAGGGTGTTCAAGTTTGTATTGTAAATTATTAACGGCTAGTTAGATTTAGGTACTTCAAACTTTGTGTGTATTCTCATAATCAGATGGTGGTTTGTTGAGATTTTGCAAATTCTTCAGCCTCCGTTAGGTTACTAAGACGAAATTTACACGAACAAAATCGCGGGCATCTGCTAGTGGTAAAAAGTAACAATTCATATTTGCGCAACAGTGGAACAGAAAAGGTACTTACTTAAAATAAATTGTTTTAAATTACAATTTACTTTTTTCATCATTAAAATTTTCTACACAAACGCGTTATAGGAAATAAATAAATATCCTAGGACATTTTACACGGCGTCATCTAGTCCCAAGCTAAGCAACTAAATGCTTGTGTTATGGTAACCAGATGGCTGATATACTACATAGGTAGATACATTTTTTTTGTAAATACATACATATTATAGATAGAAAAACATCCAGACACGAAACAAATATCTGCAGAACATGCAAACATTTGTCCCGCAGCGGGATCGAACCCGAAAAATACTTGTTGATTAAAACGTTCTTATTGAATTTTAGACACAACACATGTTATAAATTTTTAGGGTTTAGTTTTAGCAATAATCATTATCCTAATTCCTCCATAAGTCATTCATTAATTTATAATATTATAATGCGAATGAAAGTGAGGATGTTTTTAACTCTTTCACGCAAAAACGAATAATTGGATTTGGCTGTAACTTGGAATATACTCACACAGTTTGTTACTGAAAGCAACTGTTTTGACAAAACTGCCGCAACCGAAACTAAAATTCAAATTATAGGTAGGTACCTACACCTCCTAAGTGCGAAACTACTTGGTCACGCGCATGTAAATGCTGAAGAAAAAGTATTTACGCAGATGTTCCAAAAAATTTTTCATAAGTAAATACACAGTAAAATTTTAATGATACGAGTAATTTATAAGTAAAATACCATCATGAGAAACCTAAAAGTTTAATGCTTTTGAAATTATTCTTGAGTTTTGCCTATTGGGGTTTTGTTAAAAGGATTGTAGTACAGGTTCGTATTATGTTCGAATACCAACCGTGCATTCATGGTTTTTTGTCTTTAACTTTATGCGTAGTTATTCAATTTATAATTATGTTATAAAATATAAGAAAGAAAGAAAAATCATTTATTTTGGTAGGAACTCAAGGATCACTTCAGTTTCGTCTACATGCTAGGTGTGATTCTAATGTCTCATACGTCATGTAAACGGGAATCTATCACGAAATTACCTTTACCTAAGTCAATACGGTCGAAAAATCGGGCTTTTACGTAAAGGTAATTTCGAAATTTCGTGACAAATACCCGTTTACTAACATGTATATTTTATAATGTGTTATGATTGCGAAGTTTAAAAAAATATATGTGCCACACAAGTATTAAATAGCCTAGGAAAACATCCCTTGTGTCATTTCAAAGTAATGCATTTGTAACTTTTCACGCTAAACGCTTATTTGCAGGATGTAGGCGTGTGCCTCAGGTTATTTAACGTACGGACGACTCACCAGACATTTCAAAAAGTTTTAAAAGAATAAAGCTCTGCATGAGATGTCTTAGAAGCCTGTAGGGGCCCGTAGCCCGTGTAAGAGGCCCGTACGTAGCCCGTGTAAGGGGCCAGTAACCCGGCCAGTCCATAGTGTCGGTGAAATAGTCTGAACTCTTTTCAATAACAGAAGGCGACCCGCGGAAATAGGCAAGAAATATCGATTGTTCATTCCTAGAGTACCTACTTACGTACCTACCTAAAGGATTTTTTATCATGCGAGATATGTCTGTAGGTAGGGGACCGTGGGGCATAACGGGGACGCGGGGCAGAACGGGGTCCCCCCCCTGTAGCCGCAACCGCAAGCGGTAGCCACGTGTTTTATCCACCGTCGGGGGACCATTTTGCATCGGCGCTCAGTACGTAAGCGATTGGCGGGCAGAGTGCATGCGTTCATTTTTTAGAGGCAATAATATTTTTTCGCGTCGTTTCATCTAATTTTGTGTCGTGACTGAATTGCTTGTAAACAGGTGAGTTTTTATGATGACTGTATGGTTTCATTCCTATGTTTTCTTAAGTTCTTTGTTGTTGTCAAGTTGAGGATGAAAATACTTTACAAATTTATTTGATTTTGTTATTGATGATTTATTATAAAAGTAAACATCGGGGCATAACGGGGACATAGCTACGGGGCATAATGGGGTACCCCATTATGCCCCGTCCCTGTTATGCTCCCTGTTATGTTAGGTAAATTTTTCTCATGTTTATTTTCTTATCTATTGTTTTAGCTATGCAAAATGGTTCGTACTTACAAAAAAAAAACTTTGAGAAGCAGTTGGTCGGCGGAAAGGATGAAAGAGGCTATTGATGCGGTTCTTAGCAAATCTATGGGCTACAGAAAATCTGCAGTACAGTATGACATACCACAGACCACATTGGAGCGGCATGCAAGCATAATAAGGAAGGGCGAGCTTGCTATTGGCGAGAAAAACTTAACTTTAAGCCTGTTTTTTCTAAACAGGAAGAAAAAGAGCTTGTGGAATATCCCAAGGACATGGAAAAACGTCTTTTTGACTTTGATTGGTCTCATACGGCCTGTGCTGGTGTTAATGATGCTGACGCTGAAGGGATTCACGTTTGCATCAATTGTGAGAAAAATTAGACAATTTTTAGGTACCCCGTTGTGCCCCGTTTTCAGTACCCCGTTGTGCCCCGGGGTAGGGGCATAATGGGGTTTTAGTAAGGTTTTAGTTCATGTTTAAAAAAATATATAATTAGATGTTATTGTTACCGAAGAATAATGCCAAATGCTACTTGAATAATTGCCAAACAGGCTGTGACTAATGTTTTTATTTTAATATAACTTTTTGATACTTTTATCGTTGTTTTTCCTTAGCGTCCCCGTTATGCCCCTCATTCCCCTACCTACTTTTGGCACGTCTATTGTAGGTACCTATTTTATTCGTTTAGCGTTGTATTTTTGTATGTTTGTCCCGGCACAACAGTCGAACCAATTATATACTTAGGTATGTTTTAAAAACAGGATAAAACTAGGTAATTAACAAAGTTCAGTGGCCAATCTTTGATAGAACCAGTTATAGGTAACTATCCGTACCTATAACGGTATTCGTTGTCAGTTTGAAATATGACCAATATTGGCCGCGTGGGGCGATGTTTTCAATATTTTTTTCGAGAAAAACCACCACAATTTTAACAAAATTTATCAAATATCCCGGCATAATCCAGAACATTAGACGAATATATCTAGCCGTTATTTTTGTGGTATGCTTACAAGCGAACAGTAAGTATTTACATAGGAGATTTTAGATATAAAATTCACAATTTGCTTGTAGGTAACCTACATTAAAAACCTAAAAATGTTTACCCGAACTTGTATTGCGCCGACAAGCTGCCGACACACTTACCTACCACCTGTAGATGGAATAATTCCACAGAAACTATGACCTGTTGAAAGCCAAGGCAAATTATAGTCTCTTCCTAGTTTGCTCAGTTTCATATGGCAATATTTTTTAATAATAATGGTATTTTTCAAATTTTTTTTAAACGCAAAAAGATTTTTGAGTTTTTTCTGGACGCATACCTACATTTAAAATGCTCATCTACTATTGTAGGTACCTTGAGCTGAAAATTACTACGATTTGGCCTTACGTAGTAGTACACTGCAAGAATAGAACCTTCGGAAATATAATCATCACAGTTTGTTATGTATCAAAATCTCGTCTCAAACGCGATGTCAATTTGATCACTAATTGGCCAAGATTTAAAATTTAAAATATAAAAACTAGTCTCGACCGGTTGACTTTTTGCATAGCACATTTTGCAAAACTATTTCGAGTCGCGGATTTATAGCTTTCATAATCGTTATTTATTAGGTAATTAAGTCAGTCCATAGGTAGGTACCTACCAACAATATTACAACCATTAGAAGTACTAATATATTTATTTAGAACTAGTAGATACTTAGTAAGTAGGTATATAAACCGTGCGTGTGTCCACCAGTTTTTACCACTAGGTACGTATAATTTCTCAGGAATCTTTAATTTTATTAACATTTATCCAAACATAAAAAAGCTCTAATGTTTATCATTAGAGCTTTTTTATATCATATATAGCATATCTTTGTACCTTGGAATCCTTTGCTAATGAAGCTGACCGTTGAACGTTTGGAGGAAACGTTTTTGTCTGTCCCGGACAGTCGCGGATCAAAGTAATTGTACAATGGAATTAGATGGCTTATATTTTTACAACGTTTACCAACTAATGAATGGTTGATATAAATTAAATATTGTAATGTTAATGACTTAACAGTGGCAATTCGGAATATCGCAAAAGCTAAACTTAACTAACCAAAAATGTTGCCGTCCCTTTCATAGCGATGGGAATAAAAAGAATGGCATTAATTTTAGTTACCTAGTTTAGTTTAGTTTTTGCGACACTCCGAATTGCCACTAGTGATGAGTTACTTTACGCCCTTGTATTGATAATTGTACCTTTAGGATATGATACCTTTTTGTATCACCTGTTTCCCTACCGAGTTGACCCTGAAAGATAAAACACACAGATTGTTACACGCACAGAACTTAGAGATGATTAGGTCGAAGGTTTGATAACACTCTCGTAAAAATTACGTCGATTTGGATGTCGACAATATTTTGCTTCATCCGGAGAATATTCATCTACTATGTAGTATGTAGGAGAGTTCATGGTACAATCGTTCTTGGCTGCAGTTTTGGATTGCAAGGATATTATTCGAACACCACATATTTATAGGAATGCTTCAATTTCATAAGTTATTGCGGTATACCTACTCTTACTCTATAGTATAGTAGTCTCCAAGAGCCTGATCTGTTTAACAATGTAAGTTTTCTAAAGAACTACCTATCAGTAAAATGCTGTGGTAAAATGTATGAGGTAGCTAGCACAGATTAAAATGATATCTAAAGTGGACTCTGGGTACGACATAGTCAAAACAGGGTCTTCGGAAGGTATATACTCAACTCACTGGCGTAGGATAGAGGAGGTTAACACAAGCGACGAGAGGTCTATGCCCAGCAGTGGGATGAGACAGGCTGCATTTGATGATTATCATGGGCAATATTTTAGTGTAGATGGTAGACATTGCATTAAAATAATGTTTTATTACCAAGGTTCAACTATTGATTGTGTTATTATTAAACAGTTATAATATATTACCTACCAACTAATTGGCCTGGTGATGTTCTAACGAGTCAAAAACAGGTTTCCTTCGTTCTAATTGACATACACATAAAATGCGTACCTATACTCCAATTATGTTCGTAATTTATCGTATCATTAGGAGCTCTAATTATTTGGCTCAAGGTACGAGTGGATAAACTTAGGTACTTACATTATCTTACAAAAAAATTCACCATTAGTTAAGAAACCTAACAAGTAGGTACTTTTAATTTAATATCACTCAATTAAAAGTAGAGTGAAACCAACTTTTAATTTAGTTAAGACTAAGTAGTTTCTTTTATCTGTAGTTAAGATACTTAATTAAAAGTAGGTTTCTTGACTGATTGGTGTTAGACCGTTAGACCTAAGTGATTCCACCAATCACTCTCAAGGCATTTTCCGTGGTCAACATCGCCGCCTGCCTTAATTTATTTTGCGGATTGTGTTCATCTACCAAATCACACGAATATTATAAAAAAATTTGGTTTGTGTGTGTGTAAGTATGTAAGTGTGTTTGTTACTCTTTCACGCTCAAACGGCTGGACGGATTTGAATGAAATTTGGTACCAGAATTGCTTATAGCCAGGATTAAAAAATATGCTTCTTTTGATCCCGGTATTCTCACGGGAACGGAAACTATTCACTGCGGGTAACACCGCGGGGCGCAGCTAGTATGTATTATAGTATATAGTATTATAGTATCAAATAATTATGTTAGTTGACGTAACTCTGAATACCTACTATACAAAAAATTCAAAGACTAGAATATGAGAGAATGTCTACCGCGTCAAGGATTACATATTTTCTTCATTTCAATAATAAGATAGCAGAATTTCGAACAGAGTTTTTGTTCCAACCGTTATGCAAATATCTAGTGACGGAAAAGAAAATACTTTTCCTCGTTCGTGCCGGCGCAAGACCAAGGTTCTGATAGTGAATATATAATGCTTGTTTCAATGTTATGGCGTGATTCATTTGGTCTACAACTTCTCGATCTAGATAGTAGATCGTATCTAGATTATTGTTTAGGTATTAGGGCCGAAAATGCTCGCGGCGAAGCGTGCTAAGACGTTCTTGATAGATCGTTGATTAAATTGTCGGTCCCGGCCATTTGCTCATACAATCTTATACATTTACTTTTTTAAGGCCGGAATCGCTACCTACTATGTAACCTCTTCGTATGTCTACGATCCCTCTACGTAGTTATGTCTACGACCCCTCTACGTATGTCTACGACCACTCTACGTATGTCTACGACCCCTCTACGTAAGTATGTCTACGACCCTCTACGTTGGTCTACGCTCCTTTTTTTTTTTTTTTTTTTTTCCCAGGAAAATCCTTTATGGATACCACCCGCCCCGGGGGGGGGGGGCGGGAGGTTATGTGGGAGTCTCCGCCAGAGTGGCGGCATACCCACTAAAAACCTGGGGTGTTCCTACGTCTCGCTTGGGTAGGAGTTACGGGAACGCTTTCGCACACATCCGCAACTCCTACAGCGTTTGCCCTTGCGGGCCCTTCTGGGCAGGCTGCAAGCTTCTGCTCCCCCTCCGCTTAAGGCGCCCAGAAACACTAAAGGCGCCTTCCAGCTCGGGACCTTGTAGCGCGGGTGACAAACCCCCCGATTTGTCACCCGCCGGTCCGTTAGGGCGGCATCCTGGCTAAATAAGCCCGACGGCGCCGGCCTATTCTTCTTTGGCGAATCGGGAGCGAGTTCGGATCTTGTTCTCGCTCCCGCTCCGCTGCCTCTTTCAGCGACACAACCTCGCCACTGAAGGCCACGACCGCACTCCAGGCCTCCTCACTTCCAGCCATAGCCTTAACCACAGCCGTCAGCGACAGGTCCTGCCCAACTATTGCAGACATGGCAGCGCGGGGTTCTGCCCAGGCAGGGCACTCCTCGCGCGTATGCTGTGCCGTGTCTGCGACGCCTCCTTGGCAATGGTGGCAAGCCATTGTCGGTTCTCGTCCTGCCACCTGGCACAGGTATTTGCCAAAGCACCCGTGGCCAGTTAGCATCTGTGCCAGGTGATAGGTGACCGTGCCGTGTTTTCGGTCCACCCACTGCTTAAGGATGGGCCGAACTGCCTCCACTAGTTCCCGGCTAGCTCCCGGGATCTCCAATCGCACCGTCCACTTCCGGAAGAGATCGTCACGAGCATCCTCCCTCCATTGCTCGATCTCCCTTGGATGCAGACGGTCGCCACTCTCTTGCGCCTCCACGCGCCTCCAGTAAACCGCCGCGAGTATCTCCGCTTCCAGTTCCCACGGCGGAGTACCGGCAAGCAGACACGCCCCCATGTGAGACACCGTACGGTACGCTCGAGCTGCCCTGAGTGCCATGACGCGCTGTGGGTGCCGCAGCATTGGCACGTTTCGGTCGCTCAAAGCGTCGGCCCATATAGGCGCTCCATATAGCGCCATCGAGCGCACTACACCAGCGTATAGGCGTCGACACGCTCCTCCCGGTCCCCCTATATTTGGGAGAATTCCGCCGAGCGCTCTCGCTGTGGCCACCAGCTTTGGAGCCAAGCGCCGAAAATGTTCATCGAACTTCCATCTGCCGTCAAGAACAATTCCTAAATATTTCATTGTCGACCCGACGGCAATGGAAGTTCCGCCCACCATGATAGCGGCTCCTACTGGTGGCTTGTTCCGAGGCCCATGAAATACTAGGGCCTCGGATTTATTCAGAGCCACTTCCAGCCCCAATGTTCGAATGCGCTGCACCATTTGTGCAACGCTCGCTGTGGCAAGGTGTGCCGCCTCTCTGTGGGTGTTGCCGCGGGCCGTCACGAGAGTGTCGTCCGCATAGCATGTCACGCTCGCTCCCGGAAGTAGGGCTCCGCGTAACACCCAGTCGTATCCGATGTTCCACAGTAGTGGCCCGAGGACCGAGCCCTGTGGAACACCGCACGACATTGCTCTTCTCCCCCAGCCATCCTCTGTCGGATACGCGACTGCTCTACCGGCAAAGTAATCGGCCACGGTCGCTCGCAGGTATGTTGGCACGCCGTGGTACTGCAGTGCAACCTTCACTGTCTCCCAAGGCAGAGTGTTGAATGCGTTAGAAATATCCAACGATACCGCCCACATCACTCCACCCTGAGATTGGTCTACGCTCCTGCGTTGACTATGCCAAAACGTAGGTAATTATGATTATTAGTAGAAATTTACGGCATTCACCCATTCAGCATTATATAAGGTATTGATTTATTGATCTATTGTTCAGTATATGAGTTTCCTTAATATTTAACAGACATAACACACAATATTGTCACAAAATATCACACAATAAGCCATTAGTTCGTGACTGCACGCTAATCTATCTTATTCTTTACGGATAATTACCTGAGTAGAGTACGAGAGGAACATTGTAATTAGCTAGATTGTACTGTGCTTATCTAAAGGTAATGGTTTCTAGTTTCAGTATCATCATCTATATGTCTTTACTTTACATAAGAAAGTGAGCATATTGTTCGTAAAACCTCCTTGAAATAATAATTTAATTTGATTATGTGGACATTGTGAAAGTTGCAGTTAGATTTTGTGAAAAATATTATAACTTTTGCTAAACTCATCTTGTATTTTAGTGATTGAAACAAGATCTTATGTAATTTCTTACCCTTATAAACATCATTCCAAACATTTCGGAAGTCTAAGTTTGTGAAAGTTAATTTTGATATGATCGGTGGCACCCATCGCATCGCATCGACACACATGGTGGACTAGGAAACCTGCGCCTTAAACCATATTTTAGGTTTAAAGCACTTTTACATTTTAATATTGTGGATAAAAAATACTAGGAAGGTGTTTAACAGTCTCTATACACAATTTTAAAAGTAGAGAATGTGTCACGTGCTCAAAGGCACGAAACACATCCATTTTATTTTACTTAGGTACTACCTACATAGCTATTTCAATTTGTTTACAAGACAGTTGTATGTATGTACTAAACGTCATGATTACTCATGGTTATAGGTAGGCACGGCATGGTAGGGACACTGGACTTTACACTGACACACCTCCCGCCACAAATTGCAACGTCACCCCTGAATCATATTCCGAAAAATAAGGAAAAAAATAAGTGTTACCCTACACCACAGCCTGCAGGTAAACAAGTGACAAAACAAGTAGGTTAGGACTTGCCGCCACTTCACGCATGCTTCACTACTCTACTCATGAAATACTGAACAATCGATATCGTCCTTCGTAGTACCTTCCAAAGATTATTCTTTGGTAATCATCGTCTTTGGTAGTACCAAGGACGATAATGTACCTAGTACTTCACACATTTTATTTTCAACCGACTTCAAAAAGGAGGATGTTTTAGGAGGTTAGGTCATAATGTTTTATGTCTGATAGAATACTTTTGAGGAGGTCTGGTCCTCCAGGCATTAGAATCACCTAGCATGTAAGACGATACTGATGCGATCCTTGAGGTCCTACCAGAATAAATTATGTTTCTTTCTTTCTTTCTTTCCTTTATAATAAGTGTGGATGACGAAAATCTTCGGTATTAAATGCACTCTAGAGAGCAGGAAATTAGTCTCCCTTAGGTATTTTTTTTTGCCAACACCTTTTAGAATCTCATTTACCTTAGGTACTGCTCTATAAAAACACAACATTTGTTTTTATGATTCTTTAAATGACAATGCTATAATATTAGGTAAGTATCTACTTAGGTATTACCTAGTTTGATTGCTTTATTATTAATTGTTGAAAAATATGCATTTATTTATAATACCTATGCACCTGTAACAAGTAGATACTATTACCAACAAAATATGAATTATTTTTTAAACCCACTCTTTCAAACAATTAAATAATTTACAAAATCGCTTAAAAACAAGCAAATAAGTACTTAGGTATGACATATTTTAGGCTCTAAAGTACTACATTATCTCATTTCCATAACACGTCTTTAATTTTGTTCTTCGACTTGATATTACACGAAGTATAGAATTATAGAGCACTTTTACAACTTATAAAAGTTGTATCTTATCTATAAAAGGTAGGTACTTCTAGGAAGATGGATTGTCTAGTAATACATCCATGAGGTAGGTACTTCCACGTGATATTTCATCCACTTATTTATTTGTATTTCCAGGTACCTACCCCTATTGTGTTATCTTGTCTCACTCATAATCATAATCCCAATAATTGCTTTGTTTATTTACATCACACTTGTGATTGTGACACTCTAGATAGGTAGGTACTTACAAATTACAATATGCGCGTAGGTAGGTATAAGCGCTCTGTCATAGTTAATCTCATAGGTAGTAAACTAGCTTTTGTCAATAACTATAATAGTCTCGTATCAACATTTTAATTAGTCTTATCATATCAACTCCAGAACCAAACCTTATTCATTATCAATTCCAAATTTCACCAAAAACGGGGTGCCATTATCTCTGCCCTTGGAGCTGCAAGTTCATTCTGAATGGGGTTTTGACACAAAAAATCCTCTTTGAAGGGAAAATCATGATTATTTACTATTTATTCTGATACGAATCGATTAGGTACTACGATACGATTTTGCGCGCTCTACCTATACTATACCTACCTACCTTTTGGTTGCTACATAAACTTGCTTATTCTACTTAAGAGGGCGCCATATGCAAATTAGTCGTCGAAATCCTTATTTATCTCAGTATATGTGAAAGCTACGTCCTTTATATTTAGGGAAATGATACTTTGAACTTTTATCTTTTATCTTGGTTTTTTAGAAACACGATTGGTAAAAGTTTTCTCGATCATATATTTTTTTGAAAAATACATGTTTTTCACACAGTTTGCTATTTATCTCAGGAACAGAACGCTATTTTTGTTGGTTTTATGTTTTGACAAATAGCCTAGAAGTATTTATTTAGTTCTGGTTTTTTAATTTTTCGATTGCTTGTTTAATTAACTTGTAATTAAATAAAAACTGTTTTTTAGCTATAAATTATGTTGCGTGTCTATCGTTCTGCGCTTCTCACTCACGAGTAAAAACATTATTCGCTCTCCCGCTCATTCCTCGGCGTTATGGCACACACTTGACTAATGTGACTATTATGTATGAAATACAAATTATTATTATAGATCTTAGATCAAAAATTGGATGTGTGATGTGCAAACAATAGGTAGTTAAGTTTCATTGTCTATCGCTGATGACGGTTCTGGAACGAAATGGGTGATATAGGTAGGTACCTACCTATGCTGGTGGATAGGTACCTACCTACTAGAAGTTATTATTTTTTAACTAAAAAAAAAGGAAAATTTGCTGCGAATAAAGCACTAATTTTTAATTATCCTTCCTCAATGGTTTCAGAGTCCAGGAGCAGTTTACAAACTACCGTGCAAGAAAGTCTCACTTAGTAGGTACTCTCACGAGTTAGTAGTTTAGTACTTATAGTAGAGTCACAGATAAAACAATACCATAGTAGAGTGTTGAAAATTGGAATAAGTTTCTTTTAGTTTTATAAAAATATTTTAATGACTCCCATTTCTCAGCTAGGTAAGTACTTACCCCGAGGTTGAATTTCGCAATTTTTTTACTATTATGCATTTACCAAAATTAGCAAGGTTCATCGATATAGGGCTGCCTGTCCATTGACGAGAAGCAAGCTGGTGGCGTAGAAATACCAATAGGATTGCATAAAATCTTCGCTCAGAGATTTTTAGCTATCCTATTGGTTAATATTTATCCGTAAATCCTAAATGTACTAACCAAGCTTTATGTAATTCTTGAAAGAGCCCTAAGTAGTGCCTTTATTTCCTTCTATTCTTCCTTCCTGTCCTACTGCAGGTCAAAGTCAATCGATCAATAATCTCGCGGTCGATAACAATGAGGTTTGAACAATGTAGATCAAATGGCCATAGCGGCACGGTCACGCAGGTATACTTAGGTACTTACCGGCACTTGATAAAAAGCAAGGGCAAGGTTTATGCGGGAGAACCTTTAATAAGAGGCCGTATTTGTAGGCCAAGGACTGGAAACTGAAGCGTCATGAAATTTATAAAATAGTTGCTGTTCAGCGCGGTAATGCTGTCAGTCTTCGGTCTGGCGTTTACAACGATCCTCATGGTTATAACTGTATGTTATAAAATTATATAAAATGTAGTAGTAACTTAGTTTAGTTTCTGAACTTAAATGTTTTTTTGCTTTGGGATAAGTAGGTAGGTACCTACTTATGTTCTAAAATAGAGATAGGTAAGTACTTACATATTTTTAAGTTAAATCGTATGATTGCACCTTAAAGTTCAGTTAAGATCAACTATGCCTAGTTGATCTTAACTGAACTGGTGCAGAAATAAAAATAAGTAAGTACCTACCTACCTACTTTATGAGAGTTTGGATTGTTTTTAAAGTTTTACAAAAATTATATTTTATGAACTTGACATTTAATGTTTGTTTTAGTGATGTTTTAAAGGTAAATAGTAGTAAATTAAAACAAAATAAATAGGTCCCTACAGGATGTATTTATGTAGAATTATAAATCTAGTCTTTATTATTAATAGGAGTAGGTACTTTAGTGCATGACTCTACATTGTAGTTTTGTACTCCAAAATTTTAAAACATTGGAACTACCTACCATACCTAAGTACCTCCTAAAGAATATAATTGTTGAAAAATGTAATAAGTACAATATAAAATATGTCTTGTATATTTTGCAAGTTTATTTTTTTATATCTATCATGTTCAGTCCAGAGACTGGTGTAAGATCTGAAACTTAAATTATGAGTTTTCAAGGAATATCTTTCACACCCTGTATATCTCTAATACCTGACTGAGTCGAGGTCAAGCAAGACATCTCAAATAATAATAGGTACCGATATTCGGTGACCCTCAGATTGCCAATAATAATTGTAAGACAATCACTAAATGGCTTGCTCCATGGCCGTGCAAATACCTAGGTATATAGGTAGGTACCTATATTATTTACTAGCGACTCTGCCTCAAATAAACCTATGAAATACCGAGTAAAAAAATATGAATAAAATCGGTAAAGCCGATGTATCGCGGGAGTAGGGACCAGACTTTTTTACTAGCTATAAATATTATTTTCTCATAAATAAGTATCTCCAATTATTTTTAAACCTGGCGGTATAATATAAAGTCTACCTACACAACATATTAGATTAGTTTTTCATTTGCATAAATAACAAATGGATACAAGAGGAATTAAAATTTTTAAATGGAGATAGGTAGGTACCTACTTACTTATTTTATGAGAAAATAATATTCATAGTTTGATAATAATAATCATACTTACTTAGATTCGATCATCAGAATTGATCGAAAAGCAAAAGTTATTTGGTTTGGTTGTGATCATTTGATTCAATATAGCCATCTAAATTGAAATTTTTGTCAATTTCAGATGAAACGACTCCTACTGGTGGTGGTGGCGGTGGCCGCGGTGGTTGGTGACAGCCTGCCCCCCTCCTGCGAGCGGCCTGTCTACTGCAACAGCGACCTTCTTCACTTCGTGCAGCTGGCACACATCTACCCAGACTCCAAAACATTCGTCGACCTCCCACTCCAGACTGATGAAAACGTCGCGATAACAGATTTCAATGATCTCCTCAACAAAACCAACCGTAATCCAACTAAAGAACAAATCCGCAGCTTCGTTCAAAAATATTTCGACGAGACATCCCAAGGTGAACTTACAAAATGGACTCCGTCAGATTTCAAGGAAAATCCGGAGTTCTTAAATAAGATCCGCGATGAACAGCTAAAGCAATACGCCAAGGATATCAACAACATCTGGCCAACGCTCGGACGGAAAGTGAGACCTGAAGTTTTCGAGAAACCCAATCAGTTCAGTCTCGTTCCCGTCACCCACGGCTTCATCATCCCTGGTGGACGGTTCAAAGAGATATACTACTGGGACGCGTACTGGATAATCGAAGGTCTAATCATCAGCGGTATGGAAGAAACAGCAAGAGGCATGATAGAGAATCTGATAGAGCTGCTTGAAAAGTTTGGCAAGATTCCGAACGGCAGCAGATGGTACTATCAGGAGCGCAGTCAGCCACCCCTTCTCTCGGCGATGATGGCACTATACTACGATAAAACGAACGATAAAAACTTCTTATGCAAGCATATCAAATCTCTCGCGAAGGAGATGAACTACTGGCTGGACACGCAGGCGGTAACGTTTAACAAGACTGGCACAAAGTACACCCTTCTAAGATACTTCGCTCCTAGCGCGGGACCTCGACCCGAGTCCTATGCCGAGGACTACGAAAGCGCGCAAACGTTAGACTCAAATGAGGATCATACTGATTTCTATATTGACATGAAGAGCGCTGCGGAAAGCGGGTGGGATTTCTCCACGCGTTGGTTCGTGAGTCCTGCAGGCGACAACACTGGGAACCTGACCGACATCCACACACGGTACATAATCCCCGTGGACTTGAATGCTATCTTCGCCAATGCTCTTGAAAACATTGCTAAATTTTACGGGATCTTGCACAAACCTCGTGAGGCTGCGATCTGGAGCCTAAAAGCCGATGAGTGGAAAAATAACATCGAGAATGTTCTATGGCATGAGGAAGATGGAATTTGGTATGATTACGACATGTACAACGAGAAACACCGCAATTACTTCTACCCGAGCAATATCGCTCCACTATGGAGACAGGCGGTGAACGAAGACTTAATAAAGAAGCACACTCCTAAAGTTTTAAACTACCTGAAAGTATCCCAAGGTCTTGACTATCCTGGAGGTATCCCAGCGTCCCTCGTGAGGAGTGGAGAGCAATGGGATTTCCCTAATGTCTGGCCACCAGAAGTGAGCATCGTAATAAAGGGTTTGGAGAACATGAACACAGCTGAGAGCAATGAGTTGGCATTCCGGCTGGCTCAGGACTGGGTGAGGATTTGCCTCAAAGGTTTCAGTGAAAACAAACAAATGTTTGAGAAGTATGATGCTGAGATTCCTGGGAAGTTTGGTGGTGGGGGAGAGTACAACGTGCAGGCTGGCTTCGGCTGGTCTAACGGCGTGGTGCTGGAGTTCCTCGAGCGATACGGCGAAGTCATGACAGCTAATGAATCCGCTGATAATCAGATTGAGAGCGATTCTTTGATATTGGAAGAGGAGACACCAGAGAAGCCGGCTGACAACAAAGCGAGCCACTTTGATTCACTGAGTGTGGTGCCACTTTTTACAAGTATATTGGCAAGTTTCTAATACCTAAGTACCTTAAATACGAAAAGCTAAATGAATTTACCTAGATTTATAGTTTTTACAATGCAGTAATTATCACGAAATATTTAATTTTATTTTTATCATATTTACTTCTGATTGTTGGATGTGCAAATAATTACTTAGTAATATTGTTAGTTATACGAGTATGTGTGCCATATTGTCATCACAACGAAATAGCCAAAATCAAAACAGCTGTGTAAAACTGTAAAGTTAGGTTCTATACCAACTAAGACCAAATATAGGTATCTTACGATCAGAACATCGGAAGGTATTTTAAAGCTTGTCATAGTTATTATTTAATATTTATTACAGTTATTGCTTAAATACTTTGTATAGGGTTAAAATAGAAAGCATTTATTTATTATAAATCAATATACTTAGTTACAAATACATAGCATATATATAGGTACTTACCTATCTATTAAAAATAGAAAATTGGCACCCGAATATTTTCTGAAAGATTTACTTACTTAGATGTATTAATATAGGTACCTACCTATTTTAAAAAATCTACTAGTACCTACTACATGCAAAATAACGCAAGTAGGTATGTAGGTAGGTACAATATTTTTAAATAAGTACCTACCCTACTATATATAAATATACTATAATAAAATTTATAATTGAATCAGAAACCACGGCCTAGCCAAGGATATACAGTAAGTACCTAGGTATATAAAATATCCTAAGTGTCAAGTTAACACTATAAAATTAATTATGTTACCTATTCTTACAGCATGCTTACCTAATTGCAATGTGTACCTACTTAATGTAGGTACTTAGGCGAATATTAAAAAATTAGTTTAGGTATCTAAGTATTATGTTTTAATTGTTACCTATCTTCATTCCAATGCGAAAATGAAAATAAAGGCTGTGTTTAAAATATTGACTCAAGTATTATTTCATATAGGAACAAGGTGTTCCATCCAACGCTAGAGGAAAATATTAGGGTAGGTACCTACTTAGGTACTGAAAGAAAACATAAATGATCCTCATTGAAAAGTACCTAGTAGATACCTACTTAGATTTATATGAGCATAATATCTTGGGGAAAGCGTGGAAAAACAGTAGGTACCTATACCTACACCTACATGAATTGTAAAATCAGGTAGGTACTTAAGTACTTACTTACCTACCTAAGTACCTATCTAAATACCTACTTACTTAAAATTTTTGCCGAACTTTATTTTCCTCAAACTTGTATTGTAGGTACCTAAGTACTTGACAACCTAGCAGGGCTGCCATTTGTACGATTTAAATCGTATACGTACGACTTTTTGCAAGATTTTTGCGAGTACGATCGTAACATCGAAATCGTACAGAAAACGTACGACTTTTTTACATACAATCCGATTTAACTTTTTTTGGCAACAATTCTGTATCAAACTCATTCGTCTGAACCGTAGAAGCAGAATTATAATAATCTATGGTCTGAGCAATAATAAACAATGAAAAGATGAAAGCACTGGCAGAGTTGTGGCAGCACAGACACAGCAAGAAGTTGAATGTCCCGCTCAGCGGCCTGCCTAGGAGAGTTTCGGGGGAATCCCTTGTACTCTCATTTCTATAGTTTGTCCAATGAAACCGTAAATGGAACCTTATTGGCCAAGCAACTAATCAGATCTGCCGGAAACTGCACTGAATTTAAACCGACAGATAGCACGATCAAAATGATGAGTAGGTACGGCAAACCTCTATAAAAAAAGTGAATTTGTAAATAAATCGACGATTATTGTTGGTACGACTTTTTATTTCAAATTTTCCTTTGGCGTACGACTTTTTTTATGCTGTGGTACGATCGCCGCCTATTTTCACCTGGCAGCCCTGCAACCTAGGTATAATAGTTGGTGCTTAGTTGAGATGACCACCTACCTATGACATTATGGAGTTCTAATAGCAGGATTGTTATGAAGGCAGGCATTTACCTTATAAACACAGTAGGTACTTATAATTATGATTATGTGTGGGCATAATTACTTAGTTAGGTACCTCAAGTACCTACCAGTAGGTAATTATTTCTTAAAATAAATAGGTAGGTACCTACTTACTTGTATTAAAATAAATAGGTAGGTAAGTATACTTAGATAGGTACCTACTTATAGGTACTCGTACTTACTTTACTTACTACTTACAGGACAGCAAAAGTAAATTGATTTATCCAAGTATAGGTACTTACCTATTGGTGGCTATTCTGGATGTCGCCTAAACCTAGTATTCTTTTATCTGTGCCTAAACTAAACTAAACTAATCTGACGGTACTAAAAATGTTGCCGTCCTTTTCATAACGATCGAAATAAAAAGGATGGCATCAATTTTAGTGCTGTCAAATTAGTTAAGTTTAGCTTTGGCGACATCCCGAATAGCCACCCCACCATTATAATCCTGCATCGGCTTAGTAGGAATTGTCTCTTCCGTTAGGTACTTTTATTGTGTATATTATATAAACGTACCTTCGTACCTACACAATAAAAGAAAAAGAAACTTTATCTTATCGCTTAATTAAAGCGATTTCTTCCAGACAACATTTTGTACCACCCACAGAATATACAGAATAACAAGACTGAACCGGATTGTCTGCATCGAAACTAAGTCAAAACTAAGTCTCACCACAGTCTTACCTACAAAAAAAGCGAGCCGGTAACCTTGTGCCATTTTATTGGAGCTTTTTTTGCAAATTAATTGTCCTGCTTGATCCAGCGCAGCGGTAGAATATAATTATATAAAATGTTACAGTACAGTGCAAGTTTTTGTTACTATTTGCATCCGGATGAGCCACAGTAATGAACGAACTGTAGTATTATGAAATAAAAAATACAAAGTCTTTGATTAAAATTAGATACCTACATAACTAAAATTATGTTCTTTATTGCCGGTTCAACGATGTCTCCTTGATAAAGTGAATTGCAATAAATAAATATAGTCGTGTCGCGCATGCGTGATGTAACCGTGTAGATAACTACGAAACGAAAACACGAACACGATCATAGTTATATAGTAAGGTTAACAAACAGCTGTCAGATTGACAGTTGCTCGTAAGTGTTTTAGAAGGAGGACGTGCCTTTTGTCCTGCTATTGTCTATTTATTGTCAAACCAGATCAGACCACTGATAGTGGTCCAGTGACCTACATTCCGCGCCTGACCCTAGCCAAGTGACCCAGTAATCGATTGTGCGAAGCGCAGGCGGCTTAATGCTTCGATCAGGCGCAATAGAAGTCCGTCAGCGATGACGTCTAGCGTGCATCTTGCTGGCATGGCTCGCGAGTGGGTGGGACATCGCTGGGACGGTCGCGCGGACATTCGCCCCGCGGCGCTCGACACCGCACGCCGCGTTCAAAGGTTATGTTTATCGCGAGTTGACATACGACAAGTGCATGTAAACAATGCTGAAACTACCAATAAAACTACGGTTCCTCCCACTTACCACGGTTACGTTGGGTCTGCTCGGCGCATGCGCGCAGGCTTTCTCCTTCACCCCGATCTGTAATTCCTCGATCTACTGTTCCGGCGAGCTGCTCCATAAAGTTCAACTCGCGCGCATTTTCCCCGACTCCAAGACTTTCGTCGATCTAAAACTTGCTCATTCCGAAAATGAAACTCTGTCCGACTTTACGAAGCTCATGCTCGAGACCAAAAGAAACCCAACGCGTGAACAACTAACCCGCTTCTTGGATGATCATTTCGTGGAAGGAATGGAACTCGAGCATTGGATGCCGCCAGACTACAATCCACTCCCGCCAGTGCTGAACCACATCACGGACCCGAAGCTTAAAGAGTTCGCAAAGAATGTAGTCAGTATTTGGGCGAAATTAGGCAGAAAAGTGGCGTCCGATGTCGCTGTTAATCCTGACCGATACAGTTTTCTCTACGTTCCGAATGGATTAATTGTGCCTGGAGGTAGATTCAAGGAACTGTATTACTGGGACTCTTTTTGGGTGGTGCGTGGACTCCTTATCAGCAATATGACGCAGACAGCAAAAGGTATGATTGAGAATCTTTTATACCTCGTCGAAAACATTGGATACATCCCAAACGGTAGTCGGAAATATTACCTTGGAAGGAGCCAGCCACCTCTACTTGCGGCGATGGTTGCTAGCTACTTCGCGGCTACAGGAGATTTGGGTTGGCTGGAAAAGCATGTGCCCACCGTGGAAAAAGAACTACAATACTGGTTGGATAAAAAGAAGGTGACAGTCAATGTAAAAGGTTCGAACTTTATGTTGCTACGCTACTTCTCAGAAAAGAGTGAGCTTGGTCCTAGGCCTGAGTCTTATTATGAAGACTACACAAGTGCTCAAGTTCTGCCATCCGAAGACGCGCGGGAAGACTTTTATCATGAGATGAAAAGTGCAGCTGAGAGTGGATGGGACTTCTCGACGAGGTGGTTCGTGACAGCTGATGGTGAAGCTATCGGAAACTTAACTGATGTACACGCGACAAGAATCTTGCCTGTTGATCTCAATGCTATCTTTGCTGGTGCTCTTGAACTGGTAGGTGACTTCCGGAACCGTCTTAAAGATAGGCGCGAGGCGCAAAAATGGTGGAGTCTCGCTAAATACTGGCGGAACGCTATTGAGAACGTCATGTGGGATCCAAACGACGGCGTCTGGTATGACTACGACGCAGAAGCAAGATCACCTAGAAAATACTTCTACCCGAGCTGTGCGACGCCGCTGTGGGCGGGAGCTATCGAGCAGTACGATGCTCCTAAATACGCAGCGAAATTTGTCGAGTATCTTCTATCAACTGGAGCTTTGGATTTCCCAGGCGGGGTGCCGGCTTCAATACTGCATTCAGGGGAGCAATGGGATTATCCGAACGCTTGGCCGCCGTTGCAGAGCATCCTTATCGGTGGCTTAGAGAATAGTGGGTACGAAGAAGCGAAGATGCTAGCGAAAAAGCAGGCGACGTTGTGGCTGCGAGCGAACTATATCGGATACACTAATTGGCAGAAGATGTTTGAGAAATACAGCGCGGTGCAGCCAGGTCATCAGGGGGGTGGGGGGGAGTATGGAGTGCAAGACGGGTTCGGCTGGACCAATGGAGTGGCACTAGAGCTTCTGCAGAGGTATGGGAAAGAGCTGACGTTGGATGAAACTGCTCCACCGTCATTCCACGTACGACAAGTAAAGTAAATCTGATTTATGACCCGCTGCAACGTAGGAAAAACACTGACTGTATTTGAATTGATTAGGTGTAAGTAAAGTATTGTAATCCAGTGACAATGCAACATTCATAAAAAACGTAGAAAGTTTGGAAGTAGGAAGGTACTTAGTGCGTACCTAATATACGAGTAACATAAACAACGCTGATACTATTCAAACTATTCAAAGAGCCTATAATTGTTAATTAGTGGGATAAAAACAGGGTAATTTAACTATTTAAATAAGAAAACTAGGTTTCATAAGAAGTAAATATTTAAAATTATATGTAACTACGTAACTGCCTAGATTTACGATAACATGTACCTATAGGTACCTATACTAAATCAGCCTTTATTCATTTATAAATGCGTTTTGTATGTTCTTGATTAAAAGGTAACTTTACCGGGTAATATTTTGTTTTTTGTTTTACTTACGAATGAATGTGGTACCTTACCTACCTACCCGCTTCAAAATTCTATGATCTATTTTATTAGTTTAAAGAATCACATTTATATACCAAATAGACTACTTATATATAAAAAAATGAAAAGGTAACTTTAGCACACTATTAGTGGCAATTCTGGATGTCACCAAAACTTAACTAAACTAATTTGACAGCACAAAAGTTGATGCCATCCTTTTTATTTCGATCGTTATGAAAGGGACGCCAACATTTTTAGTGCTGTCAAATTAGGTTGGTTAAGTTTTGGCGACATCCAGAATTGTCACTAGTAGCCTAGTGTCAATAATTAGTCTATTCTTCGTGGTTGGCACCGGGGCCTGGATTTGTAAACATGATGTAGAGGGAGGAATTTTGTGTAACTTAATTTAGATAAGTTGCAACAATGTGATATTTTGTTTTTTCTTATAGTCTTTCCAATCGTTTATTTAACTTTTGACAGATCACGCACATAAAGTTTTATAATAATTTTGGATACAATGTACTACAGGGAATACTGTACTGTCATGGACGGGCTCCGCCCACTTAGAGATGTTTCATTCGTAATTAATGACAACTGGTTTTGAAATAAATCGATTATCGATTATATTAAAACATACAATAGGTACAATTATTGTGATTATTTTTATATCAAATCACGTAAAAACCTTTATTATTTTGCATTAAAATGCCCTAAATGTCTCTGTTTTTTAATGTATAAATAATTTGCGTAATGAAAACAGTTCCATCGTACTCTTACTTACCTAGTAAAGGGATCGAATTTATTCGCTGAAAATTAATGAATCTAAAATAATCGTTTAGACTTACTGTAGTTGGTTCAAATAAAAAACATGTGAATGAACTGCGGTACCTACTTGTAATGAACAGGTGCAAAATGTTGAAATTCATAGTAAATAATGAGTGTGTTAAATCGATTAAAACTTCTTCATGAATAAAATCGATCGATAAAATAAATCGAATCGGTAACGGGTCAGGGTATCACTATTTGAGTCAGTATTACAGCTGTCAAAAGTTAAATAAACGGTTGGAACGAGTACCTAGTATACCTACCTACATAGTTAGTGGGCTGCCAAAATAAGGTAATTTTACCGTAATTATAATTATTCAGGGAATTAAACTATGTAAACAATTAATTTTATACAGATCTGTAAAATATGTTTCTTTGCCACCAATCTTACAGCTGAGTGTGGGTAATTGGAGACGCGTTTACCTAGTTTATTAATAAAATGCTGCGTTTGGTCGCAGCGCAGTGGTGACGCAGGTTTTGTGGGTGGATATTATAGGTACTTACCTATAGTCAGTAACACAAAAAACAATTTCAGTCACAGAATAAATGAGACATAGGTAGGTATAAACATAGGTTTTTTTAAGAACGTGAAAAACACTTTCTGACACAGACACACATATAATTTGCTTCAAATTTTTTACCTGAATGTATTGTAGGTTACCTACTCAAAAGCTTCAATAATTTAATAGCGTCCAAATCGACTGCAAAAAAAATTTAACTTGACTGTAAAAGTATCAGTCAGTTGTGGGACACTGACCTAACCTGTGTAGTAATAAATTTTGTCCATATCGTCAGCAACTCAGATTACAATGATATTACACCTAAATACTTATTTATTTTATCTTAGAAATTATATAAATAACACACAATATGATATGAAGCTTTGTTATACGAGTAAAAGGTTATATAGATAACAGTTGATAATGAGGCTTAGAGCACCATGCTCTAAGATGGAAGGTTAAACGGTGCATTATAAAACGAAAGTGTATTTATTCGTGCCTATTGTATGTAAATACGCTAGCGTTTCAGTTTTCAAATACCTAGGTAGGTACAGTCGCCTGCACTACTTAATACTTATTTAAATTTTAAACATTATCTTACCTACTTACATTTTCAAAAAAAAATCTTTAGGTAGGTACCTACTTAGATGGGATGGTAGGTACCAGGCGAGTACGACCGATCATCAAATTGGTTACTTAGGTGCTAGGAGGCAGTCAGAGGCATGTCCAATCCAAATATGGATTTGGACATCAGTAGTAACAGTGACAGTGACAGTAGTAGTAGTAGGTATAGGTACCTAATTACATGCTCTTTGGGTATACCAACCTACCTACCTTTCTACGTGACAGGTGGCAAGCACACCAAGACTACGAGAAGCAAATAAAAATCATTATGAATATTACTATTTTATTCCTTAGTAATTATGTTTAAAATTATTGTGACTAGAATTAAAATTATTATATTTAGCTCTAACTTTTAAAATATTTGGTCTTTTGGCGCAATCTCAGTAAAATATTTAATTTAGTAAAAACGCTACAACAAAATTTTATAAGTACCTAAGTAACTAAGATTCATAAGTACAAAGAACTTCACAATTTCAATAATCTAAATTTTTTATACTTAATTAAATAAAATCTAAGTAAATTACGTGTAAGTACCTACCTACATACCTACTTACATGTTTTAGGTACAATAGGTTTATGTTTCTAATTAGAAACTTAAAAAAATAGGTACCTAGGTACCTACTTAATAATTTTTTTATAATAATTATGAAGTGAATTACTTAGGTACCTACTTAGGTAAATTAAAATTACCTATTACCTGCGTATTGTAATATCAAAAGTTGCAAAATTAAAAATTTTACTAAATCGACTACAATTTCGTGAGAGAGCAATTTTCTGTAGGTACCTAGGTACTCGCAAGGTGCATTTCTGTTCATAACTCCGAAGATCCTCATCAGACCCTCAATATTTTATGGGACCACCCTTTTTTGAAGTCGGTTAAAACCCCCGTCCGATCCTTGAGAATGTAAAAGAGTGTTGTACAGTCAGCTACGGCAGTTGATTACTATCTAAAACTCAAATGATAATAGTATTTTCGATTTAGGTAGGTAGGTATAGGTAATTATAATTAATTACCTAGGTAGGTATACATTTTTCTTTTGTACGTTTTAGTTCATAGTAATTTTAATAATCCAGAGAATAACCCGAAAAAACTCTTTTTTTTTTAATCAACTTTTGCTTTTGTATATACTCGTACCTAGTTCCGTTCCGCTTGCTCCTCGTCGTGCCACCAGCTTGTTTCATTGTGAACAAAACAAGCTTCCTAGAGCTCTGTAAGTATCCCTATTGGGATTTAACGAAAACTAAGTTTCGTGACAATTTTCGGGCAGCTTAAAGGTGGATACCTACTGAAATCGATTTTCGTGGATCCAAGTAGGTACCTCCTCTGGATGCTAAATCTGTTGTGGTTTTTTCATTCAGAACAGTGACAAGAAACTCTAAATTCTTATTATAAATCTATGCTAATAATGTTGATGATTAAAAAATTAATGACTAGGCATGTTTTTGACAAACTGGTAATCACCACATACGGCCGACCGACGATCGATCGCAGATCTATCTCCATAGCAACTTTTTTATAAAACACAATTTGTATGGCACTTTTTGACAGATAACAGCGTTGTGCTATTGCTATAGCAACAGATCTTAACATTAATTTCAGCCGTTAGGAACTAACTGTAGGTATCGATCACTGCGATCCCTCACAGTCGCTGACCGAGGAGACGCAAGGCATATCGCCTCCTTGAGTACCGAACTCGGACTCGTACAAGGCTTGCTGGATCTTCAGTCGAGCGACGGCATTCTGCTTCGAGTTCAGCCGTTTGAGCGTCGGTGCGCAGCTATGAAGGAAGAGCTCGTCGGGGTCGTTTCTGGATAGGAAAAAGTTTGGTACAAAATAGCTTAGTTTAAGGCGTAAGTCATGCTGACTTACCCTCGAGCGAGACCGTAGCAGCCTCGTGTTTTACCTGTTGCAGAAAAATATTGTGTAGATACTGATGCATTTTATTGTAGCAATTGGAAGTCCGTGAGATCACAAATTCACAACATCAATCAGTGATCTGTGCCGGGACTTAGGTGAATTTAAATGTCACGTATGAAATTATTTGGCATATCCAAGAACCTCATTTTTAAAATTGAAGATGAAACAACTGTCTCGTCATTCAACAGGGTAGAACACAAGAAGCTGTGTAGTATGTGCATATTTCATGCTTGTAGAATATTTTTACGCGTCGGTATACCTAGTTCATTAGACCAATAATTAATCGTTACGTTACGTTTCTATTTCATTACCTAAAATGATCTAGGTACTTATTTGATCTTCTGATCTATTTGAAGTAAGCTACACTAGGTAGGTAATAAATATCTTAGCCTAAAGAGCCAACTTTAAATAGATGCAATGTGTCATACAGACCTGTTACAATGACAGTTGCTGTTCTCATCGCCGCTGGAGCTGGTCCGCGCTCGTTTCGGAGACGGCTGGGGCGAGCTGTTGTCGTATGCTGACTCCCCCATATACGCCAGGTCGGGGAGGCACTGGATCGCGTGGAGCTTCTCCTCCTCGGCGTCGGAGTCGGAGGTCACGGCTGGTGTTCTTCAAACCAGAAAACGAAACATGATCGTGGCTGGATCTCCAGAGGCATTCTCTCTGATTTTTAGGCATTTTATCCTTTAAAAAAGTCTTAGTTCAGAGGCACGTCCAAAACATTTGGTACTTACATAGTAGGTACCAAAGAGTATTGTTATCATCGTCTTTGATACTACCACATTGTACAGCATGAGCATTTGAATGTGAAAGGTCGCTTGTCACTTATTCAGAATACTAACTGGTTTCCCTAACAATATTTTCTTGACTGTTTGAGCTAGTAATAATGTGCCTAATTAAGTTCCTAACGACAAATCCTACTTAGCCTTGGTTAGAATCCACCTCACACCTTCGGATCGAAAGTTGACGCACTAACAAGGCTTTCTGGCAGGCGTTCTATAGAAGCTAGATAAGTAAACCTAAAGTTTTCTCTCATGCCGGCACCACACATCATGGGCTTGAACTTGGGCTAACATTAAAATGGCCAATGGCAATGCAGTCACAAACGGAGCATTGCCATTGGCCATTTACCTAAATCTGTGGCGACGACCTCTGTGGCGCAGTGGGCGAAAGCCCGCCTGAGACGCAGAGATTGCGGGTTCGATCCCCGCTGCGGGACAAATGTTTGCATGATCTGCAAATATTTGTTTCGTGTCTGGGTGTTTTCTATGTATAATATGTATGTATTTACAAAAAAAAAAAATTATCTACCTATGTAGTTTATCAGTCATCTAGTTACCATAACACAAGCATTGAATTGCTTAGCTTGGGACTAGATGACGCTGTGTGGAATGTCCAAGGATATTTATTATTTATTATTATTAAATGTTGGCCGCAAGTTGAAGCCCATGACATGTGTGGTGCCGTCATCAGAGTCTTCTTTGGATTTATCTTTTTAACTTGTCAACAATCATTTATTACTCGGCTGCATGTTCAACATCTTACTCTTCCGGCTTAGGCTCCACCACATGAGGCCTGAGGAACTTCATGGCTGAGACGTAGGGCCACCGCGTCCGCCCCCCGTGCGTCCTCTGCAGCTTGATGTACGAGTCCCGGAGCGACCGCCAACGCTTCTTGCATTCTCCCTCTGTTGAGCATTGACACCCCTTCTCCATCATCTTTTTAAACCACAGTAAAAAGTAAATTCGTACGAGCTAGTGAGTGGCTAACTTTAAGGTATGTAGGTATTCCAGAAAATAGTGAGATAGTGAGAGAGGTAAGTAAGTAGGCACCTACCTACCTAATTTTGATAACTGGATCATTTATTATGTCAAAACATGGGGTCAAATGCCTTTGCTTGCTTGCACGATTTATTGATATTTGTTGGAGCAACAATTATTGATTTAAGTACCTACTAAGTAAGTAGGTAATCAAAACATTAATGAAAAATGTAGGTTTTATTACGTAGGAGAAAACTGCAAACCTACTTAATCATCGATATTAATTAGGCAGGCACCTACTATAAGTAATGTCAATGTGTTCAATGATGAAATTCGTCTGCTGCCTCCGCATAAAAAAAGTACCTAGATAGAGGAACCTACTATTGAACATTAACATTATAAAATCAATAAAAATTATAATGAAGTAGGCAGGCAGGTACCTAGGTACAGTCAGCGTCAAATTGATATGGGCGTCTAGAGTAGTCAAAATGATCTGAAAAACATAAAAGCAATTTGCTAGATT
Source organism: Xanthorhoe designata (assembly GCA_963582015.1). Lineage (NCBI taxonomy): Eukaryota > Metazoa > Arthropoda > Insecta > Lepidoptera > Geometridae > Xanthorhoe > Xanthorhoe designata. Next base: position 1,615,570 of record OY757042.1, on the reverse strand, counting down.
TACGCAGAATCATCATAATTGTTTGTGTAATGCCCATATCATTTTGACGCTGACTGTACCAACATACCCCGAGTTCACCTCTTTGTTTGTAACAAAACCTATTTGTATTCTGTGACAAAACTAACCCCTAAGCTTGGATATAGGTATCATCACGGCCGAAAAAAAATAATTATATAACCATCTCCGTCGAACAAACTGCCTCTCTGTCGCACAAAATAAGATTAGGTAGGTACTCACAGAATTTATGAACAAAAAAATATAGCATCTTCTACCTCTACTTACCCGAGGTGTTCAGTGCGTCTTGGACTTCCTTCCACGCTTTGTCTCGCAACTTGGTCTTGTTGAATCCACTCACCGATTTATCGTATAAAATCGGTCTCTTTTCCACTTCCTTTATAAGATCTAGCTCGTTCATTTTTATGGTCTTACTTCTCTTAGGTAAGCCGGTATAAGGAACAAAGAACTTCACCAAAAAATAGCGCAATAATTAAAGACTTGTCTCTATTTTCCCTCGTTAATTTTTACCTATATTTTTAGTACCTAGTTTCTTGTTAGATAATTAGTGTTCAAGTATATCATTTTTAAACGTTAATTTTAGTTGTCGCGTTGGACGTTTCTAGAACACTGGGGTGCGAGGGTGCGGCGACGGACGGGACGCGCGTATCGAGCGGCGCGGCAACAGCGGCGCTGCGGCAACCCCTGCGGCAATTACTCATACCAAATACAGCTTTACTGTCCTCTGAATAGAGGGGAAAATCAAATGAACGCTGTATTGACGGGTGAAGGTACATTTTGTATACAGTATTGTAGATAAAGAATTGTTCTGTAATGTGAAATTGGATTATAGAAGTAGGTAGGTAGGTAGTAGCCTACATACTAAATTGATCTTTATTTATCTTTATTTATAATCTTAGACTATTACTTACCTACATAATTATATTTTATTTAGGTACTTATAGTTTTGGTAGTACCTTATGTTTTCTAATAGTCTGCCTTGATCCGCTATGAACTAGTAGGTACGTTCCTATTTCTACATAAAGTCTTTGCTTGCATATTGGTGTAGGTAGGTATCTAAGTAGGTACACTATATTTTTCGTACTACCTACTTTACATAGTACCTTACTCGTTTTTTGTTAGAAAATGTACCTATGGAAATAGTAGGTACCTACACCTACCTACTTATTGCAAAAACTAACGATTAAAATTGGTAAGTAAGTTACTTTGGACATGTAATTTTTTGGGCTAATAGTAGGTACCTAGGTACTTACCTGCTTTTTTTCAAAAATTTAAAAATACAAGTAGGTAGGTAAGTACCTACTATGCTACTTAGATGTTCCTACTATCCAATGTTATTTTACAGGTTACAGACCTACCCAGTACCCCCACGCCAGTCAAGTCAAAGAGAATAATGCACTGATATGCACTACGTCAAGTAGCCAATAGATTTTTTTAAAATCTTTTATTTTAAAATTTGTTTTTTTGCTGCTTCTTATTTATTTTGGCTTCGCACGGCATGTGCCATTCTTTGATAATTTTTTTTCGTTATCAAAGTCAATGAAAGTCAATGTCATTTTTGTGCCAAGAGACTGACATTGACATATAAACATACTGACTGACAGTGACAGAAGACATCTGTCTGAGCAGAGCTCCATCCACTATAAAATTGTTGTGTTGTGTGTGCCGGTTGTCTGAAATAATATTAATTAAGGTAAATAAATATTTGTTTGTACTTTTACACAGAGTCACTAAGCCATGACGGAAGCCTTTAGGCAGTCTAAAAACTCCGTCACCAGTTAAGCACTTGCTCGTACGAACGAACGAACAGACAGAGTACTCTAAACGGTATTAATTCTACACAAAGAGCATGTATTCTACAGGTACAGGGTTGGTTGGCAGCCAGTAGCTACAGTCAACCGTTGTTGATCTACCTTTGTTATTTGAGTGTGAGTGATGATTTGAAGATTTCGTACCTACCCGAACTTCAACTCCTAGACCAACCAATTTATAGGTCAGTTGACCATAGTAAATTATATTAGTAAAGAGCAGCATACAATAACATTTTTAACAACCCTTCTCCAAATATTTACTGAAATATATTTCAAATAATTCTATAACAGATATATCTGTTTAGCCTTTTTGTAGACCTTTAGTACAGAATTTATATTTTTTTGTAGTAGGTACTTACTTTACTATTGCAAAATTATATTCAGTCACACATTGGAAACAAATACCGACATAGTTACTTTATATCAACACTATCTCTCTTGGTAATAAATTATCAGTAATGTGTACTAAACAAACAATTTTATGTTTACAGTGGGTAGATAAGAATTTCTACTGTTCAGTAAAAGCACCACATAATATGTTGAAAATGTCTTCACAGGTAAGAAATATGCAAAATCATTATGTGAATTACATAGCCCACTAGTTTATTTAAATGTACTTTTTAATCAAATTGGTAAGTACTTCTAGTATAAAATGTGTATTGCAAAACGAGTTACAAAGGTACATAAAAATGCACTGAATATTTTTTGACTCAAAATACATAACCGCAACCAGTAGACCAATACAAATTACTAAGCCTAGTATGTAAAGTATGTAAAGATCATGTCACACTACCCTACAGCATAGGTGTTACATGTATTGTATATTATATTTGCAGCTATATCTTTATATTCACATTTTCAGATAGAAAATATTGTAAATGCCTACAAAACCTTGGCAAAGATACCATCCATAGCCAGTGGCAAGTTAAACAGGGCCGGCAACAAGGTCTCTGCCAAGTGGTCGGTGCGGGCTCTGGACAAGGGAAGAACTGCCAAGTATACCTCCAGCTATATCCTGGACGAGAGCTTGAAGGTTATAGCTCAGAGCGACTTCGGTACTGATGTTAGCAATGAGTAAGTTTTGGTATACTTTGATAACAATACAAAAAGGACAGAAAAATTCAAATCTTCGGACATTAAAAATCACAGTATTATATATGGCCTTTGTAGAAAAAAAAGTTAAAAATCACAAAAATCGTCACATTTCACGGTTTTTGTGCGTTTGTTGGAAAGAAAGAAAGAAAAATTATTTATTTCAGTAGGACCTTAAGAATCACATAGAAATATCTGACATGCTATATAATTCTTTTGCCTGTTCCAAATGTGACACACCAAAAAAAAAACAAATCAGGCAAGAACACAAGGTGGGCCTATTCTTTTACAGGGATGCCCAGCGTACCTATAGCAAACAAAGCATTGATCGAGTAAAATTATTGGGAAATCGAATTTTTCCTTCTGGATTTGTCCTTGTCTTTGGACATCTCTGGTGTACACACTCTTAGAATATGGACAAGACTGAAGAATGGTATTAATTTTCTATTACTTTCAGATTGCTGTCAGCCGTCTCACCCCAAGAGACATACAAGGCGTTGATCCGAGAAGAGAAGAATGGAAAAGACTCCAAGAAGCAATACCTGGAGGTGTGGAGTAAGAGCACCCTGCAGCACTGTATTGATCTGACTGCATTGGATCTACATGGAGATGTGTATGCTGACTGTGAGTATGGCTTAACTCACACCAAAAGAGCGGCGAAGAGTAGCGAAGCGGAGCGCAGTTTCAGTGTCATATGAATTTCTTTTTTTTCACGAAGTGACCCTTGACGAAACTGAAGAGTCCCTTGAGTGAGGTCCTACCGACATAAACGATTTTTCTTTCTTTCATTATTAAATATCTTGAGACATTTCACACAGCATCATCTAGTCCACATATTTTTATGCTAAATATTGAACCACAACACCGGAAGCAAAGATATAAAATAGAAATGGGTCCTAGTTGTTTGTGATATATTGATAAAGTGCGGTTTTTAATAGACCGCAGCAACGGTAGGTACATGTATTACCGAACTTGTCGCGAAACAAAATTGATCGCCATCACGCAAAAAAATCATAATAATCCGCGAAAACAACTGTTGTTTTCGCGGATTACTGTGATTTTTTTTTGTGACAAGTTAGACAATATCCCTTCTGATCCATGATCGCTATGACGTTCTGCCACACTTTGGCATCTCTCAGGCCGTTTTTATGTGATGGCACTCGTGCGAAGTCATGTGCGTGGGCGGCGTTCAACGTGCTAATATAATCTGTAAATTGCAATCATAACTTGCTATTTTGTAAATTTTTAGACTTATATTTGGATAATTGACGACCTCTGTGGCACAGTGGGCGAAGGCTCGCCTGAGACGCAGAGGTTGCGGGTTCGATTCCTGCCGCGGGAGAAATGTTTGCATGATCTGCAAATATTTGTCTCGAGTCTGGGTGTTTTCTATGTATAATATGTATGTATTTACAAAAAAAAAACTGTATGTAAGTAGTATATCAGTCATATCTGGTTACCATAACACAAGCATTCAATTGCTTAGCTTGGGACTAGATGACGCTGTGTGGAATGTCCAAGGATATTTATTTATAATTCCAGCCGAGTTTGGCAGTCTGGACTGGACACGAGATGAAAGCGCGCTGGTGTATATCGCAGAGAGAAAGCAGCCGAAATCCGAGCCCTACATTAAGAGGAAGCCAGAAGACAAAGCCAAGAACGACGAAAGTGGAGAACCGGCTCCGAGAAAGGTAAGAAGATGTAGACAATTATTTTAAAATATTGTCTGACGTTTAAAGTTCGACAAGACGTTCTTGATAGATCGTCGAAGTTAAGCAACGTTCTGAGCGGTCACAACTTGGATGGGTGGTCACCCAAGTGGCATTATTAGCTGAGCGCTTCCGTACTTCGGAGGGCACGTTAAATTGTCGGCTTTTAAAGTCGTTAAGCCATGACGGAGGTTTTTAGGCGGCCTAAAAACTCCGTCACCAGAGTTGGCCACTTGCTCATACGAACGAACGAGTTCGACTGACCGGTTCTTTTGTTGCTGACCGATGGTCTACTCAGCAGGGTTATTGGCAAAATCCTCTTTTAAGGGAATGTAAGACATTTAATATCATAATGCGCTTTTCAAATTGCAAGTTCAGGCTGAAAGGGATTTTAAGTATGCGGTTTAATCGCGTAATGAAATCATATTATTATTATACCGCAAGTGGCATTGATATCTGAGCGCTTCCGTGCTTCGGAGGGCACGTTAAATTGTCGGTCCCGGCTTTTAAAGTCGATATGCCATGACGGAGGCCTTAAAGCGGCCTAAAAACTCTTGCTCATACGAACTTACTTTTTTATCATTTTATTTACTGCGACGTTTTATGCTGCGTTTACACGCTTGCCGAACCTTGGCAAACCTCCGCAATCGCAAGCGTGTAAAGAGGGTGATTGTGTTGGTTTGCGTGAGTTTGTAGACGCTTGTATCCGATCGGGTCTAGTGTCGGTTTTTGAACACAAATCAAAGGGCGATTGCGGCAATCGATTGCGTCGCGTTTACACGTTGGCGCGCGCTTAGTAGCCGCTGTGATCTCGTGGCGAACGCACGTCTAGTTCTGACTTCAAAATGAGTGGCTGGTCGAACGAAGAGAGTTTATCGTTTTTGAAAAATTACCAAAAATATCAAAAAAGTTGCAGATGCTTGAAGTCGTCTTGCCCAGTTAATGGGAAAGCCAGTAAAGGAATTAAAATCCAAAAAATAAATATTGATGACAACTTTTTGAAAACATTTTTCTGAGGACCTCTGTGGCACAGTGGGCGAAAGCCCGCCTGATGTGCAGAGATTGCGGGTTCGATCCCCGCTACGGGACAAATGTTTGTATGATTTGCAAATATTTGTTTCGTGTCTGGTTGTTTTCTACGTATAATATGTACCTACCTACTTATGTACCTATTTACAAAAAAATATATATCTATGTAGTACCTACTTATATCAGTCATCTGGTTACCATACACAAGCATTAAAATGCTTAGCTTGGGACTAGATGACGCTGTGTGGAATGTCCAGGGATATTTATTTATTTATTTAAAAAAAAACCTGGAAAAAAAATTAAAAGTGGGTTAAACCAAAGGTAACAGCCGATACAAGATCGACGTCCGCCATGCTTGGATGTACGTAGAACACTGACGCAGTCACAAGCGTGTAAACGCCTTCCAAATTCCAAGCGAGAATTGTGGACGCTTGTGGTTTGCGAAGGTTTGCCAATCCTTCGCAAGCGTGTAAACGCAGCATTAGATGACGACGTATAGACATAAGTGGCAATTCTGAGTGTCGCAAAAGCTAAACTAAGCTAACTAAAATTGTTGCCGTCCCTTTCATAGCGATGGGAATAAAAAGGATGGCAATAGTTTTAGTTAGGTTAGTTTAGCTTTTGCGACACTCCGAATTGCCCCCACTATGGTACTAAAAACTATATCAGTGGTTAACCCTTTTACTTGTTGGTTTTAAGGGCGAAGAGTTCCTATACAGACAGGACTGGGGCGAGCAGCTGGGCGGCAAGTTCTCATCCGTGATCGTGATCTGTCGACTGCAGGATGAAACTCTCACTATCCTCGACCACTTGCCCGCCGGCGACTGTCCCGGACAGGTGAGTTTGTTATGAGAAAACTTACTTTAGGCGTCTGTACGCGTCAAACTTGCGCCGCGCCGCCTATTTTATTTTTTTATTACGTTGAATGAAGAAATTAAAAAAAACTGCATGTTCAGTTTGTGAAACCTTTTAAAGCCGCCTATTTTATTTTAACAAGCTTTTTAAAATAAAATAGGCGGTGGCGCTTGTTTGACGCATACAACCACCTTAAGAATGCCATTATGCAATTTAGTCAATTTACGAAAATCCTTTGAAAAATCCTTATTTATCTCAGAATGTGTGAAAGCTAAGATGGGAAATGATAGGTACTTCGACACATCTTGGGTTATCCTCCTAAGGCCCAAGCTAAATTTGCCTTGGTTTAGATTATCACCCAATGTTCTCCCGCAAGAACATATTGTGTTACTGTGCTTACCGCCCGGACGGAAAAACTAAAAAAAAACTTTGTTACAATGTTTTCTTGGAAGAGATCTTTTTTCCTAGCACTATTGATATAAACAAGAATAGATTTAGGATATAATACATTCAAAATGTTTTGTTCATGTGTGAGAACATTGGGCTGTTATTCATAAATATTTCTAATTTTTATGTTCTCAGAGGATGACATTGGGCTACTAGGAACACAAACAAAAAAAGAATAATTTCTTACATAAATCAATTTATTTAGAACTATGGCACCGTTTTGACAACAATTAGCATTTTTCTCACATAATATAAACCCTTATCAGTCTTTACAAAGTTAGTTTAATCACTTTTATGCAACTTAAAGCTACTTCAAGGGCATAAATCAACAAAAATAGCTTCTTATCAAACAAGGTAATAAAAACACAATGTTAGGTGAGCACTCACTACCTAATTAATGAGGATAGCAGTTATATTTCATCAAATTATAACAGTACTTAGTGCTATAGTTACTATAGCAGTAGGTACTTAGTGCTATAGTTACTATAACAGTAGTAAAACCACGAGCTCTTCCCCTACTACGACTACGGCTACCCCGGTTTTCACGGTTTGCTGATGTTAAGCTGATTTGTACATCTTCGTCTGTATCAGTGTCGCTAGAGCTTGATGATCTATTTTCCGGCCTGATGACGAATCGTGGGTCGCCAGTGTCTCTATCTGAAGGTGCAAAATCTTCCAAATGAGAATCATTTAGTAAATTTTCAATGTTTTCAATCCGTAATTCTGAAAACGTTTTGTTGTTATTAACGCTTACTGTGCTTCTATAAGAACATTTTATAACAGCTAACTAATAAAACAACGGCCACATGTCCTCACACAAGAACATAATAAATGTGTGACAAAAACAACAGAAACGAAAAAGGTACTTACTTAAATAATAAGAGTCCACTACTCTTTAGTCTTTTACCGTTAACATTTACTTGTTTTATAACTAAACAATCACTTGATTATACATTTAATTGCCGATTTGACTTACCTCCACCGCGCGTGCGCTCCCTATTTGACATTTCGGCAACCAAATGGCAGATTGTCTCTGATAGGTTCCCGTCAATCAAGCTAAAAATACGTCACTAATATATCTTCCAATCAGGTAACACCAAACAGAACGGTACTTTGGCGCGACTTTTCAAAATATCTTAGCATTACTGTTATGACCTCCTACAAGAACATTGTGTCACTAGGACTTCATTATGCTAATTGAAGCTGGGCGGATACCAGTTCTTTCTAAAGTCTTTGTAGGAGAACATTGGGGCGCAGGAGGTTATGTGTTTTAAATACATGTTTTGCACACATATTGCTATTTTTCTCAGGAGCAGCGCACTATTTTTGTTGGGTTTTTGTTTTGTCAAAAAACCTAGAAGTAGGTAGGTAAGTATTTCTTTAGTTCTGTCTTTTAATTTTTCGATTGGTTGTTTAATTAACTTGTAATTTAATAAAAACTGTTTTTTCGCTGTAAAATGTTGCGTGTCTATCGCTCTGCTCCTTACTCATGAGAAAAAACATTATTGGCTATCTCGCTCGCTCTTCGGCGTTATTAGCGGGCACCACACATTAGCTTCAACTTGGTTCTAACATTAGAATAGCCAATGGCAATGCTTCGTTTGTGTCGAATAACCGTAAACGGAGCATTGCCATTGGCCATTCTAATGTTGGAACCAAGTTGAAGACCATGTGTGGTGCCGGTATGAAAGATGTAAAGACCCTATATATTTGTTGTTACTAGGTGAGGTTTACCCCCGACGGTGCTAGCGTGGTGGGCGTGGCTTGGCCGACGGAGCCGCGACGCCTGGGCCTTATCTTCTGCACCAATCGACCCAGCTACATCTTCTCACTCACTCTAACCGGCGAGATGCGTAAGTAACCAATGTTCCGCGTAGCTACATCTCTCTCACTCTAACCGGCGAGATGCGTAAGTAACCAATGTTCCGCGTAGCTACATCTCTCTCACTCTTACCGGCGAGATGCGTAAGTAACCAATGTTCCGCGTAGCTACATCTCTCTCACTCTAACCGGCGAGATGCGTAAGTAACCAATGTTCCGCGTAGCTACATCTCTCTCACTCTTACCGGCGAGATGCGTAAGTAACCAATGTTCCGCGTAGCTACATCTCTCTCACTCTTACCGGCGAGATGCGTAAGTAACCAATGTTCCGCGTAGCTACATCTCTCTCACTCTTACCGGCGAGATGCGTAAGTAACCAATGTTCCGCGTAGCTACATCTCTCTCACTCTTACCGGCGAGATGCGTAAGTAACCAATGTTCCGCGTAGCTACATCTCTCTCTCACTCTAACCGGCTAGATGAGTAAGTAACCAATGTTACGCGTAGGTACATCTCTCTCAGTCTAACCAGCGAGATGAGTAAGTAGGTAATATCACAGACACTTTACAAAACTGTGGCAAGTTACCTACTACTACTACTGTTTCGCAAGGTGATGTTTGTAAATATACACAGTCGTTGGGGTGGTGCCATCTTGCTTGCTCATTTAGTCAATAATTGAAAGCTGTATATTGAAAAAAAATTAGTGCTTCAATTGTAGTTGGACGTGTCTTTGACTAATCCCTATCCCTATCTTTTGACAAAAGTTCCGGAGTGATAGATCTGTAATAATTTTACTGTATGTACTTATACCATCGTGATCCATTGTGAATTGGCTTGACCGATACTATGATTTTTTTTACAACACAACTGTGTAACAGTGTGACACGTTGGGACAATATTTACGAAAAAAGTTTCAAGATGGAAAAAAATCCCACGTGTCACACTGTAGCAGGATCTGCAGAGCTACTGCCTAACTTGTTGCGAAATCGATATGTGTTGCCATCACGACTAAACTGTCAACTATGACATTAAAACTGTCAGATTTTTTTTTTCTCTCTCACAAACAATACATACAGTTAAATAAGTATAAATATAACTCGCGCAGATAGAGAAAAGATCTGTAAATGGCGTCCGCTCGCATGCGTTCTCGCTCACTCTCTATCGCTGTCTATACTCACACAGTAAAGTACGCGTTACAAAAAAATTGTCAAAATTATACAAAAAAATTGTCAGTCAGGATTCGCTTTCCACGTTTGATTGTTATTTATTTTCGTTAGGTTTTTGTTACGAACGTTGACATTTTGTGATTGATTGACAATGGCTTCACGAAAACGTGGAAAGATTCTTCACAGTGATGCACGTGCGATTGTTTACAACGTTATAAAATACTTTGACGAAGAGAAGAACTTGGAGCGTTATCATCCGTTAAAGTATAGCGCCGCACGCTCAGCGATGGCGACTAATTTATCGATGGCTACTATATCGAGAATAAAGAAAGAAGGTAATTACATGGTACCTACACATTATTTTACGCGGTTGCTTTATTGGCGTGACCAAGATAGATAGATAAATCAATTTATTTGAAGATGATTAGCCTTATTTTTTTTTATAAGTACCTCGATCGAGTATGATTTTTTTATATAGATTTTCTGGCCTGGAAACGAGTCCTTTTGGCAGCGAGTATGACTAAGTTCATGGTTGCTGACCATCAGCCATCGTCATCATCAAAAAGTCAATAAAAATCGATGTTTGAGAACTTGTTTTGCCAACCGTGCGTACCTTACCCGCCGCCATTTATAGATCTATTCTCTATCTGCGCGGGTTATACGCGAAAATACATACAGTTAAATAAGTATAATTTGGCGGTTGTTTTCGCGATTTACTGTCATATTTCGTAATAACGATAAATTCCGTTTCGCGACAAGTTAGGCAATAGCCCGTGCTGTTGTGACTCGTTGGGAATGGGAATGAAAAAAACAATATTATGTAATGGGAACCCACCAATATTCATGGTCGAGATATCGTTTTTTTTAAATTTTGCTAGGCGTGGTGGCGGCTGCCTGCCTTTTGAATTCACTAGTTATTTAATATAATGTTTCTCAGAGAAGCTGTCCGGCCCTGGGCTATCAGTCCGCTCACCGCGGCTCAGCGCCGGCGGCGACCTCGTCTGGTTACAGCGCCGTGATGACGGTCCTCACCACGCGTGTCACCAGCTCGTTGTTAGAAAACACAACTCTGTAAGTATTAAGGCTTAGAGTTTTTTTTTGATGATTCCATTGAGATGTATTAAAGAGTCACAATCTAATAGCTGACAACACTCAAAAAATGTGCGTGCAAATTCAATGTTCTACAATGACATTTGACATTTGAATGTAGACGTTATGTCGTTTGTTTTAATGTTTAATGTCGCTTGTATGCAAAAAAGAAAAACTCTGCGCACTACGTAGAGTGAGTTTTGGCGAGTTTTGGCGTTTACATTTTATTTGTCTGATTGTGGCTCTATAATACATCTCAATGGATGATTCGCAAGTTTTAATTTTAGAATTGGCGAAGCTTGCTAAGACGTTCTTAATAGATCATCGAAGTTAAGCGACGTTCTGAGCGGTCACTACTTGGATGGGTGGCAAGTGGCATTATCTCCGTCACCATAGATTTAGTTGACCACTTGCTCATACCAAAGACGATTAATATCTAGAAGACAGACAAAGGCCATACACAAAATCGTAACCCGATCCCGCAGTACCAGATAGCCTGAAAACTTTAAAACATCAATTTTATCCAAGAAATTTCAATACTTAGTAGTAGGTAGCAACAATATTCAATATTTAAACATTTTTAATTAGAAAGTAATTGAAATTTCTTGGATAAAATTGATGTTTTAGAGTTTTCAGGCTATTTTTTAGGGTTACGATTTTGTGTATGGCCTTTGTCTGTCTTCTAGATATTAATCGTCTTTGCTCATACGAACGAACGAACAAACGATTTTAGAATTTGCAATTTTGTTTAAAATGATTTTTAACACTGTTCAGGACCCTGCTAATACCGTGCTATTTGATACTCGATCCAAGCAATACGCCTCATTATATTGTAAGAGTCGCCATTTAAATGAATCTTATTGCAAAATGGGTCTTCTTTACCTTTTTATATTTTTATTCTGTGATTTTACTCATCAAATGGGTATTTATTGACAAATGTAGTTTGCTCGCTACAAACTGCGGTCGTAAATATTAGTCACATACATTTGCATATAACTATCCCTTTTCCACAGGAAGAAGTGACAACTGTAATAGACATAGTGCAGAGCGAGACAGCTATATCTAACGGCTCATTCACTGGCGTGTACTGCCAGAGCTTGCCTTCGAAATGCTTTAGTGAAGACGGAAGAATTATATTCTCAACGCCTCAAGTTCATGAAGTTCGCAGTTACGTTGTTGATATCGGTATGTATAAAAACTTTCTTACCTACTTACTTACTATTTCTTATATTCTTTCTTTTTGTACCTGCCTTCCTATGTAGGTTGCTTACATAGTTATTTTGTTGTAGTACCTAGGTACTCAGTATTAGTTTAGTTTGCTTGTTATGTATTCTGCCTCTTGTTTTGTGTACTTAGACTTACCTATTTTCATACCTATCTGTGCTGTAAGTGTGTCAATAAACAAGTCTATCTATCTATAAACTTAGAGAAAGTAAGAAATAGAGCGCTGTATATTCCTTTCTCATTCACACAAAAACAGAGAAGAATATATACAACACTCATGTGAGTAAAAGAGACAAAGCGTTATAACTTTTGTCCCTCATGGCGGCGTGCCGCTTTTTTGTATGGCCGGAAACTTGATGCTCCGAATTGTGTACTACGAAACTATGGATTCACTGCATTTTTTGTCCCTCTCGGCGGCACGCTCGCTGTTCCATGGTCCATGGTTTAAAAACTTTCTTACAAACCTAAAAGTATTATCAAGACTGTATGACTAAGATTTCACAAAAACAGTTTTTCAGTATGAATTGGAACATTGTCGGTAGTTACCTAAAGGACGATGTTACGAGAGCAATTTCTGAGTAATCATCATCAATATTCTAGCCTTTTCACATTACTTGGAGTCGTCGTCTTTGACGACCTCTGCAGCGCAGTGGGCGAAAGCCCGCTTGGGACGCGGAGGTTGCGGATTCGATCCCCGCCACGGGACAAATGTTTGTATGAACTACAAATATTTGTCTCTAATCTGGGTGTTATCTACACAATAGTGGCAATTCGGAGCATCGCAAAAGCTAAACTTAACCAACTAAAAATGTTGCCGTCCCTTTCATAGCGATGGGAATGAAAAGGATGGCATTAATTTTAGTTAGTTTAGTTTAGCTTTTGCGACACTCCGAATTGCCACTAATATGTATGTATTTACAAAAATGTATATTATGTAGTATATCAATCCAGTCATCTTATTACCCAAGTATTACTTTTTAGCTTGGGATTAGGTGACGCCGAGTTGAATGTCCAAGGTCCAATATTTATTTTTATATCTTTACTTTACTCCTACCTGTTCTCGGACATTTGTCCACTTGCATCTGTGTATCAATAAGTTTTCGTATTGAATCAACAGATGGCGGTAGGATAGTAGACATCTCGCAGGGCCCCATTGGCTCATTGTCTGTGCTCGACGTCAAGTCTGACGTGATCCTCGCTACCTTCTCCAACATGAGGACGCCGGGACAGGTTTGTAATGTTTGTGCTAGGTAAGTATTTTTAAAAGCAAACTAGCAGAGGCTGTTCCACAATAATCTTAGTAGAATAAAAAAAAAACTAGCAACAGCATCATTTACTTACAATACTTATAATCTGTGGCTATACAGAATACAGAATACAGAATTTATTGATAACTCCATAGTTACATGTCAAAATAAAAATACGTTACGTACTATGAGTTGATTATACTATTGTATAATACGAGTTCATTCGTAGACAAATAATTATATAAAAATTGTGTAAGTTATAAGTATTCAATTCAATTAAATAACAGGCAATTCGTAAAATTCATTGATTTCGTAAAAAACAGAGTTAATTAGCCATTTCTTTAGTTTCTATACTTAACCATGTAAGTCTTACATGGTTAAGTATAGCTACAGATTATATAATACACTAGTATAGCTAAGAAATAATGCCTGTGACTAGTAAGTTTAGATTTTGGCCATCTACATTCATTTCTTTAGCAGTTTTATTACACTCCACACATTTGTTGAATTTTAATATTGAGTCATTTCGAAATTCGTGAATTTGCGTCATTTTTCTACCAGCCCATGTCATCCCACCGCTGGGAAAGACGTTCCCCAATTCCGTCCAATGCTCGCGATCACTCGCCACTCCCCCACCAGTCTTTTCGAAAAGTATCGAGGTCGTAAAGTCAACGTTTCCTCGGCCTGCCTCGGCTGTGATTGGTGACTTTTGCTTAAAACATTAAGCTTTTATGATAGGTTTCCCAAACTGTACATTCAGTTTTTTAAAATTCCTTTGTTCAACGTAATAATAAAATAAAATAGGCGGTGGCGCTAGTTTCACCCATACAGGCACCTTAACCAACACTTGCTGCATCAGAAACCTACTTTCTGCAGCCTTCATTTAAAGAACACCGCAAACCGTGCCAGCGAATGTTAAAACAATATTTTTGGACTGAAAGAAAAATCATTTATTCTTGTAGGACCTCAAGGATCACTTAAGTTTCGTTTTACATGCTAGGTGATTCTAATGCCTGTTCCAACGCGACTCCCTACACCAAACGCGACTAAAGACGGCACGATAATACGAACGGCACAGGGCCGATTAGAGTGGCGTTTGAGGGAGGGGGCCTATACCCAGCAGTGGGCTATAATTTGAGCTGCCAATGATGATGATGATAAAAAATATTATTAACGTTGAGTGTTCGTGAACGTACATAAGTGTGGGCAAATGAAACAAAACTGGATATCATTGCATTTCGAGTTCTCTCAAAAAGTCCATATAATGCTGCAGTAAAGAACCCACATCTTTACTGACGCTGACTATGACTTTGACTTGACCTTGACTAAACTGACTTGAAAATATTACACATGGTAGTGGCTAAATGCGTGGCACAAGCCGTGCGAAAGCCAAAATAAAAGAAGTGAAGTGAAGAAAACATTACGCAGTTTTCAAGCTTAACAGGTTAGCTGTCCCGAAGCAAGTTTCGATCTTCTTTGTACACGTCCTCGTAGTAAATAATGACAGCTAACATGAGGCACATATGCCTCATGGACGTACCAGTGCAATCACCCATGAGGCACATGTGCCTCATCGGACAGCTAACCTGTTAATACTTGTTTCAGCTTTTCGTGGCTAGACTTCCGCCGAAAGGCAGCGAAGACACCGTCGCGTGGTCGCGCGTGAGTGAGTCGCGCGTGAGTGAGTCGGCGTGCGTCGCTGAAGCGCGACTGCAGCGGTTGGACCTCAAACATGACTGCGATGATGCCGTCAGTAAGTAACTTGATTTTTATCTTTAATTAAAAAAGGCGGCCTAAAAACTCCGTCACCAGAGTTGGCCACTTGCTCATACGAACTTAGGGTGAACTCATCTAATTTCGTGACAAAAGCAATAGATTAATAAAATACCAATAAATTTATTAATTACTTTAATTCAGTCTTAGCCCGAGTTTTAATCAGTATTTTATGAGGAATATAGGCACAATTAATCACATTTTTTTCTAGAAACCTAAGAGTTATACCAAATTTACCAAAGCAAGTCAACTTGCCTAATTCCGTGGTGACCTCTTTAAGTCCGTGATAGCTACTACTTTAATTCTGATATAACGGAATTAGACAAGTTAACTTTATTTAAGTTTTACAAAGTTAATATCATAAAATTAAGATAATATCTTTTAGAATTATTCTTCGGCTCCGAGATCGAACTCCGAGTATTTTCTGTTCTTCTTGTTGGGGTCATCCATAATATCTGAAAGTAAACAAGCAAATTATAATGATAAATACATCTTTCCTGCTTAGATTTTAGCGTCTGTTTAAATTTGCAGCTCGTATTAATAAAATAAATGCTGCGTTATTTGGTAATCAAACTACTCACGTAATTACGTGACAAGTACAAAAAAGTGTCACTCAATTCCGTGATAGCAAAATATATAATATTGGCTCAAAGTCGTCATTTTAATTAAGACAAGATAAAACTAATAAAATAACATCAATCTTGTCTACTTAACTCAAAATAAGTCAATTATTTCAGTTAAAACCACAAATAATTGTACATAACTACTATAATTCTGTGATAGCACAGAAACCACTCAACCGCTAAAACGCTAATATTTATGACGAACAAAATAAGCTCTAACACTAAAACGACGCAGAATTATGACGAACTTTTTACTGCCACATCAAGGGAATATCAATTACAATTCACTTTATTAGAAAGAAGCTAAGAAATCTGTTAAATACTTACATAAATACAGCAAAATTCGCCACCATTTCACAAACACAGCCACAACCGGCGAGATTTGCGCGCGATCTGACAAAACCGTTAATTGTTGTTTTCTCGCTCACTCGATCGTCCCCAAACTTTACAGACGAATTTGAGCTTTATTACAGAGGCAAAAGGTTGTATTTAAAGTCCTTGATTTTACTCGTACAGCCCGGTAATAGCGCTCAAACCCAATATCACCGAATTAGGCGAGTCACAGAATTAGATGAGTTCACCCTACTTACTTTATCTTTAATTAGCTTTAGAGAATATGCTACTTTTGATCCCGGTATTCCCACGGGAAAGGGAATTATTCACAGGCGCAGCTAGTAAGAAAATAAAATAGGCGGCGGCGCTAGTTTTACGCTTAATGTATTTTTTATTGTTTCAGAGACATTCTCAGCACTATACTTCGCGCCGCAGCCCGAGGCTGGGAACCGAGTCCCGCTAATAGTGTGGCCACACGGCGGACCCCATTCCAGCTTCGTAGACGCTTTCTCCATAGAAGCGGCGCTTTTTAACATGCTCGGTTAGTTGCTGCTTTATTTCTAGGGTTTAAGAATGCCCCATATCCTCCTAAGGCCTGAATTTTGAAAATAGAATTAGGTAAGATGATTTTTGTATCGGTTAAAGCACCGATGAGCGCCATCTACAGGGATATTAGAATATCACCTGCTCATTGATTGAAGTTGCATTCAACACAAATGACCTGTAGATGGCGCTCATCGGTGCTTTAACCGATACAAAAATCATCTTACTAATAGTTTCAGGCCTCGGCTTAGAGGGTCCGTAGCCTAGTGGTCAGGCAGCTCGGCTTAAGAGCGATCGCTTGTATCTACGCAGGTTCGAATCCTGCCGGAGCCTTTAACTTTTAGTAAGATTTTTCATTTATAATGAAATTTCCAATACCTAAGTGTGGTTTAACACTGTAAAATAATAAATAAATTATAGAATTAGGTCTTTGAGAACGAATGTCCAATCTTTGAAACAAATCCGTGCTCTGAGAAAGTTCGTATTTTATCGAAGCCAGCGTCATGTTTAATTTTGTTCCAAAAAATAACCGCGACGGCGTAGGAGGGCAAATTAGTCGACGAAATCCTTATTTATCTCAGTATTATGTGAAAGCTACGACCTTCATACTCGTATTTAGAGAAATAATACTTTGAACTTTTATATTGCGTTATGTGTTTTAGAAACACGATTGGTTTTTTTTTATACATGTTTTTCGCACATTTTGCTATTTATCTCAGGAACAGTTTTTGTTAGTTTTATGTTTTGTCAAATAACCTAGAAGTATTTATTGAGTTCTGAGACGCAACATAATTTATAGCGAAAAATCTGTTATTTAATTACAAATGTTATAAACAACGAAAATCGATATAGCATAATCATACGAGTAACTCATTTGATTTGAAACATATCACACATTATTTTAGGAAACCATTTAATTTATCAGCTAACAGTGTTCAGTTTAGTAGAGAAATTTAGCAATTAAGTCAATATATTCACAAAGTAGGTAGGTATCCCTTATTTTTCGAATAATTAATTAGTAGGATTGAGTCTTTTCTTTTTTTTTGGTTAACTAAATGTCAAATAGTAATGATTGATGTTTGTAAATTGTAAATTATGTTCAACACCTAAAGAAAAATGTTATAAAAATTATAAAATATTTTGCAACTAGGTAGGTATGTACATACTTACATCTCAAATGGCCTACTAAAATCGTTTTTATTTTGAATATGCTCGTGCATATTCAAAATTAAAATTAAAATACAGGGTTGGCTTACATCAAACACGTAGCAAATTTAAAAATGTTATCAAACCAACTTCAATTTCGTAAGAGTGCAATTTTCTGCACTTTTGAGGTGCATTTTTGTTCGCACCAGCTTTCAAATTAAAAGTTTCAACCAGTCAAATATTCTGAGGTAAAACATGAAAAAATTCAGGTGTCTTGAGAAATACAGAAAATTATAATAGCACACGGGAAATTACTCACGTAAAATTATCGTCGATTTAGATACTTCGATCCTTCCGGAGAATCTTCATCTGGGTATTCTATTATTTCTAATAAAATGTCTAATACAACTCACGATAGTTTTGAAAGTGAAATACAGAAAAAACGAGAACCCTCTCCTTTTTTTGAAGTCAGTAAAAAAAACACACCAAAATTAGTAAAAACATTCCAGGTTTCGCGTGCATATTGATCAACTACCGCGGTTCAACCGGCGCTGGCCAAGCCACCGTCTCCTTCCTCCCCTCGCGCTGCGGCGACGCAGACGTCAAAGACTGCAAACTTGCCACAGACTACACCTTACAAAATTACCCAATTGACGACAAGAATGTGTTCCTAACTGGCGGGTCCCATGGGGGTTTCCTTGTGACACATTTGAGTGGGCAGTACCCGGGAACATATGCCGCTGTGGTCACGAGGAACCCGGTGACAGATGTCGCTAGTATGTACAACTACACGGATATCAATGATTGGTAAGTTAGGTAAAAGTATTTTAGCTAAAACGGATATTTAATCTGTTGCTATCGCTTTTCTTTGCCATAAGAGTAACAAGAAAAAAACATTCTTTAAATCTATATTAAATTGACAAATCTTTATGAATAAAGGCGTACCTAGTTTCTTTTCTCTTTCTATAATCGCTATTCCTTTGCTAAGAGATTTTTTGTCATTGAATGTAAATTCCTAGACATTGTTTTCTGTTTCCTTTCGGGGACCCACTTTTTAATGCTGTATATGTATACTACCACATAATAATTTGGCTGTTACTATGGGATTCGCTGGGGTGAAGTTATATGTACAAGTTAGTACTGCTTATTTTCTTGCAAAATGTGAGCATGTGCCATTTATGTTTTTAGACGTCTCTGACTAACCCCTTAGACATTTTCAAAGGATCTTTCTGAGAGAATGTTTACGGTGAATTGGTCGTGATAATGTTACATTTTAATAGTTTAATTTTAAACTAGATTTTAGCTGAATATCTTTTAGGCAGATATGCGGCAATTGATTTTCGTTTAAAAGTTAAAGACTCATTATGTAGATTCTATTATGCGTTGTCCTAATAAACTAACAATAAATAAGCACTTACATTATTAATTAGTATGATATAGCTTAGTTACGAAATATTTAAAATTGTACAAAGAAAAGCGGTAAATGAACGTTGTAGCACTTTCTTTAATCAAAAAGGCGATACTTTGTGAAGATAGTGACTAAATTGTTCAATCGTTACAAACCTGCAGGGCTATAATGTTAATGATGGCGCTGAATTTAGTTTCGATACAAGTTAGGCAATAGCCTAGCTGAACACTGTTACCTGTCTCACTCTGACCATTACCACAGCCCAATATTTTTTTACAAAACCAAGAGCTGTTTGGAAGTTTCACTCTTACCATTACAATAGAATGAGATACCACAGCCCAATATTTTATTACAAAACCAAGAGCTGTTTGGAAGTTTCACTCTTACCATTCCACTTTCAAAACTATCGTGAGTTGTATTAGACATTATAAAAGCCTTACCATTACCAATTACCATTACCACTCTTACCATTACAATAGAATGAGACAACACGCTTTCTTTAGGTTTCGCTGTACTAAGAGTGAACTATCGCGGCTCGACCGGACAAGGTGACGATACCGTGAGATGTCTTATATCCAACGTAGGAATCTATGACGTAGACGACTGCTATCTCGCTCTAACCACCGTAAAGGAAAGAGATAACATATCAAATGTGGTACTATACGGTGGCAGTTATGGAGGACTGATTGTTAGCCATTTATCGGCAAAGTATGACGAGTTTGATGCAGTAGTGATGAGAAACCCATTGATAGATTTGGCTACGAAAGGACATTATGCCGATAATTCAGATGGGTAAGTTGCATTGGATTTTGGAATTTAATTCGAAGATACTAGGGACTAGTTTCAGAGTTACCTACCCAGTTAATTGTAGTAAACGTTCATTTACCGCTTATTATTTCATTATTTTTTTTTTGAAAAAAATAAAATAACAAGTAGTTCGCCCCGAACGAGATCTCGTGCCTACTTCGACTTCCCCATATAATTTTTTTACACATTATTAAAATTAAATTTATTTATTGGTGGCACATGGCAAAAGACCGAGAAAGATAAAAACAATTGGGGGACCTCTTTGCGCAGCAGTAGGAAAATATAGGTTATGAAAAAAAAATTGCAATAAAAATACGGCAACACATTACAAGTCTTATTTCGTAACTGGTTACAAAACAGTGATTTTTTCCTCATTCATAACCAGTTACGAAATCTTAGTTACAAACGTGGACGAAGCGTTTATAGCTCATTCCAGCGATGCCTGCATTTCGTGTCGACTTTTTTTTTTAAAAGACACTTCTGTAATTTGTTGCAATTTATGATTTATGACCGATACCTATATCCAACGTACCGGATGACCGTCGATCTATCTCTATAGAAGCGTTGTTTACACAACACAAAATGTATGACACTTTTTGACAGATAACGTTGCTAATGCTGGGTTCCTAAATCCAACTAACGGATGTCCGTAGGTCGGTCGTCATAGCAACGTTGTTATCTGTCAAAAGTCGTCATTTTGTGTTGAATAAACAACGTTGGTATGACGACCGACCTACGGACATCCGTTCGTTGGATATAGGAACCCGGCATTAATGGGTTAAAACCTTCGTACCCAGCAAAGACGAACATACAAAATCGTAACCCTACCAGATAGCCTGGAAACTTTAAAACATCAATTTTATCCAAGGTGGTACTGCGGGATCGGGTTACGATTTTGTGTATGGCCTTTGTCTGTCTTCTAGATATTAATCGTCTTTGGTACCCAGGTGTGCGGTAGAAGCCGGCTTCGAGTTTACAGAGAAGGGTTCAGTGCTGGAAGAGCACCTTCTCGCCTTAAGACGTTGCTCGCCGCTTGCGCACGCGCACAAAGTGCGGGTGGCCACCGCCCTCATGCTGGGCAGCGGGGATAAGAGGGTGCCGTGCTACCAGGGACTGGAGTACGCTAGGAGACTCAAGGCTAATGGAGTCGAGACCAGGTGAGTCATAAATGCTTGTCTCTTTCCCGTAAGAGGTGACGGAGACAGCAGATTTCCAATTGCTGTAATCTTGATACGTCGCTCACGCTCAAACGACTGGCTACAAGCTCTAGGAGATAGCTCTAGGCGGCGCTAAGAGACTCAATCAAGGCTGATGGGGTTCGAGACTAGGTAATCTATACAAATAAATAAAATGTAAGTGTCTGTTTGCAATGTCAAAATCACAGCTGTCTGCTAAATGAATTTGTCAGGTAATAGGTATTCAATATCCGTAACGAAAAAAAGTGTTTTTGTTTGTCTGTCTGTCTCTATGATTGAGGTAATCTTGAAAACAGCTAGACCGATTATGGACTTTAACTGCAGATTTGACAGTTTGGTCGCATTTTATTGTAAAATCTGACAGTTTAGTTGCGTTTGCAACAAATTTCGGTCTCGCGACAACTTAGCTAATCAGCTGTTTAAGATGTAATAGAAGAGTAACAAGTGTATTTGTTGCAGAGTGTACATGTACGATGACAACCACTCACTCTCCTCAACTCCGGCTGAGATGGACAATCTCATCAACGGCGCTCATTGGTTCCTCACGCACTTGAAGTAACCGCAATATTCCCATCTCACTCTATCTGTGTTAGAATAAGAGAGAGATCACGCATTTATTCAATAAATGAAAATAAGACATTTAGGATGTGTCCACAGTAGGCAAACTGTTAGCGGCCGACTAAGTGAGCCACAAATTTGTGGCATACTGAAATTTGAGTTAAATTATATTAAATAAACCATGTTATGTATACGTAAGCTTAATATTCCGTACTGGTTAAAAGTTAAAGTGGATTTAATTAAAATTAAATTAAGTATTTCCTTAGCATAGGTTTTAACTTTTAGATGTTAATCATAAAATTGATGATTGTTATATTTTTATACGTATGTGAATAAAATCATGTTTTTATCAAGTCATTTAAGTCTTTTTATTTTGGCTTGCAATGCAACGTATAGAATGTTAACTTCTGCAAAATGTGGGCATAGGTATTACCACATGTATTTAAACATACCTATTTATGTATGTTCTTAGGCTCAACTCACACCAAAAGAGCATCGAAGAGCAGCGAAGCGGAACGCAGTTTCAGTGTCATACGAATTTCAACTTTATTTTCATTACTATAATACTTGGACATTTTCATCTAAAAATGCTGGTTCGAATGAATGTGTATACCGCATCTTGTGAATACAGACGTGATAATATTTCATCTGTTTTCAAACAATGAATTCTATCAATTCTCTAAAAAAATCGATAATAGATTTCAAGGCATTTCAGTAGGTCAACTTTGCATTTTTAACGCGCCTTGCACTGCCTTAGTTCCCATTCTTACCATTGGCACAGCCATTAGTCAGGGTAAAACAGCGGTCTCCTAACTGCCAGTCTCAATCCTATCTATCTTTGGTTTTGCTTACTGTCAGTAGATATTTGACATTACTTCCATACAATAAATGTCAAATAACTATCGGCATCAGTAAGCAAAATCAAAGATAGATATGTTATTGAGACTGGCCGTTAATCTATCACCTGAATTCAAAACATAACAGAGTAATACCAGAAGCTAGTTACTACTAAATATGTATTTGGACATACCTCTGACTACTCATTTAGATATCTTCAAAAATAATCTAAAAATTGCCTAAAAGATCTGAAAGAAATGTCTACCGCTCCCTGGGATACAGTCGTGATCATATTTCTTTTTGCATTTCTACAAACAAAATACATTTCATTCTCCATCCCTACCATAAACTCCATTACCGAAATGACCAGTAAAATAAACCTGCACTTCAAACAATTGCACCAATCACCCAATATGTCGATCACTTATTAATTAAGGGCAAATCATCCGAACACCCCTATTGCTTCACTTGTGGGGTAGAACGGGGCAATAACAACACGAGCACATGTCGGGCACCTGTCGTGTCGAGGGTGACTGTGAGCAGGCTAAAATTACAATGCAAAAACGAAAATCATTACTACGACGGTAAAACTTGGTGGTTTTATTCTACCACTGTCGGCGTCATCAAATAATTTATCCGTGACAAATTACAGTTTTTCTAGTATAAATGGACGGACGGACATGGCGAACGAAACTGTAAAAGTTCCTTGTTGACTACTGTAATTGTTCTGTAAGAGAATCCTAATAGCTCGAGACTTCCCAGACGCGCCCGTCGGCGTCGTAAAAGATTTTAAAACTAACAAATAAATATATAAGTACCCTTAATAATAATAATTGTCTAAAGAATTGTACACGTAGCGTACGGTCTAAAGTTACTTTTTGAGGTAAGTACCTATACCTAGGTATTTTGTAGTAGTCAAAAGAAATTATTCGCTATAATACTTAAATGTTATTAAGAAAATTGCATGTCCTGTTCATAACTCCTTTCAAAATCGGTTCACTATTGACGGAGTAATCTGTGAACATACAAAAAAAAATACATACAATGAAACATAGAACTCCTCCTTTTTTGAAATCGGTTAAAAGGAAGTGAGTATTTTTGCTAACAACAGTAACGTCAGCTTAGATAAAGTAAAGTATTCCCGCGCATTACACGCTTACATCTCACCATTCCACCCGTCATGCTGCCTGCTCACCCCCCGTGACGGCAGGTATGGTACCAGCCACCCGAACCCCATAGCACAATAATAGTCACCCCCATAATAAACCCACCCTATGACAGTGAGCCGTAAAGTTATGTGATGGATGACTTGTAAACAGTCTAAATAGTGCATGATTTCTTAACTTTGCCTAAAAGATGCAACCTGCCGATAAACATTTACAAAATGTTCTACGTCTACGAAGCTTACAAAATAAAACAAACACAGATTTATAAAAGCTTGTCTCTTATTTGTTATTAAGTAGATAGGTTGTACTACGGTTGTACGAGTTACGGTTGTACAGTATTATAAGTGGTACACCTACTTATAATAGGTAGGTACCTACATAATCTATTTTTTTGTCAACCATACAAAAATGGAACTTGGAAAGTATGATACCTAACTAAATTTATCAAACAGAGAAAAGTATCCTATTTGGGACACATTACGTCACGAGCGATACAATCTGCTCCAGCTGATAATGATGGGCAAAATACCTGGCAAAAGAGGCGTTGGAAGACGTAGAACATCATGGCTTCGCAACATTAGAGAGTGGACAGGAGTTAAGAGAGTAGAAGATCTGTTTAGGCTAGCACTAGACAAAGAAAAATTTAGCAAGATGACAGCTAACCTTCAGTAATGGAGAGGCACTGAAAGAAGAACTAAATTTATAATAGTCTAACTAAATATTCGCAAATATAATACCCAAAATGACTGTAACCTCACGCTTCATGTCATAGGTACAAATTGGGAACAAAGGGCAAAGGTACACGACCGCTAGTATTAACGACCTTTGGCTCATTTAAACGGGGTTTACTTATTTATCACCGCCTCTTGTAAAGCTAGCTTAAGTTTTTTTTTCAAATTCATTTTTAGTTTTTATTTTAGGACTCCGTAGTACTCAAGGGTTAAACGGGACCTTATTAGGTACTAAAACTCCGCAGTCCATCTGTCTGTCTGTCACCAGGCTGTATCTCATGAACCGCGATAGCTAGACTATTTCGTGCGCGAGCCCGACTCGCACTTGGCAGATTTATTTATGCCGACCACAGTAAAAGAGCTGAGCTAATAGAGTCACCACGAATATTTTTCTATTCTTGCTAAATTACTAACCTATTACTACCTATTATTGGTTTTTAAAATACAACCATAAAATACCAATACCTACTTGCAGATTACCTACCTACAATAAATACTCTACTTAACAGTAGGCTCTACCTTTCTCATATAATTTACTCCACAAATTACCTATAGCGAGTTTTATGTGTGAGTGTGACACATAGGTTAAGAGTTAGTATGGTAGGTACCTATACCTACCACATAATACAGACTATACCTAGGTAGGTCTTACCTAACTAACTAGTTTCACAAATTTCACCATATTGCGTAAAACACTGTAAAAAATATTGAGAACTAAAGGAAAGAAAAAAATGCCTCTGGTCCCTACGCAGTCAGTGAACTAGGATGGACCTTAGACCATGTAAAGTTTTTTTTTATTCCTGGAACACCCAGTTATCTTGAGCTGGACCACGGAAAGAAAAAATGGCCCTAGTACAGCCAGGTGTACCTACCAACTTTGTAGGTGAACAGGCATTAGAATCACCTAGCATGTAAAACAAAACTTAAGTGATCCTTGAGGTCCTACAAGAACAAATGATATTTCTTTCTTTCTTTTTTTCACGGGCAAGGACTGGTTTCGATTGAAGTAAGTTACCAAAAAAACATTATGATTTGTATACCTACTTAGATGATACGAACATACCTACTTAAGATAGTAAAAACATAGATATTCAAAGCCGATGCAAATATCGTGGTCTTATTGCGGAAGTACCCGCAGCATTGCTCCGAGGCGCAAGTAAGCATTGATAAGACAACAAGCACAGGGCAGCACTGAGCACTCACATCGGGGGTAAGTAGATTTTGGTTCTGATGTTTTTCTAAGCTGTTATTTCTCTCAGATTAAAATAACCAGGAAGACAATTTTCTTAGTAATTTCCTTAAAAAAAATGCATTCTCAAACGATGTGTACATTTTAAATTCTTCCTAACTAAATGAACCAGATATTAGATAATCCAAACTCATGGCTCCGTTAAAATAATATTTTTTAAGAAACATTGGATATTACAGCACTACCCCTATACCATATGCATGAACGTGGCCATATGGTGTTCCGCTTAACTTGTCTTAAACATTTACTTCCGAAACGACTTGCGAGGTCTTCGCCGACGCCTCTAGCTCCAGCTCTGGCCGATAACCGTGACTAATTGTCCGGAGCTATCAGCGATGCGGGCCGGCCGGCCGCCCCACGGAAAAATATCGACCCACACACACACCTGTCCGGCCAGCGGGTACGAACGTACAGTAGGGACAATGGGGCCCGCGCACCTGCCACTGGCAATAGCGAGCGCGCCGCCGCACCGCGCAGTCACCACCACGCCACCACGAGCTTCGATCGTTGACCAGCGCGACGTCATTGCGACCGATCGATCGTCCGGCATCTTGGATGGTCACCACCCACCACCATTCTCTGGTAAGTTGCGTCTTTCTTGATCAAAAACTCCATTTCTAATTTTTTTAAATCCCAATTATTATTTCCTATATAAACCAATGCTGAATCATGAAGTGAGTCATAATGTCGTAACATTTTCAGGTGTGCGATGTAGCGCAAGATGCACATAACATCGGGACTGTCTCCAGCGTCCGGCGAACTGCTGGACCCGTCCATCAACTTTTACGGAGATGCCGGCGACCAGTGCGGAACAGCATACTTCGCCATCGACCACACCGTTCCGGAATCTTCCCACACTGTCGAGATAGAATACGTCTACGAGCAACCAGAAACGTACAGTCTTCAAACAGTTATAAACCAAGATGCTCCTAATGAAACCGTTTCTCAAAAGAAAGATGTCTCGAAGAAGATTCAGACGAAACACAAGCCGGAGAAGATGGCGGTGGACGAAACGGAGGGGGACCTGACGAACCTGACGTGGCTGCAGAACATAACGAACATAATGCAAGTCCCGCAGTTTCCATTTCCGGTGTCCGCGAGCGCGCCGTCCAAGCCGCCTCCACCTCAGAGCACACGCCTCGAGAAGTTCAACAAAACTATCGCTAAATGCCAGAAAGACTTTACAGAAAACAAGGAGGAGTACCAGACGAGCTCCGAGAAGAAGCCCCCGTACTCGTACAGCACGATGATCTGCATGGCAATGCGCTACAACAACGACAAAATGACACTATCCGCTATCTATTCCTGGATAAAGGATAACTTCAAGTACTACAGGAAGGCGGACCCCACGTGGCAGGTGAGTTATCAATGACTATCAACAGTAGTAGGGTTCTGCCTGATTTAATAAAGGGATCATCGGTAGATAAGATTATGCGTAATTAGATCGCGGGAATGGATTATATTGTTGAGTGCTCAATTGATGAATTATGGTGATAAGTTTTGGACGACCCGACATAACTTATCTAGTGCAATGGGTACCTTACCTATGTCATTTAAGTAACCTAATATATGTATTAAAGTTTTATTTTAATTTGTTACAGAACTCGATTCGTCACAATCTATCTCTAAACAAAGTGTTTGTCAAAGAGGCACGCTCAAAGCAAGAACCTGGAAAAGGAGGATTCTGGAAGCTGGAGTTGGCTCATTTGGAAGGAGACTCGCGGATCTCCAACAGGCCACAGAAGAAGAAAAAATCTGCGCCGAAACCAGCCGAGAAAGACAGTGTTATTATCCAACAAGTGAATATAGAGGATGTTGCGAGTGAGGCTGCTAATGCGGTGACCTTGCATCTGCCAGATTTCAACTTGGGGAGTATCCAGCCGTTGCAAGATATAGATTTGCAAGCGCATGTGGGCGCGAATGTCATTGTGGAGCCGATTGAACCACCGCCGTTGATACCTGAAGATGTACTCTCCTCGCTTCTCTTGACGCCTACGGATTGGGACGATTTGCAACTGGACATGTTGGACAACTATCTGGACGGGTGTTTCAAGTAAGTTTGTAGGATTTTAGGAGTGTGACAGTTACATTAGCGTCAAAACCAAGCGGCCATAATTATATGGCTAAGTTGATTAGTGTTATTCTTAAATGTTAGGTACTTATTTGTGTAGTGGGTTGTGTTGTTTCCGTATATAAACTATTTCGATATAATTTATCTAGTCAACGAATGGCTTAAGCGAAAGATATAAACTAGAGGGGATAGGTTAAGATAATTTTAGGAAACTTGATTGCACAATTCAGTTTAGGGTAGAACAAGCAATGTAGAATGCAAGTATGAAATACTTTAAGATTTGGTCTCAATTGAAACACAGTATTTTGCTCAAGAAAGCTCATTGGTTTCGACAACGACGAAATAAATTAACTACAATTATCCAGTATTAAAAATCAAAAAAATTTTCTTTCCTCAAATTGAATTATCAATTTGGTAACATAAGGCTTTAGTTATTAGAATCCGTCCAAAAGGCACAATTTTCTTTAGAATATAAAACTTAAAGTAAATATATTTTTAATTGTAGTAAAGTATAAATCATGACATGTTTACCGTGCAGTATTAACATGATAAAATAAAATGTATAGATTGTAATAATATAGTTTTTGTATTCATTGTAATGTGTGGCAATATTTTAAAGTTATATAGTTTAAGTATTTAAAGCATTATCAGATATTCCGTCCAGAAGAATAACGATTATGTATATAACAAGCAGTGAACTGCAGTTTTGTTGCTCAGTGTGGCGTGCTACAAAAATAAACGCAAAATATATTCTAAGTAGTTTATGTAAACCGTTTGTAATGTTACTTTAAAAAATATAGAGTTGAAAATAATTAAAACATAGAGTGATAAGAGTTTGCGAATTTCTGGCAAGTTACTTGTATTAAGCTATTCCTGAGCTCAAATGGATGTTAATCTAATTGCCATCTCTTTTTAATGAATAATGATAGGAAGGAACAAAAAAACGTGTTTTGAAATTTTCGAGAAAGTTACTATTATTTTCAGTTACTTACCTAAATGTTGATAGAAGGAAATAAATGTAACAACTGGCTCAATGTATTAATGTACTTACTAATACGATTTTTTTCACATTTAAAATACGGCGGAGGCTGGCAGAGGGGGACACTAACGAAAATTAGCACTTTAAAGCTAAATATTTCACAAACTCATTTTTAACTTAAACAAATGGTCTCAGCAAACCTCCAATATTATCAAAAGATCTATCGAATGACACCAGGGAGAAGACGAGAAAAAAAAACATCCCTGCTTTAACAACCTACGAAAGTGGAGGCACTACCTAAAGGTAGAATCAGACGGTTCACTTTCCGGTCATTTTTGTCATTTACTTTTAATTTTTTGCTCTAAATGAAACGTCTGAACACAAAATGAAACAAGCGTGTCGAAGAAAAACCAAGCATTCATTCGAGTGAGCTTTCACTTGAGTGAACCGTCTAATTATAACTAACTCCTTTTGGCGCCACTGAAAACCAGCGCTCCAACAGTCATGATGCCGCTGGAGCAAATGCTGAGGGGAAGCCCTATTTTCTTGCCACTCGATTGTCAATATTTCTCATTTCTGTTTCATATTGATGAAAATATATTTTTTTTCTATTTATTTATATCAGCCGTTCGTGTCCCACTGCTGGGCAAAGGCCTCCCCCCACTCTTTCCAGACATCACGATCTTGTATTTAGATATAATATACTCAATATATTTATTTTTTATATTATTACGAGTACCCAAGAGCCGTGTTGGCCAAATTAATTATTTTTAACCCAGATAAGCCTGAAACTATTTTTTTTTTAAATCTTTGAAAAAGTTAATATATTTTAGTTATATGGGTCCTAAGTAAAATATAAAAAGTACTGAAAAAAATATCGGCTGTTAGGTTTTCAGGAAAACAGCCGTACTATATGTAGGACAGTAGGATAATAAGTAACTAAAAACCGTTGTTTGACAAAACTGCATGTAATAATTCCTTATCAAAAAAGGCGTACTAATGACTTATAAAACTTTGCTCTACTAATAAATGTTTATGAATGATAAGTCTCAAAACACTTTACACATAATCCAACATCGCATTTCTTACAGCGGGTCAAACATTTTTTATAACACTGACAGCAGCGTGTTTGTTTTGATTGTGGTATAACCAAATGAAATGATTGATTTGGTCTCTTCTACTATCAGCGTGTTCATGCAGGGAAGGTCGACTTGGCCTTCTTTTCACAGTTTTTCTATTAGATTCAATCAAGGCTATCGCTACCCTCCTGCGAAAGTATAGGTGGTCAAGTTTTCCATGGTTTTTCTTGTACAATTGCCATGCATTGTGTTCAACAAGATCGATCATGTGTGTGAGTAGTGGCATATACCATTTCTTTCCTCTTATTCCAATTCGATTGTGAGATATATTCTCATCGGACCGGTCTTCTCCTCCCATATGTTTGATAGCAGTTTGATAGCAACCATATGGGGTTCCTTTATGACGCTTATTTTAGAATGCTCCTTGGACTTCAGGCCAATCTACTGGAGATCTTTCTAGGTCCTGTTTTCTCCATGCGTAAGTCCGCCTGCGTTTGGTTCGAGGTGCAGCGGGTTCCTCTTCCGTATAACTCACAGGATCCCTACCTTGAACCAATACTTCTGCGGGTTGAAGCAAAATGTTCCGTAGTAAGTAGTTCACCGTCATATTATCCTCTTCCCCTGAATTTTCATCGGTTGGACAGTCAGGATCAACAGGAGGTGGTAGAATACAAATCATTCTTTCCCTATAATCCTCTTCATCATCAGGTATATTTTCCAATGCATCTAAAATTGCATGCGCAGCTAACGGCCTGTAAACAAAGAGGTACTCGCATTATCCTACTGTCCTGTATGTAGAACACCCCTGATTGTAACAAGTATTCTCCACTTCCCAGGTTCTAATTTCATAATTTTTTTGTTTATCATATAGAAGAGGTTATCAACAACATGATTCTACAAAAAATAGTAACTATTCTATAAACACCGATTTTTTATACATACCTGTTATGGGACATATCAGGAAATCACTTTTTTGCACACTTATCAATCAAATATTGCGTAAATAACTTAGAATAACTTCAGATTTATACTTTATATTTAATAACGCATAGCCTTGTCACTTTAAATCACAAACAATAATACCCGTAAATGGAGAGGGTAGTCGTAAATATTTTTTTATTTCTACCGACCTATATGTAGGACAGTAGGCTTATCTGGGTTAATAGGTAATTAATTTGGCCAACACGGCTCTTGGCAGAAGTTTTTGCTGTTATTCGGAAGTCATGTTAACTCATGTTATGTAAGCATTTTTAACAAATCTATAAAATGTTTCCATCCTTTAAACAAGTGCCCAGATAATATCATAACGAAGAGTATTAAAACACAATGTGTGTTTCCAAATCGATTATCTAGTCATTAAAATGTTTATTATGCATATTGTAAGATACAAAAGGAGGTACCTAGTAGTTTATAAGTTCGATTTTTTTTAAGTTAATTCAGCAGTTTTCGAAGCTTAGTAAGTACCTATATTGTAATCAAGGATAACAATGTTTTTTTCTTTAAAATTGTAGAGCTAGAGTAGGTAACAATAATCAAACTTAGATCAAAATGATTGTCACAAAAAATAATAATTGGAAAAAATATTATATTTAGTGAAGTGGTTGTTATTTGATCTAACAGTTTTGTTAACTAGAAAATAACTAGTCTTAACTTAAGTAGATTTAAATGTTATAGATAAGATTTTGTTTAAATTGGCAATATTAAGTGTATATTATTTTTTATGTAAATCAAAGAGACAAGAACTTTTTAAGTCTTATTCATAATGTTTTCTATCAAGGCATGTTTTTTCTACAATGTTTCAAAAAATAGAATGTATCATACTCATTTACAAAACAATCGACTCATATAAACTGAATACCGAACAATATTCATCTAATAGTGTAACAAAAATTAAAATAGAATGTACTTACCTATGTTACTATTAAACATTATTAATCAACCTGTGTTGCCCAACGCTGGACAAATGTTAACTAAAATATACCTATCCTTATCTCTTGAGTGTTGTACCTACCTCTACATATATCTTTGTCTTTTCTTTGGATTTTTAAGATATAAGTTTTTGGTTAAATATACTTAGACGGTTAAAATTCTAGCCATCTCAAGTTGTACTTAACTACTAAAAGTGTGCAAACTGGCTTTAGTATTGCAGTATATTTGCTTATTATTAACTAAAACTTATATAATTGACAAGGGCTGATTTACATGAAAGTAAACTATTCATTTTTAATTATTATTTCAAAACTCATGTGTAAATCAGTCTTTATGCTCTGTAAGCTCAAATTGTAAGAAACTTGCAGTATTCAATGTCTAGAAGTGTCCTTATTATGTCAATAAATAAATTAATAATAAATAGCCTTTTATTGAACACCAATTCTTTGCAATTACTATTTCATAATGCATAAATGATATAAACTTTCATAAAGATAATCATTTTTAGAACAAGACTTATAATTATTTTCTTTGGCATAAGACCCTATATTGGTATCAAAGAACACACTACCCATCATAGCTACAGCGGCATTTATATTGCCACTAGGTAACGTTGGCAATACCGACGCATCTGCCACATACAACCTTTCTACCCCTAAAACTTTAAAGTTACTATCTACAACACTATTTTTAGAATTTGGCAACCCCATAGAGCAAGTACCTACAGGATGGTAGCTCGTTAAAGTCAAATGTCTGATGTAACATTCGAAATATGAATCACTGAATAGAACTCTGTCTACGCATCCCGGAAAAGGCGTAGAATTCAAAAAAGCTCCAAGAGTTTTCATAGCTTCCGTCTCTAGCAATTTCATCATGATTTTCAAGCCTTCTATGAGAGTATTTACATCTTCTTGACGTGATAAGTATTTAGGATCAAACACTGGAGGTTGTCTATGGTCATTGCTTGTGATATAAACCTCTCCTTTGCTTTTCGGATGCAAGACAATCGGTAGTATAGCAGCTACATACTTACCCAAGTTTTTGGAGAAATATTTTAGCCAAATTTCATTTGTAACGCCTAAATTTTTACTAAATAAACTTCCCCTGTCTGTTGATAATCCGACTGGCAACACCATAAATTGCACATCTGGTACATTATCGTTTTTAGTAGAAACGAAACCAATAGCTTCGCATCCAGTAGTGGTCATAGGACCATTTCCATTGAATAAATATTGAAATACATTCACTGGATTAATCATATCAAAAGCTTGAACTGATACTGACTGATTAAACAATAACAAGTCCAATCCTGTAGCTATATGATCTTGTAAATTTTTCCCTACAGGCAATACTTTAACTATGGGAATATTTAAACTTCTCAATACATTTTCAGGCCCAATGCCAGATAGTTGCAATATTTTTGGTGTATTTATTGTTCCTGCTGATAAAATTACACCTTTCTTAGCATGTATTTTATATTTCTTATCAAATAAATGAACATTAACACCACAAGCAGTGTTGCCAACAAAATTAACACTCTCCACTAAAGCATTAGAAATTACATGTTTTGACAATAAATTGTCTGATGTTGTCCATCTTTTCCCATTTTTCTGAGAGACTTTAGACTTTGAAAACCCTTGCTTAAAATCTTTGAACAACAAATTATAACCTAATTCTTTTGCTGCTTTTAAAACTGCTTCAGCAAGCTTACTTTGGTATTGAATGTCACCTAAACTTATTACATATTTTTCTAAGTATTCAAATTGTTTTTCAATGAATTCCTTACTATGTCGTCCATGGAACCAATTGACATAATGTGATATATTGCCTCTTACGTGGATCATGTTGTTTAACTTTGATGAACCTCCAACAATTTTGCCTTGAGGCAGTCTGCATATCTGTAAAGAGATGAGAAGTCTTTAATTAAGTGGTATAATTAAATAAGTACCTTTAGTGAAAAATCACTAAACCTGTATAACTTCAAACTAAAACTTTTATTGGAAATCACACTAATATTATAAAGGTGAAAATTTGTGTTTGTGTTAGTGTGTAAGTATGTTAGTGTGTTGTTACTCTTTCACGCTCAAACAGCTGGACGGATTTGAATGAAATTTGGTACCAGGATTGCATATACCCTGGATTAAAAAATAGGCTACCTTTGATCCCGGTATTCCCACGGGAACGGGAACTATTCACCGCGGGTAACACCGTGGGGCGCAGCTAGTTAATAATATGTCTGATAACAGTCTCTATAGGTATGTTATTTAAAACCTATTACTTATGTCCTTAATTTTATTTGAAGATAAAATATAATTTAATTCATTATGGTTCTACAGATTATTACACCAATTTTATAATACTTTTAACTAAGTATTCAACTATTAGGAAAATAACTTACATTGCCCTCCATAGCCCAGCAAGCATACTTCTGTGGAGCACTTTCAAACTGCCAGTCAAACACGGAGCGATGCAGGAAGGGTCCTATAACTGGCAACTCCAGCAAAGTGTGGCCGTATGCACCAGCCTCCAGCACTATGAAGGTATGGTTAGTTTCCGTTGCCAGTCTGTGGGCAATCACAGAACCTGCTGTTCCGGAACCAACTAGAACATAAAAATATATTGGTAATGTGCTTCTACATTATAAAGTCGGTCACTAAATAAGTTGTAGCATTGTTACTGATGCTAGAATAAAATATTTGTACTTACTTCTGATTTATAAATCAGAAACAATGGATTTTTTATTTTTGGTGGTTAAAATATTTGCCATGAAAATGTAGGTACCTAGGTACTTATCTACTTTTTATTAAATTATTAATCTAAGTACCTATATTATAAATGTTTATAGACAGGAACTTACCAATGATATAATCATAGACTTCCAGTAAATCTTTATGTGAGTATAACCTATCACTGTAGTAAACAAGATAACTGATTACCGTGAACACATGCACACAACAACTGAACAAGAAGAACTGAAAACAATGAAATGGTGACATTATATTAAACCACTTTCTTATTTTATTATTATACCACTTTATTATTTTATTTTGTTAACTCTAATACGAATGTTCCCGGTTTGTTTACATTTTTATCAGCTGGTCGAGCGAGTCTACCCTACCCACTGTCACTGTCATCTGCTAGAAGTGTTGCCGTTACGAATATAAATTTCCTACTAAATTATTAGTTGATTATTTATATCAAACATAAATATACCTTATATTTATGTGAGATTTCAGGGATTTTACTTGCACAATAATAATAATTGCAGTTTCAAAACACGTGTTTCAATTTATAAGTAAAAATATGTTATGTTGTTGAATAAATTATTATATTTTGTTTCTAACATAATTATCATCTTTGCTTAACTTAAATTATCATAAATAAATTATGATAAGTAATTAAGTAATAATACTTAAATTATATTTGTAAAATCTGTGGTTCTAGTTTCAGCCTATCTATAGTTTCTTGAGGCATACAGTATGTTGGATTTACAAGTTTTATACTAGAGTTCCCTAGTAAAGATAAGCCAGCTAGACCAAACAGTGTATGGAACGGGTCTGTGATATCGCCTGGTCGATCGCTAAAACCTCCTGTTTCGCTATCCTGGCAGGCGAGGATAAACTCTTCCAATGTCTTCTTGTCCACCCAGTGTATTCTGTTCAACATTGATAGTGACGACATCACCCACCTATAAAAAAAGGCTAATATTAACAATAAGAAACTACCATTCAGGAAAGATTCAATGTAGAGCTGGCAGCCCTAAATGTTTCCTTATTCTGGCGGGAAATTTGAATCATCCTAACTAAAACTAACTGTGGGCTGGAAGGAAAGCTGTAAATACTAATTGTAACTACTGTAAGTACTGTAAATATTATTGACCGCAGGCCAGATAGTTTAGACGGTATCTGAAGTTCTGGTACCTTACGACTTAGGAATCAAGGTGTGGGATCATAAATTAATGAGTTTACCAAGAGTAGCAGAGATCTGGTAGTTTCTCAGGGCGTCCGTTGAGGCCGCCACTGGGCAGCTGCCGCTCGCACAGCCACCACGCCAGCTCGTCTGCCTTCAGCGCGTCCATGCGCTTGCATATAGACAGCGTGCCCACACAGCAGTAGATCAGACCTGGAATATTACATTACTTATGGCGCGATTTGGCGACAGCCCAGGTAGGCCGCCTAGGGTACCAGAAATAAGGGGCCCCAGGATGAGTTCCATAATGCCTTGCACCATCCCCGCCCCCGCCCCTGAGCGAATATCACAAACATGGTGGGCTGATCTTCATTCGCGCAACATGTCCAGACGAGACAAACAAAATATTTCAATAATGACAAACTGCTCTAACATTATGCTAGAGCAGGAGATCAATTTATGTCGACGACGAGAAGGTTTGTCGTGTTGCGCATGATAGGAAAACGGGTGATTTAAACTCCAATAGTCTTCAATACACTTCGGGATTTGATACCACCTAATAGATTCAGGGCATAATAACTGGATTGGACTTTACAGTCCCAAGATTATTGCCAACGAAAGCCAATATTATAATCGAATACCTACATCATAATTCATGAGGCAATTGAAAGCAAACTTCAATTCATTCATTAAAATATGAGTTTTACCTGCATGACTCTCAGAGCCAGGTTTGGAGCCGAACCCGCCATCGAAGTTCATACAACTGAGTACAAACTCGACTGCCTTGTTGATGTCGACAGCGTCGAGGCGATGTAGAAGCGACAGGCACATCACCGCACAGAATGAGAAGCGAGTGTCCACTTCACCCCACTTATCACCTGGAGAACAAAAATTTAATTTCAGTGTGAGATGCAGCAGATAATTTTTTGAAAACATTAAATCAAAACTTTGTATTATCATGGACCATGGTACTGTTAGTACCATGATTAGGGCGTGCAAAACCGGATAGTACCTATGATTCCCTATTCCCTAAAACTATTTAATACCTGAGAATAATCAATAGATGGCGCTAAGTGTTGCAATTTCAAAATAATGTATCTAGCTCTATGAAAAGACCAGTAGAATAATTATTAGAGAAATGAATTGATGTGGTTGTGGAATGTGATATGAGAAATCTTAATATTGAGATCAGATAATGGGTTATTAGTCCTACTTACCAAAAAAACTGCCATTTTCTTGCTGCATTGCCTTCACAAATCTGACCACTCCTTCTACATCAATGGCATCCAGTCTGTCATACATTGCAAGCACCTACAATAAAACATTAGCTAGATTGAATTATACACAAAATATTTATACTTTCAAATAGAAATTTACAGGATTTTATCGCGTAATTTACCTTTTATTATTTCCCGACGTTTCGGCTGTGTTACAACAACCATGGTCGCGGGCGAACTCACACACAAAATATTTACTTAACAAATATGAAATTCCAGTTTAACACATGTCTTCTATTCCCAGTTGGTCACCACCATCACTGCCACTACTGGTAGCAATTGAGAAATAAAACCTTAGTTGCCATCAGTGGTGGACAGTTCAACAAAATAATAATTTAAAATAAAATTTCAGCATGTTGCTGCTGCAATGTTCAGGCTATGCTGTGCTTCTATTGACACCGCGGAAGCATTGGGCATGGCTTGTTTATCACCACCAATAAAATAGCTGTACAATGATCCAAGATTACCAACCAAAACCCAGCAACAACGTAGATAAGCTCTGGCACCACTCTATCCTAATAAACTGCTATCACTAAAAGAGAGATAATAGTGGCAATTCGGAGTATCTTTTCTAAGAGTTAACTGACCAAAAATGTTTTCGTCCCTTTCATAGCAATGAGAATAAAAAGGATGGCATTAATTTTAGTTACTTTAGTCACTTTAGTTTAGTTTTTGCGACACTCCGAATTGCTACTACTGTCCTGAATATCATAATATTTTGTCTTCACTTATTACCTGAACAGCACTCAATGTGTACAGCATGTGCGGGTCATGGCCTTTACTGGCTGATATGCCTCCACACTCACTGTCCTGGCAGGATGTGATGAACTGTATTATTTCATCTTTTGGCATTCTGGAAACAATTATACTGAATTATTATTCATACATGCTAAAAATAAGAGATAAATGGCTAAAAAA